>CM063175.1:67361190-68096190 GCA_031835075.1 Saguinus oedipus
TAGCTGGGATTACAGTCATGTGCCACCATGCCCAGCTGATTTTCATATTTTTAGGAGAGATGGGGTTACACCATGTCGGCCAAGCTGGTCTTGAACTCCTGACCTCAAATGATCTGATGGGTCAAGGCACTTCCCAACCTAGTCTTCCCCCAGCCCTGGTTGGCCTCCTCCCCTCAACCACACTCACTTCCTGTTTCCACTGTGCACTGTGTTCTTCTCAAGTCCTTTTTCCACCCCATCCACTTGGCAAACCCCTATTGATCCAGCAAAACCCAGATTAGAGGCCTCCTCTTCCAGAAAGCCTCCTTGCCCTCTCCCTGTTCCTGTAGAGTAAATGTTCTCCTCTCTTCTGTTTCTGAGGTTTGCAGCATTCGAGTGGCTCTGGGGTCTTAAGGACCCAGCCCCCTTGGCATGGACACTGACACCCTCATCCCTGCTGAGCACCACCAGTAGGGAACCCCCAGGCACCTCTAGAGCCTTCTAGAGTAAAGATCAGTGACAGCCAGGGGGAGAACAGCACAGCCTCCACCTAGTGACCGCACCTGGTGGGTTGGTTTGTGAACTCACGTGAGACACCCCAGGGACTCCCAACTGGGGACTTTGCCAGAAATGGTCCCCTCGGGTGCAAGAGAACCATAGGGTTGTGCTGACTAGCTTTCCTCGGACCTGCTGCATTTCCATGCATTGACTAGTGAGATTGCTAGCCACAGCAGACCCCCAGCTGGGTGCACATGTTCTCCTGTGTGCCCCTCCCAAAAGGCCCCTGCAGCCCAGAGGTAGGCTCTAACTCAGAAAGAAAACCTGGCCCATTTTGATCCCTATCACATCTCTGCCCTGGAGCTATCAGAGCCTGCAATGGGCACACAGTGGCTGGGCCAGGGGCTACTTGCACAGAAACCCACTACACCCCGCCTACCTGGACCTGGACCTGGACCTGGACCCAGGCAGCTCAGCGATACGCTTGAGCTTTTCCTCCTGCAAATCACTGTGGTTTTGCTAAAGCCAAGCGGTGTGGAAAGTACAATGTGTGCAGGCATTGGAGACATAAAGACCAACCTCCGATTCTGCAGGTTCTATTGGTCTCACCCATGATCACCTGCTGTCTTCCACCTCCAGGAGTCACCAAGGACTGTCTGTGTGCAAAGCACTGGGCTTCAATTTCCAGCATAATAAACAGCTGTTTTTCTCTTTTTTTCTCTTTATCTCTTCTTTTCTTTTTTTTCCCCCTCCTCTTTCTCCCCTTTTTCCCTTGCTGCCTATAATCTCTGAGAACAGAGTAGTAACATGATCTCAGAGTGGTGTTGGCCTTTCTCTAATCAGAGCCTAATTCCTTTATCACAGAGCTCAGAGATGGAGATTTCTGAAGGCAACAGACAAGGAAGATATTGACCATAAGTGACATTTCTCTGCCTTGCAGAAAACAGGAATTATTCCAAGGTGTGGATTGCTTTTTAAGGAGTATTAGAATGAGAGATGCTGAAAGGTAAGCATGATGAGTAGATATCCCAGGAACAGCAAGAATTCAGAGGAAAGGAGGGGTGCCAAGCTGAGAGGTGAGAGGGTAAACCTTGAGGCAGGACTGAGGGGACCCTGCAACAAGGTCCAGAGCCAAGCTGGACCCCCTACCAGGATGATGGGAGGCTCTGGGCCTCAGGGAAGGGGGCCCTGAGGCCCCTCCTAGGTTTACCCTCATTCACTTGAACTTTTGTGGGTAATACCCCCTATGGGCACCAACGAAGGAGAACTGTCCAGACCCATGGCACAATTAGTGCCTGAAGAATATCTTATAGTGTTATTACTCAGCTATTTCCTTTATATAATCCTTTATATATAATCATATATTAGTTTATAGAATTAGTGCCTGAAGTATAACTTACTGCTTACATGTATCTAGCTTATATAATCATACTTAATATCTAGCATACCTAGTTCTATATAATCTTTCTATATAATCATATAGGTATTGTAGTCGGAGCTGTACTGACACATTTAGTGCCGATTTATAGAATCTTTCTATATAACCATATAGTAGTTTGTAGTAGGAGGAATGCCTACAGCAGTCACAGAACAGAAGCAGTACATGGGAAAACAGCCAGACCAGGACAAGAACCAAAGACCCAGGCAGTGGTGTCCCTGCCTGAAAGGGCATACGCAGTATGGCAGGCTTGGAGCAAGAGCCTCTCCTCCTGATAAAGGAGCTGTAGTACCTTGCATCCAGTTCCTGTGGAAAGTAGGCCTCAGGCCTGAGATCCTGGAAATCACCGAGAGAGAAGAACCCCTCTGGTATGACCAGTCACGGCGGCTGTACACCCTGTCAGTCTTTTCTCGCTTCTGTGCTAGCTCAAATCATCCTCCCACAAATATCTTAAGAGAAGAACACAAATCTGTCAGCTCCCACTGTATTGGCTTACAGTATCCTTCTATCAGAAATCCTTTGAAGTCTCCAGCCCCCAGAAAAGAAGTGTTGCACACGACACTTGTTGCATACAGCCCACCTCCTTGCCTCGGTGACCTAATGAGGGTGGACCCCTTTTCTGTACACAACCCTCTACTACTGAGCATGGCAGGGTCCCTACTGCACACGGCCCACTTTTCTGCCCTGGTGACATAATGGGGTGGCCCCCCAGCTTGTGACTCACGTGATTATGTATGCCCTATTACCAAGCCTATAGATGATGACCTCACTCATGACCCTGCCCCCTGCTTGTACCTAATAAATACAGATGCTTCAGGGAATTTGGGGCTCTCACCGATCTCTGCTCACAGGTGGTGTGGCCCCCTGAGTCCAGATGCTCTTCACCAGTTCTTCAGTGTCCTGTCTCTTTAATTCTTGGCTCCTGCACCTCAGCACAGCATAAGAGACACCCCACAACCCTGTGGGGCCCAACAGCCCTACAAACTTTTGACCCTGCCCACCCCCAATTACATTGCCTTCATTAATATGGCCCTGTCTCACCCAGATAGAGATGAGGGAAGATTCCCATGTGGCCAGAGTGGAGGGTACTTTGGGGGAACAGCAGGAAACGAGGCTGAAGCAGTGGTTGAGGGGAACTCAGGGGGTTATCAAATGCTGTGCCTAAGAGCTGGATATTATGCCAAAGACAGCTGGGAGTCATTGAAGGCTGACAGTCTGGGGGTTCTTTTTGAATTTTTTCTGCTGTCTTCTATTACGTCATGTTCCTTGCACCAGGAGCCATGAGTGGATTTGCCTTTAGAGGCAGGCAGGCCAGGTGAGAAGCCACATCAGTCATCAATGGAGACGATGGTGGTCTGGTCCCAACCAACATCTGGGTTGGAGCAAAACAGACAGATTCCATTAGGAGGCAGGAGGTGGAATGAATGAGACTTGGCCACCCAGACACAGAGGAGGAAAGAAAATCGGCTCATTCATTAGTGGTCATTGGGCCCCACTATGAGCCCGGCCCTGTGCTGGGCATTTCACCTCTGCTCCTCATCAGAGTGTGCCAGCCACTGAAAATGCTAAGTTTGGGCATCTCCAGTGATGAATCAGGGGCTTAGTGAGGTTGAGAATATGTCAAAGTCACCCCTACTAAGCAGCAGTGCCCATGTTCAACCTGAAATGATTCGGAGAATGCTTCTGGGACAGAGTCTTATGCCTCAGTGACAGAAAATAGGAGTGGGTTGAGAGAGGGAAGAAGAGAGACATGGTCCCTACCCTTCTCCTCCTGTAATCCCAGCCTTGGAAGTTTCTTATCCAAAGACCCACCCCCACACATATGATTCACCTCATTCCTAACAGCTGACCCCATCTGTAGGAAGAGCACGAGACCCAGAGTCCAGAGGCCCAGGGCTGGATCCCACCTCAATGCTTTCCTAGCTGATCACCTTCAATTCATGTTCCTTCACCTCTGGTAGTAGGTACAGTGTCCTCCTGAGTAATGTGAAGATAACAGTATCTTCTTCCCCACACTGCTGTGAGAATGAAAGGAAACCCACTCTTACCAAGCCAACACAGGCTACGGGAGGGTCACTCGAGCCCAGGAGGTCAAGGCTGCAGGGAGCTAGGATCGTGCCACTGCTCTCCAGCTTGGGCAACAGGCCAAGCGATGTCCCATGCTCAGGCGCCAAGTCATTTCACACAACTCCCTTAGATAATGTTGGATTTTACTAAATTCAAGCCTTCCAAGTTGTGGCACAAAACTGGACTTTGATAAACATTCATTACATGAATTAGTGTGTTAATGAATGGATCTGAATTCTGTCTCTGACTGTCATTAACTATGTGACCCCCAGTTGGGAGCCTGCCCCCTGGACATCTCTTCCCTGCTCCATTCATCTCCAAAAGGCATCGTCATTCACTCCCTGAGTTCCAAATATAAAGCGCAGAGAGAGAAACAGATGCAGATTCAGAGAGTCACAAAGCCTGGAGTGCAGAAACACAAAGAATCGGGGAGGAGCCAGGTGTCTCCAATGGAATGAGGCGCCAGGGCTGGAAAGGCGCAGCCACAGCTGATCAGCACACAGCACTGCTAATTAAGCAGCAAACTTTAGAATGTGGTGCTGGAGGAGGTTTTCATTCTCTCTCCTCTGAAAGTTGGTAGAAGGTTGGGAGGTGGGGGATCCTGCAGGAGAATGAAGCCCAAGCCCTTCAGAGGTGAAGGTGAGGATGGACAGGAGGAAGGAAGTGCAGAGGGAGGAGGGGAGGCTGAGACCAGCAGAGTTCATGCCTTGCCTGCGCCATCACTGTGCCTGAGCCCTTGCAGGCATCACTCCCCTCCATGACAGTGAAAATGGCCATGTTCATGTCGAGGGACAGCACATGGGTTGAAGGCGGCAGCCCTGGCACACAGTAGATGCTCAGTAAACCTCAGCACCCACCAGTTCTGCAAAGCCCACCAAATGCTATAAGTTGCATCCAACACAGACAGAACCAAGAATCAAAGAAGCTTCTGCATGAACCCTTGATCAGAGCAGGCTCCAGTCTCCAGCCCCACTCATCAGAGGCCCCAGCCAGGCCCAGAGCCCACCTCAGCCCGACTTCTGCCAACATAATTTGTGTGTTTTTTGTGAGGGTTATTCCACCCACTACATAGAATAAATCTTTCAAGATGTGTAAATGACAACCTTTCTTACAATTCCCCTGCCATGTGAAGAGAGATGGTTGTGTTTCAGCAAAGGTCACACATAAAGCTCACCGTGCTGGATGGGAAATGAGGTGAGGGCTGGATTAAGGAGCAGATGCCATTCATTAGGGGAAATCACAGCCATCTCCTTTCAAGGAGCACTGGCTCTGCCAGGGCTGTAAAGCCCAGAGGACTGCACTGTCCTCCCCACCACCTCCAAAATGCATAATTTAGGAGCTCCGAGAGGCACTGCTTCTTACAGCAAGGGTGTGAGGTATGTTTCCTGAGTGCTGCTTCCTTGGGCCCACCAGAGCCCTGCGGGGCAGGAGGATCATTACCCCTACTCAGGAATGGAGACAGGTAGAATGAGAGATTCAGGGACTCACCCAGGGTCACACATAACAGGAAGGGGTGGGCTGGGCTTTGAACCCAGGTGTCTCTGGCTCTAAGGCCCCTTCTCCTTGCCCCCCACTCTCCTGCTCCCTGAGAACACAGGAGGATTACACCAGGAAAGGTGAGCAGACAAAATAGCCCAATCCAGGCAGACACTCCCCAGGCTTTGGATTCAACCCACTCCTCTGCTTATTTGCATATGTTTGCATGCCAAGGCTCCAGAGGCCTCAAGTATAGGCAATAAAATCGATTAATTAGTGCAGCCAACCAGTGGGCACTTAGCGGCAGGATGCCCTCAGATCTCTGTAACACACAGAATGGATTTTGAACAAGATCTGTCTCACTGCCTCTTGGGTCAGCAGAGCCAGCCCTGAACTGGGCCCAGCCTCTAGCACCAGCCCCAGCCTCTACCACCAGCCCCTCTTGGTCAGAAGTGAGACTCTCAAGGGAAAAGGATGACTTCATTTTCTGGAATGACGAGTCTCTGCTATTTTGTGTTCTTACACCATAATACCCCTCAATAAAACCAGGGCCTCTGCTCTCTGTAAACACAGCAGAGACAGAGCCTTCTCCCATCCAGAGCTCCGTGGATGCTCAGATAACTCCTGAAAGGAGTAAAAGGACAACCCTGGCAGAATGAGGGAAGGTGATCTGGCCCAGGTCACATGGTCATGACTGAAAGCTGTCAGGTGTCCCTCTGATGGGCAGCTCTGGCACCTCCAGGGTCCACCCATTAGTGCGCAGTCCCTGAGTGACCTGGGAGGAGGAGTGGTGAGGCAGAGATCTGGAGCTCCTGGCCCATGAGATCCAAATACTATAACACCCTAGATCCCTACAATTCCAGCACCTTTAAGCGACGTCGGAGTGATCACATGTTTTCTACCAGCCATGTTCAGAGCCCCTTCTGAGGTCTGGTCTGTCTGCCCACAAGCTGGAAAAAGGCTGAACAGTGGGGTTGAACATGCCCAGATGAGTGCATGAATTAATGCATTGACGAGTGCAGGAACAAATGAACTGATGCTGAATGAAGATATTAACAAATGGTGTGAATGGGTAAGAGCATTCACAAATGCACTGAACAAATGACAGTGTGAACTACTGGATGCAAGGAAGCAAGTCTGCCTGAGCGAAAAAGCCTAGATCATACCAGACATATGCCCATTATATTGCTTTATCAGAGAGGAAATGGGCACAGGGAAATTAGGAACTTGCCCAAGGTCACATAGCTGGTACAAGATCTAGCTGAGATCCCAACCCAGGGCCCACACTTCCAGCTCTGCCTTGGGCTGGTGCCAGAGCCAAGGCTCACAGAAGACTGAGCCTACCCACCCCACCCCCAACGTACCCCCAGATGACATTCAAAACAAGCTAATAAAATCTGGCTGGTACAGTCCAAATGTTGCTCAGTTTCATCATCAGATCATTCCATCTTGTTGGCTGAGATTTTGCTGGAAGCAGATCGTGCTTTTTCCGATGACTTTTCCAGTGGTTTCTAGCTTGCTCAACTTTCTGCGTCTATAGGGACTGCAGGGGTACCATGCAGGCTGGGCAGGCTGCAGATGGCTTACTCTAGGCAGGGCGCTAAAAGGAGGGAATAAATGTCATTACCGGGGGTGTCATGGCATACACTTTCCATAGCTGCTCAGCCCTCAAAAGTCATTGTTCTGGCCAGGAGAGAGTTTCATCTCTGCCTTGGTATCTACATTACTTGTGATACACTTGGCTCTTAGATGGGGAATGGCAACAGGTAAGGCCAGCAAGAGACGGTGGAAATTCACATGGGGACAAATTTAGGCTCAGCATTCACAGCTACATCTGCTCAAAAGTGAGACAGGTTGCACTGACAGGGAATGAGCACCCGTCCCTACAAGTGTTTAAGTTATTATGAGACAGTGAAGATAGGTCTTCCCAGCCTACAGGAGGGAGTTGGACTAAGGTTATTTTGTGATTCCAAGATTTCTATTTCAACTCGAAGTTTCTCTGAATTAGTTCATGTTCAAAGACTTGTAGTGGGATTCCTAAATTCTCAGATGCTGTGGGCCTGTGAGTCCATGAAGGCATCTGTGATCCTGTAAGATTCTGTATAAAGACAAGATGCTTAGACCCGGCAATTCAAAGATTGTACAAAAAAAGCATCTTTGAGTGTATGAAAGATGTTCTAATTCCAAGATTCTGTACCTCTCAGATGCTATGAATGGTACTGAGATATCCGAAAATGCCCTAGCTCTGATAGAAGTGAAGGTTGGAAAATCCAGTATCTTTAGAAGAAGGTGATTTGGCTGTTTATCTCCAAGAACTTCAGCATTAAAGGGGTCCCTGGAAGTTCTTGATTCCATTCTGCCCCTTCTTCCTCACCTGACTCAACCTGGTCTCTCCTAGCAAGAACTCAGAGTCCTCAAGGTTCAAGGAAACAGCCAAGAAGTCCTCACCTCCACCTGAGCCTGGCCCACCTGCCAGCAGAGATGGGCCCTCCGGGAAGGCCTTGGTCCTTGACGCTACTCTACAAACTGCTTTTTGGATTCTCCCAGATCTCCCCCCAGACCCTCCCCCATCCTGGAGAAAGAGGGCTAGGACACCTCTTGGCTTCTCTCCTCCATCCTCCCCAGGCCCCAAACCCAGGGACCTGAGTATGAACCACATCTCTGCTGCCACTGGGATCTTCTCAGTGGGGGTGTCACCTGTGATGGTAATGTCATCCCAGGGACTCCTGCACCCAACTCCACATATTGAGTGGGTTAAATTGGTCTTGAAGCCCCAGGTAACAAAACTTGTTAGAAAAAAAATTCTGTGGTCTCAGCTGAACACATTCAGGGTTTTTTCCTCTAGTATTAATTATGAGGATGATAGGGACACAGCTTTTGCACAGTGGAAATTTTCTAGTGTTTTTCACTCAGGATAAGCAGCTTCAGGAGCAAGAAACAGCAGCTCCCTGTAATTTCGCGTCTGTTTATTCTTCTGATGGACTCACCCTGCCCTGCTGCGGAGGTCTTCTCCCCTATTTCCCCATTTCATTGGTTGTATTCTCAGTGGGCCCTGAGCAACGGCTGTCCTACCAGGGTCAGCTTAGGTTTCTCTGGAAAGGAATTTGATTCTGGACAGGAGAGAAATGGGAGAATAGGCAGAGAGGGGCTGGAATTCTGGAAGAGGCGGGATCCACACTGAGTCCCCCAAGTCATCTGAAAACAATCCCCCCCACCCCACCCACCCCAACTCTAACCTCAGCAGCTCCTGAGCAGGCAGCCTGGGGTCCCAGGGCCTCAGGGACCTCAGCTGTCTTGTTCATTGCTAAATAGCCAGGGACTAACCCAGGGTTCCTCTTCTCGCCAATGTAGTGCTACTTAAAAAGAAGCCACAATCAGCCCCAAGCTGGAGTCTCTGGCAGCCTGGTAGGAACTGTTTGGGACAGGGTCTCTTCTCAGAGAGCTGGGCTCAATGCCGGATGCAGGCATTGAGTGACACCTTCAGGAAACCAGGTAGGACTGAGCCAGCAACAGCATGACTCACTGTGGGAGGATTAAGGAAGGGACCTCCTGGGGCCTAAGCCACAAACAGATCTTCCAGGACACAGCTGGGTCCAGAGACAGCTGGTTCACAGCCACCAGGGGCTCACTTGGCCACCCAGGAAAAGGCAACCAGGGGTCCCAGGGGCCCACCCCTAGACTACAGTCACACCCTCCTCCACCACCCAGCAGCCCCCTGAAACACACTCAGCCTCACTCACCCACCCAGCCAGCAGGCCTGCCAGGAAAGTGGAGGCAAGTCCTGGGCTGCGCTTCCAGCCTGGAGGAGAGGAACGGGGTGACTGGCAGATGAATCCTCCACAGCCCTGGGTGCAGAGGCCTGAGTGTGGAAGGGAGGGGGAGCCTCTCGGGACCAGGCCAAGGGCTCCCACCAATCCACTACCTACAGCCCTGGGGCCTGGCCCACCAGACCTCTCTCCAAGTCACTTCCCTGGCTGTCTCTGGCCAGACTTGAAAGGAGGGGAGCCCCCCACCCACCCTGAGCCAAGGTGGGACAGGCCTTTGGCTCAAGGCCCAGAAAGCAGCCCACGGCCTCAGCGTGGGGAGACGCTTGTGCAGCCAGGAGCTCAGGGGACAGATGAGAACCTGCAGCCTCATCACCCTCTGGCCTGTTTTCCACTTCCCCGCCCTGAGACAAAGTGGCCGCTATAGTAACCGCATAGACGCAGTGACACAGGCAGCTCCCAGCACAGCCGAGGGGCATCTCAGACCCCAGAGCCTGCAGGGTCCCAGGGGGACTCAGAGAAAGAAACTAGGGCCTTGAGGGCCTAAGGGAGGGGTGTCCTGGGAGAGAAGGAGGAGAGGAGGGAGAGAGGGAGGGAGGTTGGGTTTTGAGCCCCCACTCCCCACCAGACCCTGTAACAGGCACTCCACACACTGTCTTATGTAACCCTCTCAACAGCCCTAGGAACTTCTGTCAATGTCCCTATTTTTCAGATGAGAAAACTGAGTGCCTGGGGTGACATGGCATGCCCAAGTCTCTAGCTGTTCAGTGACAAAGCCAGGATTCCCACTCAGGCCTGTCCAGCTCCGAAGGACATGACTTCCTTTATGCCTCAATCAACAAAGACATGAAATAACCAACAGTTACAGGCTCTATCAGGCACAGACAGACTATGGGGCTCAGGGCCATGGGTGTAAATTGCAGGAAGGGCTCTGGACTGAGAGTGGGGAAACTGAGGCTCAAACTGGGGTGTTGCACTTCCTAGATGCATGGCCTTGGCCATCTCTCAGCCTCAACTTCGTATCTGTATGATGAGAGGTATGACCCCATCTGTGGGGTGGTGTGAGTATTAAAATGTGTGCCTGGCATACAGTGGGCCATCAACAAACGTGAGCAGAGGCAGGATCTGAGGCTGTGCTGGGGTCTGAGCTCTCTGCTGTGACTCCTTCCTCACCTAGGGATTTCCTACTTCCTGACTCCTGGCTGCTTTGTGCATCTAGCCATCTGTCCCTCCATCCATCCATCCCTCCATCTATCCCTTCATCCATCCATCTATCCATCTAGCCTTCCATCCATCCACCCATCCCTTTATCCATCTATCCATCCTTTCTTCCATTCACATATCCATCCCTCTGCTGTCCATCTTCCCTCCATCCATCCCTTCATCTATCCATCCATACATCTATCCATCTATGCTTCCAGCCATCCACCCATCCATCCCTCCATCCACCTATCCATCCCTCCATCCACATATCCATCCATTCCTCTATCCATCCATTCTTCCATCATCCCTCCGTCCATCCGTTCATCCATCCATCTATCCATCCATCCCTCCATCACCTATCCATCCATCCCTCCATCCACCTATCCATCTATCCCTCCATCCACCTATCTATCCATCCCTTCATCCACATATCCATCCATTCTTCCATCCACATATCTATCCATCCATCCCTCTATCCATTTATCCATCCATCCATCAGTCCATCCATCTTCTTGTTGATTTCTTCAGCATCAACCTAGAACTACTCAGCCCTGGAAGGGGACACCAGGACCAACAAGACACTGTTGCTGACATCCAAAGGCCTTTTCTGCCTAACAACAGGCAGAGGGATGACTGGAGTTCAGGCCTGAACAGAGGTCTGAGGATATTGGTGGTCCCTCCGTCTGTCACCCACTTTCTTTCCCTTCTGGTGGAGTCCTGGGGGAGGCACAGGGAGGGCACGAACCTGAAGAGGAAGTCAGGAAAGGCTGCAAGAGAGAGTGGCTAAGTTCATCTCCAGCCTCAACAGACAGGAAGGGCATTCCAGGCACAGCACATATAGAGGAATGGAAATGCAGAAGAGCCTGGCTGATCTGAGGAAGAGCAGTCATCTCAGCATGGATGGACCCAGGCGCAGCATGTAGGGAAGTGGGTGGAGACAGCAGGGAGAGGACACAGCCTGAAAGAACCAGGGTCAGGCTGAGAAGCCTTGAGTTCCAGGCCAAGGAGGTTAAACTTGATCCAACAGAAAGTTAGGAGCCACAGAAAGTTCTTGACCTGGGGCATGACAGGGTAAAATTCACATGATTAAGAGCACTCTCTGGCAGCAGTGAGCAGTTTCAGGGGAAGAGTTTCAGGGGAAATAGGAGCAAGGGAGTCTGCTGGGAAGCTGGTGCACGGCCCAGCCCAGAACTTTAGGGCGATCTTCTCATGGCAGGTTTCCTGGCACCCCTCCACCTGCACCTACAGGGACACCCGCAGAGTTCAATAGCTCAGGCTCGAGCATCAGGCGGGGGCCTGGCTGGACAATGGCCCAGGATCAGTCCAGCTAGAGCTCAGTCTGACCCAACACACACACAGATGCACGCCGCACATCCCCACAGCAGCCCAGGGGATTCCTGGAGTCACTCCTGGGCTGCCGTCAGCCCCAAAGGCCTCATCACGAGGACACATGCTCTCCCTCCCACTTGGCAGGTCCCCAAGGGGACGATTTAGCCTCTCTCCTCCTCCCTAAGTTTCCCTCCCCATCTCCTGTCTTTCTCAGCTGGTGACATGGTTTCCTGGTGCCCAGAGAAAATCCAAGCCTCAAAATAAGAACTTGCTAGATTTCCTGACGACAAATATCCGAACTCCTGGCCCCCACAAGGCCCTTCCTTCCTCCTCCTGAAGATGGAGACTGTCCCCTCCTGCTGTCTGGGGCCCCAGCCTGCTCTGACTGGCCCCGCCTACCCACTGCCTGGATCTGTCCATGGTGGGGAGGTCATGTTTAATCTCTTTACCTGTCTGTATTCATCCCTGTCTCTAAGCCCCTTCCTTTCCTTCAGCACTGAATCATATTCAGGTCTGTCACCCCACAACAACCCCGAACCTGACATCTCCCCCAGCTGTCACCCTCTCACTTTCTCGCTTTTCCTTCACTGCCCGACTTCCTGAGCCCACCGTCCTTCCTGGCTGGTCTCACATACACACTCTGCCCACCTCGGTCCCCATGCTGTCCGCAAGACGCTCCTCTGGTGAGACCGTGCTGACCTCCTGGAAGGACCAGGCAGTGGGCACCCTTGGCCCATGCTTGCCCCCAGGCAACCCTCAGCCTGTGCCTGCTCCTCCTCTTCTCTCCTCTCGGTCCCTGGGACCCTGTCCTCATTTTAATCTTATCCCCCTGGCCACTCCTCAGGCTCCCTTGCTGGTCCTTCTTCCTGTCCCAGAAGTGTAGGGGTCACGAGGCTCTGTTCCAGGCCCTCTCCCCCGATCTTCCTCTCAACTCCTCCCCCTGGGGGCTCATCACTCCCTGCAGCTTCAGTCATCTATATATTTGCCAATCACCCCAAACCTTCACCTGCAGCTCAAGACCTGCCTCACCTGCCCCCAAACACCCACAGGGCATCCACGTATACAGCCACATCTAGCATCTCCCCCAACCCCAAACTTGCTTCTTTCTCTACATGAGGGCTTTAATGAGGGTCCCCCAAGCAGCCAGTCACCCAAGTCAGAAACTGGGAGCCCCCCTCCACTTTCCCATCACTCAACACTGAGGTGAAGACTGAAACCCCCAAATATCTCCAAACTGCCCATTTCTCCCAGCCCTGCAGCCACTATCCTAATCAGAACCCATGGCTTCCTGCCTACATTGCAGCCTCCACCTTGGGACTGACTCCTTCCCTGTCTTGCCCACACCCACATGGTGATCAGAGGGACCTTCAGACCCAAATCTGCTCATATGCCTCCCCACTCATACCCTACATGCAACTGTCACACTTAGGATGTCACCTCCCCCTCCATCCCAACTCTACCCCAATCCAAGCAGCCACATTGCTGATCTTCAGGCCCATCTCACCTACCCATATCAGCAGCTCCCAGGTAAGGCTAAGCCTCCGCTTAGACAGACCCCAAACACCCCCTTCATCTGGGGCATCTAAGCCAGCACCAGCAAGACCAGGAAGAATTCTCTTCACCCATGAACTCCTCCTGGTCTTGCCAGTACTGGCTCAGATGCCCCTTCCTCCAGGTAGGTTTCCCTGATTTTTTCCAGGGGTATCCCCAGTAGCCTGTGCTCCCCTCCACAGCCATCCTTACACCTCATGGTGACATGTGATCAACACCAGTTTCTCTGCTCAACTAAAGCACCATGCTGGCAAAAACTTTGGGTGTCTTGTTCAGCTCCACCATACCTGCACATAGTAGATGCTCAGTTGCCATTTAGTGGGTGGGTGGATGGATGGATGGATGGATGGATGGATGGATGGATGGATGATGGATAAATGGATGGAGGGATGATAAATAGAAGGATGAATGAATTGTTGGTGAATGATGTATGATGGATGGTGGATAGATGGGTGGATGATGAATGATGGATAGATGATGGATGATGGATGGAGGAATTGATGGATAGATAATGGATGATAAATGGATATGGATGGGAGGGTGGATAATGGATGGATGAATGTGACTTACCAAACGTTCTATTAATATTTGTTGATTTAAATTTACATTTCAGTGCTACATAGCTCTTGTCTTGTAAGTAGACATGTTGGAGAGCCTCAGGGTATCTAAGAAGCTTGTAAATAATGATGATTAGCATGGGTAGGATGAAATTTGGGCTTAATTGTCAGACTACATATCTGAAAATCAGAGCAGGGACAGACCCCCCCCAGAGATTACACCAAACCTGTCCTCACCAGACCAACAGATCTTTCCCCCATGAAGGACAAAATCTCAGAGAAAAAAGCCCTGCAGCAATCCAGGGACTTGGCCTTCATCTCCTTGGTCACCCCCATGAAGTCGGCTTTGTGGTATCAGCCTACAATCAAGGACATGGTGGCTCCAAGAAGCTGTGTCATCACCCAGTGGGTGTCCAAGTGGGTCCCACACCAAGGCCTGCCTGGCCCTGGGCTATGAAATTTGAGGAAGAGGGCCCTGATGGGGACAGCCCTCATGGAGCTCTGCTGGGGATTGGGGTGACAAGCTCTTGGCCCCTTCCACTCTGAAAGCCATCAGTCACCTCACCCGGAATAAAGCCCCTGAGGATGACAGTGGTGCCAGTGCTGATGACAGTCATAACAATCACACCAACCTCTGCTGCCCTGGCTGGGCTGACCCTGTGCCAAGCTCCTGACCCTCCGCCACACTCCTCATCTCATCAACCCTTGCCACAACCCTGTGAGCTGCTTACTGCTCACCGAATATCACAGATGAGGAAACTGAGGCCCACAGAGGTGCAGCGACTTGCCCAAGGCCTCTCAGCCCCAGGCAGAGCCAGGCTGGCCCTGGGTGACTGACTCTGGGGCTCAGAGGTCTCATCCTCGCCCCTCACACTTGAGCAGCTTCTCTGACACTTTCATGATTTTTGCTGTCCCCTCCCCCTGCACAATGTTGACTCAGTCGTTCCTTTAATCCAACTTGAAATAGACCCTCTGTTTTCAATTTGTCTCACCCTGAGTAATGATATCCATGAAATCAAGGCTTCAATGCACTAATTGCTGGTGGGTTTTTTCCTGATACTATTAAAATACATACATAACGGAAAGTATGAAATATAAAATGTTGGTGCACGCACAACCCATGGTCACCTCATATCGCGGTGAGTACACCCCACTCCCTGAGCCGCCCCAGCTGCTGTTGGAGAGGCGGCAAGACCAGGGAGGAGGCAGCATCCCAAGTGGACGTGGCCTGGCCTCTCCCAGCCCAGCCCAGCCCAACCCAGCCCAGCCCAGCCCAACCCAGCCCAGGGCAGGGCCGGTTCTTCTCCCTCCTGGGGAGGCCCCACCCATGCCTGCTGCTCCCAGGCTGGGCAAAGGAAACTCTGTGGCAGCTGCAGGGGGCTCAGCTGACCATGGGCCCTATGCGGGAAGGCCCATTGCCGGAGGGATCAAGGGCTGTGCTGGACCCAAGGGCACCTGAGAATGGACTTTACATTGGGGTGCTCTCCACATGCACTCCCCAATACTCCTAACTCCTGGAAAAAGCCGCTGGCATGGGACAGAATTCTCACTTTGCACCACTCTCAGGAGAGTGGCTGAAAGGCACTTGCAGTCCTCAGGGGAAGGAATCCTGCCAGGAACAAAGTCAGGAAACTGCAAGGGAAAATCTGATACCAAGAAGAGAGGAAAATCCTTCTCAAATTGTGGCGACCTGCCCAAGCAGCAGCTGTGCCAGCCATGGGGGGAGGAGGATGGCAGGCAGGCAGGCCTCCAGGCAGGAGTGGAGGCTGCCAGGCTTGGAAAGGGGTCTGTTCCAGCCTGTTCTATAGCTGGGACTTGGCCACACGGCAGCAGGCCCAGAGATGAAGCCAGCAGGGGCAAGACCCCAGCCCATGAACCAGAGGTACTCCAAAAAGCACCTGGGGCAACAAAGGAAGACCCAGGGGCCATGTGGGGTGGACAAGGCCTGGGTCCCAGCGCCAGGCCCAACCTGCTGCTGCAGGTTCCTCTGTCCTGTCAGCCTCTCTTTCCCCCCTCCATGAACCTGGAGCAGGCCTGAAACCAGCCCACTTGTCTGTTAGAACTGTAGTTTTTGGTTTCTTTCAAAGAGATATAGAATTGACCCTCCCAGTCTTAAAACTCGAGAATGTTACAATTGTTTTAGTAAAGTTCCTTTCTCAGGAAACCAACCATCAGGACCCTCAGATAGTATCGAGGAGCTGAAACTCACCCAATCACTGCATCTGGACAACGAGATGCCAGATCCCTCACCCATCATCCTGGCCTCATTCACTGCCTGCTTCCCGTTGACCAATTGCCCTTCCTTACCCTCCCTAATTCTTATTTCCCTGCATGTAGGTACATTTCTTCCCCGCTATAGAAACCCCCGATCTTAGTCGGTCGCAGACGGATTTGAGACCAATCTCTCATCTCCTGGGCTACAGCACCCAATTAAAGCTGCCTTCTCTGATGGCACTCGTTGTCTCGGGGATTGACTTTCTGTGCAGCAAATGGCAGGACCGAGACCGCAGGCATTTCAGAAACAGCCCTACCTCCCACGGTAGGTGTGAGAAATAAAGCAAGTTAGCCTTTTCTTGGAACAATGCTTGGCTCATCATAAGCACTAACATGTGTTAGCTGCTTATAAATTTATATTTACCAATAACTAGTTATTAAATATAATATACCACAAGTATACTATTAAATAACAACATACATTATATGTACATATATCTTAGATGGAGTCTCACTCTGTCACCCAGGCTGGAGTGCAGTGGCACGGTCTCAGTTCACTGCAACCTCTGCCTCTCAGGTTCAAGTGATTATCCTGCCTATTTCTTTTTTTTCTGAGATAGAATTTCTCAACTCTCTTGTTGCCCAAGGAGTGCTGGAGTGCAGTGGTACAATCTCGACTCACTGCAATCTCCACCTCCTGGGTTCAAGTGGTTCTCCTGTTTCAGTCTCCCGAGTAGCTGGGATTACAGTGCCTGCCATGACACCCGGCTAATTTTTGTATTTTTAGTAGAGATGGGGTTTTACCATGTTGGCCAGGCTGGTCTCAATCTCCTGACCTCAGGTGATCCGCCCACCTCGGCTCCCAAAGTGCTGGGATTACAGGCGTGAGCCACTGCACCCGGCTTTATTTCTTTATTCTATAATATACAAGTATTACACATAAGTATATACACTTATGTAGTCTCTACTGTGTAGATACTATACTATAAATCACCATTTATAAATTATTTACTATTAGTGCCACAGAAGGGAAAGCAGGGAGAGCAGGTTCATGCTTTCGCTCATTCACTCACTATGTATCTTTATCAAGCCCCTGGGGAGCAGAGCTGCCTCAACTGAGGAGAGGCTGAGTGCGACTCGGTGAACACTGGCTGGCGGAGTTCCCACAGCTGGTGCTGGAGTGCCAGGCCCAGTCCACGTGGACAAAAGGCCTTCTGAGTGCCTGACACAGCCAGCTGTGCTGTCAGTAGAACAGAGCTCAGACAGGGGCAGGGACTTGCCAAGGTCACTGAGGGCCTGAGTTTGGAGCCACATGTCACACCCAGGTCTGGGCACAGTCCCCTGGAGACTCCTTAAATCAGAGTGCCTGGGACTCTGCATTTGAAAGCCTCCTTGGGACAGCAGTCTGCACTGGGGAAACACAGAGGGAACTCCAGTTGCAGAGAAGAATAGGTGAGGGGAACTTCAACCTCCCCACCGAGTCTCCAAAATTCAGGCACCCAGCATGGAGCCAGGAGCTCTGCCCAGTCCCATGGATGGCCCAGCTTGCTGACCACACAGTGAAAATCAGGCCCTGTGTCCTGAGCTGAATAAGCCCTCCACCCCTTGAGTGCCCCCACCCCAGTCCAACTGCTCTCCCATCCCCGGACTGGGTGCTGGCACATGCCCCCTGCCATCCACCCTCATATCACTCTCTAGACACTCCCTGGACTTTCCCCCTAACTCCCCCAACTGCAGACTCCCCATCACCCTCACCACCCTCACGGGACAGAGCAGCTGCTTGCACCTCACAAGGAGGGGGAAGGAGAGAGCCATGTGAGACACCCCACACCCTGGTGGGGTGATGGGAAGGGAGACACTTTGACCTGATGTAGGTTTTCCATGGGGGAAGAAAGGCAGCTCTGAATTTGCAGGAGAGGCTCCTCCTCCTTGAAGCCCTGGTGTGAACCTGTGACCTGAGCCTGGAGCCTGCACACAGACACTGCGCTGCTGTCGCCACAAAGGTGAAGCTTCGTCTTGACCATCGAGGGAGCCCGGCCGTGCTCTGCAGTTTACACCCATCCCCTCAGTTCACAGTCTCACCTCAGTGAGGAATATCATTCTCCCCATCTCCCAGGGGAGCACACTGAGCCCCAGAGCTGCAGTCACGTGGCCATGGCCACAGGACACTCCAGGGACGGAGCCCACCACGCCAGGGCTTTGAATGGCAGAGTCGGTGGTCTCTCCAAGGTGCCTGTGGTGGGCCCCCTTCAACACTGCTGTTCAGTGTCTCTAGTATCCCCCTCCCCCACCAGGCTGCAGCTGTTTTTGGCTTGAAGACACTTAAATTCTGTTTTGGGGACAAAGGACTCAGCAGCCCATAGGAACGAGGAAGGGTAGGGCACAGGAAGATACCTCCTTGGGGTGCTCCTGCCTGGCCCCCACTGCACCCCAATGTTCAGATCTGAGTGGCCACCCCCTGCTCCAGCAAAGCCTCTGGACAGGCCCCATCCAGGACATCAGAGTGAGGGGTGGGATAGCAAGGCCGGGCTGCAGTTGGGGGGATACAACCATCCCCATGAGAGAAGTCACCGGCCCCTCAGGAGCTTTGGGAGGGAGGTTGGGAAGGAGGGGATTAAAGAGATTAAGTGTGACAGGTGCCACAGTGACAGGGACTAGCCCAGCTCTCAGTGACCAAACCCAAGCCCCATCCCCCAGCAGGGCCCGGTCACCCCATTCCTGGGCCAATGGTGCCATCCTATGGCCAGATTCCTCCCTAGCAGCCTCAAAGCCAGCCATTCCGGCCCCATTCAAATCACATCGTTCCACTGCAGTCATCATTTCACTATGTATCAAAACACCACACTGTGCACCTTCAGTGGAGACAGAAAAAATAAAGAAAGAATAAATTTTTTAAAAAAATTTCAATCCATAATTCCAAGGTCCAAGGCAGTCCCTGAGATGATGTTACCCCACTTCAGGAGCCCATTTCACAGATGGGCAAACGGGCTCAGAAAGCATCAGCAAAGGGTGAACGGGGACAGCAGGAACTTCAGAGTCCAACAGCCTCGGCCTCACATCCCAGCTCCTCTGCGACATGACTCAGGTGAGTCTTCCCATCTCCAAGCCTATGTGTCTTCTGTAAAATGGGGCTGATAACCATAGTGACTTCACCTGGTGCTTGTGAACTGTTAAGTAGCACGCAAGCCTTTGCCATCATGATTGTGAAGGAAGGTCCACCTGTCCGACTCCAGGCCCCACCCCACACCACGCGCTAGATCAGAATCAAGTCTGAAACCGCAGGCCTGCCCCACGTTCACACTGGGCTCCCCCAGGGCGAAGGCCAGGGCACCCACCCTACCTGTCCCCCCATACAGCCTCATTTTATGTTCTTCAGCCCTTCTGTGTCTGCAGCGCCCCAAACTTCATTTGCCCCTTCTTTGTAGTCAGGCTCCTGTGAGACAGTAGGGCCGTGATTGCAGAAACAGACACTCTGCTCATTGCTGGGGCCCTGGGGCCTGAGCCGGTGACAGGCACAAAGCAGGTGCTCAGTAAATCACTGCTGGATGAGTAAAGCAATGAATGATTTACTTTTGGTCCCCCTCACATGCAATTATGCTGTTATTCCTTTTTAACATCATATCCACTTGTCAGTGTGCAGCTGCATAAGGTCAGCTCAGTGAGCGCTGCGGCTGACAGCACCTGACTCAGGAGTCTGTGAGATCAGTTCAGTCCCAGCTCTATGGCTGACTAGAAGGGGCACAGTGACATGCTACTGAAACCTTCCATGCCTCAGTGTCCCCATCTGTAAAATGGAATTATAAAGAGTAAGCCCTTCATAGGATTACAGTGAGAATTAATCAAATCGAGGTCTAGTCCATGAAAAGTGCCCAAAGCGGTGTCTGGCACATGGCAGGTGTTCAATAAACACTGGCCCCTTATTACTGGGAGCTGCTTTTGGCCTGGACATCTCCAACTCTTTCCAGGGTCTTCCCCCGTTTGTGTCTCGTCCTGGCCCTGGCCCTGGCCCTCTAGCCCTTCCCCCATCATAATCACGAGCAGGGGAAGCTCACTGCAGAAGACGAAGTTCAGCCTCTGAAGCCCAACCATCCTCCGTTCAAATCCCATTTGAGCAGCTTCTGGCTGTGCAGTTTGGGACAATTTGTCTGACCTCTCAGAACTTGTTACTCCTCAGTGAGCAAGAACAGCGATGTGCAGCCAGCACAATATTTGCCATCAATAAAGGGAGGCTGTCGTTTCATTACCATCATTGCTCAGGTGTTCCGGTCCCATCTGTTGTGTTAAATAGACCAGAAGCCTCTTGAGACTGGGGACATTATCTAGTTGATCACTGTCTCCCTGTCGTCAGCACCTGGCTTGTGCCCTGAACACAGCAGGTTCTCAGGAAGCATTTGGAGGATTAAAAACCCACCCGAGGCTTCTCGATCTGACTTCCATGGCAAAGCCTGGGATTCGCGGAGCACCATGGGGTGAGCAAGACCCAAGAGGAGAGATATCTACACCTGCCTACCCTGGTCTTCACCCTGTTTCACAGCCTAGAAAGTGCCACCCTTTCAGGACCTCCATCCCTGGGAGTTCTATCTTCCACAAGTGACTTTAGCTCTCTGTACCTGTCTCTCCATCTCCACAATGGGAGTATCCATGGGAGTATGGAGGTTTCCACAATGGGAAACCTCATATAGTTCTAAGTTTCTAGAATGCGGCCTCTGTGAGATCACAGTGAGAAGTGAGATGGAGGTATGCAGCAGCCAGATCATACAGCACCTAAGGCGTCAGGCTAAGTTTGAATTGTATCCAGGAGGCAGGAGGGAGCCAAAGAAGATTCTTGAGCAGAGGTGTGACCTGATCAGCTGGGCACCGTAGGATCATCACACTGGTCTCAGTGTGCAGAATGGACCAAAGAACAAGAGCCCAAAGGCAGGTAGGCCAGTTAACCAGTGATGGCCCCAACCTGTGGAGAAAGGAATAGGACCCCCTTTCACCATAGTGAGCCTGAACTTCAGAGAGGCCGGTGTTTTAGAAAGAGCCCTGATTCGGGAGGCAGAGATTTCAAGGTTTAAATCTCAGCCCAGCGGCTTTCTGTCCATGTGACACTTTACATCTGGCAGCCCTGGTGTCCCCGTCTGCGAAACAAGTTTATTAAAACCATCACTGAGAAGTTCGAACTGAAAATTGTGTATATATCACCTGGCACACAGTGATCATCCAAAAACAATAACTCAGCAGGTGACCCAAACTTGATTCTGACCCCAAATACTCCAAGGCTGCCACACCCCCATGAGCAGAGTGGTCTCCTCCCCTTGTCAACATACCTTGATGCAAACCAGGCTTGAGTAGCAGGACACCCCCACCCCCTGCCAGCCTCACAGGCGGCTCTGAAGAGGATACAGGCCCAGCCTCAGGTTTCAGGAAGCCTTGAGCAGCGCCTGTCTTCTCCTGGGTTGACTGCATTCACATCTGGAACAGATGGGGCATTAGAACTCTCCACTCCCACCCCGTTTTTTTCAAAGATCACTGGTCCAGGAGAAAACCACGTAATTAAAAGAGAAGAAATGCAAAACAATCCCCTTAGCAGAATTCACCATCTTCTCTCCTTTGTAAATCCATTAATGAACTGTAATTACAAAGACAAACCCGTTATTGAAACCTGGTAACCAATGCACTTAGGGGCCAAGAGACTCCTATTGTAGCCCAAGGCCTGAGGAAAGAAAAGAACAACCCTAATTAATTTAGTCCTGTTTATTTATACAAAATTCAAAAAAGAACAAAATTATAGGTTACAAAGTAACATGCCATCTGTCAGTAGACCACAGCTGCCCTAGGGAGACGCCGGTTTTCTTTCTTTCTGGGATTCATTTATAACCTTCTGTAAATCAGACCTAGAGCAGAGAGAGACGTGGGAAGACCATGGACAGGACGGATTTCATGAGGACCTGGAGTAGACATGGGGAGAACACTGATGAGTTAAGGGCAAGAGTTTGGGTTGGAAAGACCCCAAGAAGCTGGTCCCTGCCTTCCTCGGAGCCTGGTGACAAGGTCCTGCCAGCTACGCCACCCACCGGGCAGGGAAGAACGAGGTCCTATTCCCAGACAGGGCTTCCACCCCATCTCTCATTCCACTCATCAGGGACATTTGCTGCTTCTGCCCACCAGCTCCCAGGCCATGGCATCGGCCAACGACCCCCTCCTCCTCCTTGGGGAAACACTGCTGAGCCTTTTCCGTCCACATCAGCTCACCTGCCTCTCCCTCGCCCCACCTGTGTGGGGAGGAGAGTGGTGGATAATCTCAGAAGAAAGGAAGAATGGGCAGAGTAATTACTTCTTGGGTGGCTGTGATAAGGAACCTCCTTGGGCAGCAGAAAAACTCCTACCCCAGGGATGGGCACAGAGAAAGGGCTTGGTGAACCTCGCAGGAGGTGGGGTGAGGTCACGGGGGAGAGCGTGGCTATGTCCCAGTTAAATCACTCTGCTGTCGTTGTGCTGTTGTGCTGATGTGGCTCTTGGGTACTGTTGGTGTTATTCTGCCTCTTTGAACTGCCTCTGCGGAAGACCTTTCAGTGTGGTCTGAGCTTCTTGTGAAAGCCTTTAGACATGCTCTCAAGTGTGAAACTAGTAGTAACACTAAAAATGCTCTATTAAACAAGAGTAGGTTCACAAAATCGCCAAAGCTCCCCTCTGAGAGGCCAGAGATGGAGATTCCGGAGGGGCACCGGTCCAGAGGGGCCTGGGAGAGGTGGCTGAGATCTCACGGTATGACCTGCAGACTCCAAGTAGGGCTGGAAGAAGGGAACATGGGGCCGGGAGTCTTTCCTTTGTGCAGTTTCTGAGGTGGGGCTGCTGCCATCTGTGTTGGGGGTTTTGGGTTGGGGGCGAAGCCGCCAATAGACAGGAAACAAACAGAACTCCAACAGGGCATGCTGGGGTGGGAGTGGAGAGGCACCTAGGTCAGCCCAGGCCCAGGCTGGAGTCCTTCCTATTGTCTCACTTACACTCTCACCCCATGGGCTCCCAGATACCAAGAGGAGGCACAAACCCCTGGTACAACCTAAACCCACGCTCTTTTCCTCTAGCTGAGGTGGGTGACATGAACACATTGCTCAACTCTAAGTCCCTTGTGGGCAGGAACTATGCCTGTCTCATATGCCACGATCCTCCCCACTGCTCTGTAAGTACTGGTACCTGAATGAATGAGTGAATGAATGAATGAACAAATGAGTCCTATCTGGTGTCTTTTTCTTTCCCTGATGCCTTTTTCTTTTGATGTTCTTTGGTCCTAGATTCAAGTCCTGTCTCTCCAACTAACCCACTGCTGAGCAAGTCATTTCATCATTCAGACTCTCAGCTTTCCCATTTGTAATAGGGATGATTTGAGCCTTTTCTGGGTAGGGTTACTGGGAATTGAAATTAATTTGTAACTGAGAAGTCAGGACAAACATCACCTGGTTTTGGTGTGGTCACTGTCATCACCATCACCATCACTGTTGCCATCCTTCCAACCATCCCCTCCCACAGCATCTTCATCCATCCTTTTCCCTGGTCCCCACATAACCACACTGCCTCTAACCCCATTCAGTGCTTAAGTTAAATCACATTTCATTGTTTCTCATCAGAGAATAGAGAAATCAATAAAGAAATTCACGGCACTCAGAGTCAACAGAGGGTTAACGAAAAAAAACATGGGAATATATTAAGCTTTTGATTGGAAACAATGCAAACGCAGTCCCTCTCACACTCACCCCTGCATTGTCACTCTCACACTCACATTCTGGCTTCTGGACTCATGCCCACCCTCAGGCACACGCGCACATGCACACACAGGTGCTCCCAGATGCCATCACACACTCCCAATAGACACACCCAGACACACCCCCTCCCACTCCCAGGCTGGCCTCCCTCACTAAAATGGCAAAGCTACAGGGAAGCTACAGGGGACACGCACAGGACGCTTGGAGCCACACTTGAGGTGAGGAGATGGAGAGGCTGCAGTGGCGACAGGCAACTTTAGACAACTGTGTTCTCCAGGATGGCCAGCCGCTTGCTCACAGCTTCCAGTGGACTCAGAGTTAAGGAGAGGTGCGTGCTGGACAGAGCAGGGCAGGGATGGGTGTGGCCCTGCACTCAGGCCCCTGCTTCCTGTTTCCTTGCAACACCCCACTACAGTGTGCATTCTCCCCTCCGTCAGAACTTACCCATCCACTGTCCTCAGAATGGTGCTTTCCAAAAAACGTAGCCAGTCACCGTGAGCCCTGAGTGCCCAGCCAGGCTCAGTTGCAGGTTTAGCCCTGCTGGGTCCCCCACCGGGTACTGGCTGAGTGAAGGGAACCGCCTGGGGCTCAGCCCCACCTCTGAGTGGGTACTGGGGTCAGGCACATCGCCATGAGCCTGAGAAATGGGGTGTCCACAGGCTCCATGTTCTTCAGAGCGTGTCCAGGACTCTGGTGTGTGTCCAGTCCCTAGATCTTGGCTTCTGCCTCAATTTCTCTGTTTACCTTCTAGGAGTCTCTGCTTTTGACAGGGTGTGCCCCCAAGTTGGTTTCAGCCTATTCCGCCAGAATGCAACCCATCAGCAGGAGGCAGGCCAAGAGAAGCCTGCCCAACCAACCACACTTGGGCCATGCCCCCGCCTCCCCCAACACTGGCCTGCACCCCACCCCGGCCCCAGCCACCTCTGGGAAGGGATATGTTTCCTGGTCAAGGCCTGCAGCAGCCCCTCCACTTTGGCCTGGAATTTCACCAGGTACTCGCAGGCACACGGGTCTTCCTCTGCAGGAGACAGGGAAGCGGGAAAGAGGGAGGAACTGTTGAGTGGTTGCCCGGGGGACGGGGAGGGGAGACTATCACTGCCCTCGACCAGGACTCAAGAGTCTTGGAAGAGTGAGGGGCTTAGGCGACCTGAGGAGGCAGGGAGATATAGATAGTCCTTGAGACATCACCCTTAGGAGTGATGGAGGGGTGAGCCCTGAACGTCTTCCTAGTCCCTTGGAGCCCTGAGAAGGAACTACAAGCTCCTCCCTGCACCTGCTACATGAAGAACACCATTAGGGGCCTTGATGTCACCTCAGTGACTTCACCCCAACCCTTTGGGTTTGAAATCATTAATCCCATTTTACAAGTGAAGAATCCAAGAAGTGAAACAACTTGCCCGTGGCCAACAGTGTCAGAGCAAAGACACAGGCCCAGGCGTATCTGGCTCTGGAGCCCATACTCCTTACCACTAGGAACCAGCTGGTGAGGTCACCAGAGAAGAGCAGAAAGGCAGTAGGGATCAAGTCCTGGCTCTCCCAGCTACTAACAGTTGTTCCACCCCTTTGGCCTTGTTTATCCCATCTGTAAAATGGGGATAATGATATTCTTACCAAATAGGATTGGAGGATGTCATATCCAGAGAGCACTGAGAACAGTGCCAGCCACCTAATGAGCATTCAGCATGTTTTCTGGTAATAAGAGCTGTACTCTCCAGCCCACCTTCTGGTTCTGCCAACTCTTGGTGCCGCCTCAGCCCCTGCTTTTCCCCACCCACACCCGGTTCCAGGATAGCTCCACCTACACAGTGCCCCACCTGCCCCTTCCATCGACGCCAGCCCTGGCCTCACTCACCCACACAGATCTTCTTCTGCAACTTCTTGCCTATCTGGTTGATGGTCTTGAAGTCAGCTGTGTAGAAGTAGTGCTCTGCCACAGGCTCTGAGGCGATTTCCCTCAGCTCATCCTCCACGGCATTGCCCACTCCCACAGCAAACATCTTAAAGCCTGCCAGGAGGAACAAGACAAGTAAGGCTGGATGTGGGGATGAACAGCCATGTGGCTGAGCCTCCTGGGGAATGCTTAGGCAGCCAACACCACACACCTCCTGCTGGCAGCTGCTGGAATTGCAAGCACAACGCCTGGAACAAGAACAATGAGGAAATCAACATTTACTGAGGTTCTACTCTGTGTTAGACCCTGTACAGACTTCCTGTACTGGAAGCTTTGTACCGCAAGCTTTATCTAACCCTAATAGCCATCCATCTGGTGGTTATTTTTTTCCTCATTTAATAGGTGGGAAAACTGAAACTCAGGCTTATTCCAAAGTAGAGTTGTCTTCCAACAGTTGATGTGTTCTTGGGAATATCCAGCTGGAAAAATTCCAAGCCTCACTTACAAATGGACCATCAAAACAACCCACTTTACCTTTCTGGGGCCTCAATTTTGTCATGGGTATAAGAGAGAACGGACTAACTAATCCTCCTCATTCAAACTCACCTGGGACATCAGAGGACACCAAGACAAACTACGGGCTACCCCTGGCCATGTGTGTACCCCTGGCCATGAGTGGTGTCCATGGTCCAGGAAGGCAGCACCTACCAAGGTCCTTGGCCTTCTTGGCAGCATCATTAATGTAGTCCTGGCTCCGGCCATCAGTGAAAACAATGCCCACCTTCTGGGCCCCAGGCCTAGCCCCACTGGACACAGTGAAGGAATTGTCGATGAGGTACTTGAGAGCGGCCCCAGTCATGGTGCCTTTCTCCATGTAGGACATATTCCGCACAGCCGCCTTGATGTCCTTCTTGGTGTGGAAGCGACCCAGGGGGAACTCCTGGCGCACAGAGCTTGAGTACTGCACCAGCCCCACCTGGGCCAGCTTGTCTGACACATCCAGCGTATCCACGATCTGATTGATGAACTTCTTCACCAGCTCAAAGTTCTCTGGCCGCACACTCTTGGATCCATCGATGAGGAAGACCAGGTCAGTGGCCGAGCTGCCACCACCACCACTGCAGACTGGGGAGGGCAGGAAGGTGAGTGGATGAAGCTGAAGGACATAGTCATCCATCCTGCTCCCTGGCTGGGCACCCACCACACACCAAGCTCTATGCTGAGGATCATTCCATTTTGCCCTCAGAACTGTCTCTATAAAGCCAAGGTGACTGGTTCCACTTTACAGTATTGGAAACTGAAACTCCAACAGCTGTGAGATCACACAGCTCAGAAGTGGTGGCACCAGGATTTGATTTTGAGACTATGTGAGTCCTTCCACCACACTAAACCCACCAGCCATTGTGTTGAAAACAGGGACAAAAGTCAGGTGAGAATTCTCAACGGCATCTGTCTCTCACCAGACTCTGAAAGGCAGCTGTCTGCTTTGAAGATAGGTTCAGAGGTAAGGTGCAGGGAGGCTTGAATGAGTTCCCTGGGGAGTTGCTGAAACCTCACCACCATCCCTCCACACCCCGCCCAGGGCGAGCCTGCATCCACTCCACTGACCATTGCAGGTCTTGCCATCGGTGTTCAGAGTGAAGCCCTCACGGCAGGCACAGGTGTAGGAGCCAGGGGAGCTGATGCACACCTGCTCACAGTCATGGTCCCCCGTGGCACACAGGTCTGACACCACTGCAGGGACAAGGGGTAGCTCAGATCTCACAATCACAGAGCCTTGGCCACTTCAGACAGGGTGTCCCTCACTGACTGTGGATACCGGGACCCCTCCAGACTCAGGGAAACTAAGGCCTCCAACGTACTGGGGCCCAGGCCCCCGACTCTCAGCCCAGGTCTGGGGTCACTGCACCAGGGCCTAGATCCCTGAAGAAGGTCATAACGCTGATGATAAAAATTACAAGTCCCACTAAAAAGGTAAAGGCCAAGGGTCAGGGACTTTAGTCTGTTTAATTCACTCCTGTATCAAGACACCCAAGTGCCTAGAACAGCATACAATGAACACAGCACATGTCCGTTACATACCAATGATCCTCGCAATAACGTGCTCAGAGCCCTTGGCAGAGCACTAACGTGCATGTTCTTCTTAGACCCATTTTATAAATGGGTAAAGTCCCTGCCCTGGCCCGATCCTGTCCTATTGGACACCCAGCCCCTGCTGGTCACATCCCAGAGATCCCCACACACACCTCCGCTCCTAGACGGGCTCTGAACCTTCTGCCAGTACCCAGGCCCCTCTGACTCTCCTGCATCACAGAAAACTCTGACACCCAAAACTCCCGACACAGAAACACGTATAGGTTTTCTGGGCGCTCTCTTTCCTGGGCTCCAGGCCCTCCTTAGTCCCTGCCAGGATTCGGCCACATAAAAGGGGTCTTAACATTGCCTCTCTCCAACTCCCTTAACCTGGGGCTGGAGACCCTCCTCTGTATCAGGCTCCGCCCCAGCTACGGCCACACCCCCGGTTCTGGCACCACCTGTCTCATCCAGGTTCAACCCCAAACCACTCAGACCCACTCCCTAGCCCTGGCCCCGCCCTGATGTTGCCATGTAACGCAGTCCCCGCCCTTTTATATGCTACCGCCCCGACTAGGCCCCGCCCTCTGACGAGGCCCCGCCCCCGACGCTGACTTTTTCTGTCTTAACCTCAGCCCTGGTCCCGCCCCTGGCCTTGGCCCGCCTTAGCGGGGACTCTCAGTTTCCGCCCCTGCCATGGCTACGTTCCAGCTCAGCCCTTGCCCCGCCCTATCGCTCTCTCCGTCTCCGCCCCTGACTTGGGCCCACCCTTGCCCCGCCCCGGCGCTAACTCTCTCCGTCTCCGCCTCGGCCCGCCCCTGCTCCGCCTCCCTGCCTACTCTCTCTGTCTCCGCCCCGCCCCTGCCCCTCCCTGACACTGGCTCTCTCTGTCTCCGCCTCCGCCTAGGCCCCGCCCCTGCCCTGGCCCCACCCCGCCGCTCTCGCTGTCTCCGCCCCTGCCCTGGCTTTGGCCCCTGCCCTGGCTTTGTCCCCCGCCCGCCAGCGCACCGCAGAAGGCCTCCTGGAACTTCCTGGACAGCTTCTCGATGACGTTGTAGCTCTCCACGTAGTCGACGTGCTCCTCCTGCGGCTCGCTGGCGATCTGCTGCAGCGTGGCCTTGTCCACGCGGCCCACGCCGATAGCGAACAGCTCGACGCCGCTGGCCCGAGCCCGCGCAGACACGTCCCGCACGCTGTCCTGGGGCCTCCCGTCCGTCACCACGATGACCACCTGCGACACGCGGGGCGGTGTGACGCCGGGCCTCTGGGAAGCCCACCGGACTGTCCAGGAGAGGAGGCTACGGCCAGGGGGCGGAGGGACTGCCGGGGTCGAACAGCCAGGCGGCGCCCCGGAGAAGAGGACCTGGCTGGCCATAAAGGAGACTCGTTTCCTCTGACTGAGAAACGTGACCGAGGGGCTTCCCTTCTGCGTCGCCTCCCTCGGGCAGGCAGTTCCGAGATGCCCGGATGTGATGCCCCGTCGCCAAACTGGGCCCTCTAAGGTCAGGGCCATGCCTTCCCCTCTGACTGAGGCCGCTGAGGGCAGGTTCTGTGGGAGCCGTGCCGCGCCCCTCGTGCCCCCGAAAGGCCAAGCCGAGAGTCCCCTGGCTGCACTTGGTGCAGTTCTGCGGGCCCCACGTGGTGCAGTTCTGCGAGTCCCACGTGGTGCAGTTCTGCGCTTTGGCCACCAGATGGCAGCAGAGGCTAAGGGATGGGGCAGCCGCCTCCCGTTTCGCTGTCCTTGTGCCTCTAAGCTCCAGAACTCTGCACCGGGACCAGACGGAGCACCACTCCCACTGGATGCCCAAGTGACCAACCCAAGGAAGATACGCCCTTTTCCTCCACTCCCCAGGATGATGCATGCCCCTTCAGAGAGGGAAAGAATCTGCCTGCTCTCCTCCCACTAGGCTCCTCTGGTCTGTACCCTGGAAAGAGAGAGGCGGGGTACTCTGATGCTGAGACCCAGCTTCGTGATCCCCTGCCTGCACCCGCCCTGAAGCTAGGATGCTCCCAGCTCGGCCCAGTCTTGGTTAGGCACCTAGCCCCCCTTGCTGCTTCTCCGCTTCTGACTTGGGTCTGCTTCTGATTCCTGGGTCCCATCCTTAGCCCCAGGCCCTGATTCCTTGCCCTGGTGACATGCAGTTGAGACAGCCCGTGGTTAGAAATACAGCTCCACAAGTTAGAGGTCACCTTCCTGAGCCTCAGTCTCTTCATCTGTAAGAAGGGGCTGCAGTGAAGTTGAATGAGACGACTCTCGGTTAGAAGCCAGAAAAGGCAACTATTATTTTTACGTCATTACCCTGGGCTCCCTGGGGAGTAATCTTGCACAATCTCTTCCCCTCCAGGGGCCTGGGTTCCTGGTACTGAAAACCGAGCTGTGACTATTCGCTGCCACATCCCAGGGCCTTTCCAAGCCCCTGCTCTCCGCCTGCAACCCAGCTTTCAGACTTCCCCCCTTGCTGGGTCCCCCACACGCAAACTCCAGGCTGAACACCTGGAGTGGTGCCAGCGCCCCCAGCCCCTCTGTCACCTGCTGGAGGAGCTCTCTCCTCACTCACCCACCCTAGGCCACAGGTCTGAACTGGGGTGAACCGGTTAACTCTGGAGAATGTGCCCGCTGCAGTCATCCCCCCATTTTCTTCACCCTCTCCCCCATTAGGATCGCCTCAGGCCAGCACACCCTCTTCACCACCTCAGCCATCAGCTTCATCTACAGCACCCCATGCTGAAACGTGTGGTTGGCCCCAAGACTGACAGGCTGCCTGATGCATCATTTCTTTGAGGGGTGGTAATGGCTGGGATTATATGCCACTGTATCTGTGAACACTTTTCCCACTTAATGGCTGAGCAAGTTGCTTAAGCTCCTTATGCATCAGTTTCCCCATCTGCAAAATGGAGATACCGCCTCCAAGCAATTGTGCTCATTTATCCACTGCGTGCTACAGAGTGTGGTATGGAGGGGGGATAAGAAAGAGAACCTCCCTGGGCTGGGGTCCTGGGCAGAGAAGTGATGACTCAGGCCGACAAGGGCTATGGTGGGGAAGTGCTGGAGCCTGTGGGGTGCCACCGGAAAAGAGGGCACTGGCTCAACCTCAGGTTCTGTGCTGAGCCCTGGACATGACAGTGAGGGCACAAGGCCTGTGAAGTGCTCAGCCCTCTCCCTGGAGTCCTTGCTGCCGGTGCAGGTGGTGGCACAGCGCTTCCATTTCTCAGCCCCTGCCCTCAGAGGATTCTGAAATTAAAAATTAGCGAATGCCGTGATGGGGCTTATTCGCTGCCAGGCACCGTTCTGAGTGCCTTATGCTTATGAACTCGGCCCTCATAGCAGCACTTGGAGAAGGTGTTATCATTACGCCCATGTTACAGGTCAGGAAACTGAGGAGCAGTGAGATGATGTCACCTGCTCAGGGTGGCAGAGGTATGGTGGAGCAGGGCGTGAACCCAGACAGGCTGGTGGCAGCGTCATTCCTCCCATAAGCATCTGGCCTGTCTGTGATGTCTTCAAGAGGCTGACTGGTCGGGGAGCCAAGGTCAACTAAACTGAAATGATTGTGAGCTTCCAGGATGGAAAGCCTGGGTAAAGGTGGCTTCAAATCCCAGCTCTGCCACTTGCAGCTGGTGACCTCTGTCTAATGACTGCCCCTCTCTGACCCTCAGTTTCCCCAGCTGCAAAATGGCCGCCTCATGGGGCATCATGGGAGTTCACGTGTATGCAGGCAAAGCTTATAACTCTTAGCGGGAGCCTTCGAGTATCCTGGCAGGGTGGCGGGTACATACCTTGCTGATGTCGGGGGACCTGGAACGACCACCCTCTGCATCACTGAAGGCTTTGGTGATGGCGAACTGGATGGCCAGGCCAGTCATGGTGCCTGTGGACAGCGGCTGGATGCGGCGCACGGCCTGCAGCAGCGCGGCCTTGGAGACGTGCGCCCGCAGCGGGAACTCCTGCTTCACCGTGCTGGCATAGTTGACCACGCCCACCCGGGTGGCATTGGGCCCCACGTCCAGCGACTCGATGACCTGGGACAGGAATACTTTCACCTTCTCAAACTCTATAGGCCGCACGCTGCGAGAGCTGTCGACAACGAACACCAGGTCCGTGGGCCGCGTCCGGCAGAGATGGCCTGGAGCAGGGCAGGAGGGAGAGGGCAGAGAACAGGGGCACAGGTCAGGGGGTGGGCCTGAAGACACTCTAGGCCGAGGAGCAGAACGCGGCTTCTTAGGTCCAGGTGCGAGGCCTTGGGCCCAGTAGGCTGCGGACATCAGCTGGGCTGGCTGGGCCCTTTTGCCAACGTGCAGACACTCAGCAAGCATCTTGCCAAAACCCCCGCTCAGAAACACAGAGGGCCAAGTCCTGACCTTGGGCCATTCACTTCACTTCTCTGAGCCTCAGTTTCCTTATCTGTACAGTGAGCTGGCAGTCCGTCCTTACAGGATGCTCTGAGGAGCCCTCAGAGGGCTAGGCAACCAGTGAGTATTCTAGGAGGACCCTGCAGCCTTGAAAACACGCTTAGGTTTCAGCCCAGACTTGCTGCCAGAAACAAGGGCACCTATTTCTCCTGGCTGGGCAGGAGGGCACCAAGGAAGGGCCCTCCAGGCATGGGCACAGCCTTGAGAGCCAAAGTAGTGCCGGTCAACATGGTCTTTTTCATGAGCATCAAAGTGAATCACCAAAGTGGAACCAGTTTCCTCAGCCTGGCAGCGCCTGCTGGCGGGTTGCCGAAGATGGGGACAGGGAGCAGGAAATCCTGGTGGCCACCTCGGCAGCCTGATCAGGTGCACCCCCAAGACACGCCCCCAAGAAGTGTCCCCCAGAGACCCAAGAAGGCAGTGCCATGTGCTGGGAGGTATGCAGGGTGGAAGTGAGTTCAGGTCTGGGGTCAGATCCTAGCTCAGCCACTCTGCGGAGCCCTGGGCAGATCACTGCACCTTTCTGAGCCTCCATGATCTCACATGTCCAGTGGAGAGAATAAAGCTACTGCATGACAGTCACTGGCCTGGGCCTGCAGTCAGGAGGGGCTCACTGCAAAAACCCTTCCCTGCCATCCCATGCCAAGTTTGCACTGAGCAGAGCTGATCCGAAAGAGCAAAGGGCAGGGCCATCCCAACCCCCAAGTCGCGGACTCTCACATGCGCTAGACTGGGACTCTGGCCATCAGAGTCCCTTAGGAGACCTTAGAAACCACCCTGCAGCTGCTGCCCTGCTCTCTACTAGCTAAGGCTACAAATGGGGAAACTGAGACCCAAAGAAGGGAAGGTAATTGGCCACACCGCACAGCAGTAGATCAGGAGCCTAGAGGCTCTGGGATTATCTCATTGTGTGGTCTTAGGCCCTCTCTGGCCTCAGTTTCCCCATCTGTACGGGAAGAATGAGCATTCCAGGACTCAGTGCCCAAACCTGAAACTCTGGAGGGTGATGCTGCCCCAAGGGAACCCAAGGCTGGAAGGACCCACAAAGGGGGAATAAGCTCTTGGCATCCCAGGTCTGCTCTCATCAAAGCGCCCTGGGCTTCGCCCTGGGCTTGGTGCAGCTCCAAAGGCCAGCCAGCTCTCTGAATATCTTCTGCTCCCCAGAGACCTGGAAGACCACGGTCCCTGCCACGTGCATGGTCCCTGAGGGCTGAAGAGCACCCCTGCCCCGACCCTTATCAGCACCACCAGCCCTGTCTGCTCCAGCATCAGCCCGCTGCCCACACTGCCGCCCTGCTCCCCTCCCCATCCTGGATCCCATTCGCTCCCTGCCATCTTAGTACGCAGCCCACAGTGCTGATGGTCAGGGCGCACTCGCTCAGTGTCCCCATCTCACACAGGCCCCCTCACCTCTGGACTGGAGGGCGAGACCCAGGCTGCAAGGAGCCTGGAGCAGTAGCAGCAGGCCGCAGAGCACGACGCTGGGACCAGAGAGGCCCGTCATGGTTCTGGCAGCACGGGCAGCAGCCGGCACAGTGGTGGGGGCCAGTGGGGTCCAGTCTTATCAACCCCACTGCCCGCCCAGCCTCCGGGTCAGGTGGCCCCCAACTGATGACTGACGTGGGGGCAGCCCGCCCTGGCCCCCAGCCCCCCAGGGGCGGGGCTCAGGCTGAATGGAGATGTGTGTGCCCTGAGAGGGCGGGAGCGCCTGGCCCGGGCTCCAGAGGCCCCTCCGACCACAAGGCCTCCTTTGCCTGTAGAAGCAACCAGAGCCGCAGCTGGAATTTGGGAAATCTCAGGTGGGTGGAGGGGGTGGCTCCTCCAGGGGCTGGAGCCAGCGCTGCCTTGAAGCACCACCCCAAGCCCAGGCATACCTGAGTCCAAACGGCCCAGCCCTGCACCGTCATCCCACACCCAAATCCTTCCCCCACCCACAACCCCAAGTTTCTCATGAAATGCGCTTCCTCTGCCCCGGCTTCACTGTGCCCTGCTCACCACACACACCCTGCTCCCCAGCTACCCCTGGATTCTCCTCAAAGGCCTCCAGGCCATCGCACCTGCAGGGCCATCTGCCCAGCGTCCTTACCCCTCGCTAACTCTCTGCCTTGCAGAATCTTTCAAGGTCATAATGAGGGCTAACATGTACTTTCACTCAGTACAGGCAGGGCAGTAGAAACCACGGTTAAGAGCACAGAATTTCTGGAGCCACGTTACCTGAGTTTGCTATACCAGCAAACTACCTGTGTGACTATGGGCAAGTGACTTCACCTCTCATGTCTCAGATTCCTCATCTGGAAACTAGGCATGGTAACCGCACCTACTTCCTGGGGTTCAGTCAAGGAGCAAAGGAGTTAGATGAGGTTTCTCAGTTAATCCTCATGACCACTTTGTAAAGCAGCTACTGTTATTACCTCCATTTCCCAGAGGAACTAAAGAACAGAGAGCTGAAGGAATTTGTCTGAAGTCACACAGCTAAGAAGCGCTATTGCCAATACAGAGCTCCAGGCCCGTGCTCTCAGCCACGCCGCCGTCTTGGTGTAGCCTGATGGAGGTGCCTCCTCCATGCGCACCCCCTCCCCGTGTGTGTCCCTGCTTGGCCCACCTCACCTGTGAACCAGTGGATTCATCTCTGCATCAGGCGCAGTGCCGAGAAGGCCAAGATAAACCTTGTAAATAAAGAGGCATAACCAGGAACCACCCCTTTCATTCCATTAGGGTCCAGCAGTTCATGAGATAGAGCAGAAAGAGCATGGGCTTGGCTACCTGAGAGATCCAGGTTCAAAGCCACTTCTGCTCCTGACTGGCTGTGTGACCTGGAGCTGGTGGCTTAACCTCTCTGAGCCTCAGCTTGCTATGGTGCAGTGGGAATGGTAGCTCTTGGTCTGCCTGCCTCACTGGGACCATGTGAGAGGCAATAGGAGGACGGAAGGGGAGATGGGTTGAAGTATTGTCATTGCTCCGGGGGAAGAATTCTAAGACTTTGGACCTATGCACTTCGCTCATGTAAATTCCACCTCAGTCAAAGGAAATGTACAGACAAAAAGCGATTGCCAGGTGCAGCAGACCCAACTCACGGCTACCACACTCTTCAGCACTAATGACAACGATCCCGTCCACCCTTGACACGGCACAGTTACTCACACTACCACTCTGTCTCCTTTGCTTTCCCAATAAACCTGTGAGGTCAGCAGATCTGAGTCTGTTGGCCCATTTGTCAGATGGAGAAACTGAGGCCCAGAGAGGTTCACTGACTTACCCAAAGCCACCCAGCCAGTGTAGGGAAAGAGCCAAGCCTGAAGCTCGGGCCTCGTTCCCCTCTGCACCAGTGTCAGAGAAGGAAGGGGTTAAGAGCATTTCCTTCTGACTTTTTCCTTTTACATTTCATGTGTGCCTAATTCACAGCCCTCCCCAATTCCAAAAACCACTGGAAGCTGCTGATTCCTTTTTCCCCTACAACTTTGAAGTCTAATTCTCCTCCAGAGACGCTGCACAGTGGAGGCAGCAATAGCAGTGCCTCTCCCTTCCAAAAATGGCGTCATAAAGGTGTGACCTGTCTCCCCATCTTCCCCAGAGGATGTGCGCTCCCTTCAAGCAAGGGGCTTCCTGTCTCAGTCACTGAATCCTGGGACCCAGCGTGGTGCCTGGCACAGGATATCTGGGAGGGAATGAAGGAATAAATGAAAGCTAACTGCGAACCGGTTCCACTTCCCTGTAAACCACCCAGGGTCACACGAGGGCCATTGATGGTGACCAACGGTGAGAGAGGCACGATGCTGTCCTCATGCCATGCTGGTGATGAACGAGGAGAACGTGAGCTGGGGTCTCCTGGCCAGCTGTACCCCCCACCCCCCACCTGATGGCCAGGGCTGTGTCCGGGTCTCAGGGCACAAGGCTCCATTAGCTGGACAGCAGCTGGCCCATGAAACAGCCCTTTCAGCTCCACCTCTGAATGGCAGTTCTGTGGGGTCCCCGGAGGAACACAGACGCCTTCTCTGTGTCGCTTCTCCACTCATTAGCAGAGCTGCAGAAATACACTACAGGTAAGTTTTCAGGAACAGAAATGGGTCCCCCAACCACCAAAAAAAATAAAGGCAGCTTTGGCGTTCTGTAACAGGGCAAGGCCCGGGGGCGGTGGCAGAGAGGAGACCTGGAGGCTCAGCGTATGCATTAAGGAAAGAAAATCAATATTTGTGTTTTTAAAATGTGAAACATTTTTCCCCAGGACTCAAAATTGAGAACAGTGTGTCTGGTATGAGCCAAAAGAAAAAAAATACACGGACGGGACTTCTCCGAGATTGCTCGCAAGCCGAACAGGCAACTGTGAAGGGCTTTGCTGTTCCCTCGCCCTGTTTTTACACCCTTTGGGCTTCCAGAAACTTAAAGCCGTTAGTGTTTAATGTGAGAGAGAGTTTGTGATCCACGGAGAGGCCTCCGGGCGGTGTGGTTCAGTGGAAAGCACACAGGACTCCCTCTCCAGTGCTCCCAGGAGCACCTCTTTCCCTAAAGAGCAAACCTGGTTATCTCGCAATAACCAGTAATTTATATAGTTAGTTATCTCTAGCTAACGTAGATGCAGCATCAGCCTGGACAGCCCGCCCCCTTCATTCTTTGCCCACCACCATCCCAGTTTGGCTATATCCGCACATGCCTTTAGTAGTATTTATTTAATCTTTTTGTTTAAGTCACTCCAAACCAACTCACTAATTAAAAATTTCTCTGGAGCCGGGCACGGTGGCTCACATCTGTAATCCCAGCACTTTGGGAGACCAAGGCGGGCAGATCACAAGGTCAGGAGATCGGGACCTGCCTGGCCAAGATGGTGAAACCCTGTCTCTACCAAAATACAAAAAAAAAAAAAAATTAGCCGGGTGTGTTGGCGCGCACCTGTAGTCCCAGCTACTCCAGAGGCTGAGGCAGGGGAATCACTTGAACCCAGGAGGTAGAAGTTACAGTGAGCCAAGATCGTGCTACTGCACTCCAGCCTGGCAACAGAGCAAGATTACATCTCAAAAAAAAAAAATAAAGCCAAAAATTTCTCTGCCTTCTAAGAAATAATAGCCATGAAATCACTGGTTTGATGTACTGTTTATTTATTTATTCCAAAAGACATTTATTCCATATAAAATTCAAATAAATTCAAAACTAATTAAATTTAGCTTTTTCATACACAGATCACTGAAATTTTCTTGTTTTCCGCCAGTGGCATGCACACCAGACTTTGAGGAATCCTGTGAAGTGAAACTGCTTTAGAATCGAAGAGAGCTGGGCTTGAGTCCCTGTCACAGGCCGGCGGTGGTGACTTCCGGTGAGTTCCTCCCCCTTCTGCCTGTCTGTTTCGTGTCTGTAGCGCTGGAACTCTAATGCTAATGTCACAGGGGAGTTGTAAGGAAGAGATGCAGTGAATGCTACATCGATGTTTATTGGGTTTTTTGTTTTAGTTTGTTTTTGTTTGTTTGTTTAAGATGGGATCTCATTCTGTCACCCAGGCTGGAGTGCAGGGGCACAATCACAGCTCACTGCAGCCTTGACCCCCTGGCTTCTGGTGATCTTCCCACCCCAGCCTCCTGAGTAGCTGGGTCCACAGGTGTTCACCACCTCGCCCAGCCAATTTTTTATATTTTCGGTAGAGACAGGGTTTCACCATGTTGCCCAGGCTAGTCTTGAACTCCTAAGCCCAAGTGATCCGCCCACCTCGACCTCCCAAAGTGCTGGGATTACAGGTGTGAGCCACCACAACTGGCCAATGCTTATTGTTTTACAACACCTGCTTGCATCAGTCAGGCTAGGATAGACTACATTGCAATAACAAACACGCCCCCAAATCACCATGGCTTAATACAGGGTTTGCTTCTCTCTCATGGCACTGTCCAGTACCAGGCAGGTGACCCCACATAAGCCCTCTCCAAAGCAGCCTCCACCATTTCCCAGTCCTTGTCTCTGGCCACGTGGACAAGAGAGAGACAGCAAGCATCTCTCTTAACTGCCTCAGACAAGGAGTACACATCACCTGACTCTACCTGGATGCCCAGGGGCAGGATATGGGCATTTAGTTACTGTGACAGTTTCTGTCACGCTGTCACCATTCCTGGGGATGGGGGGAGGGGGAGCCTTTGTTAGCCCTGTATCACCTCTAGATGGAAATTCAGACTTAGCTGGCGTTTAAAGCTCTTCACAGTCAGCTTCCTTCCCCCTGCCAGGCCATTGTCACTCTTTCTCTTTCTCTCCCTCTCCTTGCCTCCTGCCGTCTCCCTCTCTTCTCTAGCACAGAATGAGTTACTCCTCCTCAGTCCTCAGAGCCTCCCCGATAGACTCCAGCCCTCCCACTAACACCCTATCAGAGTTTGCAGTCAATACATGGTGACCCATTTTATTTGTGGGAAAATGTCAAACCTTGAAGCTCAGGCTCTGAAGGAAACTCAAAGGTCATCTACCCGTGGCCAGCCATGCTACTCACCTGCTTGTTAAAAACACAAGTTGCATCCCTGCCACAGGCCTTCTCAGGGCCAGAGGGTCAGCCCTCACCCCAGGAGTGGCTGTGAGAGCTTCCCATGAGGAATGCGCCTACGGTCAATCACACTGGAAGAAGAAATGAGCATTTAGAGTTTAGCACTGTGAACTCTAGCTGGCCCAGTTAAGGCCCTGACCCATGGCCCTTCAGCCCACCATGGGTTCAGCTCACCCACAGCTGCAGCAGGCAGCTCCCAAGGACTCGGGCAGTGGGCCAGGCAGCCCGGGGTTTTATCATCCCCAGGGATAACACGCAGCCTGCAGGGATCAGAAGACCCCAACGTCCCCATCCCCCACCAGACAGTTCTGAGATGTGCTCCTCTCTGCTCCTCAGAAGGTTCCCAGCAGGAGTGAGCCCAGTTGCCCACAGAGGTGACCTGCTTATTAATGCGCATTTTATCGGCTTTTATCCCGTCCCCACCTCACTCCCCCTCACTGTCTTTCCTGGGATCACCTCTCAAATAAGCTACCTGTGCCCAAGTCCTTTTCTCCGGACACCTGGCCACATCCCCAGGCCTTGGCCCTGCTGTTTCCCAGCTTGGCATGTCCCCACAGTACGGGGAGCAGAGGAAGCGGCAGGCGAGTGTCCCGTTCTACCATCTGGACCACTGAGATGGCAGCAAAATTGTTTCCCAGGAGGATGCTGTTTATGCATTTAGAGCTGCAGCTCCCTCATGCCAGCAGCTCTCCACTGTGCCCACGGACCATCGGAGCACTTTTGGTGGCTAATTAGGGAGGCTTCCCCCTGGAGACCCAGGAGACAGGCTGGAATGTGAGCATGGGTTCCCTGAGAGCCCATCCGAGCAGGCAGTGGGCAAGGCCTGTGGCTGTGGATACACACAGGGGCTGCCTCTTACGCCCGCCACAGAGGCTGTTCTGCCACCCGAAGACCCAAGGAGAACCCCAGGTGGGTCCCGCTCCTGACTTCCTTTAACCTGGAACTGCTTTTCTTCACCCTTAAATGGTTTCACTGCAAATTGGAGGCGTTGCCAGAGTACCAGATGGAACATGAATCTCTGGCCTTCCCAAAAGTCAGACAGAGACCCAGGAACATGGGGCAGCCCCAGGCACAGGGCAGGTTCCTCATCCACAAAGTGGCCATCCTTATCCTCCCACCCAGGAGCGTGCAGTGGAGCTGGGCTGCTCCTCCTGCCCAGTCCCCATTCAGGCCACAGTCCCTGGATCCAAGGTGCCACATGTGGTTCATGAAACCTCCCATGTGCTGTCTTGGCCTCAGGCTCTACGCACAGTCAGTCAAGCAGGCATTCAGGGTGAGGAGGCGTGTGCTTTCATCTGTGGACCTGTCCGGGGTGGCCACGGCATAGCAGCACGTCCTGCTGATGGGTTAACACCTCTGAGAACCTGGGTGACACCCGCCTAAACCTGACATCCCACCCACATGTCCGAAAATAGCACTCACAACTCAGCCTCCCTCCCTCCCTCCCTCCCTCCCTCCCTCCTCGCTCGCCTCAACTCCAGACCTACAGACCCAGCTGCCTCCTAAGCACCTCTCATTGTACGTCCCCTAAGATAGCACGAGTCCAGCACCACCAAAACTCGGTGCATCCTTTTCCATCCCCCATTCCATGTCCTCTGCTCAGAGCTGGGCACCACCATCCCGGGGCCTGCAACAGCCGCAATCGCCCTGCTGCCCCCGAGGCCTGCCCCTTATTTCCGAGCCCTCCCAAGAGGGCTCAGAGCCTGGCAGAGGGATTAAATGAGGGCCTTGTGAGGTGGAAAGACCCAGAGGAAGGGTGAGGTTACCCAGAAAGGTCCAGAGAGACAAGCTCAGGTCCAGTCGGGTGGACCGAAGTCCAAGCCCAGCTCTGCCCCTTGGCTGACGCGTGACTTTGGGCAGATGCAGTCCCCTCCCTGAACCTCAGGAATGATCCCCACCCAGCACCTGTCGCGTGAGGCCACAGGGAGATCCGTGGAGCCAGCACACTGAAGGGTCTGCTCAATTGCAGGGACCCTTCCTGCTACCATCACAGCCTCCGAAAAACCTGAGGTTGCCCTGCTTAGCACCCCAGGTTTAATTTTACCAGTTCTTTTTTCCCTCCAAGAGACAGCCAGTTCAGGCTGCCCTCACCTGCCCAGGCCCCCTCCATCCTGGGGCCGGCTCCCTTCCAAGCATGAAGCTCAAACAGACGCTCTCAGTGGGTCCAAACCATCGCAGCCCTGTCAAAGGACCCCTGTGTGAGCCTGAAACAAGGCATTGATCAGCCTCGGTGAGGGCTGCCCGGGCGATCGTGGGCTCGCTTGGCTTGGCTGGCCATGCGACTTCCCCAAACCCAGCTATTTCCTGTCCCTCGGGTGGCCCCCTCCCAGCTGCCTGGCCACAGGACACAATCCCACACAGAGCTCCGCCTGTTCCTCGGCTCCAGGCCAGAGGTGGAAGTCGGCGAAGGTGGGAAGCATGGGAGAGTCATGCCGGCCAGTTCAGGGCCTCCTGGTCCTTGTGACACACATAGCCACAGCCCTTCGGTCTCCTTGTGATAGGATGCAAAGCTGGGCCAATTTCTCTCCTCCCATGACCTCTGCTCCCAATCCACACTTACTGGGGCTTCTCAGCGGGTCCTCTTCCTGTGGGTCTTTGCAAGAAGCAACAGCTCACACAGACTGGGGCCCCAGCCCCTCTAACAGCCTCCACTTGGAGTAGAAGAGAAAGGTTCTTGGTCTCATCCCTGACTACTGTGTGGCCTCAGGAAAATCACTTGATGTCTCTGGGCCTCTGCCTCAAGTGTGAACAGGAGCTCGCTTTCCATTTCTGTGAGTCATGCTGCACCGATTGCTTGTGGGTCTGATAACGAGCAGGTAATATCCATGAAGAAATCTGCCATTTCCAAGAAAAGCTGACACCACCAGAAGGTTGAGAATGCTGCTCAAACTCATCCCTGTCCCTGCCTCCCCACAGGACCACTTCCCCAAGCCCTTTTAGGGGACCCTGCATTTGGGCTCTTCCTTCCTCAGACCAAGCCTCATAACTCCTTGGCCCAAAAGCCTTCAGAGATGCCTGTCTCAGGATTAGTCCATGTTCCTTGGCATGACGTTCAAGGCTCTATGAGGTCTCTTTTGGTACTGGTGAAAGATCCCAATTCAAACAGCCCTGGTCTCTTTATTAACTTTACTCTCAGGAAAGCCCTCAACCGCTTAGCCATACCAGGGGAAAAAGATAAGGGATGGAGAAAGAGAAAGAGACATTATTAAAGAATGGGAGTCCTGGATCCTGCCATACCTGAAGCCCAAAATCCCTGGATTTTTTATTTATATGAGAGCCAAGAAGCACCAGAACACCTTTTTGTTTTTCATAATAAAGTTGGCTCATAAGGCTTCTGTTAGTTGCAACCATGTCCTTCCTGTAAATTCCCTTCCTGGCTGAACTTAGCCAGGTGAGCTAAGTTGCAGCCAAACAGCCCTACTGTGTGCAAACACTCTTCCTGACCCAGGCCCCAACAGCTGGCTGTCCTCCTCTCCCTCCCCTCACCACTCGCAGCCACACCTAGCGGCTCGCCCCAGTTCCTATTCCCCAGGACACAGAGTCCTTGCACATCTTTCTACCTAGGCCCAGAGCACCCTTCCCGCTCTGCTTCCTGCTGCCTTCTCATCCTTCAGACCACTTGGCGACACCCTCCAAGAGGCCTTCTCTGGAACTCAAGCCACATCTGAGGTCCCCCAGGCTTTCTCTATCATGGCAGCCCTTTTGTGGATCTGTCCCTCCTACCCCAGACTGGGGGAACTGGAGACCAGTCTGACCTGCTGAGGTCACCCCGGTGTCCAGAGCAGGATCTGGGCCTGGGGAGTGCAGCACATGCCCGATTTGGGAGACATCAGGGTGCTTCATCAAGGGCTGTGATTCATGATCAGAAATGGCATCGGGTCATGACCACCCCGCACTCAGTATGGCCAGTGGGAGGAGTTTCTGGACTGAACAACCAGGTATGTGGGTGTGGGTGTAAGTGTTCATGTGGGTGTGGGGGGTGGGTGTGGGGGATGGGTGTGTGTGCATAGGTGTGTTTGTAGGTGTAGGGGGCTGGGAGTGTGAGTGCATGTGTGTAGTTGTGAGTGCTTGTCTATTTGAGTGTGTGGGTGTGAGGGGGTGTTCTTGTGTATATGCGTATGTGGGTGTGGGGAGTATATGGGTGTGGGGTGTGAAGGGGTAGGGGATGGGGGTATGTGGGTGTGGGTGTGGATGTGTGTGTGGGTATGTACGGGTGTTGATGTGTATGTGCTTGTGTATGTGGATGTGTGTGTGGGTGTGGGGGATGTGGGGGAATGCAAATATGTGTGGATGTGTGCATATGGGGGTGTTGGTGTGTATATGGGTGTGTGGGGGTAGATCTTGTGTATGTACTTGTGTATGTGGATGTGTGTGTGGGTGTGGGGGGTGTGGGGGTGAGGATATGTATATGGGTATGTGGGTGTGAGAGTGTATATGGGTGTGAGAAGTGGAAGTGAGGGGTGGGGGCATGTAGGGGCGTGAGTGCAGGGGTGTGTATGCGGGTGTAGATGTGAGGGTGTGGACTGGGGTGAGAGGGTGGGTGCAGGTGAGTGTGTAGGGGCTGTGGGTGTGTATGTTGGTGGGTGTGGGTATTGGGGGTGTGAGTATGGGGGGTACAGGTGAGTGTGTAGAGGGTGTAGAGGGTTTACATGTTGGTGAGTGTGGGTGTTGGGGTGTGAGTGTGGGGATGTATATGGGTATAGTGTGTGGGTGTTGGTGAGAGTGTGGGGGTATGTGGGTGGGTGTGGGTGTTGGGGTGTGAGTGTGGGGATGGTATGTGGGTGTAGGGGGTGTTGGTGTCTGTTGGTGGGTGTGGGTGTTAGGGGCATGAGTGTGGGGATGTATATGGGTGTAGTGTGTGGGTGTTGGGGTGTGAGTGTGGGGATGGTATGTGGGTGTAGTGTGTGGGTGTTGGGTGTGAGTGTGGGGGTATGTGGGTGGGTGTGGGTGTTGGGGTGTGAGTGTGGGGATGGTATGTGGGTGTAGGGGGTGTTGGTGTCTGTTGGTGGATGTGGGTGTTGGGGTGTGAGTGTGGGGATGGTATGTGGGTGTAGGGGGTGTTGGTGTCTGTTGGTGGATGTGGGTGTTGGGGTGTGAGTGTGGGGATGGTATGTGGGTGTAGGGGGTATTGGTGTCTGTTGTGGGTGTGGGTGTTGGGGTGTGAGTGTGGGGATGGTATGTGGGTGTAGGGGGTGTTGGTGTCTGTTGGTGGATGTGGGTGTTGGGGTGTGAGTGTGGGGATGGTATGTGGGTGTAGTGTGTGGGTGTTGGGGTGTGAGTATGGGGGTATGTGGGTGGCTATGGGTGTTGGGGTGTGGGTGTGGGTGTTGGGGGCATGAGTGTGGGGATGGTATATGGGTGTAGTGTGTGGGTGTTGGCGTGAATGTGGGGATGGTATGTGGGTATGGGGATGTTGTGTGTGTGTTGGTGGGTGTGGGTGTTGGGGTGTGAGTGTGGGGATGGTATGTGGGTGTAGTGTGTGGGTGTCAGGGTGTGAGTATGGGGGTAGGTGGGTGGGTATGGGGGTGTTGTGTGTGTGTTGGTAGGTGTGGGTGTTGGGGGCATGAGTATGGGGATGGTATGTGGGTGCAGGGTGTGGGTGAGTCCTGGGAGTGGTGGAGGTAGAAGGCAGGTCTCCACCCTCCCTACCCTGTATTTCCAGAAGCACGTGAGCCAGAGAGAAGTTTGTTGCTGCTTTATTGAAACTTCCTCCCTGTCGCACACAAAGCAATTACACAAGGGGGTGTTGCTGGGGAGCTCTTGCAGGGCCTTCTCCCTCTGTGCCCTGCCCCCTGCCCACAGACTCCAGAGACCCTCCCTCCATGGTCTCCACCTCAGGTCAGCTCCCCCCCCCCCCCCCCCCGTGCACAGGGAAGCAGGCACAGGAGGGCCAGTGGGGCCAAACCTCCCCAGCTGCCACCACCGCCGTGACCCAAGTGGCAGGGTCTGTGCCCACAAGGGGGTCTCCTGCTTTGACTGAACTAACCTGTGGGTTTCAGTGAACGGATGTGCCCGGTTTCAGGGCTAAATTTCTGCTTGACCACAGCCTTGGGCAGAACTGACTCACCTATGACTGAATCCAGTGACTGGACGGCCAGTGATGGCCTGGCCTGGGAATGGACTGGCAGCTCCTTACTGAAATGATTGCAACTGAGCTGACCCCTTTCATGGAATCCACTGCTCTGCAGCCACACTACCACAGAGTGACTGAGTAGGCGAGCAGGGGACTGTTAATGACACCTCTTCAGCAGAAGAATTGTGCATTTGAAGGGACTGCTTTATGATTGAAACAACTGTTATTTCCTGGAGCTAACCTTGAATGACAGGTTGTCAACTGTTTAAATGAATTTTATTTGAATTAATGATTATACAGCCACTCAGAGGCCGTACAGTGGCCAGAGGTGGCAGCCAGTTGATGGGCTCATTTGAATTAAATGGTTTGGAGGCTAACTTGATTTTTAAAATTGAATTTTATCACTATTCTATGTATTCTATTTATCACTATTCTAAACGACTCATGCTTGGCTAATTGATCATCATTTAAGCAAGCTACTTGAAGAAATTGATTACATATATATTTATGTATGGGGCGGCTAACTGACGATTACTTGATTAAATCGCTATTGAACTGACAACTATTTATAAATCAGTGCAATAGACTGTTGTTTGACCAAATTGTTTTACTGAACTGACAAGTAGGTTTTTGATTTGTCAGTGGCTTGCCTGGACTGATGAAGTTGGTAGTTACTTAACAAACTCACCAACTTTAGAGTGACCAATCATCTAAACAAGTGTCAGAGCCAATGGAAAAAACCAAGCATTGTTGGGCTGAATTTTTGAGAGACCAGAGGAGTGATTCAGCCTATAGCGTTGACCCAATTGTGAGCAGCCCATAGGCCCTGCAGGAGGAGCAGGCCAGCAAGGGAGACAAGCAGTTTGTCCTGGAGGCAGCCAGGGAGTGGCGGGAGGGTCCACCCAGGCCACAGGGGCCACCAAAGCAAAGAAGCGGATTATGAGGCAGCTCCGCCCCTCCCAGCACTGGGGCTGGGGCCTGGCGAGGGTCACACCTCTGAGTATGGGGGTGGTGCTGGGCCCCCTTCTGGAGCCTTCGATGGCAAAGACAGGGCTTCCTCGTAGGACGGCAGGACCACCTGGGAGAGACAGAGAGATGAAGGCTGCGTATGGTCAAGAACGACCTGCACTTCCAACCTGGGATCATGGGACCCAAACTCCCACCTCTGGCAAAATGATGATGATGATGATGGTGATAATGACTGACAGGTCTTGGATACCTGCTATGGGCTACATATTGCCTGCATGAGATAGGTACACTTCCCAGTAGTGGACACACTTGCCTGTTCAGCATAAAAACCCCCTTATTTTGAAAGCAGTGCACCATTGTCCTTGGGAAGACATTTACAGTCCATATACCTTCAGAAGAACTGGCCCCGTCCCACAGATCCAGTAGGCTGGCCGGACTTGGCCACTCAAATTAGGATTCTATCCCCCTGGCTATCGTCTTTCATTTGAGCACAGGCATATGGCCCAAGTTGGTCCAGTCAGACATACTCCTGGGACCTTCTCTTTCCACTGGGATTACTGAGAGGATGGGATGTTAGCCTAGGGGTTTTGGCAGCCATTTTGCCACCATGAGGGATGGGCTTCCTGAAAATGAAGCCAACATCAAGGAAAGTAGAGTCAAGATCTCATCCAAAAGAGGATGAGATCATGTCCTGATGTCAGGACTCGGCCAGGCCCAAGCCGGTTGTACGTTTGACTGCTAAGTTCTGTGAGCTAGTAAATTCCTTCTGTTACTTAAGTCAGATTGAGTTGGGTTTCTGCCACTTGCAACCAAAACTGTCTTAACAAATCCAACCTCCACCTTACAGGTGACGAAAGTAAGTTACCAGAAATTTAAACCATCACTTTCCAATAAGCAGTTTCCAAGCACACCCCATCCTCTCTTCTTGGAAAGCCCCTTCTTCTTTCCCAGCTATCTTGTATCCATTGACCCTCCAAGACCAATCAACTGTCACCTCGTCCAGGAAGCCTTTCCTGATGTCTGAGAAGAAGCCAGGTCCCTGTGCTTATTGTCCCTGTGCTTCACACCAAGTTGTATCTATGTGTCTGAATTCACCCTGGACTACATATTCCTCTGAGGTAGAGGTGGCATCTTAGTTTTCTCTGCACCCCCTGGAATAGATATGAGACTAGCCAAGAGTGAGAAGCAATAAATACTGAATAAATGAATGAGTGAATTAGTGAATGAATAGAATCTTAGACTATCAGAACTGAAAGAGGTCACATTTCTTCTGATCCAACCCTCATCTTACAAACAGAGAAACCGAGGCCCAGAGAGGGAAAGAGATGTGACCCGAATGGCACAGGGAGTGAGTGGCAGGGCTGGGATCAACACTCACCTTCCGGAGCATCTTGGAGTTGCTCCTCTCCTCAGCCGAGTTCAGGAACTTGATGAATCTGTAGCACTGCCACACGCACTTGAACATGTAGACCTGGAAGAAGGCGCAGGCCAGGCTGTGCTTTACTGAGCATCCTTCTGACTCTCCAGCAGGCCTGGGACAATGCCAGCCAGGAGCCACCAGTCTCTCCAGAAGCCAGCATCCAGCCGTTCCTGCTCAGACCTTTCCTTCTGGTTGGGGTTCTTCACCAGCCAGTCCAGAAAAGTCCATGTACTGCTTTTTTCATTGCCCCATAGACATCACAGAGCAAGGGCATTTGGGGGACTTCTTGCCCACCCTCCAATTTCCCCAGCAATAGTCCCACAGCTCCTGCTTCACTGCCCACAGCAACTGCCTCCCGAGACAGCCCTGCCCATCGTGAAACAGAGCTGGCGGTGGGACACATTCTCTTCAAAACTGCTTCTGATATGTTGTTTTCTAAAGCAGATTACAAAACAGCTCATGCAGTATTGGTCCATGTTTATAAAGGAGGAACAAATAGCATATATCCATCAGCTTATGCAAGTTGATGTAAGAACTGGGCACAAGATTTCAGGATGGGGCATAAAATCCCAAGGGGCAAGCTCAAGAAACAACAGAAAACCCCCAAATCCCCCCTGAGTAGGAGAAGAGGGTCCTGTACTGGAAGGTCTTGTCTGGTGGAATCCCTGATGGGTGCATAGATGGGGCAGGAAGACATAGGGAGCTACTGAATGACAAAGAATGAGGTATGAAGGCCAGCAAGGCAGAATGAGGGTCAAAGAGGGAATCCCCTCATTCTGGAGGACAAAAAAACAGAAGTGGAGCTGGACACTGTGGCTCACGCCTGTAATCCCAGCCCTTTGGGAAGCCAAGGCAGACAGATCACCTGAGATTGGGAGTTCAAGACCAGCCTGACCACCATGGAGAAACTCTGTCTCTACTAAAAATACTTTAAAAATTAGCCAGGCATGGTGGCACATGCCTGTAATCCCAACTTGGGAGGCTGAGGCAAGAGAATCACTTGAACCCAGGAGGCGGAGGCTGTGGTGAGCCGAGATCGCACCATTGCACTCCAGCCTGGGCAACAAGAGCAAAATTCTGTCTCAAAAAAAGAAAAAAGAAAGGAAGCTAGGGGACGGAGCTGTGTGGTGGGACCTGAGGAGGGGTCCTGCAGTAGCGAGTGTCATGCAAACCCGACACTGACTTCCCCCAGGAAGCCTCAGGGGCGTTCTCACTGCACACTCACTAGCGCATTTGTGCTAGGTCAGTTCTTGGAGATGTTAAAAGGGGCAATTTTCTGTTTCCAGGTGGCATCAGATGACAGCAGAGACTGCTCAGGGCCTCAAATGGAAGCAGCAGCTGGGGTCTGCAGATGCCCACCCAGCAGCACAGAAAGGCTGAGAGGAAATGCACCCAGCTGTCGGCAGTGACAGTCTCTGAGTAGGGTGTAGATAGTGGAGTGATTGCCTTCTGTCTACTTATCTGCAGTTTTTTGGATTTTGGTTTTTCTTTTAGAGAGTAATTCTCACTCTGTCATCCAGGCTGGAGTGCAGTGGCACAATTATGGCCCACTGCAGCCTCAACCTCCCAGGCTCAAGCGATCCTCTTGCCTCAGCCTCCCTAGTAGCTGGGACTATAGGCACGCACCACCACAACCAACTAATTTTTTTTTTTTATGTTTCGTAGTGACAGAATCTTGCTATGTTGCCCAAGTTGGTTTTGAACCCCTAGCCTCAAGCAATCGAGAATTCCCCATGAGGGTTCTTCAGGTATTAAGGAACAGCAATCATGTCCCCCTTGAGTCATCTATTTTCCATGCTGAATGGCACTCTGGTCTTTGCTGGGTTTTGGTGTGGGGGGCGGGGGGCGCGGAGTTTGACTTCCTAAGATGACAGCATTTTCTTGTCTCTTCATTTTGCTGGTTGCACTGCTATGAACACACTCAGTGCTTCACCATCACCCAGACTTGGGACCTGAAACTGGACCCTATCCTCTGGGCTTGACCACCCAGAGAAGAATAAGACCATTCCCCTCCCTCCTTCTCAACGCCAAACCTCTATTAACATGATCTCAGGTACGTTTTGATGCCTGAATCACATACAACTGTAACACAGGCAAAGCAAGACTCATTGTGCCCCTGAGGCCCAGAGAGAAGTGACTTGCTGAAGACAAGCCACACAGCTAGTGACAGTGGGGCTGGGATTCAAGCCCAGGTCAGTCCACATCTAATTCCAGACAGCTGGAATTAGACACCTGAACACAGGTGGCCTTCACAGGTTCACATTCCCTGAATGGGCCGTCCCAGAGGATCCCAAGTAAAGTCAGAGGAGCTGGCATGAGAAAGCAAGAGAAAGGAGCTAAAAGCAGGGGAGGAGGCACAGGGGACACGTGTCCCTGCTTCTAACATCTGGGCACAGGCAGGCCTGGGCCCAGCACAACCTCACCACCCCTCCCAGAGCCGCAGGGCCAGGGTCACTCACCTTGAAGATGAGGACAGTGATGAAGGCGATGGAAAAGATGATCGTCATCTTGATGAACTGGTCGTGAGGCATACCCTCCTGGCTGGGGAGGTAATTCTACAACAGATTTGGGAGCCACATCAACATCTCTGGCCCTAAGGAATTCTAACAGCACCCACACATCCAGGAATAATGATCCCACCCTCCACACACACAGGAGTGCAGTGTGGCACAGCTGTCACCTTGGTGGGCCACCACAACAGCCTTAGGAAGTAGGTGCTACCATCAGCCCCATCCCACTGACGGGCCAACCAAGAAAAGTGAAGGGGCTACTGCCTCCCAGCTCTGCTTCCCAGGTGGCTGCACCTGCCCATCCCCAGCTGGCGGGTGTCGGCTGCCCACGGGCCACACGTATGCCCTTCTCTAGCAGGTCATCTTGGCTGATCAGGGCCACCTAATCGACTAATACCTGGGAGGTGACATCCCCTCCCCTAGGGGCAGCTCAAAACCAATGACTGATGCCGGTCATTTGCAAATACTTCCACACATTCTTTGAGACTCCTCCCTTCTAAAGGTAGTGTTTATTTCCTCTCCCCTTGAGTGTGGACTGAACTTAGCGACTCAATTTTAACTAACAGAATGTGGCAGACGTGATGTAAAAGACACTGCCTTTCCTCCTTGCTTCTCTCTCAGATCACTCCCTTGGGGAAGCCGGCAGCCATGTCAGGAGGGCACTCAAGCAGCACTACTACAGGTCCACATGCTGAGGAATTAGGAAAAGGATGCACGCCCTGTGAGTGAGCCATCGGAAGTGCATCCTTTAGATCTAATCAAGCCCTCAGTTGTCCACCACCCCAGGTGACATCTGGGGTGCAACCCCACCAGAGTCCTTGAGTCAGAAGAGCCCAGCTAAGCCACTCCCAAGCTCCTGATGAAATAATACATGCTTATTGCTTTCACACATGGTGTTTAGGGATAATTCATTAGACAGCAATAAAACTTGATATTACTTCTGAGTTGCAATTCACATGCCAAGCCCTCTCTGGGATCATGCAGGCTGCTCCTACAGCCACGTCTTTGCTTGGCTTCCTCTTTTTCTCAAACCTGCCTTCCTCACTCCTTACCAGCTTCTTCCTGAGAGGGCTCCCTCAATAAATCACCAGCACAAGAATCCCCTCACAATGCTCCACCTCCAGGGAACCCAGCCCAAACCACCAAGGCACAGAGAGGTGAAATAACTTGTTAGAGGCCATGCAGCCAGCAAATGAGCATGGATCCCTGTCCCAGACTCACCATGTGGTTCATGGACTTGAAGTTGAGATAGGTGGGCACTTCCATGTAGGAGCTGCAGAGGGTCAGAATGCTCAGGCAGAAGTCCAGCAACTGCAGCGTCATCAGGGGGAGCTTGGAGGGGCCCTGTGGAGTACAAATACAAGGAGGAAGAATAAGGAGCAGCAATTAAAGTCCCAGTTACTTGAGAGACTGTCTCAACTACAGACATCAGCGACTCTCATCCCCTGGCACAGATGTGGACACCCAGATGTTCACACCAAGGGCTAGTGGCAGAGCCAGGACTAGAACCAGGGTCTCCAGACTCCCAGGCCAGGGCCCTTCCAAGATGTAGCCCCTCAGTCTCTTCAAGGACGTTTGGGGGAAATGTGATAAGCAGCTTTGGGAGACCACGTCCTTGACTGGCAGCAGCACTCACAGCACCCACAGTGGGCGCTCATCACTGGCATGAACCATCCTCTCCTCCTCTCTTCAACTTGGTTCCAAAGAAGAAATAACACTGGAGATGGGGGTGGAGTGGGCGGAAAGCGCACGTCCCCTTTCCCCAGGCATCAATTCACTCCCAGCGGCACTGACGGAGTGCTGACCACGGAGTGCTGACCACGGACTACACCCCGATGCACGTGTTCCTCATTCAACCCTCACGACGCATGTGGATGAGATGTGGTTGCAGGTACATTCCACAGAGGAAGAAACTTGGGGCAGTGTGGAGGGGCTCAGAAACAGGTTCAGACACCAGCTAGGAAGACGGTTCCTACCCTCCCCCTGCCTGAGCCCAGGGCCCGTGTCTGGCCCCCTCCCACCTCCCACGCCAGGCCTGGGCTCTGCTGGCCATGTGGGAGGCGGCGGCTGAGTACTCACAGAGCGGCTTCGGGAGGCCAACTTGAGGTAGGCGGGCAGCTCGATGTAGGAGCCCAGCAGGGTGAGCAGGCACAGGAGGTAGTCCATGATTTGCAGGGACAGGAAGGGCAGCAGGTACTTCTCCCGGTTCTGGAAGGTAAGCCCAGCACTAGCAGGTATCCCTGCTTGCACCAGCACTCCCCCACCCAGCCTGATAGCCCCGGGCAGCCTTCCCCACCCTCTCCCAAATCTTCCCTGCCCTCCTCAGTGGAGGTCACCTTCCTCTGAGTGACACTCTGGGGACAGGGAGTATATAAGACCCAGGCCCTAAATGAGAAGAGTCTGGGTGTCCCAGGAGACATAAGGGAACCATCCCCCTCTGTTGGGGCTCAATAGCAGGATTTGAGTCAATTTGCTCACAAGAACCCAGCAAGGAAGGGCTTTGTGCACTTTTACAAAGGAGAAGGGATCAGAGAGGACTTGCTGGAGGTGGGGACACCAGGGCTAGATCAGGGAAGACTAGGTTGGAGCAGGAGGGAAGGGCGGGGCACTGGAGGCGGAAGGACCAGCTGAGTGGAGGCCCAGAGGCAGCAGACAGCTCCCCTGCCTCTGCACACGGTCGAACCTTCCTCCATGCACCACTCCCAGGAGGGCAAAGTCACGGTAAGAGGCCCTGCCAGGATGAGGCTGAAGTCCCTCTCCTTCAACTGAAAGCAAGTGACCGCCATGACCAGTATTCACTCCTGTGAACCCACAGCTGGGGACAAAAACACACAAACCGCAGTTTCCTGATGTCTCATGTGGTCATCTAAAATCACTCAGGAGGCAGCCAGAACAACCCCGGCTGATCTCAGGGTCTTCAGGGACCACCTGCTCCATTTCTCTAGCTGAACCATCTGAGTGTCTGCACAAGCACCCACAGTCACCCTGCACAATTAAAATGGCCTTCCCAGGGAGCCTGGGTTCCGAGAGAGTAGGTGTTAGCAAGGGGAGTGGGTGGTGGCATTTTAGGCAGGGTAGATGCATTCCAAACCAGCACCAAACCACCTCCCCACTCCTCCAGCCCTGCAAGTGCCAGGCCCCTGTCTGCACAGGAAGGACCCTCTTTCTGGTTCCTACTCCCATGGCTATGTGGTGAGGCCCTGGCTTCCTGCCTTTCTGGGGGGCCAAGGGACAGTGGCTTCCTATTCTGCAGGTTTGAGCTGCAGCTTGTCTCAACTCTCCCACCAGATTTGCCTCGGGCCCAGGAGCCCCTCGTTGTCACACTAGACTGTCCCTGACTCTCCAAGGGCCCATTTTCCCCAGTCAGATCATGAGCTCTCTGGGGGCCTTCCAGGGCGTGGGTCCCCCTTGGGGTGCTGGCGCCTGTCACTGCACCGATGGAGCTGCGAGCATCCTACTTTTCCTCTGCTTCAGCTCCTCTCACCCATTACAAAATCCAGTGCTCTCTCCCCTCCCTCACCCCCAAAACAACACTTCCTCTTTCATTCTCAAAATCCCTGCTTCCATGTGCCGTTTAAAAGGATGTGGGTTGTCAGCTAGTTCTCATCAAAGCATCGGTGACCTGCATAACTCACCATGGGCGGCCCGTGGAGGCTCATGTTACCAGGAAACGGAGGCCACCAGCCCAGGGAATCTCAGGGAGAAACATGGCTCTCCAAAAGGTAAATGTGACGATCTCCAGCATGCAGGTGAGACCTCCTAACCCTCCTAACATACCCGCCTCCCACCCTCTTGGTACCCAGCATTGCCCCAACGGATGTGAATGACAGGAGGGAGCAGGGGGTAGTGGGGCTCCTGAGCCCTCACCTTGACCACGCCGATCAGCAGGCTCAGGCTGATGATGAAGAGTATGGCAATGAGCAGGAAGCTGGAGATCAGGTCGGCTGAAAGGCAAGGACAGCAGTGAGGGGCTCAGGGTGCCCCAGGGACCCAGGCGGGCTCCCAGGACCACACTTGGGGAACCACTGGCGTGAGGACATGAGGATGCCCAGAAAAACCCAGGTCTGCCCTAACGCAGTCCTCAGTCTGGAGTGGGTCCAAAGACAAAAGCAGAACATCACGGGTAGCACAGGAGGAAGTGACAGAGGGGGCTGGGCTGGAGGTGCAGGCTGGGGTCCACTTCAGCCAGGGCGAGGCTGAGAAAGGCAACCCTGCGGAGTGGCCTGGGAGTGATGAGGAGTGGGCCTGAGACAGGGATAGGGTGGGTGAGGTCAGTGTGGCTGGAGCAAGGTGTGGGGGGGAAGAATCGCAAGGAGACATTGTCAGAGGGGTGGGCAGGGGCTGCATCCCATGGTGAGGAGTTTCCATTTTATTTTAGTGTCATGAGCAGCCCCTGACAGCTTTAAGCAGAACAAGGAGGCTGTCTACCAGCTGGTGGGGGATTGCAAAGCGCCATTCCATAGGCTCTCACCACCTGCAGAAGTAGGTGGGATCAGGTGAAACATCCCCATTTGCAGATGAAACTTGCCAGCGGTCATTCATCACCCATGGAGAGGTAGCAGGGCCTCCAACCCCAGCCTGGCTATTCCGGGCCAGGGCTCTCCCTGGCCCCTCCCACCGCCACCCCACCGCTGTTCCTTGCACTTACCGATCCTGAGGTAGCCCATCTGGGAGAGCTTGCAGGACGCCTTGCCATGGGCCACCTCCACCGAGTGCTCGATGAACAACAAGACACTCATGATCTGGGGGCAGAGCAAAGCATCAGTCAGCTGGGCCTGCACCACGCCCCCCACCATCCCCTCCCACCTTAGTGGTGTACAGCAGGGAAGCCAGTAGTGGGGATCCCTGAGCAGATGGCATGCCAGTTCAGTAGGGCATCCCAGACAAAAGAGTGGCCTTTATACACACATAGCCCATGCTCAGAATCCTGGGTCTGCCTCTCTCCAGCTGTGTGACCCTGGCCAAACTACCTGACTTGTGTGTGCCTCGGTTTTCCCATCTGCGAGATGGGGATAATGCTAGTAAGCTCCCTTAAGAGGCTACTGTGGGGAGTGAATGAGTCTGTCCCAGGAGAGCCCTTAGGCCCCATTCTCAGTAAGAGTGGTAACTATTACTATTGAAGGTCAGAATTAAAGAGGTGGAGTGAGCCAGGTGTGGTGGCTCACGCCTGTAATCTCAGCACTTTGAGAGGTTGAGGCAAGTGGATCACAGGGTCAAGAGTTCAAGACCAGCTTGGCCAACATGGTGAAACCCCATCTCTACTAAAAATATAAAAATTAGCTGGCACAATGGTGAGCGCCTGTAATCCCAGCTACTCAGGAGCTGAGGCAGGAGAATCACTTGAACCTGGGAGGCAGAAGCTGCAGTGAGCTGAGATCATGCCACTGCACTCCAGCCTGGGCAACAGAGCAAGACTCTGTCTCCAAAAAAAAAGAAACACACAGGGAAAGACTGTGTGTCTCTTTGTTCACTGCCCTAGCTGTTGTATTTGTGGAATTAATGAATGAATGAACAAACGAACCCCACACCCTCAGAGGACCGTTGCTAAGAATGATGGGGAAGAGGCGAATCTGATAGGCCTGAGTGTTGGGTGGCCCTAGAAACAACTTAAGCCCAGCCACAAAGCTGCAGTTTGAAAGAACCTTGGAGGACAACTTGTCCATGCCTCCCATCAACCAATGCAGGAATGCTGTGCCATGCAGCCTCTACTTAAATGCTTCCGGCCATGGGGGACACGGACCTTATGTGTGTTCATGTCCTTGCAGCAAGCCCTCCACCCTTCCCCTATGACAAACACACAGTTCTCCAGGGACCCTCTGCCCACATAAAGAACAAGAAAACTGTCCCCTCCCGTCTAGTGGGTGCCCTATCTCTATTAATATAGCCCTAAGTTTACATTGGCTTTCTAGGCAGCCCTGCACTGGTAACTTACGCTCAACTGACAGGCAACCAGCCACCACCATCTGTTTCCCCCTTGCTGACTGTGTGGTTTTTTGTTTTTGGTTGTTTTTTTTTTTTAGCTCAGACAGGTCTCAACTTGTCTTCCTGCCACATTACATCCTGTTTAGGCACGTGGAAAACGACTGAACAGAAAAGTGATGAAGAGCTGGGCTCCAGAGTCAGATCAAGAGGGATTTGAATCCAGGTCACTGTGTGACCTTGGGCAAGTCGCTTAACCTCTCTGAGTTTCCTCATCTGGAAAATTGCAACCTCTGGATTTGGTGAAGATTAAATTGCATTCTATTTGCAAAGCACTGAGCTCAGGGACTGGCAGGGGTGCTCAGCAAACAACCTGCTTCTGGCTAGTGCAAGCTTATGTGCTTGGGCCGTAGTGCCAGGAGCAGGGCGCATGCCCTAACTGCCCCTCTACCTGCCGGATATTGAGCTGGAAAGGCTTTGTCTCACCAGGAAAGTGGAAACCACCCAGAGCAGGAGGCAGGTGTGGCGAGGGCCGTGGCTGACACTCACAGGAAACAGCCCTGAGAGGGAAAGGCTCCTTCCTCTGCCCCTAAAAGCCAAGCCACAGCCCCTGTCCTCTCAGTTTCACCTTGAATGAGAGAAAGAGAAAGGGAGGCAGATGACAGCTCCATCCAGCACAGAGTAGGGTGTCCCATGAAGCGGTGAGCTCCCTGTTCCTGGGAGTATGTAAGCAGATCACAGGGGAGTTGCTTCAGGGCGTAGAAAAGGACCATGAGCATCTATCAGCTGTGATATGAGAAGACTTTTGAAGTCCCAAGATTCCAGGATTACCTGAGGTCAAGAACGAAGCTCAGAATCAGACCATCTCAACCTCCGCTTGCTAGGAGCCTACATCTACTTGTTTTATAAGCTCCCTTTGCTTGTTTTATGAACTCAGAGAGGTTAAGTGGCTCGCCCAAGGACACACGGCAAGTTGAAGACAGAGCCCAAGTCTCCAAGTGCTGTTTGGGTGCCTTCCCATTCCCCTAACCCCCAAAACGCCTCAAAACCCTGCGGGCCTGAACTCTGGAGGACTTAGATATTTTGATCATGCACCTATGTCAGTAAAACCTTTTGAACACATGCCTCTATTTTTCTTTATTTCTAAATGACATGCATGTGTTAGTGTCCTAGTTTATCATGAACATCATAAAACATCTAAAAAGTTTCCAGAAATTAAAAAATTATATCATCGATAAATGTAGAAATTCTAATATTGTCATCCTGAGGCCCTGAGGTCACCTGACACTTTACCCGGCTTTAGAGACCTCTGCTCATGCCCAAGTACCCCAAAACTCCCCTGTTCTCCTCCAAGCTTCCCTCACTGCCCTGCGGCCCCTCCAACCACCCCAGGGGAAGAAGGGGGCACTTGTATAGCCGAACTCCATGCTGGGTGATCGTCCCACTACCCAGCAAAGGGACTATTCTTAATACTTTCGCTCTCATTTCACAGATGAAGAAAGTGCAGCTCCGAGAGGCCCAGGCCTTACCCAAGGCCTCCTGGTCAACTGGTCATGTGTAGGGCTAGGGTTCAAATCTTGGCCAATTCCCTCTGCTACCCAGCATCTCCTGGCCACCCAGCTCTGCCTGAGGCCTGACCCTTCCCCTCTGCGCCCCCATCTCCTCCCCCTCTGTACTCCCCTCTCCCTCCCCTCAGCCTGAGTACCTGGCACCAGAGGTATTTCTACTTTTGTGAAAACCACCTACACTTAAAACCCAGGCTCACTCTCACCCCATTTCACCTTCTCAACAACCCTGCGGAGGGGGATGGGGGAAGACTTTGTCCCCATTGCTGTATGAGAGCCACGAGGCTCATGGAGGGCAGGAACAGGCCCAGGTCACAGAGCGAGGCAGGCTCAAAGCCTGACTCAGACTCCCTGTGGGATCCCAACCTTCCATGAAGGTGCCAGTCTCTGACCCGGCAGAAAGGGAGGAAGCTCGGCTCCAGGCACGCACGTGGCTCTCTAGGACATGGGACGGAGAGGAACTCACATATATTTGGTACCTACTGTGTGCTCAGACCTATATACACACAGGCTTGCACCACAATCTCCCAAAATTTTACAAAAGAGACATTTTCCTGTTTTACAGATGAGGAAATGGAGGCTAAGAGGGAACTCATGTGTCCTGTGTCACGTGGTCTAGCTGGGATGTGAACACTGTTGCCTCTCTCCTGGGGTCCAGGGCTCCCCACAAGGCTGGGCTGGCTGCCCTGGGGCTCCAGGATCTCTCTGGCCATCTGCCTGCCCTTCCCTGGCAGCCAAGCCCCAGCCCCGGCCACTCAGAGCTCAGGAGACAACAGCTGGTGCGCAGGAGGCCTCTTCCACTGCTTGGGTGATATGTGGCCCTGGCCAGACTCTGGCTTCTCCCTGGCCTCAGTTTCCACCTCTTGTCAATAAGAAGAGTCACCCTCTTTTTCCCCTGGGGCCATGCAGGAGGGTCAGGGGGGTGGAGCTCCTACACTCTGTAGGATGTCTCACCCAGACCGCCCATGGTCCTCCACCCTAGCCACCCCAGGGCTCGCACCCTGCCCCTCAGAAGGCCCTCTCTGCCCCAACCACGTCCCTAACCAACATCTGTTGCTAGTTCCTGGAAAGTGCCTGGCCCACCTACAGAGTGTGCCGAGACCTGGAGACCCAGAGAGTCGGCATTTCCAGGCCCCCAGCCCCTGCCTTCCCCTCATGCCCATTTCCACCTGGACACAGCGCTGTCTTCTCCCTAAGCTCTGAGAGCCCAGCTGGGCTGTGACCTCAGGACCCCAGCCATCCCACACACAGGCACAGGCCTTCTGTCCTCCCACAATGCCCAGGCAGACAGCATGACCTCACCCACCTGTTACCCCATGACAGCGTCTTTTCACCCACTGTTTCTTCATTCTAGGCCTGGGAGATCACGAAGATGCGAGCTGAGTGCTGGAGTCAGATGGCCCAGGGCCCCCAGAGAGCCAGCCACTAACCTCTCTGGGCCTCGTTCCTCATCTGAGGAATGGGGATAATCACTGACCTGCCTCAGAGAATTGCTGAGTCTATAGCATCGTGCTGTGCACAGAGCCGGGCACACAACAGGCGCGCCATAAGCAAGCACAGTTGGGTGGTGGTTGCTACCCGTTGGCAGTAACCACTCTCTGAGCACCTGCCACCTCCAGACTCTGTCTAGCCACTGACCCTGGTGTGCAGTCTCCAGGGAATCTGATGCTCGAATGGTGTGGTCAGAGCCACAACAGAGAACACGCAGGGGGCTGGGGTCCTTGATGAGGGAGAGAGCATCGCTGTCTAAAAGCCTTAGGGAGAGTTTCACCAACAGGAAACCCACAAGCATGGCTTTGAAGGATAAGTAGGAGTTTTCCAACACAGAAGAGAAGAAAGCATTCCAAAAGAGGGGACATCATATGCAAAGGCCACAGGCCTGGCAGTGCAGGTGTGTCTCAGTCTCTCCAGGGAAACTCAGAAGGCATGGGGGTGCCTCTTCCCTGAGAGAGAGGATGTTACCAGTGGAAAAGTATGGCCCAGAGAGAGGCAGTGACCAGCCCAAGGTCACACAGCAAAACTACTGCAGCAAACTCAGCTCTGTCCTCCTGCCTCCAAGAGGGACTCAGGCTGCAGTCCCAGCCATGCTCAGCCACCTTCCCACCCCGCCTCTGCTTCCCCGCTTTCCACCACTTCCTTCTGCCCCTCCTTGGCTTCAGTTCTCATTCCCATCTGCACCCAGCCCTTTTTTCTTAATGGCAAACACAGCCTCCCCAAGCTGGCCAGTGGGGAAGTGGCCAGGGGGTGGGAGGAGTTCTGTTTCTTTTCCTGGCGGCAAGCAACAGCTCGAGCTAAAAGAATGGGGCCAGGGGCTGTAGGAGGGAAACCAGGGAAGGTGGGGCAGTATTGAACATGGTAGGGCAATAAGGACGGCAATGTCAGAGGGGACGGCAGGAAAACAGTGAAGCAGGTGCTGCCCACAGGAGACTGGCCATGGTGACCACGTGAGGCGGGGAGTGGCTCCTGGGATGTTGCTGGAGTTGGCGTGGGGATGATCAAAGATGCTGTTTTTGACGCTGATGACAGCGATGGGGGTGATGGCAGTGGGGACATCAGGATAGGACGGTGATAAGGAAGATGAGGTGGATGGTGGTGATGACACCAGAACTCCCGATTCTGGGATTCAAAGACCAGTCCCTTCTGCAGGAGAGCAGGCTCACTCTCTCCCAGTCTCTGAGGCCCAGGACTCGCCATCTCAGAAGCAGACAGGCAGAGCCCTACCCTCTGAGATTTTCATGGGGGTGAAGGTTACAGAGGAAATAACCAGCCATCAGTGAGCATCGTGCCAGCAGGAGTGTGGACACTCTCCTGTCCATTCACTTCATTGGCTCCTCCTACCAAATGCGCAAGCCCAGGGCAGAGGTTGCACAGAAGTGAGGTCCGAGCTTGTCTTCAACCTTTCCCAACAGACAATGCGGTTTGCCAAATGGGTCCCAAGTGTCACAGCCCTCCCTTTCCCCTCCCCCTCACAGCTGCTCCACCCTGATCCTGGGTTCTGTGGCCTCATACTCCACCATCATCACTATTAGAACGGCCCCTCCCTGAAGCTCAGTCCCCTCAGCTTCACCTGCCCACCCTGTTTTCCCTGGGTTCTCTGGGAGGAGGATGTCAGAAGGAGTCAGATGTGTCACCATCAAGAGGAAGCTGCCCTCCTCCACCCTGTGCTGCTGGTCATCACTTATGGTGCAGCTTAGTGGGGACCAGTCCCCCAAGAGCACTATCTCCCCACCCACCTCTCCGGCAAGCCAAGATACTACCGACGGCCCCATTCCCAGGGCCACGCACCCAGCAGCAGCCCAGCCCGGCTGCCCCCAGCTCCCCAGAGCCTGGCTTCTCTCTCTCTTCACTCTTCAGCAGTCCTCGTCCTCCCTCCCACCTCTGCCTCATCCCCTCCTCCCTCCACCAGGCTCTGGGGCTCCCAGACCTCAGTGAGAACCCCGACACAGCTGCTGATCCCCTGTGGGATCCTGAGCTGGCCACGTTACTTCATCTGTAACATTTCCTCATCTGTAGAAGGGAGAGAAGAATCCATCCACCTCCTGGAGTGGGTGTGAGAAGTAAATCACCAAAGATGATGATTCAGAAAGATGAACTGAGCAGCAGAGGCGCCTGTGTGTGGACACCCAGCACAAAGCCTGGTGGCCACGGCTGCCTGATTTGTAATAGCCCCAAGCTGGGATCAACCCAAATGTTCTTTTGCAGGAAAACAGGAAAATGCATTGTGGTAGATTCATACAATGGGGCACACACAGCAATGGAAAAAATGAGTTAGCTACCTGCAACCACAAGGACGAAGCTCCCAAACGTAACACTGGGAGAAAGAAGCCCTCCCAAAGGAACACGTGCTGCAGAATTTCATTTCTACGTTCTATCTAGAACACAGATGCATGTGTTCTAGAACAACATATATGGGCAGAAATCAGTGCAGGTGGGGCAGCAGTGAGGAGGGGGCACTGGGTCCCTGGGTGCCGGTCCTGTCTTATTTCTTAGTTTGGGTGGAGGTCACATGGGTGTGTTCACTTTGTAGGAGCTCACCAAGATGTGCACTTACGATAACTGTGCTTTTCTATAGGTAGATTATACATCAGGAAAAGGTTTGCAAAAATAAAACAAAATAGAGATTGGCCGGCATCTACTGTGCCAGGCTCCACGGGATCGTAAAGATGAATCAGGCTGGGTCAAGACCCAAACGAGCACCCAGGCCAGAGGGCACGACTCACAGAGACCCAGCAAACAGGGCTCTGGGTCAACACCAGGAGGGAGCTCAGGGTCCAACAGTGGGAGTCAAGGAGGGCTTCTCAGAGGAGGTAAATCTTGAAGATTTCCCCCAAAGAGCAATGGGAAGAGTGTTGCAGGCAGAGGAAAGGGCATGAGCAGAGGCCAGTGTGTGTGAGAAGCATTCAGGAAACTGCAAGCCGTTCCTCTTCGTGAACAGTGATTTGGGGTCACCACATGCCCTACACGCAGCTGGCCTCAGTAGATGGCAGCAGGTCCTGGGAGAACACAAGGATCCCCTGGTTTTGCAGGGGTGAGGACTCTGGGATGGAGAGAAAGGGGGAAGAGCATGCAGGAGACGTGATGGCTCATGTGAAAGCCTAGAGAGCCAAGGCTCAGACAGCTCAGATGGCGCTGGAGGAGGCTGTCACCTGCAGTACCAGCTGTGACTGAGTGCTAGCGTATAACTTTGCCACAAAGGCAAACAGTGTCACTGAATCCCAGCAGCAGAGAGATTCTGGCTGGCGGGTAGCTTACCAAATCTCCCTTTAGGAGCAGCCAGTGGGGGGACTCAGAATTGGCCTCCAGGTGCCACCCAAGGCCTTGTCACCCTCCACTTCCTAGATGTCTGGGGAAGCACCTTCGACTCCCCAAACGATTCCCCAGAACCATCACTTCCAACTTCAGAGTAAAGACCCACGACAGTGACAATAAATATTGACACTTTTAGTACTGTGCATTCATTAGATGCCAGGTCCGTTTCTGAATGTAGACAGTTGGCCCTCTGTATCGCGGGTTCTGCATTTGAGTATTTCAATTCGAAATCCAAGTATGTGGAACCTGCAGATGGGAAGTGCCAACCAAACCTACACTCTCATGTCATCCTTGTGCCAGTGTCGTGGGACAGGTTCTAACATTAGTCCCACATTTTTCTGATGTTGCAGGTAAAATTGAAATCAGTTCTGTGCTTCTCAGAACAAGGCTCTGGGGATGGCAGAACTGACCCCTACCCATCCTGTGGCTGCCAGGAAGCCTGCCCTCCCTGCCTCTGCCTGAAGCAGACACCTGGGCTCCGGTTCTTTATCTAACACAGGCTGCAGAGTCGCTTGCCCTCCTAAGCCTTGGTTTCCTCATCTGTAAAATGGAGGCCTCGGAGGCAGCTGCCATTTGTCAGGTGCCACAAATGGGGGTTACTGAACCCCACTTGACAGGGGAGGAAACTGAGGCTGGGGGAGGGGTGCCTTGTCCCAAGCAACCCCTGCGCAGAGCAGAGGCGCTGCAGCTCCTGGCTCTGCTTCCTGCCTCATGAGGGGGTGCTTTGCCTCACTTCCCCTGGCAGGGTGGAGTCCCCTGGGAGACCAACACTCACCTCACAGTGAGCTCAGAGCAAAGTCCTGGTTCCAGGCCGCTGCTCTAGGCTCAAAATAAAAGGCACACTTCCTGGAGGCCTCGGGGCCAGGATGGCAACAGAGAAGTCTCGGCCAGGCTAGGCTAGGCCCAGCAGCTACACTCAATGAGATAGGCCATGGGGCCTCCTGCTTTTAGAAGCTGGGTTCACACCCCTGAGGTGAGAACAGTTCAGTTCTGATGCTAAGGAGGGTCTACAACTCCCACCCTGCCCCCGCCAGCCTCCTCACCCCTCCGTGAAAGAAACAGAGTTGCGGTGACAGAGAACACGGCCTCTCTGTCCAATCCAGCGTTCTAACAGATTCTCACCCAGGGTTTTCTGCACCTGACAGTTGGGGCCCTTTTTCCAACCCCAAACAGATGAACTTTCAACAGGGAAAAGGGGCCAGGCATGATGCCTGATGCCTATAATCCCAACACTTTGGGAGGCCAAGCCTGGTGGATCACTTGAGGTCAAGAGTTCAAGACCAGCCTGGCCAACATGGTGAAACGCTGTCTCTCCTAACGATACAAAAAAGCCAGGAGTGGTGGCGCGCACCTGTAATTTCCACTACGTGGGAGGCTGAGGCATGAGAATCACTTGAACCTGGGAGGCAGAGGTTGCAGTGAGCCAAGATCATGCCACTGCACACCAGCTTGGGTGTCAGAGCGAGACTCACTCTCAAAAAAAAGGGAGGGGGCCTTGTGTTCTTCCACAGCCCACTTCAGGCACTTATCTGTGAGCCCCCCACCCGGCTTCCCTGGGGCCTCCTCCAAATGATCACTTTTGGGACAGGCACCACTGGCCCCGTTTCCAGATGGAGAAAGCAAGGCTCAGATAACGAAGGTGCCCGCCTACTCAAGTCACATCACTGCTGAGTAATGGAGATGGGCCTGTGTTCTTTTCAATCACAAATCACTGCACCCACAGTGAAGCAGAGAAAGGAGCCCCATTTGTTCTAAGGAGGACAAATCAGGAGAGCTTCTGGAGAACGAAGCTTCCTGTGAACTGGACCATAAAGAAGAAATGAATGGTGGGGCTGGATGAGGGCAGGGGCTCCCAGACAGACACACCACCCAGGGAAGGGTCAGGGAAGGAGCTCATCTACCCACTTTCTGGATCATTCCACACACTTGTGTGTCAGCATCAGGGCCTGAAGCAAGCTCCTGCCCCACCTCCCCCTGTGTCTGGGAGCAAGTCAGGATCCCTGCTGGACCTGTTTTCTCATCTGTAAAATGAGCAGATGGGCCAAGCGGAGATCCAGCTTCTTAGCTATGAAGCTTATAAAAGCAAAGGATTTGGGCAGGTCTCACCCCTGGGGACCACTCCACCCTCTTCCCCCACACACCTCATGGGCCACCCCTCTTAACTCAGCTTGGTAAACCTCCTAGGTCTCTGAAGCACCACAGGTCCTTCCCCTTCAAACCTGTGTTCATGCCACTCCCCCTGCCCGCGTGGCCTCTTTCCTTCCCAGCGTGGCCTCTTTCCCAAAGCAAAGCCCTCCAAGAAGCTGTTTCCAAATCCCAACCTCCAGCCCTACATCTGTGCCCCCATCATAGCCAGCAGTGTCATCCGTTGTCCTTGTCACAGTTTTTCCTTGGCAAACTGGCCCCTCGAGGACAGATGCCTTGAATGAGTCAGGGCTATATCCTGGCCTGGGACTGAGCACAGAAAGACATGGGGGTACATATCTCTACCATGTCAGGCAATAGAGACCCCTTCTTCAAATACTATGGTTTAAATGGCTTATTTTTTTCATTTTTTAGACAGAGTCTCACTCCGTCAGGCTGGAGTGCAGGGACACAATCTGGGCCTACTGCAACCTCCGCCTCCCAGGTTCAAGCGATTCTCCTGCCTCAGCCTCCTGAGTAGCTGAGATTACAGGCTCCCGCTCTCACACCTGGCTAATTTTTTGTATTTTTAGTAAAGATAGGGTTTTGTCATGTTAGCCAGGCTGGTCTTGAACTCCTGACCTCAAGTGATCCACCTGCCTCAACCTCCCAAAGTGCTGGGATTGTAGATGTGAGCCACCGTGCCCGGCCTTACTTTTTTTTTCTAATTTAAAAGTAGCATATTTGAGCAACAAAGTAAAGTAGCATTGGATTATAACCAAAAGCATACAATAAAGATCCCCGAGTCCCTGTGATATAAATAATTTATTTATATAATAAACTGGGAGAACAGACAAATCTCCTTGAGAAATTCCAAGTAATTTATGCAGCTACACTGCCCGGAAGGAGGTGGGCAGAACTCTCCATTCATCAAACTTGGGCTGCATGGAGCAGCACAGTGACTTCCTCCTGAAACATACAGCATAGAAAGGAGGGAAAAACAGTAACTTTACAAGGGAGCAACCTCAGCTGGGGCTCAGCGTCACCAGTAGCAGTGGTGAGTCAAGTTGGCAGAACCTTTCCTAGTATGATGTTCTGAGACTGGCGTGTCACCTCTGTGGTCTTCCTCCCAAAAGCATGTTCCCAGTCTAATCATGAGAAAACCACCAGAGATCCCAACTGAGGAGCATTTGACAAAATGCCTGATACCTACTCCTCAAAACTGTCAAGATTATCAAAAACAAGACAAATCTGAGAAACTATCATACCGAGGGGAACCTAAGGAAGCATGGAGACTAAATGTAACGCGGCACCTTGGATGCAATCTTGGAACAGAAAAAGGATGTAGGAGGAAAGCTGGGGAAATAGGGGTAAAGCGTGGACTTTAGTTCGTAACAGCCCATGAATATTCATTGGCTCATTGCGACACACGTACCACACTAACGTTGAGATATTAGCAATAGAGGAACCAGGCACCGGGGACACCAGAACTATCTATACTGTGTTCGCAGTGTTTTCGTAAATCTAAAACCGTTCTGAGTATGTGCTAATTGTACTGAATATGGAAAATACAAAAAAACTAAAAGAAATAGAGCTTTCGCCATCCTAGAACCCAGACGCAGCCACATTTCCTCCTGGCCTTGTTCTGACGTATCCTGTTTCTACACTGTTGAAATCATAGCAGGTGTTAAGTTTTTTAACCCAGACAATGCATTTCTAACAGTGGAATTCCAGGCACCCTGGGGAAGAGGGGTCAGGGAGGGAGAGATCACTGGGCAAATGGTCTTCTGGGGGTGCCCACTTTCTGCCATTGACTTAGGACATGCTTCAGGTTGACAAAAAGTCAGGATCCAAGAGACCAATTTAAGAAATTTCTCTAGGCTGGACTCTGTGGCTCATGCCTATAATCCCAATGCATTGGGAGGCCAAGGCAGGAGGATCACTTGAGGCCAAGAGTTTGAGGCCAACCTGGGCAGCATAGTGATACCCCGTGTCTACAAACAATATATTAAAAATTAGCTGGGCATGGTGGCGTGCGCCTGTGATCTTAGCTACTCAGGAAGCTGAGGGGAGAGGACCCCTTGAACCCAGGAGTTCAAGGCTGCAGTGAGCTGTGATGGCACCACTGCATTCCAGCCTGAGTGACAAAGCAAGACCCCATCTCTTAAAAATAAAACAAAAACAGCAAAAGATGGGCAAGTTACTGAACTTTGGAAAAAAGAATAAATTTTTTAAAAAGAAACAAAGTTTGCTGGCTTCCCAAAGTACGCAAGTTTGGATAACCCAGAGAACCCTCTGCATAAACCCAGTGACATCCCGAGGAAGGCCCCCAAGCCCAAAGCCACGGATCAGGCTTCCTTCATTGGACAGGAAAGTGTCCTCCTATAATAACGCCCTCATGACTCAATAGAGCATGGCACTGTCTCAGGATGGCAAGAGCCCAATTTAACCCTCCCCAGAGGTGTCAAGTCCACAAATAGCTCATAATGTGCAGAGTCGTCACCCATGGCTGGATCCAGATGACAGCCAGCATGGGCTATTGACACATCTGGACCATGGCTTCTCTTTTTCCATCCAGATGCTCAAAGTCCCATCAGCACACCTGTTACCAACTGCTAGGCTATGGGAAAACCCCCAGGTCCTGCCCTTTCTGGGAAGGAGAGAGGACTCTTTTGGGGGCGGATCAGGAAGGTAGCCCCCAACTGGAGTCAACTGAGGACCACAGCCTGGAAATAACCTGGGCTGAGCACACAGCTTGCAGGACACCCCTCTGTTCTTATGCCTTCTCCTGCTCTAGAGCATCTCATCACTCACAGGCAGTGGTTCTCAACTGGGAGAGTCTGGGCCCCATAACTAGAGACATTGCTGGTTATCACAAGTGGCAGGGTGCGGAGAGGAACAGTGCTGCTCGTATCTCGTGGGTAGAGACCAACGATACTGCTGAACTTCCTCTAGCGCATTATTCAGTTCCCCACCGCAAAGAATTATGCAGCCCAAAATATCAATAGTGCACTACAGGGAAGGTCCAAATTCTTAGCCTGTCACGTAAAACCTTTATCGCTTCCTCCCCAAACTCCAGGTTGGTCTCTTTAATGTCCCTGTACAAGCCAAAAACATATACCGTTGCTCACCTGTTTCTCCTCCCCTTCCATCCTGCCCACAGCCAAACTCTCCCTCCTGCACCACCTCCAAGAAGTCTTCCCTGATTGCTTGGGCCCACACATTCTTCAGCTCTGTGAGCAGGGACTGTATCTCACAACACTATTTACAGGTGAGGACATCGGATGGCACGATCAACAAGAAAACCTAACAGCCCTGCGGTGCAGAGTTTGCAGGGCAGCCTCTGGGCCCACACAGCCTGCAAATGGATTCAACTTGGCCAACACAGAGATTTTTTTTCTACCATGCATCAATCGCTAGCATCGAAACATCACAAGATGTGACACAAAGGCCTGCTCCTAGCCCGGCACAGTGGCTCACCCCTGTAATCCCAGCACTTTGGGAGGCCGAGACAGGCGGATCACCTGAGGTTGGAAGTTCCAGACCAGCCTGTCAAACTTGGAGAAACCCCATCTCTACTAAAAATACAAAACTAGCTGGGCGTGGTGGTGCACACCTGTAATCCCAGCTACTCAGGAGGCTGAGGCAGGAGAATCACTTGAACCCAGGAGGCGGAGGTTGCGGTGAGCTGAGATCGCGCCATCACACTTCAGCCTGGGCAACAAGAGCAAAACTCCGTCTCAAAAATAATAATAATAATAATAAGCCTGCTCCTTATTCTTAAACATCAGAAGAGTGGCCACCAGGACCCACAATCCTTCATGGCAACAATCAGCAAAAACAGCGAACAGCCACAGAGTGGGCCAAGCAAAGGCTCCCAAGGTCACTGCAGGCCCATCTGCTCCCTGCTGTCACTCATATGTCCTGCCCGGACCTTGGGGGCATCAGAGTTGGAGACCTCTGAGTCAGTCAACATCACCTTACCCCTAACTTTATAAAAGGGAAATTGAAGCCCAGAGAGAGGTTTGTCCAAGGCCACACAGCCAGTTAGTGGCAGAGCTGGGGTGAGGACCCAGGGACTTGCTGTCCCTGCATGCCACACTGTCCTCCCAAGAGTGCTGCATAGTCTCAGAGCTTAAAGTCCTCAAAAACAGGGTACAGGGACACCCAAAGAGTGATTTGCTTCTCTTAGCTCTTGCCCTAGTGGGAGCTGGACAGAACAACCTCTGAGTTGCTCCTGTCAAAACTAGAGTCCTTGAATCTGACAGCTTGACTCCAAGAATGCTGACAGCAGGTGCCATGTCTGATGCACAAGGAATAATATAGTACTCACCTGTGAGTCAGGCACAGTTCTGCATGTTTTGTGTATATCAGCTCCCTGAGCCTCACAACATACCCTATCAGATGGGTATGATTATACACATCCCCATTTTTTTTTTAATGAGAAAACTGAGGCTCAGAGAGGTTAAGTAAGTCACCAGAGGCTGCACAGCTGGGAAGCAGGGAAGCCAGGATTTACATGCAGGAGTCCGGATCCAGAGGCCGTGTGCTAACCATTGAACAGCATCACCCCCTTGAAGGCTGGGCTCTTGCCACAGCTCTGCCTGCTCTGCCTGTGACAGGAAGCAGATGCAGGCAGGTCTCAGTTTACAGCCACCACTGCAGCATGTGGATCTAGGCGCATTTTGAGGAAGCCCTTCCAGACTCATGAGAAAACTATTAACTACAAGCCCTGAGTCACCCTGGGAGGAAGTTATCTGAGTCTGAGGGAGATGGGTTGGCCAGGAGTTTGGGGGCGGGGTGGGTCTAGGCAGGATAGAACAAGGACCCTGACCCTCAGCCACGCCAGGCAGAGGGGGAGCCTTGGCCCCGGGACACTGTGACTTGCCCATGACCACACTGTGGGTACCAGGAAAGGAGGAGCCAGTAACAGCTGCGACTTCAAGTTGCCCAATGAGAGCCGGGCTGGGTGAGTTACCCTGATTATCAGCACCGGTCTCCAGTTCTCTTTGGTGGGCGGAAGGCCGCGGTTTGACTAAGCTGGAAGCTAAGAGGACTCGGCCCCTGCCTCCCCACTGCAAGCGCAAAGGGGAGCTGCCCACCTCTCGTCCCCCGGAGTGGCCCAGGGTCTGACCAGGACCCAAGGGAAGAATCAGGGCTGTGTCTGCGGCCGACCTCACATCGTGGTCAACAGTCACAGCCCGCGTGCCTCCCAAGATCCCCGGCTTCCAAAGCGCTTTCACATCTGCTATTGGCTTTGCACACAAATAACCTTCCAGCTGCTACCGTCCCCCATCTCACAGAGGCAGAAACGGAGCTCGGAGCGAATGTCAGTTACATTTGCCTGAAAAGGGGATTCCTGCCCCCCTACTGCTCACTCCTGCGGAGTCTCCCCACGGTCCCCCAGCCATTTGACAGAGGAGGAAACTGAGGCCCAGAGCAGGACAGGAATTTTCCCAGGGTCCCCCAGACCCTGCTCCCCAAGGGGAGCAGGAGTTCTCTCATTTGCGGGGGCTCCATAGATGAGGGATCACCACAGACACACATACTCACACAAGCGCACACACGCGCACACACACACACACACACACCCGGGGCCCACACACTCACCACATGGTAGATGGCCAGGGCAGTGGTGGCGATTCGGACGTTGAAGCAGCAGCAGGTCTGGCCGACGGCAGATGGGCGGGGGGCCATGATGCTGTTGTCCCCTCCTCTGAGGCTCTGAGGGGGAAAGAGCCCGGGGCCTGGAGCAGGGCAGAAAAGGGGAAGCTGCTGGCTGCCCTCCTCACTTCCTTCCTGCCCCTTAGACAGGCAGGGACAAGGTCATCATAGCTAGGGCGGGGCAGCTGGGGAGGGGGAGCGGGGGCAGGGCGGCACCCTGCCTCAGAGCACCCTACCACCCTCTGCCATTCCCAGGAGGGGCCTCTGGGGAGGACGGACCCTAACGCCGTCATCTGGCCCTACTCTGCACCGGGGCGGGGGTTCTGCCCTTTGACACATCCTGCTTACTAGAAGGACACTGCCAACTTTGGAGGCCAGGACTGTTACCAAGCCTGTTGTCATTTTTACTGTTATCATTTCCAGATGAGGAAACAGCTGTCCAGAGAGGTCAAGGCACTTGCCCAAAATCACACAGTAGTTAGCACTGGTGTCAGGATCCAAACCCAGATCTGTCTGGCTGCAAAAGTAGCTGTTGTGTAGGAGGCACTTCCTGCCTCTTCTAGCCACGCTCTGGATTCACTCCTTTCATCCTCACCTCAATCCTCTGAGAGAGGTATATTATGATCCCCATTTTACAGATAGAGAAACTGAGGCACAGAAGGGGAGTGATTCGTGCAAGTTCACACAGCTAGTCAATGAAGGCGTGAGGATTTTAACTGAGTCCGACTGGTGCTAGAAGCCACCCTGGAGCTGATGTTCTCTCCTGCTTTCCCACACCGAGCCACGAGCAGCATTTCTTCCTAAGCTATGAAGAGGCATGCAGGGCTCCAGACTAGGACAAAGGAATAACCACTAAACAAACCCATCAACTGCATGCCAGGCTCTGCGCTAGGCCTCTCTTCCAGCTGGGTTAACTCTTCACAGCAATCTGTGAGGCCCAAACCTCACTCTGAGGGCCTCAAGACCCCCTCCCATACTCACACAAAATCAGGGATTGCTTTTCCCCTTGATCTCGGGAAAAGTTGGAATTAATAAGCCACAACCATTAAGCAAGCTACCCTGGGATCTCTACTACTTCCTCAGATGATAAATTATCCGTATTGCAATAAAGAAGGGGAATAGGAAGTACATGCACCATTTCTGCTTTGTCCCACAGCTGAGCCCCTTTGCAATGCCAAGTGGAGAGCAGACAGGAACTGCCATGAAGCCCCTCCCTCCCAAAAGATCATGGAGTTAGGATTGGACACTGCTGCAGCCCATCATTTCTGCCCCAGGAGAGGTTATAAAAAGTCCCTAAGCTCCTCCCACTAGGCAGGAGTTGCTCTGTTAAAGCCACAAAACTTGGCTTGTGGACTTGATCAAACCATTCTCCATGAGCCAATGAGACCAAGGGGACTCTGCAAGCTTGGGGATCCTGGGAGGCCTGGCCTATCCCTTCCTGACTTCATTTTCAAGCCTGTTTCTGTTCCTTTATAAGCCTTGCTGAGGCCTGACATCATAGAAGGGCGACACAGTGAGGTGCTTATGAACTTTGGCTCCACAGGCCCATAGCCTGGGATCTTCTGGCTGGATAGGCAGAGCAACAAAAGAAGTCCTCCTTTGTCTAAGAGTAGCAAGGTCAGAGAAACTGGAGATCAGGGAATGCAGGGGCCAGACCACAGCCTTAGGGCCTATGCTGGGGAGTCTGCATTTGAATGTGCACAGAAGCCACTTGATGATTTCACACCATAATAAATGATAGCCATTCATAATATTGTGATTTGGTGAAACCAGGACAGGTGCAGAGCCAACTCCCAAAGAGAGGGATAAAACACACTGGTGGCATGTGGAATGATTGTGTGTGGTCTATGCTTGAACATTTCTCATTTTTATGGTGATAAATTCATTTTAATGTGCATTATAAAAATATACATAACTAGCCCATGAATTCCATGATTTTCCATTTACAGGAGTAATATAAAGTCTCATTTTAAAAGAGATGGGATTTAAATAAAAAAGGCTGTAAATCAACTTAACACATTAAGAAAGCCACAGCCTAGCCATAAAAAAAGGATGAGTTCGTGTCCTTTGTAGGGACGTGGATGAACCCGGAAACCATCATTCTCAGCAAACTGACACAAGAACAGAAAATCAAACACCACATGTTCTCACTCATAGGTGGGTGTTGAACAATGAGAACACGTGGACACAGGGAGGGGAGCATCACACACTGGGGTCTGTCGGGGGGAAATAGGGAAGGGAGTGACGGGGGTGGGGAGTTGGGGAGAGTAGCATGGGGAGAAATGCCAGATATAGGTGAAGGGGAGGAAGGCAGCAAATCACACTGCCATGTGTGTACCTATGCAACCATCTTGCATGTTCTTCACATGTACCCCAAAATCTAAAATGCAATTAAAAAATAAAAAATTTAAAAAAATAAAACTTGTAAAAAAAAAAAAAAAAGAAAGCCACAACCAAAGACATAAAAAGAAAAAAGAAAACCACAGCCTAGGAGGGCACAGACATGGCAGACAGCCCTGGAGGTGGAGTGGGTGGCATCAGCTTGGGAATCCTGGGGCGTGGGGAATCCCAACTCCTCACTTAGTGGCTGTGTGATCTCAGACAAAGCACTTGATCTCTCTGAGCTGTTGTTTCCACCTCTGCAAAATGGCCGGGGGGAGTGCTGGGAGGAACAGAAGCTGGCCTGGCAGGGCTGTGGTAAGTGTGAAATGAGGTCACGTGAAGGCATCTGTTTGTTGTCTCCCTCCCAGTCCCTCCCTGCTCCCCAATCTCACCCATACCAAGGCTGCCAGGAAGAGGCAGAGCTGGGATTGAAACACTGATGTGTCTGATTCTGAGTCCTGGACCGATCACAAGTGGCATCCCCTCGGGCACTGCCTCCCTGGCAGAAACAGGAGTTCTGATGGAGTCATTTGTCCCTCACCAGGTCACCCTCCAGCACATGCTGGTCCCTTGGCAGAGGCCTCAGTCACTCCCTGTGGAATACAAGCCTGAATCACTTTATTTTCATTCCCACCAAACCCCCTATGGAGAGGATGGCTGTCATCCCAAAGGTCAGACCCTTTGGCCAAAGCCACTGTGATAGGCAGAATCATCCTCCTCATGCCCCAAAAATTATCCCCCCAATCCCTGAAACCTGAGCATACATACATGTCCTTACATGGCAAAAGAACCTCACAGGTGCCATGAAATTCAGGATCTTGAGATGGGAAGATTACCCTGGATTATCTGGAGGCCCTGAGGTCATCAAATGACCCCCATAAGTGAAGAAAGATCAGAGTCAGAGAGAGACTGGAAGATGCCACACTCCCGGCTCTGTAGATGGAGGAGGGACCACGAGCCAACGAGTGCAGACGGCATCCAGAAACTGGAGAAGGCACGGGAATGGCTTCTCCTCCAGAGAAAAGGAATCACTTTGATTTTAGCTCAGTGAAAGCCATTTCTGACTTCTGGCCTCCAGAACCAAAAGATAATAACTGTGTGTTGCTGTAGTCACTATGTTTCTGGTCTTTTATTACAGCAGCCACAGGGTACAGTTGTGGAGACCACAGCAGAGCCTGGGCCCCCTGTCACTGGAGCCCAACACACTCCACTGAGACCACAGTCCCCATCTGCACAAATGCAGCCCTTGCTTCCTTGCTGTGTGACCCTGGCCAACTCGTGAACATCCCTGAGCCTCAGTTTCCCCCTGCACAAGGCGGGGATCGTGATAATGCCCATCTCCTTGTCTGTGCGTGCAGGTGGTGACACCGCATAAGCTCACTATTTATACTCTGCTCTTTTCCGTTACAAACGATAAGTTTTGAGCTTCTTCAGATTGCTTTTCATACTCTCTTTGCTGAGTGGCAGAACTCTTGAAAACTTCAGACCCTCTGAACTCATCAAGATAAGGACAAAGGAAATGTTCCATGCTCCCGCAGCCATGGCAGGGCAGATACAAATCTACTTACAAAACTGCCCTTGTCAATGTCATTTCTGGCAAAGAAGTCTTCTAAGACCCTCTCGATGGTTCCCAGATCCTAGAGAGTCATCTTTAATCCTGCAGAGGTCTGTAATTCTGGCTGGTTATCCTGCTTAATAATTTGTTGCCATGGTATATTAATGTTTAAACAGACAACTCTGTTTCCTCAAAGGCAGAATTACTCCTAAGCTTTCTTTGTTAAGTCAAAAGAACATCAGTGGAACTTCCCTCTTCACCCACATGCCTGGAGGTAAAAATAAAACCCAGCTTTCTTATTTAAACAAAGAGTTTGGGAGTCTTGTGTCCTGTCCATTAACCTAGACGAAGCACTTAGGAGGGGCTGGGTCATGATAAGGACTGCACAGTGGGAGGTATTTTGATCAGGATTATCACTATGATTCTTCCTGTCCCTTAAACCCTTTCTCAGCTAAGCCTCCCCAGCCCTAGCCAGCAGAGGAAGGCAGCAGAGAGGCACTGATCAGCTCCCGTAGACCCGAGGGGGCAGTGGTCTGCTGCAAGACACACAGCTGGTCCGGAGCAGAGTCAGGACACAGGTCCTCTTTGGGGACAGCTGTGTGGGAGGCATGTGAGTGGCGGTAGCCAAGGTAGCTCCAGGGATCTCTTCTCCCGAGGGGCTTCTGAGTGTCCCCTGCAGCTTGCCCAGGCTGACGGTCAGTTTTCTGCCAGACCACCGGCCTGTGACTCCCTCCTGGCTGTGAGCCCCCATCTCACTTCTACCTTGGAGGTTTGGGGCTAGAACCCCAAGGCCAAAGGCCTGAAAAATGTAAGAAGCGGCCCAGCATTCTCTCCTGTCTCCTGTCCTGAACCCAGCACTGTCACCAGGGCCAGGACCTGCACATGAAACCCACAGGGTCCCTCCCCTCCTCCCCTGCCTCTGAAAGGGGTCTAGGCCTTGAGGTCAGCCTGGAGGTTCTGCCTGGCAAGGTCAGCCTGGCAAGGACAGCCCATAGGCCTGGGGCTTGGGGACTACCAGACCTTCCAATGACCAGCCGCTCAGTCCAGTGGCCAGGCAGGGGACCCTGACTGTCTGCCAGATACTCCAAGGAGGCCTTCCTCAGCCAGGCAACCCAGAGGTCCCTGGCTGTACCCAGGAACACCATGACACCATATCCTAGTCTATTGCTGTCACAGGCTCTGCAGGCAGGAGGCTCCAGGGAGATGGGACCTGCAGGCAGAAGGGGCACTGGCTGCAAAGCCTGCATACCTGAGCCAGCACCCTCCAGCTGAATGTCAGCTCTGGGCATACCCGAGGATGGAACATTTCAGATCGCAGGTGCAGCCAGTGCTGTCCATGGGAAGATGGGAAAGCCAGCTCCCTCCTGGCTCCGGTCTCCACCCAGCCTCTGCCTCACTCCAAGCTGTAGAGTGGGGATTGTCATAGCGCATCCATAGTCGTAAGGACTTGGTAATTCCCTCCTAAGCAGCAGCCTCTGCCAGAGCCCCCTCTTCCCTGCTGCTGACTCCATCCTCAGGAAAAACCTCAGAGACCCAGGCACCTTAAGAAGTTGGTGGCTAGAGAGAGATCCAAGATGGCCGTCTAGCAGCAGCTCAGGGTTGCAGCTCCCAGTGAAGGCACAGGGAGTGAGTGGACGCCAGACCTACAGATGAATTTTTGTTGCCTACGGACCAGGAGATTCCCAGTGGAGGAGCCCCACGGGTCGCCAGCACAACTCTTTTGGCTGGTGCGGCTGTTTTGCCAGTGTCCCAGCACAGCAGTTCTCAGTGCAGAGTATGAGGGACTGGGTGCCCTTTTAGTTGGTGTTTGGAGCTCCGAGAAGGCAGAGTCACCCATTCAGCTGATTGAGAGGGGACTGAAGCCAGGAGCCAGACCAGGAGATTCCTGGGCAGAAAAGCGCCACGAATCTCAGCGCCACTGTTTCAGCCAGTGCGGTCAACGCACGGGAAATCGCATAGATCCCGGCGCCTTTTCCGCAGGCGACTGGGGCACCTGGGAGAGAATCGACCATTCAATTAGGAAAAGAAAAAAAGGGGACTCGGAGGCGGGGAGCCAGGTGATCGGGCTCGGCTGGTCCCATCCCCGCAAAAAAACAGCAATTGGAATCGCTGATGGTTGAGAGTTTCACAGCAAGCACAGCTGAACCCAGGAAGGTCCAGCTCTGTGGGGGAGGGACATCTGCTGAAGCAAAACAAAGAAACAGAAACAACATCATCACCAACAAACTGGACATCCACTCAGAGACCCAACATGAAAGTCAGCACTTACAAAGACAACAGGTGGATAAATCTACAAAGATGGGAAGAAACCAGCGCAAAAAGGCTGAGAACATCTGAAATCAGAATGCCTCTCCTCCTTCAGGGGATTGCAGCTCCTCATCAGCAAGGGAACAAGGCCTGATGGAGAATGAGTGTGATGAATTGTCAGAATCAGGCTTTAGAAGGTGGATAATAAGAAACTTCTGTGAGCTAAAAGAACGTGTTCTAACCCAATGCAAAGAAACTAAGAACCTTGAAAAAAGGTTTGACAAAATGCTAACAAGAATAGACAATTTAGAGAGGACTATAAGTGAATTAATGGAGCTGAAAAACACAACACAAGAACTTCGCAAAGTATGCACAAGTTTTAACAGTTGAATTGATCAAGCAGAATAAAGGATATCAGAGGTCGAAGACCAACTCAATGAAATAAAACGAGAAGACAAGATTAGAGAAAAAAGGATAAATAGGAATGAGCAAAGTCTCCAAGAAATATGGGACTATGTGAAAAGACCTAATCTACGTTTGATAGGTGTACCTGAATGTGACAAAGAGAATGAATTCAAGCTGGAAAATAGTCTTCAGGATATTATCCAGGAAAACTTTCCCAACCTAGCAAGGCAGGACAATATTTAACTCCAGGTAATACAGAGAACACCACAAAGATATTCCTCAAGAAGAGCAACCCCAAGGCACATAATCGTCAGATTCACCAGGGTTGAAATGAAGCAGAAAATGCTAAGGGCGGCCAGAGAGAAAGGTCAGGTTGCCCACAAAGGGAAGCCTATCAGACTCACAGCAGATCTCTAAGCAGAAACCCTACAAACCAGAAGAGAGTGGGGGCCGATATTCAACATCCTTAAAGAAAAGAACTTTCAACCCAGAATTTCAAATCCAGCCAAACTAAGCTTCATAAGTGAAGGAAAAATAAAATCTTTTGTGAACAAGCAAGTACTCAGAGATTTCATCACCACCAGGCCTGCTTTACAAGAGCTTCTGAAAGAAGCACTACACATAGAAAGGAACAACTAGTATTAGCCTTTCCAAAAATATATCAAAAGGTAAAGAGCATCAACATAATGAAGAATCTACATCAACTAATGGGCAAAACAGCCAGCTAGCATCAAATGGAAGTATTAAACTCACATATATTATTATTAATCCTAAATTTAAATCGACTAAATCCCCCAATCAAAAGATACAGACAGGCAAATTGGATAAAAATCGGTATGCTGCATCCAGACTCATCTCACATACAAGGACACACAGAGACTCAAAACAAAGGGATGGAGGAAGATTTACCAACCAAACAGAGAGCAAAAATAAATAAATAAATAAAAAGCAGGAGTTGCAATTCTCACCTCTGATAAAATAGACTTTAAAGCAACAAAGCTCAAAAGAGGCAAAGAAGGACATTACATAATGGTAAAAGTATCAATGCAACCAGAAGAGCTAACGATCCTAAATATATACGCACCCAATACAGGAACACCCAGATACATAAGACAAGTTCTTAATGACTTAGAAAGAGACTTAGACTCCCACACAATAATAGTGGGAGACTTTAACATCACATTGTCAATATTAGACAGATCAACGAGACAGAAAATTAACAAGGATATCCAGGACTTGAACTCAGACCCGGAACAAGTAAACTTAAGAAACATTTATAGAACTCTCCACCCCAAATACACAAAACACACATTCTTATCAGTACCACATCACCCTACTCTAAAAGTGACTAAAAAATTGGAAGTAAATCACTCCTCAGCAATTGCATAGCATTTCACAGGTTTAAATGAAATATTGGTTGGCTGCTAGTTTGTTATTTTCCTCCCTTATTCCTTCCTGTCTCCATTGTTAAGCACATTTATTGGCATAAAAGAGGTTTTCAATACCCATTTTTAGACTGCATTCTAGCCTGGGCAATAAAGCAACACTCCTGTTCTCTCTCCCTCTTTCTCTTCCTCTTTCTTTCTCTCTTTCATTCCTTTTTCCTTTCTTTCTCTCTTTCTTTTTTCTTTCTTTTTCTTTTTTCTAAAAATAAATAAATAAATAGATAGATAGATAGATAAATAAAATGTTAATCTTATCTAGAAACATTTCTCACAGACATACGCAACTATCGGGATACCACATGGCCCAGCCAAGTTGACATGTATCTACTCCTAATGGTTCTAGTATGTGTATGTAGAATAGTTCTAGTATGTATAGATTAGCCATTACGACATACTAGAACTCTTATGCTAATATATAATAGTTATATAGAATAGGTCTAGGAAAAAAAAAGATGTTGGTGGCTAGAATAGCACGTCTGCCACTAAAGTAAGCGTTATCTCTCCTTAGGGCATTCCCCCAGCTAGGGGATTTTTATTTTAAAAATAAAACAACCACCACCAAACAACAGTGATAGGCCCCACTGAGGACCGAGTCTGGGGCCAGGCTCTAGATGGCTAAAAAAAAAAAGAAGCAAGGTAGAGAACTACTACATATGGTTCAGCCAATGTGCTACTTAGTCGCTTCTAGGAAAGCTACGGCTTTGCTGATTTGAAAGGGACAGACTTCATAAGCACATGTCTTCTACCCATTGTCCGAACTCCCTTCTACCTTCCAGAAATGCAGGTGCAATGCCTGGAGGCACAGCAGCCATTTGGGGAGCATGAGGACAAAAACCATACCCTAAGGTGGAGAGGACAGAGAGGAAGAGCCAGGATCCCAGATGGCATCAGGAAGCCTCTGCACCACTCCTGAACCTCCTGTCTCAGGAGGAGGTTCAGGTAAGATGTGTAAGATTTTCACATCTTACAATGTGAAAATAAAAAAGGCCTGCCCAGGCCTTCTGACTTCATCCCTGCAATAAGAGCCTTGTTTAGGTTCTCAGGAATAGCAGTAAACAAGATAGACAAGGTCCCTGGTCTCATGGAGGGAACGTTCTAGTGGGGAAGGTAGTGAACAAGGACACACGTGAACAAGAGCATCTCAGCAAGTGACAGCTCTCCATCACATCCCCCCTTCCCAGCCTGGCTTCTGGTCTTGATTGGAGCACAAAGCTGCTGTGGGGCTTCGGGATAGCCACTTCCCGACTCTAACCTCTGTTTTTCTGTCTGTAACATTAAGGAGGGGTCCAAAGCCACGCTGTCTGCGGCCTGGCCTCGCTCAGCCAGGCCCCAGCACCAGGCAGGTTACTCCAAGAAGCTACACCAAGGCTGAACCCCCTCCAATGTCACTGCCCTCGAATTCCTAGGCACTGGTAAACAGCTGGGCGGCCCTGGTCAGCCAGCCAGGCCTCCTGACTGCACCCCTCTCAGGGACACCCATAAATCTTCAGCCAGCTGCAGGCTGAAGATCCAATTGCGACTCAGGTTTCTCCTGCCAGTGCTAGACACAGGGCAGCCTGAAGGGCCAGGCCATGAGGGGGCCATCTCTGCTGGTCTGAGACCACCATCCCTACTCTGGGGACCCCAGCTGTGGCTAGCCTCTGCCCAGATCAGCCACTGAGTCTCAACAGCCCTGCATGGCATGCACGCATGCATGCACACACACACACACACACACACACACACACACACACACACACACACACACACACACCCCTGCACCCATCATGCACACCGTACATCTCAAACTGACCCCTCTGGATGTTGGCCCCTCCAGCCTCCCCGTTGCCCAGCCAGAGACCGCAGCAGAGCCTCCTCTCTCTCCTCAACCTCACTTCCACCTTCTCCCAGCCGCCAAGCCCTCTGGATTCCACTTCCCTCTCACCTCCCAAATCTTTCTGCCTTCCTCCACCCCGACTGCCCAGTCCAACCCCTCGCCCCACCCCACACCTGAGACTTCGCTGTGGCAAAAGGCGAGGAGCAGAAGGAGAGGCCTGACCTGGACCAACCAGGCTGCAGAGGCTGCTGCCTGGGCCAGCCATGCTGCTCCACCCAGCAGGGAAGGGGTTTCTTTGGCCCAGGGGCTTGGAGGGCTGGGATCTATCAGACCTGGGGCTCCGGGCCTCTGTCCTCCAATAAGTGGCCAAAGAGCAGGAGGTCTAGGCCACCAACAAATTCAGAATACAGATACATATATAACTGTTTTCTTTGTTCTGAGTCAGGGTCCTGCGCTACAGTCACAGCTCACTGCAGCCTCGGCTTCCCAGGCTTAAGCAATCCTCCCTCTTCAGCCTCCCAAGTAGCTGAAACCACAGGCATGCACCACCGTGCCCAGCTAATATTTTTATCTTTTGTAGAAATGGGGTCTCACCATGCCTGGCTAATTTTTTTATATTGTAGAAATGGGGGTCTCACTTTGTCGACCAGGCTGGTCTCGAGCTCCTGGGCTGAGAGATTCTCCCACCTCAGCCTCCCGAGGTTCTGGGATTACAGGCATGAGCCACCATACCTAGCTATATATGTACTTGAACAATTAAAACCTTTTGACAAATGAGAACAGCTAGGCCATGCGTGCGACTGACAGGTCTCAGCCCGCAGAGCAGCTCTGCGGAGGTGCCTGGAGCCGCCACCTGTGCTTGTGAGGATGTCCCCACTGGGATGCATGTGTGGAGACCCTGTGGCCCTGCACACACTGGCCTTGTCATCAGGGAACTTGGGTCTGATCTGGCCTCCTCCAGGGAGACAGTGTGAATACACTAATCTGCCAGGCAACTGCATCATTCACTTACACGTGCAGCATCAAGTATGTCTCAAGTGCCTGCTATGTGCCAGGCACTGTGCTAGGCCCTTACAGCAGTGACCAAGACAGCCCTGCTGCAGAGGCTGCCATCCTCTGGATCCTTTATGCCTCACTCCAGAAGTCCTCCAACCACACTCCCTCCCCAATCCAGGCTGCCCTGGGGCTGCGTGAGGCTGGGGCCGCAGGTGGCAGCCCCAAGGACTCCAGATGGGGAAGGCAGAGGCCAGTAATAGTCACAATGTGAGTGACAGCATCACAAGAGAAGCCGGTAACAATACCATCTCTTAGTCAAAAGCACGATCGAGATGACACCAGTGGGCTAAAAATAGCGAGACCCTCTCTTCGGAGGTATCGGGTGTAGGGGAAGTATGTAGACCCTGAGGGGACAAATCTGGCTCACATCCCAGCTGTGCCCCTGGCAGGCCGTGTGACTAACAGCCAATCTCACCACCCTCAGAGGCTCTGGTTTTCTCAACTGTAAAATGGAGGTGACGATAAGTCAGCTCCTCTTGCAGAATTACTTTGAAGATTAAGATAACCCTGAGGAAGTTGGACTGGACAGGTGGTCCCCAACCTGTCATCTTCCCCTTTGCCAACCATACTTCCAAAAGGCTCCTTCGGAACAAGCCCTGGCTCAAGAACTTCCGGTGGCTCCCTGTGGCCTGCAGAGTCATAGCCAGACAACTGAGCCTTGGAATATTCCCACTAATCAGGGGCTGGCACTCTGTCTGAAGCTCTCCAGAGAAGCCAAGGCCTTCTTTGAAGCACAGCCCACATGCAGCACCTCTCCTGGGTCCCACGGAGCGGGGCAGCCAAGAGGGCCAAGACCTCTGCTAGTGCACTCTCCACCACCCAAGGATGCCTTGGCCAAGAAAGCTTAGGGGTACAAGGCCTGAAGGTATAAAGGCCTCACCAGCCTCAGCCCCACCCTACTTCCCCAAATACTGGAGGGAAGCGTGGGGGCGTTTGCGGTTGGAGAAGCATGCCATTTCCCATGGTGCTATCTGATGCTGACATTTTCCACTCCACCTCGGCTGCTTTGCTAAGCAATGTGGTTGTGTCTCCTGTCTGGGGGGGGGGGGGCAGTGGAGAGAGAACCTGCCCCAGAGGGGGTTCCCAGGGCTGGCAGAGGGTCATGGTGATGCCTGGGAAAGCTGAAGGGCAGCATGACAAAGCACAAATGTAACCCTGTGAATGAGGGATTGTGTTGCCCCATTTTACAGCCTAAGAAACTGAGGATTGCTGGGAGTATTTAGACATTGGGCTCAGGCATGAAATGCTGTATATTTCCCACCACACCACGTGACCTCCTGATGCTGCACAGGACTGAACGGGATTCGGAATTCTGAGATATGTGAAATGAGAATAGATCTTCTCCGTCTCCCGTTCCTCTCCACCAAACCCTCAGGGATGTGTGAGATGTTCGCATCCTCCCTCCTCCCTGTGGGTAAAGTCATACCCCTGCTGTCTTTTGAAAATTTATTTTTTAGTAGATAGCAAATGCACATGACACAAACTTGAAAATATACAAAAGGATATACAATGAAAAATAAATACTCATCCAGCCCCTCCCAGTTACCCTGTTATTCTTACCTGGGACAAACACTATTACCTATTTTAGGGTGTTTCCTTCCAGAGATTTCTATGCATATGCAAATACATTCAAATACATACCAGCATCACAAAGAGTAGCATATCTCTGAACCAGGTGTTCTTCACTTAATGTGTTCAGAGATTGTTCCATTTAATTTTTATTTTTGACGGCGGGGAGGGAGTTTCACTCTCGTTGCCGAGACTGGAGTGCAATGGCACAATCTCAGCTCACTGCAACCTCCGCCTCCTGGAGTCAAGTGATTCTCCTGCCTCAGCGTCCCAAGTAGCTAGGATTACAGGCGCCTGTGACCACATCCGGCTAATTTTTGTTTTATGTTTTTTAGGTTTGGGTTTTTTTTTTTTTTGAGACGAAGTCTTGCTCTGTCACCCAGGCTGGAGTGCAGTGGCGCGATCTCAGCTCACTACAACCTCCACCTCCCAGGTTCAAGGGATTCTCCTGCCTCATCCTCCCAAGTAGTTAGGATTCTAGGCACTTGGCACCAAACCCAGCTAATTTTTATTATTTTTAGTAGAGACAGGGTTTCACCATGTTGGTCAGCCTGGTCTTGAACTCCTAACCTCAGGTGATCCACCAGCCTTGGCCTCCCAAAGTACTGGGATTACAGACATGAGCCACCTCGTCCAGCCTGTTCTATTTAACGACACAAACAGTGTGTCCCATCTGTATTTCAGCTGCACACTATTCCTTTGTGTGACTCTCTCATTATTAAATAGATTTTCATACACAGACATTAGACTGTTTCCAGCCCTTTGCAATTACACGCGCTATAGCAATAAATACTGTTGTATGTGTATCATTTTCACAAGTGTGAGTACAATACACGTGGAAGTTAGATTCCTAAACACGGAATTACTAGGTTAAAGGGTACGAGCATTCCAGCGTTTTTCAATATCAGCAAATTGCCCTTCACAGGAGTTATACCAGTTCACACCCCCGGCAACAAGGTGAAAGACTGCCCGCTTCCCATAGCCTCACCAACACGGTGAGGTATCAGACTTCTTAATCTTCGCTAATACGATAGATAAAAAAATGGTTTTCTTTGCAGTTCAGTTCTTTTTTACATATTTCATAATCAGACACTTTCTTTTTCACATATTTCCTTTTTTAGAAACTGCCCAGATCCTTTGCCCACTTTTTTTTTCTGGTTGTTGGTCTGGTTCCTATTGACTAGCAGGTGTTCTTTAGATGTTAAGGAGATTCATCTTTTGCCTGTAATGTAAGTCACAAGAATCCCTGGATTTGCTTATGAGATTTTTCACCATCTTTAAAAGGAACTTGAATTTGTTGATAATTTAATTTATGGTATCTGATAAAGTGTCTGAGGTGTTTTTGTTTTGTTTTGTTTTGTTTTTTGAGACAGAGTTTTGCTCTTGTTGCCCAAGCTGGAGTGCAATGGCTCCATCTCGACTCGCCACTACCTCCGTCTCCTGAGTTCAAGCAGTTCTCCTACCTCAGCCACCCCAGTAGCTGGGATTACGGGCATGCACCACCACACCTGGCTAATTTTGTATTTTTAGTAGAGACCGGGTTTCTCCATGTTGGTCAGGCTGGTCTCGAACTCCCGACCTCAGGTGATCCACCCGCCTAGGCCTCCCAAGGTGCTGGATTACAGGCATGAGCCACCATGGCCAGCCAAAGCGTCTGATTATGAGAACTTTCCTCCATGGTTTTTGCTAATACTTTCATGCTGCTTCTTTTCTTTTATTTTATTTTATTCATTTTTGAGATGGAGTCTTGCTCTGTCACCAGGCTGGAGTGCACTGGCGCAATCTCGGCTCACTGCAACCTCCGCCTCCCAGGTTCAAGCGATTCCCCTGCCTCAGCCTCCCAAGTAGCTGAGACTACAGGCACACACCACCACACCCGGCTAATTTTTTGTATTTTAATAGAGATGGGTTTTCACCATGTTAGCCAGGATGGTCTCGATCTCCTGTCCTCATGATCTACCTGCCTTGGTCTCCCAAAGTGCTGGGATTACTGGTGTGAGCCACGGCACCCCACCGCTGCTGCTTTGACACGAGTCCCTCTTCTGAGTTGCCTGTGTGTCCAGCTTGCACCACGTTTCGGGTCCTGACATGCTGTCTCTTCATCCCGTTTGTGTTAGTCTGGAGTAGGTGTTCGAGCAGCAGGGGCGGGCCTGGGCACAGAGGTGAGTATCATCGTGTTTGTCCACTGAGTGGCACAGGCCACTGTCCAGGGCTGCTGGAAGGGAAGGGCTATGAATCACAAGGCCAGGTATCATGCGGGGAAGGGCACCAAGCTGGAAGTCAGCTGTTTTACTTGCTTCGTGTATAGACTTACTATCTGTGCCTCAGTTTACTCCTGTAAAATGAGAGAGCCTTCCTTCATGAACTTTAAAATGAAAAGTATGTACTAGCTGCATACTAAGGCCCTTTCCTGCTCCTCCCTCTCTCTCCCATTATGGAGCTACAGATTCTTTGGGAGTTCAGCCTGGGCTTTGGCCAACAGGAAAGGCTTCCAGGTGGAGGCAGGCCCTGACATACTGAGACCAGCGTTTCTGATCCAGTCTGGGAGCCAAAGTTGCAGGGAGGAATGTGTGTTGAGCAACAGCTCTGGACCTCACTCTCTTTTCTTTTTTTTTTTTTTTTTAGGCAGAGTTTTGCTCTTGCTGCCAGGCTGGAATGCAATGGTGTGATCTCGGCTCACCACAACCTCTGCTTCCCGGGTTCAATCGATTCTCCTGCCTCAGCCTCCCGAGTAGCTGGGACTGTGGACGTGTGCCACCACACCTGGCTAATTTTTTGTATTTTTAGTAGAAATGGGTTTCACCATGTTAGCCAGGCTGGACTTGAACTACTGACCTCAGGTGATTTACCTTCCTCGGCCTCCCAAAGTTCTGGGATTACAGGCGTGAGCCACCGAGCCCAGTGTGGACCTCACTCTCTTACCTTACCTGGTTCAGTCCTCACAACACCACAATTCAGCATGGCCAGATGACGCTCTGTTTTACAGATGAGAAAACCAACGCTCTGAGACATTGAGCCATTTGCCCAAGATCCTAGAGACCAGATCCTAAGTGGCAGACTGGAACTCAAATGCTGGTCTGGGATGAGCAGAAGCAGCTTCTCAGCTTCTTCAAGGCTTGGAGAAGGCTGGGGAGGTTGGAGAGGGCTGGGGAGGTTGGGTCGGGGTGTGGACAGCAGTCGGTGGTCAGTGACTTTTCCTTGTGGCAGGAAGGAGAGGTGGGGGAAGCAGCTGGAGTTGGGAGATAGGAGGCTGAGGTAGCAGGGCCCATAGACAAGGCAGGAGGTAGGCAGGGGAGGGTGTGAACACCCCGGCAGTTGGCGTGTAGATGAAATCGCAGACAGCCCGGCAGAAGGGCGGCACCAGGGACCACGTCACTCCCAGGCCTGACCGCTCCCTGTTTCTCGAGGCCACGTCTCACCGCCAGGCCTGGCAGCAGCCATCAGGGTGCTTTCCTGGGCCTGGATGCTACAGCCCCAGTCAGGCCTCCCTGTTCTCCAGGCTCAGGTGCAGTGGGCAGTGTGACACGGTGTGAGAGCTGGGCTCTGTCCTGCTCTGTCTCAGGCCGGCTACTTGAAAGCAATCAGCCAGCCTGCAGACACGGGGCTTGCCGGGACCAACACAGTCCCACCATCTTGTTGTTGTTTTACTTTGAATGTCTCCATGCCAGGCACACACTTTCCAGCTCTCCACAGTCCCCGCCTCTCCCTATTGTCCCACAGCTGGTCACACCCCACATTTACCTTCTCTACCTGACCCCTGAAGATTTTCGATTTTGAGGACCTAAACTAGTCTAGCAGATGCACTGGAAGTCAATGTTTGTAATTTTCAGGGAGATCTTTGAGATCAAAGGGCCCAGAATGAAGCGGTAACATCCCCAGAGCCCCACTGCAGAGCTGGACAGAAACGGGCCTGGAACACCTGCCTCCCAGTCCAGTGCTCGCTGACCTGCCTTCTGCTGCTTCCCAGAAGCCACAGGGAGAAACGCAGAAACACCTGATGGAAAAGAAGGGAGAATACACATTTTGGGAGGCTGAGGCAAGAGGATCACTTGAGACTAGGGGTTCAAAACCAGCCTGGGCAACTTAACAATACCCCATCTCTACAAAAGAAAAAATTAGGTTAGCCAGTATGGTAGAATGCAGCTGTAGGCCATCTACTCTGGAGGCTGAGGCAAGAGAATCCCTTGAGCCCAAGAAATCAAGCTTACAGTGAGCTATAATTGCACCACTGCACTCCAGCCTGGGCGACAGAGCAAGACCATCTGCAGAAAAAAAGAACGTAGAAAAGAGTGTTGTTCTGAGCACTGTGACCCAAGGCAAGTCCCGGCCCTGCCACCTGTTGGCCTCAGTTTCCCCATCCACGCAGAAGGAGGCTGGTCCGACGATGTGAGTGCTTCTGTGAGCACCTGAGTCCACCCCTTCCTCCCAGAGGCCAAGGGGGACAAAGCACATGGTCCTCAGGCCCGTTTCACACCAGCTAATATTGACCCAGTGCTGTTTCCCTTGGCCCCGCACAGGGGCTATGTTTGCTCTGGCAGGACCCCAGCCTCACCTGCGCCCCTCTGGGCTTCAGCTGTGCTGCTGGCCCAGGCGGGAGAGGCCAGGTCAGGGGTGTGCACCTCATAGGCTAAGGGGCGAGGCAGAAACCACAAGAGGCCCAGGACACCATCCAAGGCCCCCCTTAAAGCTTCTAGTGTATTTAGAAAAAAAAAAAACTGCCCAACCTCAGTTTTAAATTTTCTGGTCTTTTTTTAATATTGTATCTCATAAATACACTTTTTTTTAACACACAGCTAAAAAAAGCGTATGCATGCATACACACACATACAATACGATAACTGGATGCTCAACCTCATTTGGGAATCCGGTAAAAAGCTTAAAATCAGCCCCTCCGTTGAAGAAATGGCTGATTCCAGAGTCAGGCCAGGGAAAGAACAAGATGAGCCTAAAACGCCTTTTGTGCCAGAAAGTAAGGAAGAACTCAAGGAATGACAGGGACATCACTGGGGAAAAGGAGCCGGCATGGAAGTCCCTCTGGTTTCTTCTGAACATCAAAATAAACACCCACAGTAACACATCATCACCTACTGAAAAAAAAAAAAAAAAACAGGGAACCGTGAGTTCAGGCTGATGTGAATAAATGAATGCATGACCAAAGTTTGGTGTGGAGTGGGCTACTCACGGGGTCTCAAAGTCCCGACCCAGCAAAATCCTTTTCTACGATGAAGAGAAAAGAGTCACTCTGCAGAGGAGAAGCCGACCAAGGGAGCCAAGTGGATTTCATCGGTACCAGGGCAAATCAGAACCGTGAGCCACCTGCGGAGATGCAGGAGGAGAAGCAGCATCTGTCTGTCAGCAGCACTCTGAGGATGCCCCGCCTGATGCAGCCAAGAGGAGACAAACCCAACAGAAGGAACGTTCTCCAAAACCGGCCTGGAATCTCCAACAATGTCAAGGGCACAAAACCGAGACTCCACAAGGAGCTGTTCCAGGCTAAAGAGACAGATGACTCAGTGGCTAGGACATTCCTGGAACAACAGAGGGACCTGGGATACCGTGTGAGGATCACTTCAGGATTTCCACATGGCGTGTGTGTGTGTAGGAGAATGTCCTCGTTAGTAAGAAATAGACACAAGTATTCAGCAGGGGTAGAGCACTACGACAGTAACTTAGTCTCAACCACCAGGAGAAAAGTAGCTTTCCTACTGTACTGGCAACGGCCTTGTATGTTTGAGATCATTAAAAAATCAGAAAGGAGATGGGGGCTTCAGAAATCTCAGGTCAGAGCCAAGATGCTCAGATAGGAGGCAGGAAGAAGGAGCCTGCCTTGAAACATATCCTTCTCCTTTTTTCTTTCCTTTGGAGACAGGGTCTCACTCTGTCACCCAGGCTGGAATGCAGTGGTGCAATCACAGCTCACTGCAACCTTTGACTTCCTGGGCTCAAGCAATCCTCCTGCCTCAGCCTCCTGAGTAGCTGGGACCGCAGGCATGAACCACCATGCCCAGTTAATTATTGTATTTTTTGTAGAGATGGGAGTCTCACTTTGTTGTCCAGGCTGGTCTCAAACTCCTGGGCTCAAGTGATCCTCCACCTCAGCCTCCCAAAGTGCTGGGACTACAGGCATGAACCACCATGCCCAGTTAATTATTGTATTTTTTGTAGAGGTGGGGTCTCACTATGTTGCCCCGGCTGGCCTCCAGTAATCCTCCTGCCTCAGCCTCCCAAAGTGCTGGGATTAGAGGCATGAGCCACTGTACCTGGCCTGTCCTTCTCCTTTCAAAGCACCCCAGCAAAGGAAATGACGGGGACAGGCCCTCCCTGAGCCACACTGAGGCAGGGCAGCCTACCCCAGTAGCTCCCTGCTCTGATGTTTCTCTTCCCTCAGGCTCTCTGAGGCTTCCCAGGGGTTCTGGGCTGCAGCACCAGACAAAGGTGGCAGTGCTGAGTTCAGTCCTCGCTCTGCCCCGACTCACAGCACCCACTTGGGTAAGCTTCTTTCCTGCTCTGGGCCGCTGTCCTCGATCTGTTCAAAGGGACATCATGATGTTCTCACTAGTTGCTTTCTACTGAGCTGGAAGCCAAGCACTCAGAGCTGTGATCGCACGACTGCATTCCAGCCTGGGTGACAGAGTGAGACCCTGTCTCCAAAGGAAAGGACTCAGGTTCGGTTTGGCTGAGTCTGCCCCTGACCTGCTGGGCTACCTGAAGCAGGTCACTTAACCTCTCTGTTTGCTGTTCCATGGGAGGGACACCCCTGCCCCATGCCCTGAGCAGGCCTCGATTTGAGGATGCTTCACTCACTAGAGGATTGGAAAAGACCCAGGCCAGCTCCGAGCGGGCAGTGAGACCTTCTCCAGCCCTCCCAAGCGAGCCGGGACCCCAGCCTCTGGGGAGGACCTTGGAGAGAGAAGGTCATGAGCTGGGCATGAGCCTCTGGCTGGGGGGCAATGCAGTGGGAAAAAGGGAGCGGGACCCCCAGGCCCCCAGACACTCAACCAGAGCCAACGTTGAGTGCATTGAAGCACTTCTCAGTGGAAAAATCACAGGGCGGTTTTGCCCATGCTGGGCTGTGTACCCCCACTAGGCTGGCAGGGCCATGGTCTTCTCCTGGTCTCCGGCTGCACCGCATGCCCTGTCACATGCAGGGAGGCCTCCCAGAGGGGTGACATTGGGATTGCTATGTTTATCTTTATTTTTATTTTTCTTCAGTTCAGGATGCCCCTGCCTGGCCCAGAAACCACACTGCCATTAATAGGTCAGGACATTTTACCATCCTGTGCCCACTCCACCCAGCCTGGGGCAGGGGATAGGGGGGCAAATGCCAGATTCCGGCCACTGAACAGCCACAGAGCCTAGCAGGGCTGTAAATGAGGCTGGGTGGGGTTTCCGGTCCCACTCGGTGGGGCTCGTTTATTTGGATGAGGGCAGAGAGCACTGACCAGAGTGCCTCAAAATAACTCACATGGCCCAGGCCAGGAGCTAGTCCCTCCATGGAAAATGTAAATGAATTCTTCACAGCTACAAGGCCCAAGTCCCCAGACGGCCCACCCAGAATCACCAGATCACCGTGGCTCTGATGATTCCAGAAGCCCAAGAATGTTCTGGAAGCCCGAGGAAGGAAGCTATTGTCGGTCTCAGGGCTTCCTCACACAGCCAGAGGTCATGATACATTCAGAGAAGGATGATCCAGTCGCCAACTGTTCAGCTCCTCAGGACGCTGGCGCCGGAAGGGTCCCTGTTGGCCAGGCTGGCTGGTCCTCGTGGACCTCGGGCTCTGGACGAAGGGCTGGCCCAGCTTTCACTCGGCCCCCAGGAGGCTCTTCTGGGAGCATCCTCCCCTCCTTATCTGGAGATTCTGAAGCTCACAGTCAGCTCGTCCTTCAAGGACACAGACAGGTGGCAGCCAGTGCTGACCACCAAGGCATCCCACCCCTGTGCCAGTGCGTGAGTCACAGTGACCAGTGAGGCTGCAGATGCGTGACAAGGAGAGCAACTGGGGAGGGGTGAGGGAAGCTGAAGTGGGGAGGGAGGGAGGGAGGGAGTCTGAGGGAAGGGGTGGGAATGGACCCCGAGTAGCATGAGGCCAGCAGCAAAGGGTTAAAGAAATGCACTCTTGGCCCAACACAGTGGTTCATGCCTGTAATCCCGGCACTTTGGGAGGCCAAGGCAGGTGGATCACCTGAGGTCAGGAGTTTGAGACCAGCCTGGCCAACATAGTGAAGTCCCATCTCTACTAAAATACAAAAAAATAGCTGGGTATAGTGGTGCATGCCTGTCGTCCCAGCTACTCAGGAGGCTGAGGCACGAGAATCACTTGAACCGGGGAGGTAGAGGCAGCAGTGCGTCAGGACGGTGCCACTGCACTCCAGCATGACAGTGAGACGGGATGGGATGGGAAGGGAGGGGAGGGGAGGGGAGGGGAGGGGAGAGCAGGGGAGGGGAGGAGAGGGGAGAGCAGGGGAGGGGAGGGGAGGGGAGAGCAGGGGAGGGGAGGAGAAGGGAGGGCAGGGAAGGGAAGCATTCTCTCTGGGTCCCAAGGGCAGCCAACAGGGTTGGACAGAAGAGACCAGACTTGACCTAGGAAAGGGGGGTCAAGACCTACAAACAGCACAGGCAAAGGTGAGAGTTGGGAATGAAGACACCCTGCACAGCCCCTCAGACCGCGGAGAACACAACGCCCAGCATCTCATCTCACAGCAGAAAGGCCACCCCTGGCTGCTCAGTGGGAAAGAAGAGGCTGAGCCCGGGCTGGAGCCCTCGCCCCTGCTCCTCAACCCCATGCCCTTTCCATGACCCGAGGCTGCCCACCGAGAGGCCTGGAGGAGTCCGGAGCAGGCCCAGGGACTCCCGCTGCCCAGCTGCGCTCTGCACTTGGTCATATCGTGTGGGTGGGGGCCTCTGATGGGAAGGAGCTGAGCCTTGGGAATTTCTTTTCCCCAAACTCCTCAGGGAGGAAAGAGCCTGGGGTCTTTGGAGGAACTTGGGCTTCAGAGTCAGAAGCATGGAGTCAGACTCCAGACCATGTGGTGGTTTGCTACAGGTGGTGACCAACCCCGCTCTTGCCCGCCACCTGCCAGCATCTCATTTCATGCTCCAAACATCCCGTGAGGACATAGTGCGTCATTCCCACTTTACTGAAGAGGGGACTGACGTGCAGAGCTTAAGACGTTTGTCCAAGGTCACACATGAGCCTCTGGTTGGGAGACAACGCAGTGGGAAAGAGGTGGGGATGCGACCTCTCTGAAGCTATTCCATGGCCAATCCAGGAGCTCAGCCCAGGATGCCTGACCCTACAGTTGTCACCAAATGCTTCCATTTCCACTCTATCTTGAGCAGGGCACTGACCCACCCCCAGGCCTCTGTTTCCTCACAGCCACAGCAACTCCTACCTTGGGGAGTTGGAGAGGAGTCGATGAATTAATGGCTGAGTGTGTGCTTCGTGGCAGCCACCTTGCCTTTCTTCAGCCAGGCAGCACACTGACCCCAAAGCCCCCATCCCCTTCGTCTTTCTCAGGGGTCCTGGCACCCAGGACAAGGTCCCAGCCCTTCTGGCCCAGCAGAGCGAGGGACCAGGAGAACTGAGGCCACTCTGGGGCCCTGGTAAGGGCAGGGGGCCGGGCAGCTATGGGAACACAGGTCCACTTCATCCTCCTGCTCAGCAGGCTGGATCCTCCCTGTCCCCCAGGGGCCCATTGGGGACTTGGGGTTTTCATGCATTTTATTAGCATAAATTAGCAGCTGTCAGCAGGAGGGAGGAATGCAGCATTCCAAGAGCCCAGTCTTGTTTTTGGAAACCTTATCGAGTTCTTCTGAGGGCCTGCCTTGTTCACTGGCCACTGGATGGCCGACTGGTGTTTGTGTACCCAAGTAGAGGCCCACCCCCACCCCTGGTGAGCCCCCGGCCCCCAGCCTCTGTTCCAAGGATAACACAGAGGGAAAGAGCCTGGTGCGGGTGGCAGCGGGATGAGTGGGGATCCGGCCAGACTCCCCACCCTCCTCCCACTTCACACCTCTCACCCGAGCTCCCTCCACACTGAGGCAGCCGTCTGTGCAGGCTGGTGGGACTGAAGGGCCCAATGGCCCCCTCCAGTTTTCCCAGCTAGGGAGCAGTGGCCATCAGAGCTTCCTATGCTGGGGCTGTGTCCACAGAGAACTTTCAACCAGACAGCACGATCCCAGTTCCTTGGGGATAAAGCTGGTCTGCCCTGATTTTCCAAGGAAAGTGAAGAACATCTATTCCACAAGCCCCACTGTGTGCCAGGCCCAGGAAGGGGTGACCTCTTTGTCATCCAAGAATCCCACAGGTGCTGGAGGGAACAGGGTTTGTCTGCCAGACGGCCTTCCCTTCTGCTTCTGATAACGCCACAGCTTTCCTCTAGCTGAACTACAGCCTGTGCTTTGGAAGCAGAATGGGTTCAAAGCCTACCATTCACCACTGTGTGCCTCTCTGCCTCCATTGCCTCCCTGTAGAATGGGACCCTGGTTGTGAGAATTGAATGAATTTGTGCATTCAACATGCTGAGAACAGCACTGGCACATGGTAGGTGAGGCGTTAGCTATGACTGATTGCCCTGACCCCACTTCAAGTGGTTCTGGTGAGGCTGCTCATCAGGACCCCACTCCCAACCACAGGGGCAGACATGTAACCTAGATCAGCCAGTTAGGATGCCCCATCTCCAATTGGCCACAGTGATTGGTCCAGGAATACACAAGGCCAGCCAATCAGACTCTTTCCCTGGGATTTTATATTTGGCTGTCAGTGGAGAAGCTCTCTCCTTCTCTAGGGTGAAAAGCTGGAAAGATGTAAGCCCAATGCCCGCTGTGGCCCTGCCCTCCTTTCTTCACTCACCACATCAAGAAGCATGCCGGCAGGAGGAGAAAGTGAGGCTACGAACCCAGAGACGAGCAGAGTGCAGAGAGGTGGAGAGGCAGACTGTGAACCAAGAGTAAATGACTGATAGAGGATAACCCCGCTCTGTCCATCCCTGAAGCCAGCTGCACCCGGCTCTTCTCTTTGACCCAAGACATTTCCTTTCACTGTTAAAAATCCAGAATCATCCAAGGTTTATTATCTCTATTGTACATATGAGAAAACTGAGGCTCAGAGAGGTGGAGTGATCGGCCCTTGGGGGAAGAGCTAGTAGGTGGTGGAGCCAAAGGCAGGCCACCTGGCTGCAGAGTCCAAGGAGAGAGGGGGGCAGGCAGCTCTGCACCTCCTCATCCCCCGGCCCTGCCCAGACTGCACACTAGCCTTTGTTAGAATGGCCACCTGGAGGAGAAGGAGAAGCTGGGTTTGAACTCCCGCTCTGTCATTTTCTGGCTATGTGAGCTATGAGCAACTCACTTCCCTTCTCTGAGCCCGGTTTCCTCATCTGTAACATGGGGATACTATTCCTTATTTCGCTATGCTAGCATAAAGTAAAATGTCCTATTGGAAACACCCAGCACATAATTAGCACCCGGTAAATGTTCATTTTTCCATTCCCCAAAACAGCAGCATCATCTCCGGGAAGCCAAAATGCCTGGCTTGCAGGGCTCCCGATCGGTCCTCAAAGCAGCAGCGGGAGCCCCCACTTCAGAGATGGGAGACAGGCTCAGAGTGGTTCAACAATATACCCAAGGTCACACGGCTTATTAATGGGACTTCTCCCACTTCTCTCAAGTCGCCTGAGTCCCTGCCGCGTGGTTGTCTGCAGTCAGGGGCTGGGAAGTGGGTTGGGGGTGAGGAGGGCAAAATGGGGATAGAGTAAGCTGTTTGGACTGAGGCAGCCTGAGCCCGCTGCTCTGTCCTCCCCACCCTCCAGTCCAGGCTAGACTCCGAGTCCTGGGTTAAGGACGCCCCCTGCTGACCACGTAGGGAACTCCATCTCGCGCACCTGGTAAATCCCAGAGAAGGCACCATCACATGGGCAGGGCAGGAGCTTAGAGCTCAGACTCCCTGCTACTTAGGGCAGCGACTGCACTTCTCTGAACCTCGGTTTTCTCGTCTGCCAAATGAGGATAATAACAATAATATGATAAATGAAATAATGCTGCAAAGTGCCTGGCACAACGCTCAGATACCACTCCACCTCCAACAGGATGGCATTTTTTTGAGGCAGGATCTCACTCTGTTGCTCAGGCTGGAGTGCAGTGACATGATCACAGATCACCACAGCCTCCACTTCCTGGGCTCAAGCATCGTCCCACCTCAGTGTCCCCAGTAGCAGGGACTACAGGCGTGCGACACCACACCCAGTTAACCTTTGTTTCCTTGTTGTTTATCTGTTTGTTTTTGTAGAGACGGGGTCTCACTATGCTACCCAGGCTGTTTTCAAACTCCTGAGCTTAAGTGATCCTCTTGCCTCAGCCTCCCAGATTGCTGGGATTCTGAGCATGAGCCACTGCACCTGGCCATCTGTTATTTTTTTCTGAGACAGAAAATAAGAAGTGTTAGTGAGAAAGTGGAGAAATTGGAACCCTTGTACATTGCTGGGAGGACTGTGAAATGGTAGAGCCACCGTGGGAGTACAATATGGCAGTCCTTCAAAATTAAACATAGAGTTATCATATGACCCAGGAATTCTACTTCCGTGTATGTACCCAAGAGAAACAGAAACTTGAACAGATCTTCGTTCAGCCCAATGTTCATAGCAGCATTATTCACAATAGTCAAAAGATGGAAGCAACCCCCGCATCCATCCATGGATGAAGAGATACACAAAATGTGATAAAGGCACCAGAGAGTATATTATTCAGCCTTACAAATGAAGGAAATTCTGACACATGCTACAATGTGGGCGAGCCTTGAGGACAGTATGCTGAGTGTGATAAGCCAGACCCCAAAGGACAGATGTCATATATATAATCCTACCTGTATGAGATACCTCCAGTAGTCATTCACAGGGACAGAAGGTAGAATGTTGGATGCCAGAGGCAGAGAGGAGGAAACAAATGAGAGTCATTGTTTGATGGGTACAGGGTTTGAGTTTGGGAAGATGACAAAGTTCTGGAGCTGGACCGGTGATGGTCACAAATGGTACCAAATGCCATCGAATTGTACACTCAAAATGGTTATGATAGATTTTTATGTTATGAGTATATGCTGCAGTTTCAACACTTGTCCCCTCCAAAACTCATGTTGAAGTTTTAATCTCCAATGTGGCAGTGAGAGGTGGTCTTCTTTTTTATTTATTTATTTTTTTCTTTTGCGATGGCGTCTTGCTCTGTCACCCAGGCTGGAGTGTAGTGGAGTGCAGTGGCACAATCTCAACTCAGTGTAATCTCCACCTCCCGGATTCAAGCTCAGGGAGGTGGAGATTACACGGAGCCGAGATATTCTCCTGCCTCAGCCTCCCAAGTAGCTGGGATTACAGGAGTGTGCCACCTGGCTACTTTTTGTATTTTTAGCAGAGGCAGGGTTTCACCATGTTGGCCAGGCTGGTCTCAAACGCCTGATCTCAGGTGATCCACCTACCTTGGCTCCCAAAGTGTTGGGATTACGGGCATAAGCCACTGTGCCCGGTCTGAGAGGTGGTCCTTTAAGAGGTGATAGGGTTATGAAAGCTTTGCCCTCATGAATGGTTTAATGGATTCCTGGATTAATGGGTTAATGGTTAAAACTGATTATCATGGGAAGGGACTGGCAGCTTTATAAGAAGAGGAAGAGAGAGCCCAGCCAGCACCTCAGCCCCCTTGCCATGTGATGTCCTATGCTGCCTCCGGACTCTGCAGAGTGTCCCCAGCAGCAAGGGGGCCTTTACCAGATGTGGCACCTCAACCTTGGATGTCACAGCCTCCAGAGCCATAAAAAATAAATTCCTTGTCTTTGTAAATTACCCCGTTTTAGGTATTGTTACAAGCAACAGAGATGGACAAATACGTTACCACAATTTCTAAAATAAGGACAAATAAAAGACCATTTGAGCTAAGACCTAAAGGATGGACATTCCTCCCAAGAAGAAGGTATTCTGGGCAGAGGGAACAGTGTGAGTCTAGCCTGGCAGGCCGGAGGCCCTGGGGTGTCCCAGGAAGGGGCAGGCGCTGAGGCCAGAGAGGCTGGGAGCGGCCCAGCCACGAGGCTGCCTGAGACTCAGTCTCCCCACCCACAATGTGGGGTTGCTGCCGCTTACTTCACAGAGACAAGGTACCACATCAGCTCAGCAGATGTGGTCTGCAAAACAGGAGGAAAAAAATCCCAGCCAGGGCCTTAGTTTCTCTGAGGTACAGATGTTGGTGGCAGGTTTACGTTTGGGGGCCATAAAGCTTCCCAGAACTAAAGCAACCCCACCCCCACCCATCCCCCAACAAGGAAAGAAAATTGCTTTCCCTACAGCCGGGGCGGGCCACGCCCGACGCAGCCCAACAGAGAACTTGGCCACCAGGGCCCGGATGGAGCAATGTTCCTGAGTAGCCACCAGAGGGTGCACTGTACCTGCCAACCCAGCCTGACTCCCGTTCTGGACCAAAGACGGGCAGGAAGGGTGACTATCCTGGGACACGTTCCTGGGCTGGGGGCTCCAAGGTTATGTTGAAAGCTGTCCCCGAGCCATGAAAGACATCCTGAGCCATGGATTCACAGCCATGGAGATGTCCAAGTTGAAAGGGGTTTAGGATGGGGACCCTTTTGAAGAGCTGAGGCCCGGAGAGCAGAAGCCAGTTGTCTAGCGTTGCACCATGGCGAAGGGCAGAGCAGGGACTGGAACCCCAGAGACCCACATGCCTGCACTCCGCACCTGCTCCTGCTCTCCAGGACCCAGACAGCTCGGCCCAGATTGAGACCAGGGGCCAAGGCAAAATGCAAATGTGGGAGGGGGCTCCAGCATCCCTGCCATCCCCAGCTCTCCCAAGATGCTGAGCCACAGAGAAACAGACACGGAGAGATGAAGAGGCAGAGGCTGTCTACCTCCCTCCTGAGCAGGTCAGGGCCCCAAGTGGGTCCCAGGGAGCCCCTCTCCTCCCCTCAGAGCCATGTTTGGGGACAGCCGCTGTGACTAGCCAAGCAGGCCAGGTCACTGTGCCTGAAGGCTCAAAGCCCAGCAAGACTGCAGTTTGAAGGGCATCGGGGTCAGCCCACGATGGGCCCCTGGAAGGTGGTCTATGTGATGGGTCCCCAGGGCCTCCCCTGGAGGAAATGAGAACCTGAGCAGGTGTCCGGGGGCTCCCCGGCTTCCTCAGGGCCTCCCTCCCCTCTACCACCTCCCTCTTCAAATCGCAGCTGAAAAAGGTACCTCCCATCTTGGGTACAAGAACCTTCACAGGGACCTTGACCTTTTAAGACTCTACCCCATGGAAATCAGCAGAAGCAGATGGAGATGGCCCCTGAAGCACTTTGGTGCATAATGTCATTTAATCCTCAGACCGACCCCATGGCAGATAATACGATTAGTTCATCCCATTTTGCAGCTGAGAAACCTGAAGCCAGGACAAAGAGGGCAAGTTGCTTGGCAGCTCACTCCAGAAATGCCGCGTGCCAGGCAGCGTCCATGGCTCAGCCGCTGCAGCCCCTGAGCACTCTGGCTCCCTCAGGCAGGCAGGGTGAGGGCCCGTGTTAAAGATGAGGAAAACGAGGCACAGAGAACTGTCCTGTTGCTCAACCTCTTCTGGCTTCTTGTCACCTTCCAGGTGGGTGGCAAAGGCACATTAAGGAAGTCCCTGAACTCCCCGGGGGGGTTGGGGGGGAGCCTCTTCTGGGGGCTGGAACCAGTAGAAGGATCGCAGCAGCCAGGCAGGGACATGGTTCTCCACCCCCAACACCTTACCCTGCTGCCCTCAGTTGCCTTACTCAGCGCTCCAAGCTGGAAGGCTCATGGCTCATTTTCCTAACTACCTTCCAGCCACGGGTAGCCAGGGGTGTGTTCTGGCCAAGGAGATCTCAGTGGGAGTCTATGAGGAAGGACTTCACTTCCCAAATTTTATTTATTTATTTATTTATTTGTATGTTTGTTTTTGAAATCGAATCTCACTCTGTCACCCAGGCTGGAGAGCAATGGTGGAATCTCAGCTCACTGCAACCTCTGCCTCCCAGGTTCAAGCGATTTCCTACCGCAGGCTTCCACACAGCTGGGACTACAGGCATCTGCCACCATGCCTAGCTAATTTTCACATTTTTAGTAGAGACGGAGTTTCACCATGTTGGCCAGGCTGATCTCGAACTCCTGACCTCAAGTCATCTGCCCGCCTCAGCCTCCCAAATTACTGGGATTACAGGCAGAAGCCACCACACCCTGGCCACTTCCCAAACTTTAAAAGCCTCCCTAGACCTTTAGCTTTTCCAGTGCCTCTCTGCCTGGAATGAAACATGAGTGCTGGAGGCGCAGCAGACACTTTGAAACTACGAGGGCAACCATCACAAGTTAGGGGCAGCAGAGTTGGGAGAGCACGCACTGTGACAGTGCTGTGACATGGACAACTCCCTCCCCTCCCAAGGCCTTCCGTAAAATGTGGCAGTTAAAAGACATGAGCTTGGCCAGGTGCGGTGGTTCATGCTTGTAATCCCAGCACTTTGGGAAGCCGAGGTTGGTGGACCATTTGAGGTCAGGAGTTTGAGACCAGCCTGGCAAACATGGTGAAACCCTGTCTCTTATAAAAAATACAAAAATTAGCCAGTGCAGTATTGGCACTGAGGCAGGAGAATCACTTGAGCCTGGGAGGCAGAGGTTTCAGGGAGTCTGGCTAAGAGAGCGAGACCCTGTCTCAAAAAAAAGAAAGAAAGAAAAGGTGAATTTGGATCCCGCAGGATGGCTCCTGCAAAGACGGGTGGCGAGAAGAAAAAGGACCGTTCTGCTATCAACGCGGTGGTGACCTGAAAATGTAACCGCGTTTGGGGATGCCGGGGAGGCACAGCTCCCCCGAGAGAATGTTGTTGGTTGCTGGTCTCTCACCCTGTTAAGAATGAGAGGGGACCACGGCAGGTGCACAGTGAGCTCGTACAGTAAATACCGGACCCAAGAAGTGTTGCAGAAAAGTTATTTATTTAGGTGAAGAAAGAGAAAAAAAGGAGAAGGGCAAAAACTTCCACAAAGAGTGTGGAAGGGAACTCCAGAGGGGAAATCTAGGAGAGAGAAAGACAGCTTCCACCACAGTGGCAGGGGATCCAAACACGGAGTCCAAAGGGGTGTGGAAGAAGAAGGCTTTACCTGGGAGGAACCCCACCTTCTCCTGGACCTGTGGCCAGTGAAAGGAGTTCCTTAGAACTTCCGCTGGAGTGACTGACTTTTTTATTCTTCCCGCGCCTGCGAAATTCAAACATAAACCGTTTAATCTTCCGGATGGGGAGAGATGGGAGGGGGGCGTGGCGCTGGGAAATTCTTGCCCTTAAAACTACACCTCTTTGTGGACCCGGAAACAGAACGCATTCCCTCAAGAACACACCATCAACATTCGCATCCATGGAGCGGCCTTCCAGAAGCCTGCCCCTCGGGACTCAGAGAGAGCCGGAAATTTGGCATGAAGGAGACGGGAACTCCAGATGTGCGCACTGACACCAGGCTCAACAAAGCTGTCCGGGCCGAAGGAATAAGGAGTGTCCCATACCGAATCCGTGTGCAGTGGTCCCGAAAAAGTAATGAGCATGAAGATTCACCAAATAAGCTCTCTACTCAGGTTACCTATGTACCTGTTACCACTTTCAAAAATCTACAGACAGTCCATGTGGATGAGAACCAATCCCTGACCGTCAAATACACCAAATAAAGTTATAAAATTGCCGGGAGAAAAAGACAGAAGCTTCCGTGCCCCTCCCCCCACCAAGTCAGATACTATGGGCGCACTGCAGGGAGCTTAGGAGAGTGGGCTCTGGAGCGGGTCTGCCAGGGCCCCCAGCTCACGCCTTGCATGAGCATTTGGTGCGCTCGTCACCTGTCTCCCTTCTCGGGGCTGCTGCACCTGCCGTGGCGGCTCCTCGTGAGAGCTGCGCTGTTGTAACAGGCTCCTTGGAGGGCGGGAGCAGGAAGGGACTAGGGGGAGCAGGGAGAGCCGAGCGAGGACGTGGAGGAAGGAAGATCGGTGACATCACAGACGCAGGTCTGTGAGCACCAGGGCTCCTGTTCTGTGGCCCTCGGATGGTCCCACGAATCTGTGGGCAGATAAATCCCAGCTCGCCACTTCCTGGCCTCTCAAAGAAGCCCTTTGTCTGGTGAGTATCAGAGGCTACTTCCGGCTCCACAAGGGCCTGATCAAATAGAGACAAAGGACCTACACACCGGCCTGAGAGGCCCCAGGGGGTGCCCACCAGCCCCCAACTTCCGCAGCCCGGGTGGCCAAAGGGGGGGCCCTGCAGCCCGGCTGAGATCAGAGGCCACGAGGACAGTCAGCCACGGCTACTGGAAGTCAGTGAAGGGCCCGAGATAAGGGAGTGGCAGGAAGGGAGTCAGCAGGGACCGGAATCAAAGACTCCAGAGGGCCCCTTTCAGGAACCAGAGGGCATTTTTTAAAAATAAATAAATAGAGCACTCGAAGCCTTCTGTAGCGGCCCATCAGCCTCAGGCCGACTCAACTCCAGCCTGCCCCCAACCCACGAGGCCCCCGGCTGCTCACCTTCAAGCCGCCTTGTGCGGGTCCTCCAAACGCAGGCAGCCCTGCTCATGGCTGGGGACTTTGCCCCCGCCATTTGCTCTGCCAGTGAAACTTTCCACCAACTGTCCACGTCCCAGGCTCCCTCCTTCCTTTAGGACTTTGCTCTAGAGACGCTCCCTGACCCCTGACCCCTCTGCCACATTCTCCAATCTCCACCCTTCCCTCTCCCTCTGGAGCCTGCTTCGACTGGGCTTTCGTCCTCATGTCTCTTCCCAAGGTTACCCATGGCTTGCCTCTGGCTGGACCCAACTGTCAAGTCCCCTGGGGTGTAGGCCACGGCAGCAGCCCCTGACACGGGGCAGCTCGGTCTCCTCTCTGTCCTCAGCAGCTTCTCTCTGGTTTTCCTCCTGCTTCCCGGATCCTCTGCTGGTGCCTCCTGGCCTCCTGGGAGGCCCTGGTCCTGTGCTTCACCCTCACTCCCTCCTTAGCTGATCCACGAATTCTCTGGCTCCCACCACCTCTGTCTCTCTGACCCACCCCGCCAGCCCCAGCCTCTCCCCAGAGCACAAACTCCTGTGTCCTCGCTCAGTTCCGGGAGTCCATGCAGCTGAGTGACAGCATCTCACAGCCCAAACCCAGCCCCGGTGGGCGGCCCCTGCCCCAGACCTGCTTTCACAGCACCCCAGCTCTGTGGGTGGTGATGCCCCCTCGCTCATCCTCCACCCTCTTTCTCCGACACCCCACACCTGCAGGCCCAGGATCCCACCCCTTCCACAGCTCCTGTTGCTACCAGCCTCAACCTCCCAACTTCTACCCTTGTCCCCTTCAAAATGCTCCCGTCCTGTCCTCCCCAGTAACCCCCAACTCAGGGTAAAAGGCCAGCAAGTGTGCAGCTGCCCGGGAGCCCTCTGCTGTGACCTCTTGAATCTCCTCCCCTGCCCCTCATCCCTCACTCCAGCCTCAGGGCTCTCCTACCAGTTCTCAAACATTCCAAGCTGCTCCCAGCTCGGGGCCTGTGTGTTCGTGTTACCGCTGCAAGGCTCACTCCCTCCCAGTCAAAATATCACTGGATCAGGGAACCCCAAAACAGCACCCCACAGGACTCCCCACCTCCTCCCCCAGATCACTTTCCTTCATCTCATGCTTCCCCAGCTGGTGGCCTTCCACAAGCAGGCAGCTCCCTGAGGAGGAGGACTACACCTTTTTCTGTTCAATGCCAGCACAGAGGTCAACCTCCCAACAGAGGTCATGCCTGGCACACAGGAGGGGCTCCAGAAACATTGGCTGAGTCTGAGGATGAATGAGCCGAGCTGAATGTTGAAGGCTACGTGAGCCTGCCAAGCAGGTGGCGGGAAGGGATGCTCCAGGCAGAGGGAACAGCATAACAAGGCCGAGGCACAATGGGACACAGCATGTCCGAGGAGGCAGGGAGTGGTGCTGTGCAGAGCAGAAGGAAGAGGGTCCAGGCCTGGGGCGTTTAGGACTGTGGAGTCAGGCAGAGAGCCTGGTCAGCAGGGAATGTGTTTGCTCTTCCTTTCATTCATTCATTCATTGAATATTTATTTGCTTGTTTGTTTGAGACAGAGTCTCACCCTGTCTCCCAGGCAGGAGTACAATGGCACAGTCTCAGCTCACTGCAACCTCCACCTGCCAGGTTCAAGTAATTCTCTGCCTCAGCCTCCCGTGTAACTGGGATTACAGGCACCTGCCACCATGTCTGACTAATTTTTTGTATCGTTAGTATAGACCAGGTTTCACCATATTGGCCAGGTTGGTCTCGAACTCTTGACCTCGTGATCTGCCCACCTCGGCCTCCCAAAGTGCTGGGATTACAGGCATGAGTCACTGCCCAGCCTCATTGAATATTCATTAAGCCCTATAAGAAGTCTTGCTCTTCCCACTAAAGGGATAAGACTTGACCTTGAAGGTACTTGGGAGCCATTGAGAGATACAGCAGGGGCAGCACACCTCACTGCTGGTCACAGGATGGAATCCCAATATGCCCCCAGACCCTCCCCCACCCCAGGGGTGCCTGCTAAGCCACAGCTTCCATTCCAAGGCAGCATTGTGGAGTTCTGGGGAGAGCATGCCCACCGAGGTTTCTCCTGGCAAGGCCGCAGAGCAACTGAATCTCCACAACAGCCAGCCTGTCCACCTGCGACCCCCTCAATGTGTGAGTCAAGTGGCCCAGATGGGGGCTGTGAACCTCCCGAGTGGGAAGAACCTCAGAGAATCCAACCCTTCGTTTTCCAGACGGGGCTACTGAGGCCCACAGAAGACAAAGGACTTATTCAAGTTCCCACCAGTGTCTCAGACAGAACTCTTGTTTGCAAATGGCAAGCACCTGATTCAGACTGACTTTGGAAAGGAGGAAGGATTCAGCTCACATGACCAGGATGTTGAAGAGTGAGCTTCAGGTGTGGTTGGATCCAGGCTTTCCTTTGGACACATGCTTCCCCTTTGACAAACACTTGCCATGGGTCTGCAGGACTTTCAGTGGCCATGCCTGGGGATAATGTGTCTACTCCTGGAGTGGAGTTGAGGCAGCGGGGTAGTGCCAGCCCCATGTGGCACCCCGGGACTGAGAAGAGGGTGGGATCCTAAAGGAAAATTGGAGTGCTGGTCCAAGAACAGAAATAACAAAAGCTGATCCCCACACCCGGGAGCTCAGGGATAGAAGCCAGACCAGATCTTCACTGCCCAACTCCAAACCCAGCACCCATCTGCTTCCCCAGACTCCCTCAGGAAGATGAACTAGTCACCAGCGTGGAGGCTGGAGCCACAGGCAGGGGACCAGGGAAGAAGTTGTCCAGGTGAGAAGGCAGCGAGCCCCTTGGAAGAAACTCATCAATCTCCTAACTCCCAACTCACTTTCCCACGTTAGCATTTTGCTGAGGGAAACATCTGTCACTTCTTCAAGATGAATAACACACCAATACCATTATTAATGTATTCTTAAGTGGTGTTTAGAATCCACTTCATTCTAACTAAAATGACATACATCTTTGCTGACTTGTTCAGACCCCAGAGACCTGGCACTGCGTGGCTGCTGCCCAAACTGGATGGCCCCTGAGTATCCCCCCAACAAAGCAAGTAGCACAGGGCCAGGCTCACAGCAGCCTAACAGCAGGAGAATACAGCTCCCCAGCCCCGAGCAAGCGAGAGAAACCTCATGCCAACAAGGGCCAGTGACGTAAGTAACGCAGGCTACTGCTGGAGGGCGTGTCGGAGTCATTATTTTGGAAAGTCATCTAGCAGAGTACTTTTACCGCCTAAAAAGGTACACGCTCCTCCCACCTCTGGAAAGACCTCTTAGAGATGTAACTGGAGATGTGAGAAAAGCTTTGAGCGCCAAAGATGTTCATCAGGGCATTGTTTACAACAGAGAGAAGTTGAAACTTACCCAAGTATCCAACCAGGCTATGTTTGCATAACCTGAAATGGTTATGCAAACTCAGGCAGGCCCACTCTATGGGACGTTCTGTGTCTATTCAAAACTGTGGCCTTCAAAAATTATTGTCTTAAGATTATTTGATGGGAAAAAGTTAAGGCTTATGAAAGCCCATGTCAAAAGAGCGATTTTTAGCATCAGAGGAATGTCCCAGAGTTCCATGGCCAGAAGCACCACGGAGATACACAAAGCCCAGCAGGTCCTCAGCAACACGTGTCTCTGCAACCCCACAAATCCCCGCTGCTTCTCTCTGGCTGCAGAGTTCTCTCTCTCTGCAGCCCAGTCCCTCTGCTCTATCCCTGGAGCCTACCCATTGCTCCAGCTCAACCTCACAGCCGTTTCATTTCATCTTCTCCTCCTGTTGAAAGAAAATGAGAGGAGGAGGAAGGAAGAAAAAGACGGAGGGAGAAAGAGAAGGAGGGAAGGAGAAAAAGAGGGAAGGAATGAGGAAGAGGAAGAGGAGAAGAGGAAGAGAGGGAGGGGAGGAGGAAGAGAAAGAGGGAAGGAGGAAGAGAGGGTGGGCAAGGAGAAAAGACAAAGAATTTCTAGAAGGGACAACTGAATTAGCTCAGCTTTGATCGAGTGACCGCCCCCCAGTCCTATCAGCTGTGCTGGCCCAGGAGGGCTTCCCATAGCACAGCAGGCTCCCGGTATTTTGGGGTGGGGTCCAGCAGGATGAAATGAGTGATGTCCCAAATCCTAGTACGTCCTTGCTGGGTGTATTAGTTATCTATTGCTGAATAACAAATTAGTCCCATGCTCAGTGGTTTAAAACAGCACTCATTATGTCACAAAGGAACTGGGAAGTTTTTCTGGGTGGCTGTGACCCAGGATCTCTCAGGAGGCTGCAGTCAGCAGGTCAGCCAGGGCTTCCGTCTTCCAAAGGCTCAACTGGGCTGGGGACTCTGCCTTCAAGCTCCCCACGGGGCTGTGGGCAGCAGGCTTTCATTTCTTGTCGGCTGTTGGGGAGAATCCTAAGTTTCTCACCCCACAGGCCTGTCGGTAAGGCTGCTCAGGACAGGACAGCTGGCCCTGCAGAGCAAATGACCTAAGAGAGAAAACAACACAGAAGCTGCAGCGTCTCTCATAGCCCAGTCTCGGAAATGACACCCCATCAGTGCTTCCATATTTTATCTGTCACACAGATGCACCCTGGAACAGTGTTGGAGGGGATGACACGGACACAAATCCCAGGAGAAGGGACCACTGGGAGCCACGTTAGAGGCTGGCTAACATACATGGAAAATACTCGTTCCACAAAACCCATTTCAAAAGTGGATATGCTCTACCCATTTTTTTTTTTTTTACCCAGGCTGGCGTGCAGTGGCACCATCTTGGCTCACTGCAACCTCTGCCTTCTGGGTTCAAGCGATTCTCCTGCCTCAGCCTCCCAAGTAGCTGGGATTATAGGCGCATGCCACCACGCCCAGCTAATTTTGTATTTTTAGTAGAGACTGGATTTCGCCCAGTTAGCCAGGATGATCTTAAACTCCTGATCTCAAGTGATCTGCACACCTCGGCATCCCTAAGTGCTGAGATTACAAGTATGAGCCACCGTGCCCAGCCTATGTATTTTTAAATTAAAGAATCAAGTAGGGTAAACATAGTCTCAAAGAAAGCCTTCCTTTTAAAAGAAATTGCCTTTGATTCCTTCTGCTGGGTCATAGAGGACCTGCCCAGGCCAGATCTGAGATCTGCGCGCATGCAGTATGCAGGCTGGGTGACACTCACCATCCAGCCTCCATACGCAACCATCTTCCTGGTCACAGGATGGCCACAGGGCAAAGCGCAGTTGCACGTCACCATGGCTGGGGCTCAGACACATGTATGACATGTCTGGCTGACTTGGGGCAGGAGCCTAATGGAAAGCAGGCAGAACTGCCAGGAGCTGAGGAGGAAAGGCCCTGTAGGAGAAAGCAGAGAGTGGGTAGCAAGGGAGAGTCAGTGGCAGGGGCCCAGGATGGAGGGGCTCTTGGTTCTGGACACATCTTGACACCTGGTACCAGACCTGCTCCAGCAGTGACAACCCTGGGTGGGAAGGCTGAGTGTGGGCAGAGAGAGTTCCTTTGAAGATGGTCCCTGTTGCCTTGCCAGGGGACCCACCATCAAGGAGCCCATCCCCATTCTCCCCAGCAAGCAGTGAGCTCCCAAAGTGGCAGAGGACTGAGAACATGGGGGCCCTGGGAGGCAGGACCTGGCTGGGGCAGGGCCCTGTTGGAGACACTGGAGGCAGCAGCAGCAGTGGGAGTGGGGTTCAGGGTTCACTACACACCTGAGAGGGGAGAGGGACACACCAGGAGCTGGAGGAGGTGGGGGTGGAGCCAGATTAATACAGACCAGTGTCAGATATGAATGCTGACACTGGTAATGAGACTTTTATCACCTGATGATTCCTAGAACCACAGAAGCCAAAATACACGGGCCCAGAGGAACCACGTTAGAAATCTAATCCAAACCCCACAAGTCTCACCAGCTACTCAAAGACTTGACCACTCCCAGCAATGGCGAGCTCACTACTCCGTAAGAAAATTCATCCTATTGTGGGGCAGTCCCCGAAGATAGAAAGCTCTATCTGACATCTTAGACACAATCTGTCTCCCTGTGGGTGCCTTCTCGTGCCTCATAATTTAAACCAGCACCCACCCCTCCTGCTCTCCCTCCCACTGTCCATCAGCTCCTCCCCACACATCACAGACCATCAGAAACCACTTGAGCTTCCACACTGCAGTGTGAGCTGTTCCGCATAGTACTACACACACGCTAGAACAGTCGAAATGAAAAAGACCGGCCATGCCAACTGCGGTGAGGATGGGGAGCAGCAGCAACTTTCACACACCCCAGTGGGAAGGCACGGCCACCCTGGAAAATGGTCTGCCCCACCCAGCCCTTCCACTGCTGAGATTTACCCAAGAGAAGCAGAAACATATGTCCACAAAGTCAGGCACACATGAACGTCCCTAGCCACGTGCTTAGAATAGTCAAAACCTGAAGACAACCCAAATGTGCATCCACAGGTGAATGGAGAAACAAATAGTGGTATATCCATGCAACAGAATACTACTCAGCAATGAAAAGGAGCACACAGCAACAGGGATAAATCTCAGGAAAGAGTTCACTGAAGAAAGGAAGCTAGACAAAAGTCTCATACTCAGCCAGGCATGGTAGCTCACGCCAGTAGTCCCAGCACTTCAGGAAGCCGAGGTGGGTGGATCACCTGAGGTTGGGAGTTCGAGACCAGCCTGACCAACATGAATAAACCCCGTCTCTACTAAAAATACAAAATTAGCCAGGCACCTGTTATCCCAGCTACTCGGGAGGCTGAGGCAGGAGAGTCGCTTGAACCCAGGAGGCGGAGGTTGCAGTGAGCCGAGATCACCCCACTGCACTCCAGCCTGGGCAACAAGAGTAAAACTCTGTCTTAACAAAAAAAAAGTCTAATACTCTGTGCTTTCAATTATAGAAACCCCTAGAAAAGGAAGAGCGATCTGAAGGGTGAGAAAACAAATCACTGCTGGGAAAGGAAGTGGAGAAATGGAGGAAGGGATGGGCAGCTAAAGGGAGTGAGAAGCAGTGGAGAGAGATGGAGAGGTGAGGTGTACTGAGTGTGGGGCACCTTCCCAGGCGTGTACATCTGTCAAAACTCAACAAGTTGCGCGCTTTAAATATGGCAAGTTGTACACATCAAATACATACACTATGTTTTCAGTTGTTTCTTAGAAACTCAAATGTGCCCTCCCTTAATTGAATGCTCTAACACCCTGGCCCAGCGGAAGGCCTGGCTGTGCTTTCATAAGCTGTTTGTAATTAGCACGTGCAGGGGCCTGAGCGACGGGAACTCACGGAGCACCCTCTCTTTAGCAGGTTTGCCTTATTCACATCTGACTCTGGAAACTTTCTTCCAATGCTTTCCAGCAAGTTCATGGCAGAGCCAGGACGTAAGCCCAGGTTTCCTGATTCACGGGCCAGTTCTCCAGTCCCACAATGTGAGAAGAAATAGAAACCCACGCTTGCGGAGTGCTTCATGGTTCCCCAAGCTGCTTGACATCTGTAATCTCATTTCCTGGATTAATCCTATTTAACACAGTCGAGTGTCGTGGATGAGATGGGCTGGGAGCGCATACAGCTCATTTATTTATGGCAGGCATCTATTCTGATGGCTCCAGGCCCAGTCCAGCCCAATTGTTAAATATCTTGAATAACCCTCCTGGGTTAAACATTCTGGGTTTGGGAGTCAGATAGATCTGGGCTGGAATCCAGGAATTACTATTTACTAGTAGAAGCCCCTGAGCAAACCATTTAAGCCCTTTGAACCTTGGTTTTCTCTTCCATAAAATGGGGAGAGTGGCAATCAACTCCTTATACTGCTGCTGGGATGATTCAATGGGGTAACAGCATCTGGCATGTGATAAACCCTCCAAGTCCGGCACTATCATGAGCCCCATTACTACTATTAATCCTCATGCTACTCTTACGAATTAGTCCTATTACTGTTTCCATTTCACAGAGAAAGAAACTGAGGCCCAGAGAGGCAAAACCATCTGCCCAGAATTATTCCGCAAATAAGTGGCAGAGCCAGGACTCGACCTCAAGTCCCCTGCGTGGCTACAAAGCCAGCTATCTCTTCGTGGCCCCACACTGCCTCCTGCTGGGGGACTGACAGTGCCCCGGGGGCCGAGGATGGGAAGGCATGATCAAAGTGCCTTCAAATTCCACCCAGTTGCTGCTAGAACTGAAGGAGGCCAAGGCCTGGGCAGGCTGATGCAGCCGAGACCAGGGAAGTCTCCTCTCTGGATCCTAGGCTCTGCCACTTTAAAAACCAGGACATGGCCAGGCATGGTGGCTCACACCTGTAATCTCAGCACTTTGGGAGGCCTAGGCAGGTGGATGACCTGAGATCAGGAGTTCAAGACCAGCCTGACCACCATGGTGAAACCCCATCTCTACTAAAAAAAAATACAAAAATTAGCTAGGTGTGGTGGTTGGCACCGTAATCCCAGCAACTCGGGAGGCTGAGGCAGGAGAATTGCTTGAACCAGGGAGGCAAAGGTTGCAGAGAGCCAAGATTGTGCCACTGCACTCCAGCCTGGGCGACAGAGCGAGACTCCGTCTCAAAAAAAAAAAAAAAAAGATTTGCACACTTTACTGCATGATAATTAGACTTCAAACACAAACAAAAAACCTATATCTTTCCCCACAGGTCCAGGCACACATAGGAGCACACAGGTGAACACACATGCACATTCATGCACCCTCCAGCAGTACCTGCTCCGACAACAGTGTCCCTAGACAGCTCCCTGCCCGCCGAGTGGACAGCGAAGGCCACCATGCAGATTCAGGCAATGTGCCTTCCTGTACCCAGACACAGACGCCTGGGCACACTCACCCTCACACACAGTGACCTTCGCAGAGCCACGCGCCCACTTGAGCCTGGACACACGAGGTCTTGGAGACACCTGGGGGATTTTCAGCCCTAGTTTGAAGCAAAGTTTGCAGCAAAGTTTGCTGAAGAAATATGCAACCTGGACAGCAGCATGGCTGATGCAGGGACTTGCCGGCTCCCCACCAGGATTTCCAGAAGGAGGAGACGTTTCCTCCAGTCTGTGGCTGGGCTGCTGGAGGGGGCCATGGCCTTGGGGCTGCTTCGGCAGGTTTCTCATCAGGCCAGCAGGTCCCCCGGGGCAGCCTGGGGACCTGGAGAGAGGAGAACCCAGAGTCCTGGCAAAATCAGTTCACCTGCCTTGGTCATCCCTCCTTCTGGACCAAGACTATGCTAGATCAAACTTGCGGTCAGTCAGCGAGTGCAGGAGTCCCCAGGGGGCCAGGATGGGGGAGCCCTGGAGGGTAGGAGGTCAAGTTCATTGTGGCAATATGGGAAAATGGTTACACGGGTGAGCTTTGGAGCAGGAGAGCCCTGCTCAGCAAGGCTGCCCCAGCAACGCTGTTTACTAGCTGTGTGATCCTAGACACTTTACTTAACCTCTCTGGTCCTCAGTTTGCCCACCTATCAAATGGAGATGACAACATTACCTGGCGGGGAAATATTACATGGCGGGTAAGGCGGTGGGGAGAGAGTTGAATGACGTCACACCCCGCCCCTGTGCACAGTAAGTACTTAACGGTGTGAGTCATTTTTATCAAAGGCCCAGGGACAGGAAGGGGCCTCTAGATACTAAGTATCTCGTGGATTGCAAAGTGACAGCCACGAGCTCAAATGCAACCCACAAATGAGCTTTGTTTGGCCTACACAGTGTCTTTCTTTCTTTCTTTTTAAATTGTTGCCAACATTTAAAAATCAGATTTCACATTTAAAAATCCAAATTTTCTGCTTCTCTTGAAAAGTTCAAAGATTTGGCAATAGGGCATGCATTCCCGCCTGGCCATCATCAGCCAGAGCTGAGTGGCCGCTGCCCAGCTCCATCCAGCCTTCCTGGTTCCAACTGACCTCTCCCATTCCCTGCCTGACCCCAGGCACTGGAGTTTGCAAACCCCCACCACCCACCACAACCTGGCCCCATGCCTTCATGATGCACGTGCACAAATGCTGTTCTAGAGGGGGCCCTAGGGGTACAGCCTCCCCCGGGGTCGCAGCAAGTCAACACAGAGATGCCCGTGGGACTCAGATCACCTGATTTCCAGTCCTTCCTGAGCACTGGTTAAATGCCAAGGAGGAAACTGGCTGGGCCCCCAAAAGCTCCTGTGTCTACAGCACTGCTGGGGGGTGAAGGTCATCACCGGGCATGGGACTTCCTTCCCTGGGTCTCAGTGTGTTCATCTGTAATACAGGATAATCATAATCCTCCCTCACAAGGCGGTTGTGAGGACGGAGTGGGTTGAAAGGAATAGAGGTCTTAGAGCAGCACCCGGTCATGGCTTGATGAGGCCAGCAGGGTTCTTGTTCTCCGTTACTCCTGGCATACACGATGGGGTTTCTAACAACCCGCTGTGATGTCACTCTCCTTAGCCTCATCTGATAGATGAGGAATCTGAGGCCCAGTAAGACTCACATAGCCAATGAGGGATGGAGCCAGGATTGTGGGTTTCAAGCCAGGGTCGTCTGGCTCCAAATTACCATGCACTAGAAGCCTCTCCACAGTCCCCACAAAAATCACATAAATATTGAGGGCCTATGTGTGGGACACTGTTACAGGCACCAGAGACATGGCTGGGAACACAAGAAACAAGGTCCCCAGCCTGAAGAGGCTCACAGCCTGAGAGAGGGGTGTGGGGTAACATGCAGTCAGCAAGTCACTCAAGCTCTGGTGGCGGCAGGTGTAGGACAGTATTAGAAAGTGTCTCAATCTTCCCCAAATGTCCAGGCACACATGTGAGCACATAGGTGAACATACATGCACACTCATGCACCCTCCAGCAGCACCTGCTCTGACAACAGTGGCGCAGACAACAGGGACCAGGCATGGTGGCTCATGCCTGTAATCTCAGCACTTTGGTAGACCCAGGTGGGAGGATCCCTTGAATCCAAGAGTTCAAAGTTACAGTGAGCTATGCTTGCACCACTGTACTCAGCCTGGGCAACAGAGCAAGATCCTGTCTTTAAAAAGGAGGAAGGAAGGAAGGAAAGAAGGAAGAAAGGAAGGGAGGGAGGGAGGGACAGAGGGACAGAGGGAGGGACGGAGGGAGGGACGGAGGGAGAGAGGGTCAAGAAAGAGAGGAAAGAAAGAAAAGAAAGGGAGGGAGGGAGAGAAAGAGAAGAAAGAAAGAAAGAAAGAGAGAGAAGGGAGGGAGAAAGGAAGGAAGGGAAGAGAAAGAAAAAGACAGAGAGAGAGAGAAGGGAGGAAGGGAGGAAGGGAGGGAGGCACAGTAGGTGCCTCATTATAGTAGTCAGGGAGGCTGCTGCAGGGAGGTGACATTAGGCAGGCACCTGAGGGCTGAGAAGGAACCGGCCATGTAACTACAAACCCAGCAGCAGGAAGAGCCATGAAGAGCTGTGAAGGCTCCCGAGGGGAATGAACCCAGTGTTCTCCGGGCATGGAAGGCGGCCAGTGCAGCTGGAGCAGAGTGAGGAGGAAGGCCTGGGAGCAATAAAGTCAGAGAGGAAGATGGGGCCCACTACCAAGCACAGAGCACCCAGCTAAGAAATAACATTACCTTCTGCTCTTCACCCTCGGCCCACGGTGTGCCTGCCAGGCGCGGCTCTGAGCACTCCTCCCCAATGCCTCATTCGCCCTCTCCAGGCATCTACACTGCATTGTCCCATTTGTCAGATGAGGGCACTGAGGCTTAGAAAGAGGCAGATACTTCCCTAAGGCCCCAGGCTGGGGAAGATGGGTGCAGGCCTGGAACTCCCTGCACTCTAAGCCAGGCTAAGCCAGCCCCCACCCCATCATCAACCAGGAACAGAACACAGTCTTACAGGCCTTGATGTGACCCGTACTGGGACAAAGGGTCACTTCCCAGCCCAGGCAGGCCTCTTCCCAGTCTCAGGCCCGCATCCCTGGTAAACCCAAGCCCCCAGCTCATGGACATGGACATACACAGCACACACACAGTGCCTATGCACACACACGTGCACACACACGTGTGCACACACACAGCAGCCCTGCCGGAGGATGAGACAGGAAACGGTGCTCTCACAGGGAATGAGCTTCCAGGCATCAGGTGGCTGTGGTCTCCCCAAGCTCCTCATCCCACCAGGGCACAACCCATCATCTAGGCCAGAAGCTTGAGGGCTGTCCTCAGCTTGCCTCTCTCCTACCCTGGCCCCACTTCTGATAGCCAATGAAACCCGCCCATTCTGAGCCCATCCTAGCTTTGGCACCCATGGCTGTCTTCTATGGGGGCTCTAAAGGTAAGGGTCTTTCCTGCTTCATGTCCCCTCACCCGCCACCACCTTTGCTGGTGAACCAAGGGCCAGGCGACAGTGGCAGCGGCTGGGGACTTAGTAGTGGAGAAAGAAAGGGCTTTAAAGGAAGATCAGGGCAGTAGAGGGGTGATGTCACCAGCCCACGACACCTATGATTGATGCCAACATCACCCTTTAAGGCACACATACACATGCTTACACTCACAACACGCAAAAACACACACATTCACACACACAGTCTTACACACACTCAAATACACTCACATTCACACACTCACACATTCGCACACGTACACACACAGACACACACACACACACACACACACACATCTTGAGCTCCTATTCCATGGCTATCAGGTTGCAATGCTCCAAGACAAAACAGGAAACCCCATGACTGATCCAGCCAGATGGGGCAAGGGGCTGAGAATCTGAAACCCCCTTTGCTCTCCGCAGTCACCCCCCATCCCCCATCCCACCTCCAGCAGGCTGGAGCTCAGCGGCAAGAACCCTCCCTGGGCACCTCCCTACACCAGGCACTGACTGCCCAGCCTCCATTGGATTCAGGGGCCCGAATTCCTGCCCAGAGCAAGCTCCCTGCTCCACACAGGGCCCCACGTCTCCATCGGGAAGTCGGGGGTGGATGATTTCTGAGGGTCTTTCCAGTTTAGGTACTCCACCTTTTTTGGACATTTGCCTCCCACAGACGCGGGGGCTGGGAGTCCCCAAAGTAGAAGGTGCAGTCGGCAGGAAGGCCAGCAGAGGGCACCCGCGCTTCGTCTGCAGGAGGTCAGCGTCCGGAGAAACAGGCGACAAGGCTGGGAAGAACGCTGGAAACACTGGGGCTTTGCTTTACCCCTAACCCATGACGATTTGCATAGCGCTCCGCACAGTTCCACTGGCAGGCCTCTGCCTTCGGACAGGCAGCGCCCCAGCCGGCCTGCAGAACTGAGCCAGGGATGTCAGCCCGGAGCGGCCTCTCCTGACCCCTCTCCTCTGCCGCCTCGGGATCCACAGTGCCCGCGTCAGCTCTGACTCCTGCAGGCACCAACCGTGGGTGGATGGAGGGACGGAAGAAAGCCAGCTACGTGGTCGTTCTCCAGAAACAAATAATTTGATGTGGAAACTGCTGGGGAGGAAAATCATTTAAAAAAAATAAAACGCGGCCGGGCGCAGTGGCTTATGCCTATAATCCCAGCACTTTGGGAGGCTGAGGCGGGTGGATCACGAGGTCAAGAGATCGAGACCATCCTAGTCAACAAGGTGAAATCCCGTCTCTACTAAAAATACAAAAATTAGCTGGGCATGGTGGCGCGCGCCTGTAGTCCCATCTACTCGGGAGGCTGAGGCAGGAGAATTGCTTGAACCCAGAAGGCGGAGGTTGCGGTGAGCCAAGGTCACGCCATTGCACTCCAGCCTGGGTAACAAGAGCGAAACTCCGTCTCAATAAATAAATAAATAAATAAATAAATAAATAAATAATAAAATAAAACACTCGCTGAGGTCTAAGGGCTGGCGCCATGATGTTACTTAATCCTAACCAAACTCCTTGTTGGGATGGATGATATTACCCCCATTTTACAGAGAGGGAAACTGAAGCTTAAAGATAGCAGTGGCCCCAGGCTTGGTGGTTCGTGCCTGTAATCCCAACACTTTGGGAGGCAGAGCTGAGAGGATCACTTTAGCTCAGGAGTTCGAGAATAGCCTCGAACTAAAATTCAAAAAATAAAACAGTCGGGCATGGTGGCGTGGGCTTGTAGTCCCAGCTACTTTGTAGCCTGAGGTGGAAGAACACCTGCACCCAGGAGGTTGAGCCAGCAGTGAGCTATGATCAGGCCGCTGCACCCCATCCTGGGTGACAGAGGGAAACCCTGTCTCAAAAAACAAAAATAAAAAAAGAGAGCAAGTACATTGTCCAAGGTCAGCCCAGCAAATATGTGGGAAACCCAGGATTCTAACTCCAATCTGTTGCACTCTTCATTCTGCTATGACCCAAGCCCCAGCTCTGAGCTCAGTCCTGTCCCGATCCATAGCAGAGTCCTCTGGGCAATCCTGAGACACAGCCAAGTACAGACAGGTCCCAAACAGACTGGCAGCCTGGGATGGAGGTGGTCCCTCAAAATTCTATCAATTCAGCCTCACCCAAATTCTAGCCTAATTCGGAGGTCCCTCAAAATTCTATCAACTCAGCCTCACCCAAATTCTAGCCTAATTCGGACTCTACTAATAAACACTAATATCTGCAAAGTGCTATGGGCCAAGTATTAACACTTTGGATGCTACAGTTTATGATCCTCAGTAAAGCCTGATGTGAGGCATAGTATCCCCATTTTACAGACAAGGTTAGTAAGATTCTGAGAGGTTAAGGCATTTCCCAAGGTCACACAGCTAACGGATAACAGAGGCAGGACTCAAACCGAGAACTGTCCATCTCCAAAGCCCAGGTTCTTACCCACAACTTAAACTCACTCTCCCTCCTCCAGCAGACACTCCAAATGTCCTCTCCTCACCAGGCCTTCGCTGAATTCTTACTTGAAAACGTACTGACCATGCCCTTCCCCGGCCCCCTGACAACAGTCAAGGCCGTGACCCCGATCTCTGGAGGGGGAGCTTTGGTGAAATCAAAGAAGCCTCTCTTTCCGCTCCAGAAGCAGAGGGCCCCCCAGACCTTTGTCCCGACCTGGGCTCTGAATCACACAGACTCTGCCCCCGGAACCAATTTACTCTGGGCTTGGGAGAGTCCTTTAATAGGACTCCAAGACTCTGTTTCCTCATCTGTAAACTGAGATACAGGTTGTGTATCCCTTATCTGAAATGCTTGGGACCAGAAGTGTTTTGGATTTGGGGATATTTGTGTTACACCAGTTGAGCACCCCTAATCTGAAAATCAGAAACGCAAAATGCTTCAGTGAGTATTTCCTTTGAATAGTGCTGAAAAAGTTTCCAATTTTGGAGTATCTTAGATTTCAGATTCTCCTGTTAGCGACACTCAATCTATAACGGTATGAGGGCCCCAGGGCTGCTGGGGGCACTCCTGTCACACTCACGAGCTCACTCCATGCTAGCTCCCTTCCCTTAAACCTCCCAATCTAGACACCTGGCTGTGGGAGGTCTCCTGCTCATTCATTCACTCAGCAAATCTCTGGGCATGGCTGATCTCTGCCGGGGCCTGAGTGTGGAAGAATGAAGCAGCAGAGAGGGCTGGTTAAGAGGCTACCTCTGAAGAGAGTGCTTTGCCACTTAAGTGCTGGATGACCTCAGGCAAGTCATTTCACCTGGCTGTGCTTCCATTCATCTCAGTAAAATGGTGCCTGCCTCTAGGGTTGTTGAGAAAAACTGAAAATCAAGCAGGTAAAGTCTTAACACAGTATCTAGTACATAGTAAGCATATGTAGTACATAGTAAGTGATGGAAGCTATTAGGATATTACTGAGGAGTTTGCAAAGTCTGATGGGGAGAGGGGACAACTAATCAAATAATTGTCATGCAATAGAATCACTGCTAATACCAGCACAAACCAGGCATTGGGGGCACATGGGAAGGAGTAACTGGGCCCGCCAGGGGAAATCAGGGAAGGCTTTCAGGAGGAGGTGGCACTTGAAAGCTAAGTAGAATTTCACCATGACGATGAGAGGAAGCACATTCCTGGCAGGGGGGACAGCAGTTAGTTACAGAAGCTCAGAGACTCTTGGAGGCACAAGGAGATGCTTACTGACTGTGCCTGGGGGAGTTTCCGGACACGGAGCTGGGAAGGTGGGTGGGAGATGATGGCAACCACCTTTCTGGCCTGTCTGGGAGATTTGGGACTCCCTCTGGGGCAGCAGAGAGCAGGAAAGAGACAAGATCCAATTTGCCTTTGGGAAAGATGCCCCAGACAGAGGGTCCAGGAGGGTGGCACAGGGCCAGGACAGAAAGCAGAGACTAGGGAGGCTGCACCTGATGGGGGACTCAGGGGAAAGGTTGGGGGCAGTCTTCAGACTATACTCCCAAGACCCCAGCCAGGAAGGAGGGGCTGGGGCAGGCTGGGGTAGAGGGTGGGGTGGGGGTGACCATGACCCATGACCTCAGTCAGCTGAGACTAGAGCTGAGGTGGGGGGTGGGAAGGGGGCTGCCTGCACACTGAGTCACTCGACTTATTGGATTTCTGAGAAATTGCTCCCCTCCCCGTCATCTCGGCAGCCAAGGCCACTCCATTAAAGCTGTGCCGTCAGTCAGCCCAAGCCCAAGAGCCCAGGTATGAAGCAGGAATCGGCTGGACACAGACAGACAGATCTACAACCTTGAGACTTCTTAGAATCCGCCCTGGAAGGGCTGGTGCTCAGGGCTGGCCACATAGGGAAGCAAGAGGGGAAAGTGATTAAGGGTGTGGACACTGAAGCTGGCCATCCTGCTTCAAATCCCAACTCCACCCTTAGCAGCTGTGTGACCCCGGACTACTTCCTTAACCTCTCTGTGACTCAAATTGGGATTATTCAAGTGCCAACTTGAGACAGAGGGTTGTTCTGAGCACTTTGGGAGGCCGAGGCGGGTGGATCACGAGGTCAAAAGATCGAGACAATCCTGGTCAACCTGGTGAAACCCTGTCTCTACTAAAAATACAAAAAATTAGCTGGGCATGGTGGCAAGTGCCTGTAATCCCAGCTACTCAGGAGGCTGAGGCAGGAGAATTTTCTGAACCCAGGAGGCGGAGGTTGCGGTGAGCCAAGATTGCACCATTGCACTCCAGCCTGGGTAACAAGAGCGAAACTCTGTCTCAAAAAAAAAAAGAAAGAAAGAAAGAAAGAAACTCGTCAAGTGTTGGGCAAGGCTCAGGCTATCAGTGGGAGTCTGGTGCTCTTGTTGATGTTGAGGGTGGAGTTACCAAATGCCCCAAGCCCTAACTCAACACTCAGCCTTCAGAGGCTGCCCCAAAATAAAATCCAAGCCCTTCGCTCATCATCAAGGCCATTCACATGGGCCCTGGTTTGCCTCTCCAGCCTCTTCTGCAAGCCCATCCCTGCTCCCACCATTCTGAGCCTCCAATGCCAATCCTCCATCCAAGTTCACACCTCCACACCTTGACCTGTGCTGCCCTTCTGCCAGCAGGACCCTCACCTGGCTCCCAAGTCTCTCTGATAAACTCCTTGTTTCTAGAGTGGACCTCAGCAAAGATAACCAGGGAAGCAGGAGGACCCACCTGACAGATGAGGAAGCCGAGGCTCAGTAATGAGCAGCTGTCCAAGGCCGCTCAGGCAAGAAGCAGAAATGAGAGCTCTCAGGTCGAGGCTGCCCTCTGCCAAGCTCACAGCCACGCCTGCCCTGCCTCACTCTCACAGAGGCCTTGGGCTCACCGGCCTCTCCCTGAAGCCCTGCCCAATTCAGTGGCTGACAAAACAAACACACATTCTTTCCTTTGCTGGGAGAAGCCACACAGCACCAGAGAGACTTCCCTTCCCACCTCAGCTGCCCCATGTTCTGGCTGTGGGACCTCAAGCCAGTTATAAGCAAACCTATAAGCCCCTGTTTGTAAGTGGAAGGAATGGCCGAGGGGTTACCGTGCCCAGGCTTTCATGAGTTTAGTAGAGCACACAGGGCGGGTGGCATCGCGCTTGGCTCCTCAAACGAGCACCCAGGTTTTATTCCTCATCAGCACAACTGTCAAACATGGACATTCTCCCATCTTACAGATGAGAACACTGAGGCTCCAAGAGCGGAAATGACCTGCCCGGAGGTCACACACACAGTGACAGAACAGGATTCAAACAAGTGCTTTCAGCACCAGGCTCAGCACCTTCCCCAAAGGACTCTCAAATATGTCCTTAAGATGCCAATCAAAGAAACAACCCCCAATATTTATTGAGCACTTACTGTGAGCCTGTTCTAAGCCCTTGAACTAACTCAGTTAATTTCACAACAACCCTAATGCGTGCGCTATGATTATTCTCAGTTTGCAGAGGGGGAAACTGAGGCCCGGCGCGCGTAAGGTTCAGTGCCCTCCCCAAGGTCGCACGGCTGGTGAGAGGCTGGATCCGGACCAGAATGAGGGCTGGCTGACTCCTGACCCAGGGTCGTAGCTGCAGGCTAGGAGTGAGGTCGGATTGGGGTAAATAATCCGGGGCCAGGCTGCGAGAGGGGCACGGGGCGGGGCAGGGAACAGAATCCGAGCCTGGGGCCCTCCCGGAGACACCCGCCCCTCCCCAGCCAGCGGATCCGGACTCCGGGACGCCTCCCACCCCTCCCCCGCTCCCGCCCCGACCCCGGGCCTCCGCTTGCCGCCCCTCGCAGGGGTTAAGCTGCAGCTTAGCGGGTCCCAAGGGCTCCCCCGGGCGCGCCCCGGAAGCCGTTGCCGTGCATTTCATTAGAGCCTTGGCCGCGGCCTCGGGGCCCTTCCCGGAGCCTCTCCGTCTTCTCCCCACTCAAATATCACCTCCCGGGGGACACGTCTTCATTTCTTCTTCCCCTCGCCTCGCTCTGCGGAGCCGGGCTCAGTGCCAAGCCCTGCCCGGGGCCCTGCGCTCGGCCGGGGGAGGCCTCTCAGTAAACAGGCAATTACCCCGCGCGAAGTGCGCCCTTCAGTAATAAGATTAATGAAAATAATAGCTCACTTTCGTGCCACGCTTCCAGTAGTCACTGTGAAGAAAGCCCTAGATAAATTAACTCATGCGATCCCCGACAACCCTCCGAGGACGTACTCCACGGGACAGAAAGGGACACTGAGGCCCGAGGCCATGCTCTATTAAATGTCACAGGTTCACACAAAGGCCATTTCCAGAGTCCTCCATGCTGAGACGAACAGCTGTCATTTCGAAGAACCGACTTCATTTTAAACCTCACCACCCTCTCTGAGTACCAAAGAAAGTTAAACCCTCTTAAATCAGGAGGGAGATGTAACCGGAGTAATTACCACTCCATCTTCTCAGGAGGTGGGGAGGGGGAAGCTGGGCCTTGAATCTGGAGCTAAACTTTCTACCAAAGCCCCATGCATGCCTCCAGATCACAAGTCTCCCTGTGCCATGGAACACAGACAGGGAGGTATCAGGAGAGGCTCCCTAGAAGAGGTGATGTTTGAACTGGGCCTTGAAGGATGCCTAGGAGTTGCAGAAGAGTTTGCCACAGCACATGCAAAGGTCAGAAGCCCTGGGGACAAGTCCTGAGTATCCCTTTAACTGCTGGCTGACTTTTACTCTCCACTCACTGACCCTCAGTTTCTTTATCTGCAAGTGGAAATAATTGTCCTGAGGTTGTCAGGACTTCCTGAGATTGTGGAAGTAAAAGTGCTTGATGAGCTGTCACTGTGGGGGAGGAGAAGGGTTGCTGGAGCACTTACCACCTGCTGCCTGGAACGCTTCTGAGCTCTTCATGAAAATGACTTTTCTCTGCTCATGAAAAATAAGATGAATTTTATCCCTGTGCTATCAGTGAGGAAACTAAGGCCCAGTGGCCCTGTGAGATTAAAGAACATGTCCAAGATCACACAGCAGAAACTGGAAGAGTCAGGTCAAGCATGGTGGCTCACACCTGTAATCCCAGCACTTTGAGAGCCTGAAGCAGGTGGATCACCTGGGGTCAGGAGTTCGAGACCAGCATGGCCAACATGGCAAAACCCCATCTCTACTAAAAATACAAAAATACACCAGGTGTGATGGCACAAGCCTGTAATCTCAGCCCCTCAGAAGGCTGAGGCAGAAGAATCGCTTGAACCCGGGAGGCGGAGGTTCCAATGAGCCAGGATTATGCCACTGCACTCCAGCCTGGGCAACAGAGTGAGACTGTATCTCAAAGAAAAAAAAAAAAGAAAGAAAAAGAAAAAGAAGAGGGGAAAAAAAGAAACTGGAAGAGTCAATTTGAGCCAAGATTCATGTGACTACAAAGACACAGCTTTATACCATTGGGTTAACCCATCACAACCTTTCTCTTGTTATTGCACAATGAAGCAGTGTTGCTTTTCATTCTAATAAATAACGTTCAACTGGACATCTTTGTGCACAGATTTTTCCATAGTTTATATTATTTCCCTAGGACAGATTCCCAAATAAGATTACTGGTTCCAGAAATAGGAACATTTTTATGGCCTTTGATAAATATTTTCCAGTTGCTTTCAAAGGGGTTCCCAATTCACAGTTCCACCTGCAGCATGTAAGAGAGATGTTTCACTAGATCCTCTCCAGTTACTTTTTTCAATCCCCTAAATGTACAAGAGGAAAATGGTATTGCATAGGTGTGCTGGTTTTATTATTATTATTATTACCAATGAAGCTGAGTGTTTTTAAGGGCTGGAAACAGGGTCTGTATCAGAAGGAGAATCACTTGAACCTGGAAGGTGGAGGTTGCAGTGAGCCAAGATCCCACCACTGCACTCCAGCCTGGGCAACAGAGCAAGACTCCATCTCAAAAAAAAAAAAAGAAAAGAAAAGGCCCCTAAGAGAGGCTGGAGTCGATGGAAAGGCACTCAGAGTAGAGAGCATACATTTCTGGTGGAGAAAATGAATGCGTGGCCAGGACAGCTGGGGGTTGCTCTTTCTGGAGCACTCTTTCCGGGCTTCTTGTGAGCTGGCCGCTCCTCATCCTTCAGCTCTCAGCTCAAATCAAACGTCAGCTCCCGAGAGAGGCCCCCCTGACCCGCACCATCTAAAGGGGCCACCTACCAAGTTCTCTCTGAGTCATTATCTTCACAGCACTCAGCATACCTGAAGTGCTTATTCATTTGTTTCCTGGCCTGTTTTCTGCCTCTGCCTCTAGAACGCGAGCCCTTGAGAGCAGGGATCTTTCTGCTTCAATTTCTAATGAATTTCCAGTGCCTAGGACAATGCTTTTCATTTATTAATTGTTTCCTTTTGTGGGTCATCTTACCAGCCAGCAGTGCTATTGCTGTCTGCATCACGTTCCAATGGTGGAATAGGCCTCTTTTCTTGCACTCCTAAATCTATCTCCACCGCCGCTTACCCAGGGCACGTGTGTACATAGCTGACTCTCATGAAGCTTAGGGCCACAAGAAGTCTTTACACCGCCCTAGTGCTCAGCCTGCCTTCCCTGCGTTCAGGGCTCCACTTCCTTAGAACTCAATCTCTTTCTCCTCTCCTATCAGCCTCTGTAGACCCACAAAATATTCCTGCTCCACCAAAGGCCACCCACTCCAGGTCCCCTGTGAAGTTGCAGCTCCAGAAAACCTGCAAAGCCTCCAGAATACGCATTGTCCCCCTCATCTCCCACTGGGCCTTGTGCAGCAAAGGAAGTTGTGTAGAATTTTATCTCCCTGAGACATGAATTACACCACCACCCCCCATCCTCTGCCTTAGAAGCAGAGTGGGAAGTGGACTAGACTGTTTTGGTTTTTAATAATACATTTCTTTTCTCTCTGTTCTCAAACCACGTCAGTCTACAATTAACCATCTCATGGTAGTATTTCTCCCTTGGAGCCTCCAAGGAGTCTCTTGGGTGCATAGAAGCTGTCTCTGTGGTTTCAAATGGCAGGTGCCACCTTCCTCCTCATCAGCTCCATCGTGGATAAGGCCCCAGTGACTTGCTGGAAGCCACTGGGGAGGTTCCGCTGCCAATGCCACCAAGATCATCAGCTGGTACTTCCTGGTGAGCGTGAGTCGGGATCACAGCCTCCTCAGAGGCCCCAGGGAGATGAGTTCTGTTGGGTTCAAGCGAGTTTCCATATTCCAAAGGAGAGATGACTGTCACCATTAAAAAACAGATTGACTCGGATGAGTGGTTAAATTGCAAGGCAAAGCGAAGAAGTGATTCGGCGCTAATGAGTATTGATTACAGAGAGGAAGCTGGTTAATTGAGTGAGTTGGTAAGTTGGTTGCCAAGGTAACATCTCACTTGGAATAACATCATCCTCACAGTGGGCACAGACTGGATCTGGGTAGAGACCAGCGGTACAGCGGAATCTTTTCTGTTTGGAGACCGAGAAGATGAAACTGGAAATGTTGGACAGAGCTGGAGAAAGGAAGTTTAAAGCCTTCCCTGATATAACCAGGGCTGCTTTCCTTCTACCAAGAAGATATCTGCACGTGAGCCTGAGAACAGAGCCTCCCTCTGCGTTCCGTTCGTGGTGTATAGACGCAGGAGAGAAAGCTGGGGCACCGCTGTGGTCAGTGAACAGCCTATCGACTTTCCACTGGCTAGAAATCTCAGGTGTGAGAGAAGGATCCATTTCCCTGAGGTTTAAAAGAAAAGCCAAGCTTTATTTGCATAGACAATAATAACAGTTGAACTTAGAAGAAAAGGAACAGTGTCTGCCTAAAGTTTATATTTCTTTACATTTTGCTCTATATTTGATCAGGTTAAATGCTGAAAATAGGCTGCTAGAAAGATCAAAGCAAAACTGATGTCCCCATCTAGTCAATATCCAGAACTTTCAGGCATGCGGTTTCTTTACTAACTTCACTGATTTTGTCCTTCGTTTACAGCCTTGGCCTTCCTTCATCCTGATTTCCTCAATTATCTCTACCCTAGTATAGTCGTATAATTTGGCAAGCCAGCTCAAATTCTTTTTGCAATGCGATGAGACTGTACGTAAATCTGAAATGTCTGAAAGGTGTTGTAGTAAGAGGTAAATTTTTAGTATTTTTAATTTTTTTTTTTTTTTTGTATTTTTATTAGAGACAGAGTTTCACCATGTCAGCCAGGCTGGTCTTGAACTTCTGACCCTCAAGTGATCCACCCAGTTCAGCCTCCCAAAGTGCTAGGATTACAGATATGAGCCACTGTGCCCAGCCCTGAGTCTCGAGGTTTAGATCTCACCCTACACTGGAGTAGGCATTCCTGTTACACCTGTTAACGGTGTTCACCTGATTGCAGTGAATAAACCCCAGAGTCAATGTCTAAAAAGATATTAAACCTCTATCTGCAACTACCAAGGGAGTGAAACTGTCACAAAGCCTGTAAAAAGTTGAGACGTTGTTTTTCTGAATGGGTGGCATCTGCTTATAGCCTCTGTGGGATGGTTAACAAAAAATAGCTGGGCTCTATCTGCATGAATTGACATGGATGAGGTGTGATTTAATTATGACCATCAAAATCATGCTGGATTATCACACATTGGGCCCTGAGCAGCTGTCCTCCATTTCCTCTGAGGACAGCAAAAGACAGGAAAGCAACCACCAGCAGCTATGTGTCAGAATTCTGAATGCACATACCACACTGGAAATAACTTTAGTTGTTTTTACGGTTGCACAACACACTTACCACCTTGGAGACCAAAATCGCAGGTATTTCTCTATGCACACATACAGACAGATTTTCTTCTAACAAAATGGAGTTATACTGTGCCTTTTCGAAATGCGCTTTTTTATTTACTTAATATGTCATAAATATCCACACCAGTAAGTTACCTTCTTCATCCTTTTAAAGGCTATCTAGAAATCCATTCTGTGAATGGACGTTCTTTTATTTATTCAAGTATTTGGTACATCTAGGTAAGGGGGTTTGTTTGTTGGCACTTTTAAAGGTTTTTTGGGGGGTGCTATTAGAAACTCCAAGACATCCTTGCAATCATATCCTTGGCACATCCATGATTATTGGTTTGAATAAATTCTAAGAAGAGAAATTTCTGGGTCAATTTGTATGCAAATTGTAAAGCTTTTCAATTTAGATACTTCCAAATTGCAGAAAGTTTCTAAAACCAAATTTACATCTAGGAACCATTTTTTAAAGTTAATTATTTTAAGTAGACATAGAGAAAAATCAGAAAATAATATGAGCAAATGTATGAAAGTCAAAAGCACTCGCAATCTCACTTCCCAGATATGACGTCTGCCGCACCCCCCTCTCCCTGCGTCCATGTCTCTGTCTCTCCCTCTTCTTCTCTTGCTCTCAAACTTTTTATCTCTCTCTTACTCTGCCTGTGTCTCCTATTTCTCTAGTTCTGTGTCTCTGTCTCTTTACCTCTCTTTCTCTCCTGTATCTTTTTTTTTTTTTTTTTTTGAGACGGTGTCTTGCTCTGTTGCCCAGCCTGGAGTGCAGTGGCATGGTCTCAGCTCACTGCAACCTCTGCCTCCCAGGTTCAAGTCATTCTCCTCTTCAGCCTCCAGTGTAGCTGGGATTAAGGCCCCTGCCACCAGGCCAGGCAAATTTTTGTGTTTTTAGTAGAGAAGGGGTTTCCCATGTGGCCAAGCTGGTCTCAAACTCCTGACCTCAAGTGATCCACCCACCTCGGCCTCCCAAAGTGCTGGGATTACAGGTGTGAGCCACCGTACCCGGCCTCCATAGCTATCTTTCTTGTTCCTTTTCTCTGTCTCACTCTGTCTCTGTCTCTACCTGCCCATCCCCATCTTGTTTTCCTCTTTCTCTGTCACAACTCTTTCTGTCTCTGCCTCTTTCTCTCTCTTTCAATAAAACTAGGGTCACCCTCCACACAGCGTTTCAAAGCCTGGGCAGCACTAATAATCTCTCACACTTGTGCAGAGCTTGGGGACTGGCAGGATATATTTCACATGTTTTTGTCACCCTTGCTCAGGTGAGACCCCGAGGTGCCATGCAGCCAGTTGTTCTTGCCCAAGGTCCACAGCTCATAAGTGTCTCCAAGTCCAGAACTTTCAAGGCTCCAAGCTGTCCCAGGCACCTGCAGAGTCATATCCCTGCCCCTGATGCACCTGCATGGACCCACATGTGCTGTCTCCCTTGGGGGGCCATATGGTTACTAGGTCAGTCAGGCAGCTCAGCTAAGACAAGGGCTTGGTGTAAGCCCCCAGGCTGTCTCCAGGAAGCCCAGCCTCTTACCAGGATGAGGATGGGACAGGGAAGGAAGCTGCCTCTTGCCTCCTGCTCTGGGCCACAGCTTGTATCTGCATCCACCTGGCCCCGAATGTCTGCTGCTTTCATCTCTCGACACCCCCCGCCACCTGCTTCCTGCACATTGCTTACCATCCAAACCCCACATCCCATCACCTCCACACCCTCCTCCTCTCTCCTCCCTCATTATGAGGAACTCATCTGTCAGGCCTTGGCCTCCACCCTCAGTCAGTCCAGCAGGGCTGCCCCTCCTTGGACCCCTCGAAGCACCCTCTTCTGACCCCTGGCCTAATGTCCCCACACAGGTTCTAATGGCCAAACTGGCAAAGTCCCTGCTGTTGCCTGTGCCTCCAAGGCTAGTGCTCCTGGACTCAGGGTGTGCTCCGCACGCTGGAAGCACGGCCCACACCAGTAAAAGGTAAGCACAGGTGTGTTCCTGGCTCCAACAGCCCTCCTCCCCTCCTCTCTTCTCCTTTCTTCTCTTCCTTTTCCTCTTTTCTCCTCCCGGCTCCTCTCCCCGCCTCTCCTGTCCCTTCCTCTTATCCTCCCATCTGCATCTACGCTTCCTCCTTTGATCTCACCAAGCTCCATGGCCAAGTTCTCATGTCTACACTGTCAATAGCCAAATTTGTATCTGCAGCCAGACCTCTTCCTTGAACTCCAGACCTGAGTATCTCCACTCAGCTGTCTCTCAGGCCTCTCAGACACAGCACATCCCAAAACAAGCTCTGGATCTTCTCCCCGCAAAACCCCAGTTGTCCAGCATCCCACCGCCAGCACCACCTGAGTCTCCCCATCTCAGTAAGCAACATCATCACCACCTGGTCGCTCAAGGCAGAAACGAGGAGCTCTGCTTTCTGCCTCATGTTCCCCACCCACTACTTACAAGTCCCTCAGCAAGGTCTGTCTACTCTATGTCCAAACCAATCAAGCTCAGCAGCTTCCCTCTGCGACCATAGCCAGCACCATCTCCAACCAGGAGACACCATGTATTCCTGGCCACATCATGCCCCTCTGCTACCCACTCCCCACACAGCACCCAGAGGCAGCTGCTTCTCACATGCCAGGTCAACTCACTCTCCTGCCTAGCACCCTCTGATGGTTTCCACCGCCCTTAGAATAAACCATTCCGCCTATCCCTGCCCACGAGGCTCTGCATGATCGAGCCTCTGCCTGCCTCCCTGGCTCATCCCAGGCCTCTCTCCCCTTCGCTCACCACCTCCAAGCTCCTCTGAGGACACAGCAAATCCGTCCCCATCACAAGGCCTTTGTCCTTGCCTGGGTCTCTCTTCCCTCTCGTGTCTGGCTCTTCCCATTATGCGGACCTCTCATCCTTGTGTGTCATTTGCTCAGAGGGATCATCCCTGAGCATCGTCTCCACCCATCATGCTCTATCTATCTCAATGCTCTATTCATAACACGTTGTATTATTTTATGCTCTTTTTTCCCATCTCCCCCAGTAGGTGCTCCATCGGGGCAGAAACCAGGTCATCTCATTGTCAGTGCGTGATAAAAATTAACTGACCAAATAACGAAGTGGTGAAGAGGGCAACTTCGGTGTCAGACACACCTGTGTTCTCCTTCCTGCTCCGACACGTGTGTGACCCTCGACAGGGTCCTCCATCCTCTTCCCCTCAGTGGCTGTGCCAAACAAATTGGGAATAAGGATCCTGTGTCATGGGGTTGCCATAATGATAAAATGAGATGATGTAAGTGCAGTTCTTAGCAAATGCATTCAGTGCAAATAAAAAGCGCTCAATAAATGCAGATATTATTAAGCACGTTTGTTGGATGAACAAGCAATCCCATAAAGCATGTATTTAGAGACATGGAACCCAAGACTGGGAAAGAGGGAGCAGCTTGTTTCAGGTTGCGTGGCTACCAAGTGTCAAGTCAGGATCCCCTCCCAGGCCAGTCCGAAAGCAAGCCTCATGGCCATAGCCTCGCAATCCTCTGAAACCGGGCATTCCTGGGGCATGGTGTGCATGTGGTGGAGTGAACAGATCAGAACTCAGACAACAGCTGGGCCAGGGAGAAACTGAGTGAAGAGGATGGGCCGAAACGGACCAGGACACAGAAACAGAACGGGCAGGACATCAAGCAGCAGCCACATAAAGACTTGCTCCCAATTTGTCTAAATATAAGAGGATGTGGGTCTCCACGTCCTGGATTGATGCAGGATCCTGAAGCCACCCAAAGGCCTGCATGCCAGAATTCCATTCTGCTGCCCTTCAGGACTCTCTCCCTGCCCCGACACGGTGGAGGGATGGGTGCTCAGGCAGCTGAATGACCACCCCCGGGCACCTCCTCGGGACGCTGTGGCCAGGGGATGCAATGCATCAGCAGGTGGGCTGGGGTCCAGGCCCATCCTGGAAAAGGCCGGCTGCAAGTTTCCATGGAGCCCGTCGCCATGGTAACCAAACCTCCGCGGCAGGACTCCAGCAGAGCCAGGAAAGACAAGCTCCTTTCTTGTCCATATCCCAGGAGCCTGCAGGAGGGGGGCGGAGGGAAGTGGGGACAATCAGGCTTTCTGAATCAGGATGGGGGTGGGGGCAGAGAGAAGCGGAGGTTGTCTTCCTGCTCAATGGGTCAGCCATAAACTGCCAGAACGTGGCACCCTATTTCACGCCTCTGTGGTTTGCTCCTGCTCTTCTCTCCCCTGGAATGCCCTCCCCCATCCTCGTCTCCCTGGAGCGCTCCCAGCTGTCATCCGTGCCTCACTGACCCTTCTGGGCAGAATCAGTCCTTCCTCCTCTGGCCACCTTTCACACATCCCCCAGGTGTCTGGCTCACCCACGAGCTTGAGGGGTGTGGTGGTAATAAGGGCAGAGGCTCTGGAATCAGGGAGACCTGAGTCACATCCCAACTCTGCCATGAACATGCCAGTGACTCTAAATAAACCACTTATCCTCCTTAAGCTTCTACTTCCTGCTCCATGGGTCAGTCCTCATCTACCATCTTCCAGCTGTGTGATCTTCAGTAAGTTTCCAAATCTCTCTGAGGCTTAGTTTCTTCATCTGAAAAGTAAGGTGATGTCCATGAGGTGCCTGATGCACACCTTGCATGTAATAAATGTCACAGATTGTTCTCATGTGTAGTGAGTGCTGCCTCTCTGCCCCCTGGGGAGTGGACTTCCAGTCCCTGCCAGGCCTGGTTTATCCCTGAGCTTACACTCAGGCCCCCAACCCCTGTACTAATCCCTCCCCTCTGCTAGGAGTCCTGGCCTGGCATTGTCCATGCCTTTCAGAGTAGGGTCTTTGAGAGGCATGAAGCTTTCCCTACTCAGGGCAGGGACTAGCACGCAGCACAGAGCTGACATTTCCAGCCTGACATCTGAGAGCAAGCATTGTGAAGGAGAATAGATTCCCCGAGAGCTTCCTGACAGCAGGGCCAGCCTTTGCGCTGTGTGTGTGTGTGTGTGTGTGCGTGTGTGTGTGTGTGTGACTGTCAGCAAATGCTCTAACATGCACACACAAACACACATGTATACCCATGTCCTCACAAATTCACACATACACACCACACACAAAACTGACCCAGGAAAGTGCAAAGATATTTCTGGTCACCATGGTCCATGTCCCGGGGACCAGCCCATGATCCCACTGCTTCCCAAACTACTCCCTCTGGAGCCCACCCCTGAGGCTCTGTGTGTTAATGGAGCAGGTGAGGGGTGAAGAAATGGCCCTTCATGGTCTCATCATCCTGGGACTCAACAAGGGAAGTGAAAGGCCAGGTCACCATCCAACCGGTCTACCTGTCCACAGGTCTCCAAGGGCACCTGTGGCATTTGGATACCTGAGATTGTGCAGACAGCATCCCTGCCCCCACTGCTGCTGAGCAGGCCCAGCTACAGACTGTCACACCCACACCCTGCTGCCATCTCCCTTCGAGTTCCCTGGCCCAGGCCTGAGTCTCAGATACTGCCCCCAGCCCCTTTGTTTCATCCTGGACATCAGAGTCCACAAGGCCAGGCCATATGCCCTGTCTCCCTGGTCTCCAACCCATCCTGAAATGAAGGCAGGGGAAGTGGTCACCTCCCCCGAACCATGAAGCCGATCAATGCCAGCTGACATTTACTGAGCACTCACCCTATGCCAGCCAATGTACTAAGCACCGTACCTGTATTTCTTCCTCAACTCACAATAACTCTAAGGGAAGTGATCTCATCATCCCCACTTTACAGATGGGGACACGAGGTGCACAGCGGTTCAGAAGCACAGCTAAGAGGGTGTTCCAATGGGAATTTAAACTCAGTGCATTCTGGATGCACTGCCCAAACTACACTGTGTCTACGCAGCCACACTGACCTGGGCACAGCCAGAATGTGAGGGGACTCAAAAAGTGGCATCCCAGTTCCCCCTCTGACTTTGGAACATCCGGGTGACAGTCAGATGGTGGGGCAGAAAAATACCAGCTCCATTCATTTATTTCACAACTGTTTACTGAGCACCTACTATGTGCCTGCACTAAGCACTAGGGATATCGCAATGAAAAAAGAAAACAACAAAAAACAACCCTTAGTCCCATGGAGTGGTTATTTTGGTGGGAGAGACACAATAAACAAAGTAAATAAATGAAATAAACGGTATTAGTGATAAGTGCTAAGGAGAAAAAAAAGCAGGGAAAGGGAATGAAATGTCAAGGGGTTGGTGTGGGGGAGGGGGTGTTGCAATCAAGAAGCCAAGAGTGTGATACTTAAGACCTAAGTAGCAGCCGGGCGCGATGGCTCACGCCTGTAATCCCAGCACTTTGTGAGGCAGAGGCGGGTGGATCACAAGGTCAAGAGATCGAGACCATCCTGGCCAACATGGTGAAACCCTGACTCTACTAAAAATACAAAAATTAGCTGGGTATGGTGGCTGGTGCCTGTAGTCCCAGCTACTTGGGAGGCTGAGGCAGGAGAATTGCTTGAACCCAGGAGGCGGAGGTTGCAGTGAGCCAAGATTGCACCATTGCACTCCAGCCTGGTGACAGAGTGAAATTCCATCTCAAAAAAAAAGAAAAAAAAACTAAGCGGCTAAGTATGGTCATGCATTCATATTCATCTGCTGGAAGAACATCCCAGGCAAGGGCCGTGAGGTAGGAGCCAGCCTGGGGAGCCCAGAATCAGCATGGCCAGTGTAACTGGAATGAAGTGAGAGGGAGGGGCACAGGTGAAGTAAGGTTAGATGAGGCCAGAGGGGACCGGGGTCAAGATGGTGAGTGCTCTGTGGGTTGCCACGAGGAATCTGGCTTATGCTCAGGTGAGATGGAAAGCCAGTGACATGAAGTGATGTCACAGACAAAGCTTCCTGGAGGAGGCAGCTTTAGCCAAATGGGCTTGTGAATACCCCCACCCCTGAATTAGACTTGTCCTCTCTGTCCCTGGCAGTGCTGAGCAAGCACAGACCTCCCCAGAGGGGCAAAGCTAGCCTGCTGAGCTCAGCTGCTACTGAAGAACCACCCAGAACATAAGCCCCTCTGCAGACAGGCTGCGCTGGGGACACAGGCTATGCCCAGTGGGAGGCAAGCTGAGCAGGTTCCTCACCTCACACTCGCCCATCAGCTCCCTGGGCGGGAGTCAGAGAAGAACAGAGAGAGGCCAGGCATGTTCCTGGTGGATGCCTTTCCACATTTGGTTATTAAAAGGCAAGAAATGAGTCTGGTCCAGGCATCTGAAGGCGGGGAGTCTGTCTCAGGCTGAGAATGCACAGGCTTTGATTCCTCATTCATATCAGATGGCCACCAACTCCCTCAACAAGAATAAACCCTCGTGTCTACAGAGAAGTATACATTCTGTCATATGCTTCCCAGATAAAGGAGGAGAAACCAAAGGCTCGCAGCCCCGGAGATCAGCGATGAAGCTGAGGTTTAAGCCCAGGTCTGGCCCACTCCATGGCCAGTGGTCCTTCCATATGCCCCACCTGATAACTAGGGTAGCATTCGCATTTCAGCTGCACCAGCGGCATTGTCTATATTTGGAAGTTGTATGGAAAAACTTACAAGATCAAAGACCTTTTAAGTTATGTGTATTTTTACCACAATAAAAGTATAAGTAAAGCAATAATAAAGAATAGTAAATATAAAATAATACACTGTTATCTACATTTATCAGTAATCTGGTGTGGTTCACATCGATGGTGGCTAATGTTTGGGAGTACTGACTCTGTGACAGGTGCGGCACCAAGCACCGTGCAGCTTCTTACCGACTTGTGGGGCAGGAGACCCCTGGGAGGCATCTCCCCTCGTATTCTAACCTTTGAGTCTGCAACTCTCAGATGTTTCTTGGGATACCTTAGAGGAGTAATGATCCCAGAGTGATCCCTTCCCCATGCCTCTCTGCTTCCTTACAACATCTGGACAGAGGAGTGGCTGGGTCTCCCAGAGGAAAGGCAAGACCTGCAGCCCCTCCACTGACAAGGGTCTCAAACAGAATCCAAGACTCTTTCTCTGCTTGGCCAAAGGTCAGAGGAACTTAGCCTTGGAGTAACTAGTTATGAGGCCTTGGATGGGTCACAGAAGTTCCTCATTCTAGCAAATAAATGAGGGGAAGTGATTGGTATTAGGTTGCTTTGAGGTCTAAATATGAGAATACATATAAAGCAGCCGAGGATAACAAAAGGTATGATTATTAGGGGGCAGGAATTGGTCCCTATTCATGTCAGACAGGGAATAACAGAATGCAGTTTACAGCAGTGGCTTTCTAAAAAGCATGCATTGTCCTTTCAGCTGCTAGATGGCTGGTTCTCAAGCTTTAGCCCCCAGGGGAGGGGGAGCTGTTGAAACAGACTGCTGGCCCCACTCCCCTGGAGATTCTGATTCTGCAGCTGCTCTGGCGTGGGGCCTGAGAATTTGCATTCTAAGACATTCCCAGGTGATGCTGATGTGGCTGGTCTGGAGTCCAGGCTTTGAGGAGCGCTGCCCTTGATCACTGGCTCTCAGCTGTGGCTGCACCTTGACATTGATCTGGAGGGAGACTCTGAGACCTGGATCACACTCTCAGAGATTCTGAGGCTACAGCTCCAACATTGGGAGTTTTCAAAGCTCCCAGCTGATTCTAATGTGCAGCCCAAATTGAGCACCACTGCCCCAAGTAGAGGAAGGGAGAGCTACGTGGATGTAGAGTGCCCCCCCACCCCACACACACACCCCCACCGCCATAGTGTCCGCCACACCCACCAGCCGCTAAGAGCAGGCAGCTGTGGGGAGGGGTTCGTGAAAGCTCTATCATTGCTAACAATAATAAAAGCTAACATTTCTGAAACGTTCACACAGGCCGGGCACTTTGTTAAACCCTTTACATCTAACACTTCATGAAATCCTCAGAACAACCCCATGAGATGTGTAATGGTGTTATTTGCAGTTTACATTTCAGCCCGATATATAAAGAAGTTGGGTCACTTGTCAAAGGTCAAACAGCCAGAAAGTGATGGAGCCAGGATTTGAAAACAGCACGCCCACCTCAGTTCTTTTTTTGAGACAGAGTCTCACTCCGTCGCCCAGGCTGGAGTGCAATAGCGCAATCTCAGCTCACTGCAACCTCAGCTTCCGTGTTCAACTGATTCTCCTGCCTCAGCCTCCTGAGTAGCTAGGACTACAGGCACACACCACCATGCCTCGCTCATTTTTGTATTTTTAGTAGAGACAAGGTGTCACCATATTGACCAGGCTGGTATCAAACTCCTGACCTCAAGCGATCCACCCTTCCACACCTGGCTAGGTCCTAGTTCTTGACCACTGGGCTAAGCAGAATGTATTTATGATTAGTTCTTGTGAAATTTTAAAATCTGTTTAGTGGGAGAAAAACTCATTTTGTGTCTACTCTTTGCTCTGGAAGCCTTTGAGGGGCATTGGGCCAAATATGATACAATGCTGACTTTAAAATATTTGATTCCCCTTTTCCAAAGCACATTTGCAGGCGTGATCTTATTTCGACACCCCCAACAGCATAATCTCTCTCTAACACTCTTCCCTCAACCCATGCTCCAGTGAAATAAACCACTTCACCATTCATTTCAACTCAACCAACATTTACTAAGGACGTACTTGGTGCCAGCCAACAGGCTGCAGCTTGAGGACACAGAGATGTCAAGACCCTGAGACTCAGAGAGGCAGTGACCTGCCCAGGAGTGAGCCTGCGCCCAGCTCATCTAATGCTCTCATCTTGAAGGAACTGAGGGATGAGCAGGAGAGGAAGCTGGTGCGGCAGGAGCTGCCACAGTGCTCTTGCCTGCTTTGGGACTGGCATGGCCTCTGATGGCTCCTGGAGAAAAGACTCCAAGTTGGGGGCTGGTAGGAATAGTAGAGGGGCATGAATACCCTGGCTTAGAACAAGAACTTACGAGCTCCTGCTCAGACATAAGTCTTGACCCCGCTCCTTCCAGCCTCCACATACCCTCACCCCTTCTCTACCCCCAGCCAGGCAGCTTCTCTATCCAAAGGGGCAATTACTCCAAGCAGCCAGCAAGGCCAGAACCAGGGACTAATTTCCCAACATGACTCTGGTCTGGAATTTAACCACCAAGTGACATTATCCTTATAATCCTCGTGTCTGTTCATAATGTTAATGTGTAAATGTGAACATAGTAAATAACCACGATTTTTGTTACCCTGTCAGGGGCACGTCTCTTTTTTTTTTAACATATCCAGAGGCCTTGGAATATAAGGCTGGGCACGGTGGCTCACGCCTGTAATCCCAGCATTTAGGGAGGCCAAGGAGGGCAGATCACTAGGTCAGGAGCTCAAGACCAGCCATGACCAACATGGTGAAACCCTGCCTCTACTAAAAATAAAAAGTTAGCTGGGTGTGCTGGTGCACCCCTGTAATCCCAGCTACTTGGGAGGCTGAGGCAGGAGAACCATTTGAACCCAGGAGGTGGAGATTGCAGTGAGCTGAGATCACACCACTGCACTCCAGCCTGGGTGACAGAGCCAGACTCTGTCTCAAAAATACATAGATATAGATATAGATATAGATATAGATATAGATATAGATATAGATATAGATATAGATATAGATATAGATATAGATATAGATATAGATATACACACACACACACACACACACACACACACATAGAAGTGGTCCAGGCCCCTCTCCACCTCTGAGAGGCTCTGCTGAGAGATCAGGGGACAGTGGCCCAGAGAAGAAAGACTTGCCCAAGGTCACACAGCAAGCCAGTGTCAGAATCCACCAGGCCAGGACTTCTGACTCCTACCCAGGTCTCCTTGGGGTTCTGAAGGACCCCCTTACCAAAGAAACCTGCTTGTAAATGTCCCAGTTCTGAAGCAACTCATGTCTACCTACGGCTTCAGCCACCTTTATGCAGGCCACCCTAGCCCAGACCTCTCCCACGAACAGCCCCACCCAGAGGTCTCACAAGCATCTCAGAAGCGGAGGCTCCAACTCTGAACTAACCATCTTTCCCTTGAAATCTGCCCCATCCCTATTCCCTCTCCCCCAACCCTCAGCTGCTCAAGGCAGAAACACAGGTGTTACCCCAGGCAGCTTCGTCTTCAACACTCCCGCAACTCCGGTAAACCGGGAGGGCCCTTGGTTCCTCCCGTCTTTTACCTTTCTTGAACCCATCCCTTCCCCTGCCCTCTACCACCACATGAAGGCAACCTCATCACTCCAGGCTTCATCCATCAGAACAACCTCTCCCTTCAGTTCACGCTTTCCTTCAACAAATGCCTGAACACTCACTGTGGGCCTGGCACTCTACCCTGGGCTAGGGTGCAGCATTGAGCAAGACAGCCAAGAATCTGTCACTGGCATGACTGCACAAAATCGACCCTGACCCCATCTCTCCCCTGCTCTGATCCCTGGGTGGCCACAAACCACCCCTGATTAAAGTGCAAACTCCCCCATGCAGGTATTCACATTCCTGAGCCCTCCAACCGCCCCTGACCTTTCCAGACTGGTCTGTCATTGTGCCCTGACCAGAATGATCTGAACAAGCTCTTGGCCATCCTCCCCAACACCAGCCCAAAGACCACCTCCTCCACAAAGCTTCCCTGCCTGAGTCACCCACCTGACGGGGTGAGTTTTGCCTTCTTCTGGAATCCCATTGAAACCCATGATTTGTGTCTCTGCCTCCCAGACTGGGCTGTGATTCCAGGCGCTCAGGGGACCCAGCCATCACCAAGCACAGAACCTGGCACTGATGGGCATCAATGTGTTGTGTTGATGGAAGGACAGACAGAGGGGTGGGTAGAGCAAAGTCCAAATGCCTTTTTTCATTCATTCGGTCCAGTGCCTAAGCCTTTGTCGTTTTCTGCAAGTCCCTCCAGCTGTCTAACCTCCCCTGCTGGCATTAAGGAAGCTCATGCCCATTTCTTCTCTCAATCTGTCCCCTTCCCTTCCCCAAAGCCCAGACTGTCCTGCCTTTCCCTGACTGGGCAACAAGTCAACAAGAACAAAGGTCTGGGGAGCAGACCAGGGAAAGGCCAGCCCGGGCCTCTCGGGGTCTCAATCCCTCGGCCTGTGTATGTGCCAGAGCTTCCCACAGATTCGGGAAGAAGGTGCCGGAGGCTGGCCGGGCGGCCTTGCGGTTTGAAGCAGTGAGTCACCTTCTGGCTGCAAGTCAAGGAACTCTCACTGCGCCCTTGTTTGGACAAGACGGGAGGCGCACTCAAGAGTCAGAGACTCCGGGAGCAGAGACAGGAGCAGGAAGAAGGGGTCACCGAGACCTCAAGAAAGTCAGGGAGACAGACGCCCAAACGACCGAGACAACCAGGGACAGGTAAGGCACGCAGAGAGAGAGAAGGACAGAGGCAGCCCGCCCAGAACCCAGGGGCAGCGCAGGGAGAGGAATCGCGCCACCGGTGTAGACGGCTTGGCTCCCTGCGCACGCTCCGTCCTCCCCCTCGCGACTCCCACCTCAGGCCGGGACCCGGACTTAGGCAACGGAGGAGCCAATGGGCTTCCAGACCGGGACATTACCTCACCAGAACCGGCTGCCATTGGCCGGTGTCCCCTCCGGGGCGGGCTGTTGCTATGACAGCCCAGGCCGGCCTTGCAGAGGGATGCTCGGAAGAAGGTCCGGGAGGGAAAAACGCGTCCACACCTCTTTCCAGGCTGTGGTGGGGCCCAGGGACCTCTTCCCTTCCACTGAGCCCCAGAGACCCCCTACTGAGGCCGGAAGGAAAAAGCCCAGCTCCTGCTGGCCCAGGAGTCAGAATTCCTGTAAAAACGCCCATTCCGCCCTCTCCCTCAACCTGGCCCACAGTCCCTTGCCAAAACCACCCCTCCCCCCGACACAACCTGGAAACCACACACCCATCCATAGATCCTGCAAACAGCAATGAGCACCCTCCAGCATCCAGGTGCAGCGCTGGGCTCTAGAGGGGCAAAGATGAGTCCACCTCCCCCTCTGCCCTCACAGAGTCCCCCCAGTCTGATCAAGCAAGCACTCCAGGAGAAAATGACAAGGCGGTGTGTAAGGACTAAAAGAGAGCGAGCACGGGGGCTGTGGGAACACAGAGGAGGGGTCCCTACTCAACCTACTAGATCAGGGGGACTGCTGGGAGAAAGGCATACAGAGCCAGGACCTGAAAGCCGGATGAGGAAGGGTGGGGAAGGGATTCGAGGCAAAGGGGACAGTCTGTGCAAGGACTGGAGGCAGTAAAAAGCAAGGAATACTCAAGGTAGGAAATTAGATGGTGGGGTTGGGGGCGTTGGAGAAGAGGAGGAGTTTAAAGTAAAGCTGAAGGGGGAAGCAGGAATGAGATCCCAAAGGACTTGAATGCTGTGCTAAGGCATCTTGAACCACATTCTCAGGCAGTTGGTTGATGGAAGGGGAGAGGGCTATGATTAGGTTTGCATTTTAGGAAGATCTCCACTCTTGCAGCTGTGTGGAGGATGTGGGGGAAGGGACTAGGAGAGCAGTCATTGCAGGGACTGGGGAGAGGCAGTACAGGGGGGACTGAGGCCCCTAGCTTGAGTAAAGATGGAGAGACCCAAACTCAGGAGGAAGTGTAAAAGACGTGGAGCCACAGTTCAGGTGACTGTGGAGATGGCGCCAGCTCACCTGGGAGGCTGGGAGGGCTTTCCTGGCAACCAGATAGGATCATCACTCTCCTTCCATATGATATTGGTGTCAGCTTGTGTATTCAACTTGTGTTTCAAGAGTCATGCTGCATTGAAAAGATGTCTATCTCTTTTCACATCTCCCCACCCCCTACACAAACACACACACACACATACACGCACGCACACACACACACACACAGGCTGTGATTCATCTCCATTCCCAGCACTCAGCACAGAGCTTCATCCCATTCATCCCAAGTACACTTCCACAGATCTGAACCCTCATCACCCCCCTCCCCATGACCCTTGCCCCAGCCTCCACCCATCCCTCCCAGCCTCTACCCTTTCTTCCCAACCTCCATGCACCTGATTCCCATCTTTTTAGTCACGTTGTAGCCACCACCTAGAAATTGGGGCTGCCCCCCCACTATGTCCGCCCCTCCTATTATCCCTCAGCAGGGAGCAAAAGTTGCCTATCTGTTGGGTCAGATTTCTGAAGACAGATGAGGCCCATTCTCTGGTAAGTGGGGTCATTATAGTGCAATCATTGGGTTGTTATGAGAATTAAATAAGGTTTTGTTGCCTGGCACGTGTAACTGTCCAATCAATCAGCTATAGTAATGACATTATCATGAGTGTTAGAGGAGGACAGAGAGGGCTGGCTGGGACTCCAGGATGGCACAGCCCTGCTTCGGGTTACCTGGTGTTTGCTTCGCTCATCACAGAGTGGTGTCTTGACTTCTCATTTGTTACACATACTCGTTATATACTCTCTCGAGGAAAAACATAAAACAAAGGAGATGGTGGGACAAGAGTCCTGGATTGTCATGATACCACCTGAATTCCATCAAACTCGCAGAAATCCTTGATGCAGTGGTTACAGATGTCCTCTCCCAAGGAGCCAAGATGGGACAATTGAGTGGCTTCTTATATGTCAAAAGACTCCATTCAGATCTTCCAATCAAGGAACCTTCAGCGGTCAGAGCTGGCAGTGACCTTAGGATCCTCTTATTCAACCTTTAGTTTGCCATATGAGGAAACCGAGGGCCAGAGAAAGCGAGTGCCCAGAGTCACACAACTGGGTCGACCAGCAGAACCACAGTCATTTTAGGCACCCAGTTTCCCCCTCACTGCACTTTTCCAAATCTGGTCTGTCTTGCAATTGAACAGTAACTAGAATCTTCTTTAGCCAGGGCACACTTAGGGCCTTCCCATGCTGGTTGGTTTGTTTGTTTGTGTTTTGCTTTGTTTTGTTTTGTTTTTTGAGACAGAGTCTTGCTCTGTTGCCCAAGCAAAAGTGCAATGGTGATCTTGGCTCACTGCAACCTTCGCCTCCTGGGTTCAAGCCATTCTCTTGCCTCAGCCTCCTGAGTAGCTGGGATTAAAGGCGCCCGCCACCACGTCCAGCTAATTTTTGTATTTTCAGTGGAGGTGGGGTTTCACCATGTTGGCCAGGGTGGTCTCAAATTCCTGACCTCATGATCCGTCCGCCTTGGCCTCCTGAAGTGTTGGAATTGCAGGCATGAGCCACCACACCCAGCCCCACATGTTGTTACATTAAACATTCATGACAGCCCTGCAGGGTGGGTATTGTTATTCCTATCTGAAAGGTCCAGAGAGAAAGTAGTTCCTCCAAGATCACACCGTGTTACCCAAGCCTGTCAGGTTCCAAGGCCCACGTTCTTGGCATAGCAGTGTGTTGACTCTAAGACTGCTCAGTGTGGTGTATTTGGAGCTTGTGGGCATCAGAGCGATTTGCCAATATAATCACTAAAACAAGAAGAGGTGAATCTGCTACTTGGTGAAAACAAGAGAGGACCTGGACTCTTCTGTACATCGGTGCTTTACGTACCTGCTCTGTTGTGTGGAAGCGTCCTCTAAAAGCAGCAGGAGTCAAAGGGCTATGTCCCATCTGAGGACAGATAGGAGACTGGTTTCCCAGCTAGGCTTCAGCACATTTTCTGAGTAAAGTGCCGCCACCCGTGTTCTCTGAGTAGAGGGTCCTCAGAAGGAAACACAGGAAGGTATGTTTTACTTTTATTTTTATTTTGAGATGGATTCTCATTCTGTTGCCCAGGCTGGCATTCAATGGCATGATCTTGGCTCACTGCAACCTCTGCCTCCCAGGTACAAGCGATTCTCCTGCCTCTGCCGCCTGAGTAGCTGGGATTACAGGCACCTGCCACCATGCCTGGCTAATTTTTGTATTTTCAGTAGAGACGGGGTTTCACTATGTTGGCCAGGCTGGTCTCGAACTGCTGACCTCAAGTGAACTGTCCACCTCAGCCTCCTAAAGTGCTGGGGTTGCAGGTGAGAGTATGTTTTAATGAAGCCTCTGCATGTGTTTGTGGATCTTGAAGTGGTCATAGATTCAAGATATCGTGTGGAAAGGGCCAAGTGGGTGACATCTATAAGGACAGATCAACTACATTCACTTCATTGCCACTGGAGGCTCCCACAGCACAGTGCTCCACAGCCTTTTCCAGCCTTTGATGGAGGAAGGGCAGTGTCCCTCAGCACTGGAAGAGATGCCATCCTTTATGGCAAAAAAACAAACAAACAAACAAAACGGATTATCCTACATCTTCAAGAGGTTCTATTTCTAGCTCTAGAAAACACTATGACTGTTGATCAGCCAAAAATTGTGCTGTATCTGGCTCTGGAATTCTCTCTGTCCTTGGCTCTGGAAAATATTCCAGAGACATTTATAGTCCCACAACATTGTTGACTCTAGGGAAAACTCCATGGCTCCAGAGGACTTTCTGCTCCTAGTTTTGAAATTCTGCAGGCTGTTTTTGGAGGACACTTTCTCACTGATATTGTTCTGTTCTGCCCTCCTGGCTCCAGATTATCCAATCCCATTTCTGGAAGACACTCGGACTGTGAAGCAAAAGAACTCTACACCTGGCTCTGGAGGGCTGATTCTCTGTGAAGGTGGAGGACCACCTGACTGGTCTGGAAGACTGACTGTCCATACCCTTCTTCCAGGATCTGGACTTGACCTTGCTGGCTCAAAAAGACTGACTCTCTAGGGATCTGAAGGGCCTCTCCAGCTGACATGCTGTAATACCATATTTCACAAGTGCTCTCTTGACCCAGTTTTGAGATCCTGGCTAAAACCTCTCAACTCCTCTTTGTCACTTTGCTCAGACTATACCTTAACTCCTCCAAACTCTTGGCGTGGAGGTGTCTGTGCCCCTGTATCTAGATGACTCTTTGGAATAATCTTCATTCCTGGCTTCTGGAGTAGGAGGGGGAAATGTGGATGGGTTGGAGGGATAGGAAGATAAGAGGAAGCACGGAATGGTTGCTGTGACATCTGTTCTGATCAGCAACCTAGATTTGAGTTCCATGGTCACAGGTTGGAGGCCAGAATTGTTCAAATTTCATTTACATAAGCAGCTTGGTGAGGTTCTAGGTTCAACAGGAAGAACGAATTTTGGTTCTGCAGTGCATGAGGCCCAGAGTTGGGGAAATGGAGACTGTTCTCCCCATGGAGAGCTGTTGACCCCAGCAAGGTTCATGGAGCCTGAAGGTGAGGCATCCTGGCCAAGATGTGCAGGATGATGGACCCTGGCCAAACCACTTTTTGGACAGAAACATGGACAAGTGGAATCAGGGCAAAAAAGAGGGCACATGATGAAATTCCCATGAGGTCTGAAGCCAGGGCTATTCAAAGGCCTTTCTTACTGAACCAAACACCCATACCCCATCCCAGGCCTTCTAAATTCCTCCTGGAATCACCAGCACTGAAGTTTAAAAATTATATTTCCCTGACATCCTTCGAGTTGGATTTCCACTGGGTTCTGCCAATGGAATGTATCCATGCGAGATTCTGGAACTCCTATCAGACAGAGTCCAAGCTCCTAACTTTTATCAATGGCAATGGCAATAGTTGAGCAGCACTGATGGGGAGTACAGACTTGTGAGCCCAAAATGGCACCACATTCCTTTTTCACTGGTACTTCCAACATTTTTATGACCAATTCCTTAAATTAAATCACTTTGTCTGAAGTACCTAGAGTGGTTTCTGTTTACCTGACACTTATCAAAGATTTGAGAGTACCTACTATGTGCCAGATGTTCTAAGAACTAAGAGTAGGAGACTGAACAAGAGCGGAATAGTGGATGGGGTCAGAGAGGTTGGGCAGGAGCAAAGCCATACAGGGCCTTTTAAGCCATAGGAAGAAGTTTGAGTTTCAGTCTGATTTCAATGATAAGAGCATCTTATTCAGGGAAGGGAAGGTATGTGATTTATGACTTGAGCTCTGTGACAGATGAAGTCTAGCAGGCTGTAATAGAAATGAGGGAATAGAGGCGGCTAGTTGAAGACTTCAAGCTGGAGATGACAGACTGAAGCTGGGGGTTGGGGGGCTTACTGTTATAACATTAGGGTCTGATGATGGTAGGATGAACTCACTGACCTCTGACGAGATGAAAAGTGGAACTCTGTTACTTACAGCATCAAGTGGGAGAAAGTTGCCATGCAGGGCCATGTAGGGTGTTGCACCCAGGGACAGGGGAACAGAAAGCTAGAATGTAGGAGGCAGTTTCTGTCTGGCAAGTGAAGCGGGGTTAGCAGGTCTAGGGGCTTCTTGTGGTTTGGGAATTTTGAGTGATTTCACAGACCCAAGGAAGAAGGGTTCATCCCTTGATGTATAGCAAAGAATCCCTGGGAGTTGGGTGTACTGTTGTGACCCAGGAGGGTCAGAGCCCAGTAAGGAAAGGGGTTGGGGAGCAGACTCAGCAAAGTGCCCACTAAGAGGAATTGAGAGTGTTTAGCCCAGATCTCAAAACTGGGTCAAGAGAGCACTTGTGAAATACGGCATAACAGCATGCCAGCTAGAGAGCAGTGGGTGTGATCAGGATCTGCTTTAGAGGTAGAGCTGATGGGACTTCTGATGGATTGGACATGAGAGAAAGAGGAATCTTGATCATGGACTTCCAGAATCAGAGAGCTCTGATTTTGAGACCGTACCTGTCATCAGATACAAATAAAGATGTTTGATAACATTTTAAAAACTTATTCAAATAAACAAAGGGCTAACAAGATAGTAAAAAACAACCAGGGCTAATTAGAAGGAAATATATAAGAACCCAGAGAGGAAAACATCACAGAAGCCACTTTTGCCCTGAGAACACTGACCAAGAATAATAAAGAACAGGTGCAAACAAACAATATCAAAAATAAAGGGCAGGTGCATCATCACCAATACTTCAGACATCAAAAAGAAGAGAACGTGATGAAAACTGCATGCCAATACATTTGAAATTTTAGGCAGGGTGCAGTGGCTCACGCCTATAATCCCAGCACTTTGGGAGGCCAAGGCGGGTAGATCACAAGGTCAAGAGATCGAGACCATCCTGGTCAACAAGGTGAAACCCCGTCTCTACTAAAAATACAAAAAATTAGCTGGGCATGGTGGTGCGCACCTGTAGTCCCAGCTACTCAGGAGGCTGAGGCAGGAGAATTGCTTGAACCCAGGAGGCGGATGTTGTGGTGAGCCAAGATCGTGCCATTGCACTCCAGTCTGGGTAACAACAGCGAAACTCCTTCTCAAAAAAAAAATTTTTTTTTAATGAAATAAGTAAATCCTGAGAAAAAGATAGGTTACTAATACTGACTCGAGTTAAAAAAAAAAAGCTTCAACCACTTTGGAAAAGAGCTTGGCTTTTTCTAGGAAAGCTGAAAACTTTCTGTGACCAGCCATTATAGTCCTAAGTATATGCCTTAAACAAATTCAGGCATATGTGTTGTCATTAAAATGTGTAGGAATATTTTTAGATGTATGGAAGCACTGTTATTACTAGCTGGGGCTGGGCACAGTGGCTCACGCCTGTCCCAGCACTTTGGGAGACCAAGACAGGCAGATCATTTGAGGTCAGGAGGTCACGACCAACCTGGGCAACATGGTGAAACCATCTCTACTAAAAATACAAAATTTAGTCGGGCCTGGTGGAGCCCACCTGTAATCCCAGCTACCTAGGAAGCTGAGTCAGGAGAATCGCCTGAACCCGGGAGGCGAAGTTCGCAGTGAGCTGAGATCACCACTGCACTCCAGCCTGGGCAACAGAGCAAGACTCCATCTCAAAATAGTAATAATAATAAGAGCTGGAAATTGGAACAACATAAATTCCATTAAGAGTAGAATGTGGCATACTGTATAGTGAAGTCATATGCAACGATGAAAATGTATGAAGTACAGTTACACATAACAGGATGAGAATTACAAGTATAATATTGAAAGGTGTAAAAAATAAGTATTCTGTGATTCCATAAATACAAAGTTCAAATATAGGGAAACATATATGCATACATATATAGGCAAAACATATATATACATATATATATATATGACTTATGAGAAGTTTTTGAGTTCTGGCAATGTTATTTCTTGACCTGAATGGTAGTTACATGAGTATTTATCTTTACTTGTTAAATTATCATTTATTTTCATAACTTTCTGTATATAATTTCTGTTTTATGATATAAAAAGTGTTCCAAAGAATGATTAAAATAATGGAGCTAGGCAACTGGATGAATAATGGTGCCAATTTCTGATTTGGAGAGAGTTTCAAAAAAGGAGTGGGAAGTGGAAAGATGGAGAATCCATAAATGAGAGATTCATTCTTGCCATATAAATTCTGGCATGCCTGTTGGACATTCAAGAAAAGATCTCAAGCCTGTAATCGAGGATTGAGTCTCAGAGGAGAGGCCCCAAATCTCCGTCTCAACTGACTGGAAGGAGATATTTACAACAGACATAGCTGGCAAACAGCTTACAACTAGAATATATAAAGAACTCCTGCAAATGAGTAAGAAAAAGACAACTTTGTAGAAAATTGGGCAAGAGACTTGAGCACACTAGGTTTTAATGTAAGAAATTACACAACTGGGCCATTGTATAGGAATGAAGTAAAACCCAGTAGCTTGGAACCCCCTTCATTGAGTCAAGAGACTGGTCATTTCAAGGAAAGGATCTAGGATGCAAAAAATCAAAACATTTATTTTTGGTTAAATCTTGGGCAAACAGCGAGAGTTTAGAAAGTACCAGTGACGTGACTGATAGAATCTCACCACATGATGGAAGCCAGGCCGTCAGAAGCCTGCAAAGCCCTCCCAGCCTGGGGCCTCTGTTGGTCCAGGATCCTGGACTGGTGTCCCATGGCTTAATCTTTGGGATTCAACCAAATAAAGTTACCCCACCCATGTCGTGAACCCAAGCATCCTACCAAGTAGCCTTAGCTTAAATGCAGGATAATACTACTTTGTTCATGTTGACTGGAGTGAGAAATGAATACCTCCATGCACATATATTTCTTTTACCACAAGATGATGAAGAAATAAATTCATAATATTGATACTTTTGTATAAGTCGTGTTTACAGGTGTAGTAAGAAACTGTATAATCGTTGATTTGCTTTATATAGTTTCTGCTTGCTTTTTATAATATTTAAAACAAAATCTAAGCAGCAACAAATTATATGTGTGATTAGATTTACAGAAGTTGCTTAAGTGCTTAGGAATAATTTGTTCATCAGATTTGTAAGTCTCCCTTGTTAGGTGTTTGAAGTGTTTGAATCGGCTAAATTAAATTTGTAATTGTAGTTTGAAATATCTAAAGGAATTTGCTTAATTAAATGTTTAAATGATATTAAAAGTTTATGAGAATTTAATCTATCAAATTTAACAGTTAATTGAATATGAATCAATGAACAAGTAAATGTGATCTTGCTTTTATAAAAAAAAAAGCTACTAAGTTCATAAATAAAATATAAAGATCCATAAGTTGAGAGGAAAAGGAAAAGCAAGAGCTAGATTCTAAGATCTATAACTTTAAGAAATTAAATATTGATTGAAATGTAAGTCATTGTAATTATCCCCACTAGCTGAATTCTCACATCTGAATGCTTACATACAAAGCAAAATGTTGCCCTTAACATACTAAACAAATAAAAGACTGTGTGGTGATTACCATACACATGATCACTGCTGGAAGCATTCACACGGCACTCAAATCCAGGTGGGAGGTTGCAGCATGTGCTACAGGTGAATCTCGGCTGTTCTGTGGGGATCAGGGCTTTTTCTTGTTTTCAATACGTTTTTCTTGCTTTAGCCAGAGACCCAGAGGCCCTCCCAGCCCAGGTCCAATTCAGATGGATTCATAATGAACGTCATTAACCTATTGATCTACTTGTTTATTTACACTGCGGTATGTTTTCGCAGTGTTGCAGACAGAAAACCCCTTTGTGTCTTACACTGAGTAATATCAAGGCACGCAAACCTAGCCACTGATTGTTTAGGGTTAAGTTACTGAGTGATTTTAAAATGATAACAATTTTTTTTAATTTACTTTCATGTAAAATGCTTTGTTATAGGCAGAAATCCTTGAAAGATTGCTAGATAGGTGTTTAACAATGCTTTTGAGATATTTGAGTTCATTGGTTGGGAGTTTGGGTGGGCCTGGGATGCCATAGACTCAAAACTTTTTCCTTCCAACACATCTTCAGGAACAGATTCAGTTCACGTGGTGGAATGCTTGTACTTCCCTTCTGGGCACAGAGCGCTTCTCAGAGAGAGAAGGAAGGCTTCCCTTCTCTCTTGTCACTGGAACATTTAATTTCCCATTTGTTTTTCATCTCTGTGTGGGAAGTCTCCAGGGAGGATGATTGATTTGCCAAGAGATGTCTTCCATTCCAGGGCCTTGGGCAAGTCACTATATTTACCCCGTTAGAAGTTCACCTAGCCCCTTCAACGAAGGATGGCATTGTAGATATTGAGAAGTGATTCCACTCTCCCTGCTCAAAGGACTGGCTTTGGGGCAGCTCTCTGAAGGTCAAGGTTCAGTTTATAGACTGTTAGTACATGTCTGAGCAGATGTGGATATTAGTTATGTCATCCATGTTTTAACCCTTGATTTTACAGCGTGGAAACTTGATGGTCAGAGGAGGAAGCCAGGCCTTCCCATGGCTCCCTATTAGGTACTATCAGTCCCAGTGGGCCAGGCCTTGCTCCTCCTCACTGCCTCTACTGTATCTTACATTTATTATCATTATTATTTTGAGATGGGGTCTCGCTCTGTTGCCCAGGCTGGAGTGCCGTGGCGCGATCTCGGCTCATTGCAACCTCCATCTCCCATGTTCAAGCGATTCTCTTGCTCATCCTCCCAAGCAGCTGGGACTACAGGCATGTACCACCACATGTGGATAATTTTGGTATTTTTTCTTCTTTTTTTTTGAGACAGAGTTTTGCTCTTGTTGCCCGGGCTGGAGTGCAATGGCACAATCTCGGCTCACTGCAACCTTCACCTCCCAAGTTGAAGGGATTCTCCTGTCTCAGCCTCCTGAGTACAGGCACCTGCCACCATGCCCAGCAAATTTTTTGTATTTTTAGTAAAGATGGGGTTTCACCATGTTGGCCAGGCTGGTCATGAACTCCTGACCTTGTGACCAACCCCAAAATGCTGGGATTACAGACTTGAGCCACTGCACCTGGCCTGTATCTTACATTTATTAGAAGGTTTCTGGCCAGGCACAATGGCTCGCCTCTGTAATCCCAGCACTTTGGGAGGCTGAGGCGAGCAGATCACTCGAGCTCAGGAGTTCAAGACCAGCCTGGGCAACATGATTAAACCCTGTCTCTACAAAAAATACAAAAATTGGCTAGATGTGGTGGCATGCACCTGTGGTCCCAGCTACTTAGGAGACTGAGGTAGGAGGATTGCCTGAACCCAGGAGGCAGAGGTTGCAGAAAGCCAAGATCGTGCCACTGTACTCCAGCCTGGGTGACACAGTGAGACCCTGTCTCACACCGAAAAAAAAAAAAGAAAAGAAAACTACCTTTTAGTCTCCATGCTGGGGAACTTTGCAAATGTTTCAAACGAGGACACAAGAGCCCAGATCAAGTAACTTGTCCAAGGATCCCAACGTAATTCTGATGATGCCAAAGTCCTTATTTGTGATGTAGGTTTATTAACTCCTACTTATTTAGAGCATATAACAAGTTATCAAGAAATTACCAACATAAAGATGAAAAGAGGAGAGGTTAACACTGGTTCATCACAGAGGCCCCGAAGTCCTTTACATGCAGAGGATTCATGCGGACAACTTGATTGCAGACTTTTTTTGGTCTACAGTAGTAAAATCACTCAGTGACTTTCACTCTGACCTTGGGGACCCAGAACTTGATCATCTTTAGGGGTTGATTTATCGGCTGAGACCCTGTGAGATCTCTCACACTCCGCCTGGAAGGAAAGAGGGGTCTCATGGGGTCTCAGTGTGAATGGAAGTCCTGAAGTGTGACACAGCCCAAACACCAGCATCCTTTGCCTCTGAAGGAGATGCCATTCTTGACTCTGGAAAGACAGATGATCTCTCATCTTGAAATTTTTCTTTGCCTACCTCTGGAAAATTCTATGACTATGAATTGGGGTTGTGAACCCCGAAAATCTGAGACAGGTCTCAGTTAATTTAAAAAGTTCATTTTGCCAAGGTTAAGGGCACATGCCTGTGACACAGCCTCAGGAGGTCCTGGTGACATGTGCCCAAGGTGGTCAGAGCACAGTTTGCTTTTATACATTCTAGGGAGACATGAGACATCAATCAATATATGCAAGATGAACATGAGTTTGGTCTGGAAAAGGCAGGACAACTCGAAGCAAAGGCAGGAAGTGGGGAGGGGGCGTCCAGGTCATAGAGAGATCAGAGACAAATGGTTGGATTCTTTTTCATTTCTGATTAGCCTGTCCAAAGGAGGCAATCAGATATACATTTATCTCAGTGAGCAGAGGGGTGACTTTGAATAGAATGGGGGGCAGACTGGCCCTAAGCAGTTCCCAGCTTGACTCTTCCCTTTAGCTTAGTGATTTGTGGCCCCCAGGATTTATTTTCTGTTTCTGGCTTCAGAAGACTCTCAATCCCAGCTCTGGAAAATTTTATTCTTAGATCTGGAAAAACTTCTATTTAGGGCTCTGGAAAACCCTCCATTCCAAGGTGTGGGAAACATTCTCTTGTGATTATAAAAAAATACTCTGCCCAGGGTTCTAGAAAATACAATGCCCCCAAATCTAGAAAATATTTCATGATGAAATCAGGAAAACCCATTGCGCTTTGGCCGTGGCAAATTATCTACCCCTAAATCTGTGGATGTCTGAGCCCAGTGGTGTGCTGGCAAATGTTTAACAACAAGCCCTTGGCAGGAGTAGAGGAGCTGCTTATTGGTGACGTTTGCCAATTTCCACTCCCATCATGGCTGACTTTGAGTTACCAAAGTGACATCACTGAAAGCAGATTTGGAAGAGGATGCCTGCAATTAACTCCTACAATTGCCAGAATGAGCCAGCTCCATCATGCTACTGTTTTAGCCCCCTGAGAATGGAGGGCTCTGATCCATGACTGTGGCAGATTCTGAAACCCTGGGTATGGAAGACTCTGAGGTCCTGAGTCTTGAGAAATCACAGCTCAGGGGTCTGAAGGACTCCCAAACCCCTGGGCATGGAGGACTTCAGGCCATGCACATGGCTAACCGCTTGTCACTTGATTTATGGCACTCCTCTCTAAACCAACAAGGTCAACTCAAAGACTTAAGAGGACATGAAAGGCAAGAATGTTCTGAAAAACTGACATTCCTAATGGCCTAATAGGTCCAGACAATATCTTGATAGCTCTAATAACATGTATATATTTAAAGCATTTCTTCCCTTCTGGGAGGCCTAGAATTTGATCACCTAGGAGGAAAGGCCCATTTTCTAGCTGATACATGAATGGAAATGGTGTTTACAGGCATTACACAAGATGGAGCATGGGCTGATGAGTAGTTTTGATGGGATATCATGGTGACTTTGGAGGTCCTAAGATGTTGCGCAGACTAGTAACAGGCTAGAGGGTCTAACTCAGATGGAGGCATCTGTATCAAGGGCAAGTTTACATTTATAACTTCATAGTCCCTGGAGGGCTGGCCACGACACTTCCTGGTCTGGCACAGAAAAAAACCTGCACCCTTGGAACTACTGGAGATGCCCCCCATGTGCTAAGCAAAGCGACAATTCCATCATGCCTAGCTTAGAAGGCGCTCTGTGGTGGACTGTGAAACCCCCACCCCAGCTCTGAACAATGCCCAATCACAAGCTCCGGAACACACACAGTCTCCCGTTTTAGAAAGTCTAGAGTCCTATCCCTGTCTCTGGAAAACACTTCTGCCTCCCCCAAGGAGAAGCCTCTCACAAATCCTGGTCCCAGAGGATTCTTGGTTTTGAGGAAGACCCAAGCGATGCTTCATTCCTGCCTTTGGAAAACATTTGGTCTCTGACTTTGGAGGGATCCTTCTGACAAATGGAGGAAAAAGCACTTTGTAAAACTAAAAAGCTCAGCCTGGAATGCTGCAGATGCTCAATAAACGTGTGTGGAATGAAGGAGTGGTCCTGGGAGATCTTTGCAAACTGCAATGCACAGCACGATCCTCAGATATTATTCTTACTGTGACTAAATAAAGCAGTTATCAGGGTATTATGGGAAACTCCATATTTCTCCCTAATGAGGTCTTTTTCTTGTGAGCTCTCACCAGCCCGAGAGCATAGGGCCTGGCTCACAGTGGGCATCAATAAACGTTTGATAGATGAATGGATGCATGGATGGATAAATGAGGGCTGCATGGATGGATGAATGGCTGTGTGGATGATGAGTGAATGGAAGATAGAAGGAGTGGCTGCCACATTTGCCTACTCAACAGCCACCCCCGGCTTCTCCTGCCTTCTTCCTTGCTAAATGAATCCCAATTTTATTTAAGTCTCTGGCAGCTTAGGAGAAGCCTGTGCCCCCTCCACAGGCAATACATCTTGTTTAGTTTAAGGCCATCAAGACCATCTCTTTTTCCTTGCTACAGAGCTGTTTAGGAATAGCCATGGGGTGCAATTCTGTCCCAGGAGACATGAGGGAAAGTCCACTGGGGACCCTCCAGGAATATGTTCCTCATTAAGGAACACAAACAGGAGACATTCCCTCTTCTGCCTTTGAACACTAACGTGTGAGGATAACATGCACAGAGATGGTGTAGCCATCTTGCAACCATGAGGAGATGAGAGAGGAAAAAAGCCTGACAATCTCAGAACCACACAGCAAACATGTAGAAAGAGCCTGGGTCCTTGAAGCTTGTCACTGAACCACTGAATTAACCAATGTGTGTGGGTGGGCATCTGGATGAATGAATGGATGGATGGGCAGATAGTTGGGTGGATGGATGAATGGATGGGTAGGTGGGTAGATGGGTGGATGGATAGATGAATGGGTGGGTGGATTGATGCTGGGTGTATAGATGGATGGGTGGGTGGATGAATGGGTTGGTGTGTGGATAGATAGGTGGGTGGATGTGTGGATGGGTGGGTGGATGGATGAATGGATGGGTAGGTGGGTAGATGGGTGGACAGATAGATGAATGGGTGGGTGGGTAGATGGGTGAGTGGGTGGACGGATGGGTGGGTGGATGGGTGAGTGGATGGATGGGTAGATGGATGGGTGGATGGATGAGTGGATGGATGAGTGGATGGTTGGATAATTCGGTGGATGGGTGGATTCTTGAGTAGATTAGATGGGTGGGTGAATGAATGGATGGGTGGATGGTTGGATGGATGGATGGATGGATGGATGGATGGATGGATGGATGGATGGATATCTGTGAGACATGTGAGGGTAGATGGTTAGGAGTGAATGCATGGAGATATACATATCTACATATATGAAATATAAAGGACTAACAGTGGTATTTTTGTTTTCCTCTGAAGAGCACTCACTCCAAGACATTCAAGGTGAGAACTGGCTGAGAACAACTGAGCTTTTCCAGTACTTTCCTCCAAGCTTCATGCTCCCTCCCTACTTCATGCCCTGGGCCCACCTGTCAAGGCTGATATCTGCCTTCAGTGCCTGTCACCTGTAAAGTCTTGTGCCCCCCTGACTCTTGTGCAGGGCCTCGCCCTGCCAGAGAAATGTTTGGTCTGTAAAGACGCTCAGGTAAGACAGCCTGGCACAGTGGACTCAGAGGGTCTTGAGTCCAAATGCTGGCCCCACCTCTCATGAGCTCCTTGTCCATGGGCAACCCCATAACTCACCTGAGCAGCCTTCTCATCTACAAAAGAACAGAGTGCCATTTGTGGGTCTGCTATGAAGATCCAAGGGGATAATGTATGAAAGCACCCAGCACCATGTGAAGCCCCCAGTATGTCCTCAACAAATGCTGAGTCCTCCTGAGTTCCTTCAGCCAGCTCAGCCACAGCTGGGCATGCATGGGCTGTGGCCAGACAGCAGCCCACATACAAATACAAAGGAGACCTGACCTCTGTCCCATCCAGCCATCCTGCTTCAAAACGCTGTCTTGAGGCATTGTTCTTTGGAGCCAGCCAAGGGCTCGCGGAAGGACTAGAGGAAACTGAGGAAATCTCAATTGCTTCCTCCTTTCTTGTGCCACTGGATCTGGCAGGGTGGGTCAGCAACTGGGAACCTCAGGAGCTTGCAGGTTGAGATCTGACAGAGTGGACAGCTGGCTCAGCAGGCTGCGCCCGGGCCAGCCCAGGGTTGCAACCTCACATCCTGCAGCTTCTGGTGCCCTCTCGGACAGAGACAAATGATAGCTCTCCAAGTCCAATTCTGCTTCTCCTTGGGATATTCCCTAAGGCCTGAGATCACCACCATGCCCCATTACCTCCTCCACTCTTTACCCTCAATACCTCTCACGATCTATCCTCTTGTCCCTCTCCTTTCCTCTCGCTCACTTGTGGCTCCAACTGCTGTACTACCCACGGCACTGCTGCTCCAAGCCTTCCCTCCCCTCGGGCCTCTGCGCAGGCTGTTCTCCCTGGCTTATTTATTCCTCCCTGCCTTGTCCTTCATCTGTTAAGACCCACACTAGGTGTCAAGTATGCCAGGAAAATCTTCTGGGCTCCCACCTGGGTCAGGACCACACATAGGTCTCTGAAGCCCGGCATTTACTGCACGTGTCACACTGTCCTTCTAGATCCATCTCCCCAGCTAAACTGAGCACTTCTCGACATAGAGATCATATCTCGTGGATCTCTGCAGCACCCGTGTATAAAAAGGTGCCCATTCATTCTTTCATTCACTGAATGCATATTCTGATGCATCCAAGTGGTCCTCTCTTTATTGTGGACATGTAACTGTGTGATGATGGTGACAATGCCTTTAGCTTATCCTTGGTCCTGTGTGCTTTTCAAAGCCCTTGGACTTTCTCCTCTCATTAGGACAAAGCTCTCAAACAGATTGACTCTTGGCTCTAAGAATAATTAACTGTCTCTTCTTGGGCAAGTTACTGAACCCCTCATGAGCCTTAGTTTCCTTCTCTGTCACTCATTCATTCACAAACATTTAGAAAGACTTCTGGAGGTTCTGTCCCAGGGGATACCAACATGAGTCAAAAACTGTCTTGGCCTTTGCAGAAATCTCAGTTCAGACAAAGACAGCTTTTGACAGTTCAACCCTTAGGACAGTCAAGACCCCACCAAGGGCTGGGGAGGGGGGGAATGCAGAGTCATTTGATCCACCCGGAGGACCCCAGGAAGACTTCCAGTGACACCCTGGTCAACCCTGTTTGGAGGATTAAATGGTATGTCATTTGTGATGTAGAAGGAACTCCGCAGCACGTGCAAAAAAGTCCAGCACGGCATCAAGCACAGGGTGGGTGCACACCGAGTCTCAGCTTTCCAAGCCAACCAGGAGGGGGGTGTGACAGACTCGAAGCCCCCTGCAAGCCAGCTCAAGGCCCTGCCCACACTCCTCAGATGCCCCCACAGGCTGGTCTCTCCTCCCATGGTGACTGGGATACCTGTCAGAGCACAGACCACCTCCAACCCCAGACAGCTCTCCTGAGACACTTCATTACCACACTTCACTCAGAGTTTGATAAATAAAGGTAATTGTAGAAAATTAGACTCTCCTCTCTTCCAACATAGTAATTGGCATGAGATGCATATCCTTTCTCACACATCATTTTGCCAGGCATATTTGAAGCTTTCCATCTTGGACCCCTCACACAGTGCAGGAAGAGTAATGGCTCAGAAGCCACTGCTGTGACATGCCGGAAGCCAGCAGACAGCCCCCATGAGGCCCCGACTAATCACTGTAGATGCCTCCTGTCACATGCTGGGAGGGTCCCCAAGTAGATCATGCCCTTATGACTACCATCATCAATCACATGGTCATCATGCTCCCCAGAGTGCCTGCGTGAGAGAGAAGCACCTGACATTTAGAAGCTGAGCATCCAATTTCAAATCCCAGCTCTGTCACCAACTTGCTGTGTGACCTTGGACAAAGTGCTCGCCCTCTCTGAGCCTCAGTTACCCCCAGGTAGGAGTGATTATCCTTAATGCAATCAAATAAGACAACACATGACAACATTTCCTAACGGACCAGGCAGATAGCACCTGAGTGCTTCCTACCCTTACTGCCGGCCTCTACCCACATAACTGGCAAAGCAAAACCTGACCAAAGAGGAGGAAAGGACGAAGGTGAAGATGCGCACACCCTTCTCCTGGTACATAGAGAGCTCAGAATTACACGGTAGGATCCAGATGCACAAGAGCAAATGTAGCTCCCTTATACTTCTTACACATGATCTCATCTGCCGCTCCAGCCTCCATCCCACTGCTGGGGCACTGGGGTAGAAGAGGGGACTCCTACTTGGCAAGCTCACCACCAGTTAAATAGGGCTCTGTCCCTCCTGTTTAATATGGTCTGTCTGGTGTTTACACCATGGCCTGGGGTGACGCTCAGTGTTTCAAGATTTCTCCTTCTTGTCCTTCCGAATATGGCAGCCTAAATGTGTGGCTGATCTGGCTGCGACATCTGTCACCCCACTGATCGCCAGGGTTATTCAGCTGATCTGGCTGACTAGGCAGGTGTCCCCTTCCTCCCTTGCCACCACCCTTGCATGTTCCTCCCGAAGCTGCACACTCAGTCTAAGAAGACAACCATCCCCGATATGGGAGGACCATTCTTCAGTCAAGGGGACATGAGTAGCTGCACTCTTCTTCTGGAACCTTCCAACAAGCTCTCAAGGTCCAAATATGGCAGCCAGGGAAGAGGCAGGTGGAGAAAGCTGGGCGTCTCCTGGGAGCAGTGGGTGGGGTCTCCTTGGCTGTGTTACACACCTGGCCCTCCACGGCACCCATCAGGGCCCCTCTTCCTGCTCCTCTCAACACTGGCCACAGTCCCCGCTGGCTCCATCAGCCATGGAATGGGTCTCACCAACCTGGTCCTGAGCCAGCCTTTCCTACTGTGGCCCTGGGAGCCCCTCTTTTTCCCCTGGCCACAAAGCGTCCTGCTCTGCTGACCTCTTGATCCCAGGCATAGTCTGGAGTTCTGGGTCACCTGGCACAGGTCATAAGGACCCCGCAGTGCCCAGTCAGCCTCACCTAACCAGCTCCCTCTTTCTACTCATGTTGCGTTTCCACCCCCGCAATCCCAACTCCTTCCCCACACTGGGTAAGTGGCAAAGTGGATGTTCTAGGACGCTGTCCAGGGTTTCTAGTATCTGTGGTCTCATCCCCACCAGGGGCTGATGCCCAGAAGGGTGGGCCCTCGGGGCTCTCCTTGGGACCCACACGTGTCCTCGCCCTGGCCCCTCTTCACCAGAACCCTTGTCTCCCGTGCTGTGTCGGCAGACCCTCTGCTTGCTCATCTTGTCCAGTGGGAACTTCCCTTTCCATCTCCTTCATCCTCTCCACACTCCTCCTGTGATCTCAGAGTCTGCCAGGCTGGGCTCTTGATATGCAAAGAGGGCTTTGGGGACTTAGAAAGCCTTTCCCCTCTCTCAACAAAGCCTGGCTTTCAAGACCATTATCTGGCTAAAGACTGCAGGATCCTATTCCGTCAAAAGCTGAACATCAATTCTCTCCTTTTGTACTTCTGATCCCCAATCCTATTGCTCTATAAGACCCTGGATGCCTGTGGCTGAAAAGGAAGAGTGGCATAAAAGCAGTTCAGAAACACACAGGTACATTAAAAATATCTATCATTCCTGTTACACCAGACTCTCTGGATGTCAGTGCACAAAGAGGCCTTGCAGAGAACCTCACCCATCTTCCCCCAGCCACGTTAGAGGCCCAGAGACGGCAGAGATGGGGCGCAACCCACACAGCAAGGCAGTGGCTGAGCAGGAATGAGAAGACATGGTCCCTGATGCCTGGTCAAAGGCTTTTCCCGTGATGGCTCCACCAGGGAAGGAGGTGCAGGCCATTCCCTTATGGACCACCCTGCACCTAAGCACCTTCCAGAACTCTGTGAAGCAGGGGTCAAGTCTGTCTTGCTCACCAGTGCACCCCCATCACTGAGTGCAGGGTCTAGAATGCAGTGACAGGGACGTCTCAACCCATGTTCCCACTTCACTGCTCCGTATTCCATGCCAGTCATGTCAAAGGCATTTGAACCAGAGCAGCTCCATCTTGAATAGGGACTAGGTAAAATGAGGTTGAGACCCACTGGACTGCATTCCCAGACAGTTAAGTGACTCGAAGTCACAGGATGAGATAGGAGGTTGGCACAAGATGCAAGTCATAAAGACCTTACTGATAAAACAGGCTGCAGTAAAGAAGGCATTCAAAACCCACCCAAGACCAAGATGGCGTTGAGAGTGACCTCGGGTCATCCTCACTGCTACACTTCCACCAGTGCAGTGACAGTTTACAAATGCCATGGCAATGTCAGGAAGTGGTCCTATATGGTCTAAAATGGGGAGGCACGAATAATCCACCTCTTGTTTGGTATATAATCAAGAAATAACCATCAGATGGGCAAGCAGCAGCTCTCAGGGCTGCTCTAGGGAGTAGCCATTCTTTATTCCTTTACTTTCCTAATAAACTTGCTTTCACTTTACTGTAGGGACTTGTCCTGAATTCTTTCTTGCACGAGATCCAAGAATCCTGTCTTGGGGTCGGAATTGGACCCCTTTCCTATAACAGTCACAGTGAATTCCTCTATCCAGGCACCTCGGAGGCACTCCCTGTCTGCACCTGTGTTCAGGGGGCTGGCTGCCACCTGAGATGGAATCCTCCCACCTGCCAGCCTCTTGCTCCACACCAGGCACTGTGGGGTGCCTTTACCCTACCCTGCTGTCCTCAGCTTCAGCCCACCATGGTCTCTCTGAACCTCACTTTCCTCACCTTCTCCAGAATGGTTTGACTGGATGTGGCTTTTAGACATTTTTTAGCAGCAGAAAAACAGAGCTTCTCTTTGGTAAGCAAGGAGATGAGGTCCTCCTGTAACACCTGGAAAACTGAGAGGTAGGCATACACATCTGTTGTCTGAATCAGTGGTTTTGGCTTTACGGCTCCCCTAAAGCACAGATGCACAGAATTTGAAAATCAACTAGATATTTCCTCAGGGTTCTTGCAATACCAACTTGATTAAAATTTAAGAATCAGACAGTCTAGACACAAATAAGTAAGAATAACATCAGCTACAAGCAACAAAATTAAAAACAAACAAGAAAAACCCTGAGCTTTAAATCAAAGAGGGGTGTTCCCTCCCAAGACAAAGTCCAGCAGAAGGCAGACCCTGCCTGGGAGAAGCACACCCCAAAGCCATCAAGCACCCTCCCCACCTCCACTCAGCCATCTTCCACCTGGGGCTTCCTCCTCAGATTCGTGGCCTCAGGACCACAAAGAGGCTGCTCTGGCACCAGCATCTTGCCTGTGTTCTGAGCAGGAAGAAGGGGACTGGCAAGGAGCCAAAAGCCTATACCAGCTGGGTGGCCTCCCTTTAAAGACTCTCCTGAAGACATCCAGTGAATCTGCTCAGATCTCATGGGCTAGAACGTGTCACATGGCATCCCAATAAACCAGGGAGAAGGGGAAAAACACAGTTTTGGGGTTTTTTTTTTTTTTTTTGAGACGGAGTTTCACTCTTGTTACCCAGGCTGGAGTGCAATGGCGCAATCTCGGCTCACCGCAACCTCTGCCTCCTGGGTTCAGGCAATTCTCCTGCCTCAGCCTCCTGAGTAGCTGGGATTACAGGCACACGCCACCATGCCCAGCCAATTTTTTGTATTTTTAGTAGAGACGGGGTTTCACCATGTTGACCAGGATGGTCTCGATCTCTTGACCTCGTGATCCACCCACCTCAGCCTCCCAAAGTGCTGGGATTACAGGCTTGAGCCACCGCGCCCGGCCTGTTTTGGTTTTTTAATCTGGGTGCCTTGCCACCTTGAAGAAAGTCTGGGCTCTGCAAGTAAAAATAAAGATGGTGGCGAGCAACTGGGTCCACCCCAGGGGGCCTGAGGTCAGCCCCGGCCTGCTATTAAGCTGTTGTGTGGTTTGGAGCATGTCCCTTACCCCCTCTAGCCTCGATTTCCCCATTTAAAATTGGGAGAATTGGGCCAGATGCTGTGGGACTTTATCCAGCTCTGCCTGCCTGGTGCAAATCTTGATGCTGCTCCCTACCAGCTGTGTGACCTGGGGTGGCCATTGGACAACCCTTTGGCTCAGTTTCCTCATCTATAAAATAGGGGCGATCATGGAGCTGCCCCATAGGGTTCGGAGGACTGGACGGGCTGATACTTGTAGGGTGCTGAGCAGAGTCTCACAGGAAGGCACAGACAAAAGCCATCAACACCACTGCCATGCTAAGCTCTGAGAGTCCACGAGTCCTGAGTCCTGCTTCTGTGCGTCTCTGAGTCCTGGGTGACTGGAGGCAGGTGCCTTCCCCTCTTGGGGCCCAGCAGGTCTGAGAGTTCCCTTCAGAAGCTGGGCCTGGCTTGACAGGACAGTGAGTCCCTTGCTGGGCTGGGAGCAGGGACAGGAGAGGACAGAGTCAGCCGGTTTCCTGCAGCCGGGGCAGTGACCTGGGCAGCAGGGACTTCCTGTTTCCCAGAGGGAATCCGGGCCACTGTGTCCAGCCCATCCCTCCCCTCCCCACAGCTCCCCTCTGTAATGGAGGAAACTGTCGCTGGGGCAACCTTCCCTGCGTCATCTTCCTCGGGCGGGGCGGCCCTGTGTGGGTGAGAAAAGCACCAATGACAATCACCCTTTGTCTCCAGCTCAGCTGCTCCCAAAGTGCTTTCTGACCTTGCCCTCATCTCAGCCCTGAGAGCCTCCTGCCCATTTTTCAGATGAGGAAACTATGGCCCAAGGAGGTAAGGTGACTTGCCCCAGGTCATAGGTTACAAGGCTGGTGAGAAGTAAGGCTGGGATTAGAACCTTAGTCTTCTGAAAACATTGGCACCCAGTGGACTCACAGTCAGAGCCCCTGAGACACTGTCAGAGCCTGCAGCTTGACCCTCTGCTGCTCTGATGACCTGGATGTGACCCTCGGCCACTTTCACCTCCCCGGCTGGTTCCCTGAGGAAGGAGGCTTGGGGTCTCCTGAAGACCCCTTTGTCTTTAACATGTTCCCACTGTCCAGCCTCATGACACTTGTCCCTGGGGATACAGAGACCAGACAGAACCACTCCACAAAACCTAGGCACAAACAGCTGTAACTCAATGTGGCCAGTCTGACATGCCACGGGCTAGGAGCAGAGGCCTTGCATCCCCAGGTGCAAATCCTGACCTTGGTACTTGCTGGCTGTGTGCCTTAGGCTGGTAACTTAACCTCTCTGAGCTTCTGCTTCCTCGCCCATGAAATGGAGGTCGTATTAGTTCCCTAGTGCTGCCATAAACAAACTGCCACAAACTCGTTGACTTCGGATGACTGATCTAAATCTCTCAGTCCTGGGGCCTAAAGTCTGAAGACGAGATTTTTGGCAGAGTTTGCTCCTTCTTGGGGCTCTGGGGGGAAATGAGGTCCATGCTCCTCTCTAGCTTTGGTGATCTTGACGTTCCTTGATTTGTGGCTGCATAACTCCCATCTCTGCCCCCATCTTCATCCTCCCTCTGTCTAGGCGTCACCCCAATGTCCCTCTTCTTAGAAGGACATCAGTCAGTGGATGAGGGCCCACTCTAATCCACTGTGACTTCATTTTGACTTGATGACACCTGCAAAGACCCTATTTCCACATTCACAGGCAGCAGGGGTTAGAATTTGAGCTTGTTTTTCTGGGGAACAGAGTCACAACACTGCTGTGAATTGTGGTGCGAATCATACAGGTCATTCTTATCTAAACCCTCCAGCCCCAAGTCAAACTCGCAGAAAGTCCTCCGACAGTAGAGACTTATTCTCGCTTTGACTCTCCCACCCCAGCAACCAGCCCCAGCTTTGACTGTCCGCCTGGTGCCCAGCTCCTCCAGGTCTGAAATCCTGACTCATGCCCCCGAAGCTCCCAAAGGCTGCACTAATAAGAGCCATTTTTTTTTTTTTTTTTTTTTTTTTTTGAATCAAGGTCTCACTCTGTCACCCAGGTTAGAGTGCAGTGATGTAACCTCAGCTCACTGCAGCCTCCGCCTCCCAGGCTCAAGCGATTCTCCCACCTCAGTCTTCCAAGCAGCTGGGACTACAGGTGCACACCACCACACCCGGCTAATTTTTGCATTTTTTTGTAGAGACGGGGTTTTGCCATGTTGCCCAGGCTGATATCTATTGCCCAGTTCATATCTATTGAGCACTTGCTATATGCCAGGCACTGTGTAGGGACCAAACAAATATCTCATTCTGTCCTGATAACAATCTTGTGAGGTCACACCTATTCTTATCACCTATTCTTATCTAAAGTAGAAAACATTCAGAGATGTTTAGCGACTTACCTGGGGACACCAGCTAGAAAGCTACAGCACTACTCAAACCTACTGCATCTGGCTTAGAGCTCTCAACTCTATAGCCTTCCTGCCTCTCTAACAGCAGCCCCCAAGCGCACACCAACAACCAACCTCCGTGTCTGCTTGTCCTCTTGCCTGTTGCTGCAGCTGTCCCCAAGCATCTTTCTCAGGAGGTCCCGCCTGACCCTCCTGTTCCTCCCACTGCTGAGTCTGCCTGCTCATGGCTGCACACATCACCTCCCGCCCAGGGCTCAGCCATGCTGCTGGACTCCAAGGAGAGGCTACATTTTAAGAGGCACAGCTGGAGGAGAGGACCCCAGTCCAGGCGGGAAAACAGCACCGATGTGGAATCTGGAAGCAGTGAGATATGGGGTCACAGGAAGTGGATGCTGGGCACAGACGAAGGAGAGAAGGTGGGAAGGCAGGTTGGAGCCTGGTTGTGAGGGGCCCTGAAGGCCACACTAAGGTTTCTGATTGGGACCCTGGCAGGGGAAGGGGTACACGGAAGGGGATGGGAGCAGGGCAGGAACAGGGTCAGGCTAGTATGGAAGAAACCCTCCTCCGGCACCACAGACTGGGTGGGGTGGCAGAGAGCACCTGGAGGTGGTCCCCCAAGAGAAAGCTGTCACAGGCTTGGCTACCGATCAGGGGCTTGTGGGCCAGTGTTTCCCAGATGCAGCTGGGCTGAGGTCCTGCTATGGCTCCCGCAGCCCTGCATGTGTGCAGACCACCCGCATGTGCTATTTCATCACCAGGACAGTCCCCAGCCTGGGTGACCGTGTCTGTCCTCATCAGTTAGATGGATGTCCTCATTAGTTAGCAGGTGTAGAGGTGGACCTGAGAGCAGGGGCCCTGCCCCTGCCCCATCCTGAGCTGGGCCTCCCAGAACAGGACAGGTCACTGTAAGAGCTAAGATCACATTTATTGAGCAGTGACTGTGTGTCTGGTGCTGTTTTAAGCATTCGCTGTGGATTAATTTCTTTACTCTGATGAGCAACCCTGCGAAGCAGGTGCAATTATTATTCCCATTTTATAGATAAGAAAACTGAGGTTAGTAGACTCGCCAAGGTCACATTTGCTAAGTGCTGGGGCTCGACTTGGAGCATACACCCAGGTCCAGAACAAACTCAAGGGAGGGGCTGAGAGAGCTGGAGCTGGATGGATTTGGGATGGAACAAAAGTCAGTGTAGCTGTGACTCTGAGCACCAGCCACAAAGGAGGGGTAGCATCTCAGCTCCAACCCCAGTGCCTGCCACTACAAAAGCTTCTCTGCCCAATCTCCCCAACTTAGACATAATCCCCAGGTAGGAGGTCCCAAAATGATTAAGATTATATTTCTGCTACACTCAGTGAAATGGGGGCTCAAAATAGAAACCCAGGTCAGAAATAAAAAAGAAAATTACACTTCTTATGCATCAATGTTGTGACTTCATACCTGATATGCTATCATCGAACCCATTGTACAGATGGGGAAATTGAGACTTAGAATAAGCAGTGAAGATGGGTATGGATGACCTCCAGGGCCCCAGCAGTGAGCTCACACTTCACCCATTCAGCTGGAGTAAACCTGACATACTGTGGAACAAACTGGGGCTCAATACTCTGACGATTCCGGGGTTCCAGTCCTGTCTCTGTCCCTTGGTCACTGTTGAATAAATTGCCTCTCTGAACCTCAGTTTCCATGTCTGTGAGATGGACTAGTAATGCTCTCCTTCATTAATTCACTCCACATACATTTATGGAGCATCTACTATGTGCCAGGCATTGCACTAGGAGCTGGGGATACAGCAATGAATAAACTTTTGGGGGTATGTCAGGATCTACCTGATAAATGATGGGCCATTCCCTCTGCCTTCCCCACGCTGTGGGTGTGCCCCACAGCACCTGCATGATGTAGTAATGTAAATACCTACCATGGTGGCCCTACGATGCCCTGGCTAGAAGACTGTGGTGCTCGTGGGGTGCTTTCTGAGAGGGGAGACAGCTGGATGAGGCTCTAATGCCTCGGTGTTTTCCAGAACTTTTGTCCTGCAGGGCCAGACTGCTATCCTGCTGTCAGAGGTGTGGCCTCAGGAGTGGAAATGGAAGTTGTAGGGTGAGGCTGGCTCTTAGCCACTGTTTGGGCACAGGAAAACATTTTCATATGGGGAGGGGAAGCCCCGGGAATCTACCCCAGCCAGACATCTGGAGGGTAGCCCCATCCAGAGCCAGCCCTGGGCAGGGTGATGGGAGACAGGTGTATGTGTGTGTATGTGTATGTGTGTGTGTGTGTGTGTGTGTGTGTGTTCATGTGGGTCTGTTTCTGTGGATCTGTAACTCTGTGTGGATCTGCATGTGTTTGTGGGTGTACACCTCAATATTACCAAGTCCCAGAGGGGAGGAGTACCCCAGACCTTCCTATACACACAGTCACACTGAGGCAGGCACACACAATCTATATACAAAGACCCCACCCAGACACACAGACAGATACATGTGCATATACTCAAGCATCCACAGTCTTCTGGGTACATAGATGTATATATATACACAGACACATGCCCATAAGCACACACACACACAAACATGCCTTCACACAAGGACATACACAGAGACACATGCAGACACCCAAAAGCTGATGGGACCAAAGCCCAGGGAGGAAGGCGAGAGTGGGAGGTGATAACCAAAGGCAGGCAGCGCACGCCCAAGGGCTCCCAGCTTAAGAGGACATAGCTATGCGGGTCCCTCACTGGAGCGCAGGGTGAGATGTACCTTGAAAGAGTGCCGCAGAGGAAACATTGGCCCAGAGGAAGGAGCAACCAGCCCTGCTGGACAGGAGTGAGATCAGGAAGGACTTCCCAGAGGCAGTGACAGAGGCTTTAGAAAAGAGCCTAGGATGGATATGGTTCAGGCCTATAATCTCAACACTTTGGGAGGCCATGGCAAGAGGATCGCTTGAGCCCAAGAGTTGGAGACCGGCCTGGGCAAGACCAGTCATAGCAAGACCCTGACTCTACAAAAAATATTTTTTATTTAGCCAGGCGTAGTGGTGCATGCCTGTGGTCCCAGCTACTAGACAGGCTGAAGCCAGAGGACCATGTGTGCCCAGGAGTCCAAGGCTGCAGTGGGCTGTGCTTGTGGCACTGCACTCAGCCTGGGCAACAGAGTGAGACCCTTTCTCTAATAAATAAATAAATAAGACACCAGAAGTCCAGAGAGAGGAAGAGGGGGCGGGGTGCATCTTGGAGTGTGCTCAAAGGTCACACCTCACGCACCTATCAGCCTCTCCCTGGACCAGTCCTCCCCATCATTCCTCCCCATCTCCAGCCATTGTCTACCATCCTGCCATGAGTCCCCTATTCTCTTCCATACCTACAGTCAGCATTGATGGCTGTTGGCCACCCAGAAACCCTGTCCCTATTCTCTAGGTAACAGAAAATTTCTTCCTCTCTTAGAGAACTTTCTTCTCCCTTATTACCTGTAGCAGGCACAGTACTAGGACCCCTGGGATTTTACATGTGGCTACTGGAAGAGAGAGGCTGTGGGTCTCCTGTCTGACAAACTGACAGGATGTGGCCCCAAACTGCCTGTGGCCATGTCTACCTCCCGCCCACGGCGAGGAGGGAGGCTGCCTGGAATGGAAGAGACGGAAGCCAACAGAGTGGAGAGGGTAAGGTCCCAACTGATCCAGGTGCGCCTGAGCCACCACCATTCTGTGCCTGCCAGAGTGATAGCCTGGGCAGCCCTTTTTTTTTTTTTTTTTTTTTGAGGCAGAGTCTTGCACTTGTCTCCCAGGCTGGAGTACAATGGCCTGATCTTGGCTCACACAACCTCAACCTCCCAGGTTCAAGCAATTCTCCTGCCTCAACCTCCCGAGTAGCTGGGATTACAGGTGCCAGCCACCACATCTGGCTAATTTTTGTATTTTTGGTAGAGACAGAGTTTCACCATGTTGGCCAGGCTGGTCTCGAACTTCTGACCTCGTGATCTGCCCTCCTTGGCCTCCCAAAGTGCTGGGATTACAGGCGGGAGCCACCACCCTTGGCCCAGTGCAGCTCATTTTTCATATATTCTGGTTTGATCTGGTACCAAAAACTAGAAGAGACCTGACTAACAGACCCCTTCTTCATTCTGTCTTCCATCTGTCCTTGCCCCATCATCATCACCTACCCAGCCCCCTCCCCACCATAGGCTCTGTCCCACCTACCTCTCCTTCCCACATCCATCCTCCAGAGCCCCTGCCCCCCACCCTCAGCCCTGCATCACCAACCCTCCCCAGAAGGGGCGGTCCTGGGCTCTAGTGACAGCTGAAGGTCAGATTTCACAGGAGGGGGCCTCTGGGTTGTATTCAAGGCTGAAAGCTCTGGAAGTAATGGGAAGAGACAGTGGCTGCAGGCAGCACACAAGGCTTGGCTTTAGGCCTGGGTAGGGAACCTGGCCCTCCCTCTGTTAGCAGGCACCTATAGGGCTGACCTGTCCTGGGTCAGGCTTGGGTACCTCTGCCCCATTTGAAAGCATCAACCCCTTCTCTGGTCTCTCAGCCTCCAGTCTCTCTCCCCTCCTTCCCAGCTGCATTCTGTGGCCAGAGAGAGCTTCCAAAAATGCAAATCTGACAATGTCATTACCCTCCCCACAGGACTCTAACAGTTCCCTGTGCCCTAGGAGATAATAGCCTTTAGTCTGGTTATTAGCTAGGATATAGGTTGAGCTTCTAAAGCAGAGACCCAAAATAACTCTGGCTTAAAGGAGAGAGAACTTTATTTATCCCTCATATAATCATTTACATATCAACCATTAATGGCTGGTGATCCTTGGCATAGCGGACCGAAGTTCCTTCTGTCTTGTTAATCTGTGGTCATTCCGTGTTACCCTCATTCACATGTTCAAGATGGGACCACGTGCACCTTCCGCCAATGGCAAGGGGAAAGGGACAGGGTGGACACACCGCTATCTTTTAAGTGATCAAGGGGGAAAACCTACACTTCTGCTCGCATCCTATTGGCCACATTAGTCACATGGCTCCACCTAGCTGCAAAGCAGGCTGGGAAATGTAGTCTTTCTTCCAAGCTGCTAGGTGTTATTCCTATGAAAGGAAAAACAGATACCATTACAAAGCCATCAGTCTCTGCCTCAGCCTAGCATTTGGAGTCCTTCATATCTTTGTTCATGCTGTGCACCATTGCCCACCTCCCTCTTTCTACCTCCCTAGTGCCTGCTCATTTATAAAGACTCAGCTCAGTCCAGGCGTGGTGGCTCACACCTATAATCCCAGAAATTTGGGAGGCCAAGGTGGGTGAATCACCTGATATCAGGAGTTTGAAACCAGCCTGGCCAACATGACAAAACCCCGTCTCTACTAAAAATACAGAAATTATCTGGGCATGGTGGCATGTGCCGGTAATCCCAGCTACTCAGGAGTCTGACACATGAGAATCGCTTGAACCTGGGAGGCAAGAGGCAGCAGTGAAAAGACATCATGCCGCTGCACTCCAGCCTGGGCGACAGAGTGAGACTGTCTCAAAAAAACAGACTCAGCTCAAATGACCTTTATTCTGGGAAGCCCTTCTTGACCACCACCCCAGTCTAGAGGAAGAGTCTTCGTGTCCATTGATGACATGGTGTCATGTGTAAGGAAGAATTCATCGCCCACCCTAGATTGGAAGCAACCTCAGGACAGAGACTGCAACTGATTCAATTCTGCATCCCCCCCACCCAATATCAAGCCTGAAATGGATGGGCATTAGGAAATACAGAATAAATGAATGAAAAACTAAGTGAGTAAATGATCTATTTAAATTAGATAATTGATGATTGATTGAATGTATGATTGTGGGCCTGGGGAGACACCTGAGCATTGATGGTGTGCTGATTAGGCCGGCAAGACTCCCCTGGGAGTCTCACCTCCTCATATGCAGTTCCCTCCACCAGAAATGCTCTTCCCTTTGGTTACTGTCTAGCTCCTGCTCCACCCTTACTTCTCATTTAAATTCACCTCCCGAGGGAGCCCTTCCCTGCCTCACTCCTCCCTCACTCCAACAGCACTCTTCCCCCGTGACACCCCGCACAGTCCACAGACCACGGTCCTTCCTCTGAAGCACTCAGAACAACTGTCACCATGTATATGCCATGTACTAGTTTGTCCACGAGACTGGGAGCTCCATGAGAACAGGGTCTGGTCTGTCTCTCCCATCGTTGAGTCCCCAGCCTGGCACAGTGCTGGACAGAGTAGCTGTCCACTAAAAGTTAAATGAGAACCCGACTTCTTAGAGTGTATCTAAAAGGATTGACATTTTGGCCCCAAGAAGGGCCAGGATAATGTTTGTGGCATGAGTGAGTAGGTGGCAGCCTCAGTTCTGCATGGCAGGTGGCATTAAGAGTCTATGCCCCCCCCCCAAAAAAAAGTCTATGCCCAAAGGTGGCCTGACTGAGGGGCCTGTGGGGACAAGAGACAAGCAGAAAACTGCCCACAAGCATCTGATAGTAGAGCCCTGAGTGTGGTCTGCTATGTAGAGAATAACAAAGGGTTGGGAGCCACACCTTCACTTTGCTGGAGAGAGAGGGGCTTGCTGGAAGGCAGGAGATATTGTGATACAGATGGCAAGTTACTTAACTACTCTGTGCCTCAGTTTCCCCATGTGGAGGAGTTAACAAGAGCACTGTCCTCATGGGATTGTTGTGAAGACTAAAAGATGAATCCATGTAAAGTGCCAGGGCTCGGTTCACTGTACATGTTTGCGGGTAATATGAAGCGTCAATAAAAATACCTGTTCCCAGGTCAGAAAGAGCCCTGGCTCAGCCTCAGATTTCTCATCTGTAAAGTGGGTGCGCCAATATGTTACCCCAGGGCCTTGGAAAGATATAGTGAGACAAGGCTCTAAGGGGATTGGCTTCGTGCCTGGCACCAGGGAATCCTCACTCCTTCTCCTGAGACAGAGAAGAGAGAGGTGGGTGCAGAGAATGCCTGCCTGCCTCCCCTGTCATAGGCACAAGCCTGGGGAAGTGGGGAGGCCCCCTGGTGACTAATCTCATTAATGGTAATCATCACCCTGGTTCTCATTAATATAATAACACTGGGCTCCCAGCCGCCGCCTGGCTCCAGCGCTGGCTCCTCTGTGCCTCTCATCTCTGCCTGGCGGGGGGTTCTGCAAACACTCATTACACTCCAGTCCCTGGGGAGGCCGCCAGAAGCAGCAGCTATTCCAGGCACACGGCTCAACTCTGGGCCGAAGGCTCTGCTTTTAATAAGCACCGTTGTACACACTCAAGCTCACATGCACACACTCACATGCACACACAGGTGCTCACACACACAATTATGCAGCACTTTGCAAGCTCTTTGCTGGCCATTAATAATAATCGCTCACAATGACTAAGCCTTAGGTGGTAAACAATGATTGTGGAAGCCTGCTAAACACTTCCACTTGCCAGGAACAGTTCTAAGTGCTTGCTCCACTTGTATTAATCCGTATCATCTAAATGAGCATTCCTGGTGTTTCCATGTTGCAGCTGTGGAAACTGAAGTACCTGGAGGTCATGAGACTTACCCCAATCACTGACCCGTGGAGCAACAGAGCTGGGATCCAAATGCACGGAGCGTCTGCTTAACACTGCTTCAAAGGGTATTAGCTCCTCAAGTCAATCCTCATGCTGATTCAGTCCTTATTCTCCCCATTGCACCAGTGAAGACATGTGCTCAGAGAAGTGATGTCACTTACTCAGGAACACACAGGGCAGCCCAACCAGGGTGGCAGCCTCACCACTCCCCAGGGGTAGAAGTAGAAAGGGAAATACTATATACTATTTCTCTTTTAAAAAGGGGCTGGGGCACTGTGGCTCATGCCTGTAATCCCAGCACTGTGGGAGGCTGAGGCGGGTGGATCACAAGGTCAAGAGATTGAGACCATCCTGGTCAACATGGTGAAACCCCGTCTCTACTAAAAATACAAAAATTAGCTGGTTGTGGTGGTGCGCGCCTGTAGTCCCAGCTGCTTGGGAGGCTGAGGCAGGAGAATTGCTTGAACCCGGGAGTCGGAGGTTACAGTGAACCAAGATCACAATCACACCATTGCACTCCAGCCTGGGTAACAAGAGCAAAATTCCATCTCAAAAAAGAAAAAGAAAAAAAGGGAGAAACTGAGGCCCAGAGAGATTACACAGGGACCAGTGGAGCCCTGGCCCCCTCTTCCGGTCTCCCACCTCACCCCCAGCTCTCACCCTCCCACACTCACCCCCACCTTGGAGACCTGAATTCAGACACAGACCTGCTGGCTTGTCCATGGGGGACTCAGCGTGAGAGGCCCTCCGGCCACCGGGGCTCCCTCCAGGCCATTGATGTTCTGTGCCACCACCTCCTAGCTGTGTGTTCCTAGACAAGTCACATCACCTCTCTGGGCCTGGGTTTCCTCAAAATGGGGAAAAGAACTGACACTTAGGGAGCGTCTACAACATTCCAGGCCTATTCTATGTGCGTTCCATGCAGTATTTCTTTTTTCTATTTTTTTTATTTTTTTATTTTCTGAATCAGAGTCACCAGACTGAGTGCAATGGCACGATCTTGGCTCACTGCAACCTACACCTCCCGGGTTCAAGCAATTCTCCTGCCTCAGCCTCCCGAGTAGCTAGGAGTACAGGCATGCACCACCACACCCAGTTAATTTTTGTATTTTTAGTAGAGATGGGGTTTTAGCATGTTGGCCAGGATGGTCTCGATCTCTTGACCTCGTGATCAGCCCACCTTGGCATCCCAAAGTGCTGGGATTACAGGCATGAGCCACCACACCTGTCCTCCATGTAGTATTTCATTTTATTCTCACCACAAACCCAGAAGGAAGATATTTTTAAAATCTATGATTTTTAAGATTCTGTTATTCTATAGAATAGAATTCTGACTCCCACAGAGTCTATTATGAAAAATTCCACGATCTTAGAAAGAGTCCATTACTCTGGGATTCTCAGTTACTGGAAGGTTCCATCATTCTATAGCTTGTGGGGTTAAAGAACTTAATGAATTGGTGATTCGTTGCACCTCAAGGGCAAGAGGCAGTCTGTCAGCCCTTGGTCAGCCTTGAATCCCACCATTGTCCACCCCTGCCCCGTCCCCTCCCTCTACTGTGACATCGGAGCCAGCTAAGGCAGAACAACCTGTCTCTATGGCACCGCCTTGAGTCTAGGGTCAGTGAGGACCGTGGAGACTGCCAGAGCACGTTGTGGGTAACTTGGTGGACAAAGGGCTCTGTGCACCCGCCTCCACTGTTCTGGCTGGGCCTCACACACAATGGAAGGACCTTTCAAAGCTGCACCCAGCCTGCCCCCTCCCTCAGCCAGAGACACCCAGAGGTGCAACTGAGCTCGGTCACAGAGCAGGCCCCCTCCCTGCTTAGAAGGTCCATGGAGAGGAGGTGGGGGCCACTGGGTACAGAAGTGCAAGAGTCTCCCCACTCTTTCTTAACTACCGGTGGTTCCAACCTCTCTACCTTTGCCCATGCTGTTCACCCTGCCTGACACGCCTCTCTCCCTCTATGAATCCTCCAAGCCCCCTCATGTCCTACCTCCTCCAGCAAGGCCTCCCTGGTTTTTCTACCCCAACCCCATCCCATTTCCTCTTTCTCCAAAGTCCTGTTGTGTGGCACTGGGGGACTCACGTGGGGCTCAGAGACTCTCGTCTCTCCTTTCCTGTCTGTCTGCTCTGCTACCACCAGAGTGATCTTCCTGGAACACAAATATGGCCTTGTCACACTCTTTCTATAGAATCAAACTCAGAAGTGTGGTATTCATATCTTCCCAACTCAGGCCCCATCCTTTCTGCTTGGCTTCAGTTTCTGCCTCAACTCCATGCATTAAAGCTTGGCCAGATGAGGTGGGGATCTGCCCTCCAGACACATGGCCCCCTGGCAGCGCTTCTGAGACTAGAGCAGCTGAGACCTTGCCTTGATCGCAACACATAGGCATTGAGAGTCCCCTTGCCCATCCAACTACACATACACACAACCCTTAGGCTGTCACCAGGGAGCCCACTGGGATTGCAATGGTGTGTGTTGGTACCATGGACAGTGCTGGTGGGGGCAGGCTCTGAGGGCTATGAAATCCACCCACCCTAGGGCATGCATGTGTTTCATACAGCAGGCATTTGCTGAGCACCAGCTCTGTGCCCCACTCCTGCTAGGTGTTATGGAAAATTCCAGAGAAATAGATATGTTGTCACTGACCCCAGGGGCCTTAGAGACTGGTTGGAGAACTGACAGCCCTGCCACCAACCTCCCACCTGCCTCCCTGCAGACTGCCACGGTCATTTGTACAAATCACAAATCTGACCATATCTCTCCCACCTCCCACCTTTTTTTTTTTTTTTTTTTGGAACAGTCTCAATATGTCACCCAGGCTGGAGTGCAGTGGCATGATCGTGGCTCGCTGCAACCTCTGTCTCCCAGGTTCAAGTGATTCTTCTGCCTCAGCCTCCCTCCCAAATACCTGGGATTACAGGCACACACCACCATGCCCGGCTAGTTTTTGTATTTTTTTGGTAGAAATGGGGTTTCACCTTGGCCCAGCTGATTTTCAACTCCTGACCTCAGGTGATCCATCGCTTCAGCCTCCCAAAGTGCTGGGATTACAGGCATGAGCCACTGTGCCCAGCCCCGTATCTCTCTCTTAAAAGCTCCATGGGACACACACACACACACACACACACACACACACACACACACACACACCCTCTCTCATACACACACACACACCCATCACACACATCAACTGCTTGTAAGAGAAACACCAAACCATTGAGCATGACAGTCAAGGCTCTTTCTGACCCAGAAGGCCCATCCACCCTCCTCCCCTCACCACCATCCCCACCCTCATGAGCTGAATACTCCAGCCCTACTTGATTTCCATCATTCCCCAGACATTCAAGGGTGCTTTTCTCATTTTTGTCCTCTAGAGAGTATCTGCCTCTCTTCTTTTCACAGAGAACTCCTACATAGACTTCAAAACGTAAACCAAATATTTCTTATTCCAGGAAGCCCCAAAGTGAGTTGTTCCCTCCCTCTGAATGCCAAGAGAGAGAATGCACCCTTCATGTCAAACAGAAGCCACTCCATTTGTCTGGGCTTGTTAGGAAAGGCGTGGTGCTTGGCAGAGTGCAGGGACTCTCTGAGAACCCTAAATGATTAATCACTACGTCAGTAATACTTGTATTTGACAACTTTAAATTTTCTGGAAGCCTAAAAATAATGTCAAAGCTGTGCTTTGTGTGCTATTTTTTCACTCTAGAAGCCTGTCTGTCTTGTCTTTAGGAAGAGAAAGCATTATTTATTGTGTCGACCATATGCCCAATAATTGTTAGAATATGATTAAATAAAACAGCCTCTAGCAGATCAGCACAGACATCAGGTCCAGCCCTCCTCCTTCACATCTGTGTTCCCCATGCCAGGCTGTGAGTTCCCTGAGGGCCAGGATTGCGTGTCTTTTATTCCCCTGGTACCTAGCATGGAGTCTGGCACACAGGAGGTATCCATCAGTATTGGGACACTAACAAACTAGAAAGAATCACATGGGCTCCAGGTCAGATTGCCTGGGTTCAAATCCTCATTCTGCCATGTGCTTGCTGTGGAATTTTAGACACAATTCTAACCTTTCAAAGAGGCCTCTATTTTCTCATCTGTAAAATGGGCATATTACTAGTATACACCCCATGGGGTTATGATGGTCTTTATGATGCTGTGTAAAAAGGACCAGGCATACAGCCTGCCCAGTAGAAACACCTAATAAAAGGTCATTGTTACAGTCACTAATGTTGGGTTGAATTGTGCGGTTTAGCCTTAAGCACAGCAGGAATCCAGAGCAAAGAGAGGGCAGCTTCACCAAGAATCCAAGACAACTTGGATCATCCAAGTCAGTGTTTCCTGAGCACTTCCTATGTACCTTGAATTTATAATGAAGCTTCATGGCAATTCTATGAGGTGGATACTACAATTATGCCCCTTCTATTTCCATAAGCAGCCAAGTATATGAGGTCAAATAACTTGGCTGGAATCACCTTACCAGTAAGGACAAGAGTCGGGAGTCAAACCAGGTCAATTTGGCCCGAGTGGAGCTCTTCACTTGCAAGCCACATAGCCAGCCTCAAGGAAGCTGGACTCTCGGCTGGCCTTTGCAGGGCAAGCCACAAGACAGAGGCACCTCTGCTGGGAGGAAGGACCAAGGACTTCCCGTCACACACTTCCCATGAGCCAACCCAGGGTGTCTCCCAAAGGCCTGCATCCCTCTCTCTATTCTCTCACCCCTAACTTTACCACCCAGCCAGCCTCCCTCACGCCCTCCTTTCCCTTCTTCCTCCTGATGTCCAGGTCTAAGAGTTCATCCTGGCCAACGACTGGGAGCTCCCAGAGCAGGTGATGTTGGAGTAGGGTTTTGAAGGATCCATAGGAGTTTGCCAGGTGGAGGTGGAGAAGAAGTCAAGGTTGGCTGTACTGTTGTCTCACCTACATTCTCAGCATCTGGAATTCTCTGTGCTTCAGCTTCCTCATCTGTAAACATGAGAGTAATGAGTACCTACTGCTTCTCAAGATTTTGTAAAGATTAAATAAGCTACTACATGTACAACAATTTTATTTAATAAACACTCACGTAGCACTTACCATATGCCAGGCACTATTCTATTAAAAAGTTCTTAGAGCATGCCTGGCACCCAGTGAGTCCAATACACATGTCTTCTGTTGTTACTATTACAGCCATGCATCATATAACAATGTTTCATTCAACCACAGATCACATATGCAGAGGTGATCTCATAAGATTATTATTTTTTTTTTTTTTTGAGACGGAATTTTGCTCTTGTTACCCAGGCTGGAGTGCAATGGCGCAATCTCGGCTCACTGCAACCTCCGCCTCCTGGGTTCAGGCAATTCTCCTGCCTCAGCCTCCTGAGTAGCTGGGATTACAGGCACGCACCACCATGCCCAGCTAATTTTTTGTATCTTTAGTAGAGACGGGGTTTCACCATGTTGACCAGGATGGTCTCGATCTCTTGACCTCATGATCCACCTGCCTCAGCCTCCCAAAGTGCTGGGATTAGAGGCTTGAGCCACCGTGCCCGGCGATTTCATAAGATTATAAGGCAGTTGAAAAATTCCTACCACCTGGTGACAACACACGCTGGTGTGAACAAACCTCCTGCATAGCCCGTTGTATAAAAGTCTAGCACAGGGCAGGGCAAGGTGGTTGATGCCTGTAATCCCAGCACTTTGGGAGGCCAAGATGGGCAGACCACTTGAGGCCAGGAGTTCAAGATCAGCCTGACCAACAAGGTGAAATCCCATTTCTATTAAAAATACAAAATTAACCAGGTGTGGTAGCACGTGCCTGTAATCCCAGCTACTTGGGAGGCTGAGGCAGGAGAATTGCTTGAACCCAGGAGGTGGAGGTTGCAGTGAGCTGAGATCATGCCACTGCACTCCAGCCTGGGTGATGGAGTGAGACTCTGTCTCAAAAACATTTTAAAAAATAAGAAAGTCTAGCACATAGAATTATATACAGCACATAATACTTGATAATGGTAATAAATGACTATGTTACTGGTTTATTTACTATATTATACTTTTTATTACTATTTCAGAGTGTACTCTTTCTACTTATTAAAAAAGTTAATTGTAAGACAGCCTGAGGCAGGTTCTTCAAGAGGTATCACGAAGAAGGCACTGTTACCGAAGGAGTTGACAGCTCTGTGCATGCTACTGCCGTTGAAGACCTTCCAGTGAAACAAGATGAGGAGACGGAAGACGGTGTTACTGACGAACCTGACCCCGCAGAGGCCCAGGCTAATGTGTGTGGTTGTGTCTTAGTTTGCAACAAAAAAAAAATGTTTAAAAAGCAAAAATAAAAACAAAATATTTCAAAAATAGGCCAGGTGCAGTGGCTTATGCCTGTAACCCCAGCATTTTGGGAGGCCGAATTGGGCAGATCACCTGAGGTCAGGAGTTTGAAACCAGTCTGACCAACATGGAGAAACCCCATCTTTACTAAAAGTACAAAATTAGCCAAGCGTGGCAGTGCATGCCTATAATCCCAGGTACTCGGGAGGCTGAGGCAGAAGAATCGCTTGAACCCAGGAGGCAGAGGTTGCAGTGAGCTGAGATCACACCATAGCACAATCTAGCCTGGGCAACAGGAGCAAAACTCCATCTCAAAAAAAAAAAAAAAAAAAAAAAAAAAAAAATACCTAGAATAAGGACATAAATTAATAAAATATACAATGTGGGGCTTTTTGTTTTTTGTTTTTTATTTGTTTGTTTGTTTGTTTGAGATGAAGTCTCATTCTGTCACCCAGCCTGGAGTTCAGTGATAAGATCTTGGGTCACTGCAACCTCCACCCCACGGGTTCCAATTCTTTTGCCTCAGCCTCCCGAGTAGCTGGGACTACAGGTGCGTGCCACCATGCCTGGCTAATTTTTGTGTTTTTAGTAGAGACAGGGCTTCACTATGTTGCCCAGGCTGGTCTCGAACTCCTGATTTCAGGTGATCCACCCTCCTCCACCTCCCACACTGCTGTGATTATAGGCACGAGCCAATTTGCCCAGCCTACAATGTGTTTTAAGCTGCACATTATTACAAGAGTAAGAACGTTTTTAAAAAATAAAAAGTTTATAAAACTTTAAAAAAGTTACAGTAAGCTAAGTTTATTATTGAAGAAAAACATTGTATAAATGTAGTGTGTACAGTGTGCACTGACAGTCCTGCTAGCTCTGTTCATGGCAAATGCTCCATATATGTGTACCATTTTTTAAATCTTTTATCGAGTATTTTACTATACCTCTTATTTATTTATTTATTTTAGAGACAGGATCCCACTTTGTCATCCAGGCTGGAGTGCAGAGGTGTAATTATGGCTCACTGCAGCCTCGACCTCCTAGGCTCAAGTAATTCTCCTGCCTCAGCCTCCTGAGTTGCTGGGACTACAGGACTATACCACCACACACAGATAACTTTTTAAAGTTTTATTTTTATTTATAGTCTCACTATATTGCCCAGGCTGGTCTCAAACTCCTGGCCTCAAGCAATTCTCCCGCCTCAGCCTTCCAAAGTGCTGGGATTACAGGCATGAGCCCCTGTGCCCAGCCTCCTGCACTTTTTCTATGTTTGGATATGTTTAGATACATAATTACTTGCCACTGTGCTACAGTTGCCACAGTATTCAGTAGAGTAGCATGCTGTGCAGCTTTGTAACCTAGGAGCAATGGTCTGTATCGCAGAGCCTAGGTGTGCAGCAGGCTATCCCACCTAGGTTTGTTTAAGGGCACTATGATATACACAAGGTGAAATCGTCTAATGACGCATCCCTCAGAACACATCCCCATCATTACGTGACACATGACTGTATTGCAGTATTTTTCGTATCTTCATTTTTAGTGTTGTGCACCTGCTGCATGTCAGTCATTGTGCTGGACACTTAGATCTGCCCACTTTTTGGGTCCCCACAAATCTTCTCTGCAGCCATCATCACTGTGCCCATGACACAGAGGAGAAAGCCAAGTCTCAGGGGGGTAGAGGGGAGGTGAAGGGGCTTCCCCAGGATGATCTAGGAAGAACTTGCCCTGATTAACGGTGAATGACACCTGTATGCTTCCAAAGTCATGCCCTCTCCTTACAGCATGCCGGTAAGACTCTATTTCAGTATTTCCAGCAAGACAAGAGAAAGGTCTAGACTTGGTCAGAGCCTTGAAAATGGACAGGTGCAGGCACTGAGGGTAGGGGATGGTGATGAACAAATCTAATGTCCTTCAAAGTGGGAGGAGTAATCCCCAGCCAGCCCATCTCCCAGGACTGATGTGAATGAATGGCAAGTGAGGCCAAGGACTTCCTGGACAGTGCTTCATGAGCAAAACACATGGCTCACTTGGGAAGGGCTGCTTTTGCTACTTTCTCTGGCAATGAACAAACACCTCTGGAGGAGGGAAATAGCTGAAGCCACGTCAGTCATGACAATTTCATGCAAATTATTTCAACAGAGCCACTCATGGAAGTCAGTTTTCATAAAAGAAAAGGGAACAGGGCCCATGAAGGCACTGACTAACTGGCAGTGGATGACGAAAAGCCAAGGAAAGTAGGACGTGGCAGGAGTTCCCAGGCAGGGGTTGGGGGAATGGCCCGGGGCCTAGACTTGCAGCAGGGGGCCCAGCTCTCCATTTCCTGGGGGTGCAACCTCAGGCAGTTCCCCGTGCCCCTCCAAGAATTGGCTTCTTCTGTTTTAAAGCTCTTTATTATGGAGAATTTCAAATGTAAACTCAGAGTAGACATAATAACAGAACGAAGCCCCTACATGCCCATCACTCAGCATCGATAATGATCAACTCAAGCCCCATGGTACTTCTGTTCCCTCACCCACTCCTCCCCATATTATTTTGAAGCCGGTTCCAGATACCCTGTCACTTCATCTACAAATATTTCAGCCTGTGTCTCTAGAAGGTAAGGACGCATTTTAAAAATGTCATTATCACAGGGTCATTATCACATCTAAGAGCATTGACAATGAATCCTTAATAACAAATATTCACTCGGTCACTTGAGCCCAGAAGTGTGAGACCAGCCTGGACAACATGGCAAAACTTTGTCTCCACAAAAAATACAAAAATTGGTTGGATGTGGTGGTGAGCACCTGTAGTCCCAGCTACTTGGGAGACTGAGATGGGAGGATCACCTGAGCCTGGGGAGCTTAAGGCCGCCATCAGCCATGATCACACAACTGAACTCCAGCCTGGGTGACGGAATGAGACCCTGTCTCAAAAAATATATACATACATACATACACATATACACATATATGTATACAACGTATTAAAAAATACACACACATACATACATATGTGTATAAAGTATTTCAGTCTGTATATACATATATATTTGTATGTGTGTGTATATATACATATATACACAGTTTTTACTCATTCACTCAGTGTTCAATTTCCACTTGCCTCCACTTGGCCAAAGCCAAGTCTAGACCTTTATCTTGTCTTGCTGGAAATACTGAGAAGAGTCTCACTGGCATGCTGTAAGGAATGGGCATGGGATTGGGGCATACAGGTGTCATTCACTGTTAGCCAGGGCAAGTTCTTCCTAGGTCATAACTGGGGCATTTTATTTTATTGATTTTTGAGACAGAGTTTCACTGTTGTTACCCAGGCTGGAGTGCAATGGCGCGATCTCGGCTCACCGCAACCTCCGCCTCCTGGGTTCAGGCAATTCTCCTGCCTCAGCCTCCAGAATAGCTGGGATTACAGGCATGTACCACCACCATGCTCAGCTAATTTTTGTATTTTTAGTAGAGACGAGGTTTCTCCATGTTAATCAGGCTGGTCTCAAACTCCCGACCCCAGGTGATTGGCCTGCCTCGGCCTTCCAAAGTGCTGGGATTACAGGTGTGACCCACCATGCCCAGCCAACTGGGGCATTTAAAAAATATAATTTGTTTGAATCAGAATCTAAATCAGGTTCCCATATTGATTAGTTAACATGTCATTTAAGCTCATCTATAAATTCTCCATCTCTCTCTCTTTTTTTGTCTTCCTTATAATTTATTTGTTGAAAAAACTGGGTCATTTTTCCTACAGAGTGTCCCACAGTGTGGATTTTGCTGATAGGGCCAATGTATTCATCATAAACACATTATGATAAAATAGGGGTAAAAATTGTCCCCAAGAATTAAATAGTGTCTATGAATGAATGATGCTAATTGGAAGGCACCCCACAAATGGCATGTGTTAATGCACCATTAGGGCCTTTCAGTAACACCAGGTGCTCCTGTTGTTCTCATGATATAGTTGAGGTTCAGAGAAGCTTAGTAACCTGCCCATCCTCACAGCTAACTCCTGGCAGGGAGGAGACAGCAGAATCCCACTGCACCTTCCAGTTGCTCTAGGGCTTTGGGATTCTGCTGTTTGAGCCTCAGTTGCTTCATTTGCAAAAACAGGCCAGGAGCCCAGACCTGGGGCTTAAATGAGCTAACATAATATATGGTACCTGGCATAGTGCCTCAACCCATTCCTTTAGCTGTCTGCTCTCTCTCATCCCTACTGGTTATTTGGTGGTGATAAACCTGGATCCTCCTCGGCCCTGAGCCCCGCCTCAGGCCAGCAGAGGCAGGGTGGGTGGCCCTGGAAGCTGAGCACACTCTGTTCTCAGGGCAGCTTGGGCCGGGTAGCTGTGACTCTTGGGCTGCAGGAAACAATCAGCTATTCTTCCTCCTTCCCTCTTGGTTTTGTTGCTCATATCTTGGGTGAGGGGGCCCAGAGGGAAATGTTCCAAGATGCAGCACCCAGCCCACGTGCAGGCTCTTGCCCTTCGCTCTAACAAGCCTAAGCCTAAGTCATAGTTCACACTAGAGCTGCCCCTGATAGTCTGATTGCTACCCAAGCTCGGTGTCACTGATTCAAGCAATAGGCACTGTGCTGGGCCCTGCAAATAAGAATAACAGTAATAACGATAGCAACAACAGTAGTAATAATTGCCCACATTTGTACAGCACCTACTGTATGCCTGCCACAGTCCTAAGCACTATGCATATGAGGCCAGTACTAGCATTGCCTCCATTTTACAGGTGAGGAAACTGAGCACTGAGTTTGAATCACTTACCCAAGGTCACATAGCTAGTCACTGACAGAGCTAGGATTTGGATAAAGGTTTGCCTGGTACGAGGTAGGTGCTGCAAAGAGAAGAATATAAATCCAGCTGCAGATGGCATATTTGCCATGCTTCATGTCTCCAAATACCAACCTTATTGTCCTCATTTGCCATCAAGGAAACCAAGGCTCAGAGAGGTAGAGCAAGGGGTCTGCTTGACTTCAAGACCATGCTCTATCCCTCCAAGCTGAAAATAAAATCACATCACTAGAACTCAAGATGGGGGAGAAGGGCAGGAGGCTGACAGCACTCAGAAGACGGGCATTGCCTTCTGAAGCTCCCTGCATGAACAGCCATGCATGCTTGGCTTTGAATCTGGGCAAACCAACCTCCCACATCATAGCAGGTGTCTCACTGGCCCATTCCTCTATGAGGACCTCCCAGTGGCATCTGGCCCCTTCACCCCACTTTATAGCAGTGCAGACTGAGGCACTGACGTGTCAAGCTGTCTGAGGTCCACAGTGAGGTCCTGGGCCTTGGGGCTCTGTCTTGGCTACTCCGATTCTGGTATCCTGTGGTCCCAAGATTTTTTATTTGTGGCCTAAAGCCAGAGTTCTTCCCCTGGGGGTGAACCACAGGCCCCTTTCACCACTGCCTGGCCCCTCCCAACCACAGCCCCACCCCAGCCTCACCGCAGCAGCTCTGTGGTTTCCTGGACGCTCTCAACCAACAGCAGCTTTTACCATAATGGTTCCCACGAGAAGCTGTTAGTCAATTTTCCCTGCTTGGTTCTCAATTTCTTTGACGGGGGCAGATGGCTGGGGCCCAGGGTACAGCCACGGGCTGCCCTCCCCAAATGACCGTATTTATCTCATACTCTGGACACGGCACATTATTTCAGCTTAATTTTATTTCCTCTTATAAATGGGCACAGCACGGGAAGTGTTAAAAAAAAACAAAAAAACAAAAACAAATAAAGCCAGTTCCTTCACAAGGCTGGTTCAGGTGAGTACCCACGGCGGGGCAGGCGCCCTGGTCTCTTTTCTCCACTGTCTTTTTTTCCTTTGCTTTTCCTTATTTAAAGTTTTGGCCATGAACTCAGGACAGGTACGGTTAATAAACAGGTTACACGGGAGAGAAGGGACAGGGAAGGCCTGGGGGAAGGGACAGCAGACCCGCACATACCCCAGGCCAGTTCTGTACAGGAGAGGACTCACCAGAGGGAGGGACACTGTCTTCAGGGGGCTCTCTGGAGCCACGCCGCCTAAGAAAAATATTTACATGCATTCGCCACGCTGAGGCCAGGGGCACTGCGGTGCCAGGCAGGCACCTGGGGGATGCTGGGGCCACCGGCCCTCAGAGGGCGACTCCCGGGGCCAGTCTTGATGCCTCTGTAAATCTGTACAGTTTGTGGGCCTCTATTTACAGGCAGGAGGCCTGAGGAGGCAAGTCCAGGGCTGCAGTTACTGGAAGAAGAAATTCAGAGAACCCGGGAGGCAGCCACTCCTGGTGAGGCTGAGGATCTGCTCCCTGCGTCCAAGGGCCCCCACCTGGAGGCCTGACAGGAAGCTTTGCCAACTCCAGGGGGGTCTGGCCCACACAGCCTAAGCCCTGCCCAGCCCTGGCTGCCACCCACATACCTCCAGAGATCAAGGGGACCAGCTTTTCAGGCAAGGCCCCCATCTGGCCCTCTGGAGACAGGGCCTGGGCTCTCAAGGTCCCGGCCCACCTCGTGCTCTGGCAGACAGGGCCCCAGAGGCTCTCAAGCCACACAAGCTCCCTCTCATTTGGAACTCGCTGTGTTTCCAGCAAATGCCAAAGCCTCTCAGGACACCCTGTCACAGGTGGGGGCTGGGGCACATGAGGACCCTGCACCCACATTGCACCTCGGAGAGCCCCAGCTTGTCCTCACTGAACTCTCTCTTGGACTGCCTTGCCTTGGTCAGGCCAGCCAGGGCAGATATGGGCTGGTCAGACTCTTCAAGCTCACAAGGATAAAGCCTGGACACCCGCTCCATGAACAAGGCCCCTGGCCTCTTCTCTCAAATGCTAAGGATACAGAGAAGAGAGGCCAGTGCCAGGGGCTCAAGCCCCAAATCAGAAGCCAACCCCTGGGAACGTGAGGAACCAGGCTGACTGGGGCCACCCCTGCCACAGGCTCCAGGCTCCAGGCTCCAGCCCTACACAGAAGCTGCACTCCCTGCTGAGTCTCCCGCCCAGGGACCAGCATCTTCTGGGGCTCGAGGCCCAAGCCCTTTCTCCTCTCTCCTCCCTGGTTTCTCAGCCTTGGCCTGCCCAGGCCGTCTCACCAGAGCTGTAGTCCCCAAGACAGCAGCACCCAGGGAGGAGGGTAGAGAGAGTCTGTGGTCTCTGCTCCTAGGACCCAGCCCTTCTGCTCCAAAGATGACTGAGGCCAACCCACCTCCTCCAGATCTTGCGGGCCCCCCATGCCCACTCTTCTAAGGCTGGGTCCACCTGGCTTCCTCACAAGCCTCTGGGCCCTGTGAAGGAGGGTTTTGGGACTTGAAGATGGAGTCCAGCCTGGAACAGACAGGCTGTGGAACAGCCCCCAGAACCTCACCCTCACTGCCTACACTCCGCTACCCCTCACCCTGCAGAAGTCTGCTGCCAGGGCATCTTGAAAGGGCCCTGAAATACAACCTGCCTTCCTGACTTGAATCTGGGTTGTGGGTGGGGGGTGGGGGTGTGAGTGCCAGCCAATCACAACTCACATCTATCCCTTTGGCTCAAGGAGGCTCCCTGTCAAGCACACCCTCCCCCAAAGATCTGTGACCCCACACTTAAAATACTGATGGAAATAGCCCTACTTGCTAGGTAACAAAGGAGGTAACACCTCCCCCACTGTTACCTGGTCTCATCCCTCAAACCCTGCCCTTGGCCTGGGGCATCTGCAGGGGCTGCTTCCAGCCATGGGCCCTGAAGCTGCAGCCAGAACTGTTTGGCCAAATAAGTGAGGGGATGTCCGCAGGGTGGGCCCCGGGCAGGTGGGCTGAGGCTGGCCTGGCAGGCAGAGGGCAGAGGGTGTGAAGGGCCCGCCCTCACAGGCACTTTGGAGACTTGTGTCCTGGGAGGCAAAGTCAGCCCCCTAGCTCAGAGCAGGAAGGGGTCACAGGGAAATGAAGGAGCCCATCCACATGCCCCCTCCCTGCCCTGGGTCTTCCGTCCTGGGAGACCCAAGAGCCCCTCACAGTCTGGGGACAAATTTCCTTCCTCAGCCTTAGAGGAGCCCCCAGGCTCCCAGCCAGTGGCAGGGCTGGCCCCAAACCTCCCCCTTTGCCAGCTGCAGTGGGGAGGAAGCAGGTAGGGTTGAGGCCAGGCCCGCCTGCATGCAATGCCCTGAAAGGGCTGTGGCCCCACACTTTTTCCAGGAAAGGCAAGGGCCTGTTTCCCTCCAGCACTGAGAGCAGGTCATGTGGCATGAGATTGTGCATCCACATGGGATTGTGTCTGACACCAGCTGGGGTTGGTGGCCACATGGTTGGTGTGGGCACCATGGCATGGGACTGAGTATGACGGGACAACTCCAGGAGACCCAATATGGGCTGATTGTTCCGGCTCAATTCCACCCTCCCCCAGTGAGCCTGAAAGCAGGAGACAATGTGTGTGGTACCAGAGTGTAGGTGTACTGGGGGCAGGAGGAGGCCACACTGTCACTGTCAGGGACCAGGACTAGTGACTTGCATTGTACTTAGTGTCTGGGGGTGTGTAAGTGATGCAAGAGGATAACATTCTTGGAGGGACGTGTGTGTTCTGTGATATGTCTTGATTGGCTGGGCAGTCAGGATTGTGTCTGGATTTGTCACTGCATGCTTTTGTCTGGTGTGCGACTACATGAAAATATGTGTGACAGTGTGGGCAATGGTGTCTGTGCAGGGTCCCCTCATGGGAGAGACAGCAGAGCAGCCTCTCGTCACCAGTGGCTGCCCCGGCACTCTCAGGAAGCTGTTCCATAGGGGAAGATGCAGAAAGAAATGAAGTCTGGGGTGCATGTGTACTTGGCAGGCAAGAGGAGAGACTCAGCAACCCCAGAAAGATGGGACAAAACAGGCTGGTGACAAGGGACACCCTCTCACCCAGGCAGAGAGAGGCTGTGGGATAGATGCAAGAGGTTGCAGTGTCTATATGATTTCAGGGACAGACGAATGTTTGTCCTGGAAACCAGCCTGAGTCCCTCTCTGCCCCAAAAAGGAGATCTCAAGTGAGCCCTGGGGGGACCAAGCTGGGGCTCAGGCCCATCTCGAGCCCCACCCTTTCTTCCACCAGTCAATCAGGAGCTTCCTTCCTCCCATCCATCTGACATGAGGTCCTGAAGCCCCAGACTGGTGGCAGGGATGAGGGGAACAAGAGTTGAGCTTGTAAGGGCACAGTCTGGAGTGATGGCAGCAGCCCCTGTTCCTCGGTGAAGATCTGAGTGAGGCTGGCAGCCTGGGCAGGCCTTGGGAGGGAGGGCAGAGAAGAACTGGGGCCAGGCTCCAGGCCCAGTCCCAGGCTTGGACTGGTGGGGCCAGGCTGGGGACTGGACGGCAGGGCGGTGCTGAGGCTGCAGGGAGGCACTGCGGCTCCACTAGGCATAGAACTCCTCCTGCTTGTCAGGCTTCTGGTAGGTGACGCTCGCCTGCTTGGGCTCTTCCAGCGTGTAGCTGCCCTCATCCTTTTTCTTCATGCGATAGATGAGCAGTGTGACCAAGAAGGCGGCAAAGAGGGCGCCCACCACCCCGCCCACAATCACAGCTGTGGAGGGAGAGGGCAGAGGTCACGGCCTAAAGGCAGGGTAGAACCAAGGCAGAGGGTCCTCAGGGACGGGGGCCAGGGTGAGGAGAGGGCTGGGAGTCCCGGATCTGAGTCGGAGTGGAGATGGAGTCAATACTACTACTCCCAGCACTGGCTACCATTTATAGGACTTCAGTGGCTGCGTTCTAATCACCTAACACACGAACTCACTGAACCCTCACCCCAGCCCTATCAGGAAGGGGTCATTTGAGATGCTCAGCAAATTTAAAATGCCATCAGTCATAAGATGCCTCAATATTTTATAACTGCTAGGAAAGAAAGAAATATGATATACCCCAATTACAGAAGAGTTAACATGTGAAGAGATGTGCCTCTTAGAGCTGATTAAGGGCAAAATGACTAACCCCAATCTACAGATGAAGGGAAGGAAGGCTGGAGAGGTGAAGTACCTTGCCTGAGCGCAAAGCCAGGATTTGGACCAGGAGTCCAGAGACTCCCTAGATGCGGCCAGGGCAAGTCCACAGGGACTGGGGTCAAAAATTGGGGAAGGTTAAGCTGAAGGATGGGTCAGAGATTAGCATCTAGGAAGTAAGGTCCAAGGGGTCAGCCAGTGCAGCCCAGGAAAGCGGGGATCAAAGTCACAGTCCTCGCAGGGGTCAGAGAGCTCTGAGGAAAGACCTAGAGATGGACATGAAGTCAGGGTTGGATATTGGGAAGGAGGAAAGTCAGGGGAGGAGCCAGAAGGCAGGTCCTGGGGGGTTGAGTGCCCAGCTTTCCTTCCTATTGGCTCCTAGGAAACCATGCCCTGATCTCCCTTCTGGGTTCCTAGAGGCAAACTGAGGCCCAGCTAGCTGCCTCACTCTGGGATCCTCCCAGGCTCCCCTTGGCCCAGACCCCAAGCCTCACCTACGAGCACCTCCTTCCGCTCCAGGATACTCTTCTGAGGCAGCTGAGCAGCTGAGCTGCCCGAGTCGATGGCATTGTCCAGGAGGCCAGGGCCCGGGCGGGCACCCTTGGGCAGTGTCCCAGGTGGAGGTGATGGCTTGGCTGCAGCCCCTCCCACAGCCACCACCTCATTGGCTGTGTCTGGTTGTGTGGTCTCTTCTTCTGGGAGCTCAAAGTCTCCGCTGGGCCCCCCACTCACCGGCACCTCTGGCTCATCCCGGACTGTGGTCAGGAAGGTCTCCAGAGTTGGGGTCTGCAGAGAGGGTGGCATGAGTGCAGGAGTCAGGCTGCAGCACCCCCCGCCACAGGGCGACCACACTTGCGTGCATAACCCCCCACCACCACCCTACTGCCCTGGGGCTAACACTTAGCACTCCCTGCATGCCAGGCCTGTGCTACGCAGCATCCCATGAAGGAGGGTAACAACGCCCCAAGTTTACAGAGCAGGAAGTCGGCTCAGAGCATACATGACCTGCCCAAGGACATATAGCTAGTAAGTGGGGGACGGACTAAAATTCAGATCTATCTGCCCCAGAGTCTGTGTTTCTAACTACTACCACACTGCCTCTGTTCTTGCTCAGCCACATCCTGTCCCCATCATGTCCCCTCCAGCTGCCTTAGTAACAATCCTCGGGGGATTCCTGCCGAGAAGCTGTTTGGGAACTGCTGGGTGCAGCTGGTGTCAACTTGGGCCTGGTCGTGGTCCATGCCTGAGGCAGGGGCACGTCCTGTAGCCTGGAGGCCAGTCTAAGACCACAGCCTGCAGAGTATGATGGCGCCAGGGGCAGGTGTCCAGGAAACCAGCTCAGTGACTGCCAATCTCTCAGGCTCCTACCATTCGGAGGCAGGATCAGAACTGGGAATCATGAGACCAAATTGGGGGCTGTGGGAGCCATCGGAGCAGGGGCGTGGCTGCTTCGCAGGTGGGCATGGAAAGGGTGGATCTGGTGTCCAGGCTGAAAAGAGGCTGCAGCCATGACCCAGCGTCCACAGCGTGCACAGTGGCTACTCCCGCAACCTGGGCTCCGTGCGCCTTCTCCTGGGCGCCGTGCCGTGTCACTGTTTCCCCTTCCTGCTTGGCCAAGTCTGTGTGAAAATGCCAGGCTTTCCCAGCTGCATGAGGAGGCGAGGGAAGGGCCTGCATCCTGCTGGGCTGGGTGGGGACTGACACTGACCCCAAGGCAGCTCCATGGCCCAAGGGCCCTCCTTGGTGAGGCCAGCTGCAGAGAGCTCTGGCACCCAGGCCGTGTTACTGCCTTTTGATCTGACTCAGTGCACCCAGCAGGGCCCAGGCCACCTCTCTCGTGTCCTTGGGATTCATCCACCCATCCCTGGCAGTCCTAACATCTTCATCCCTTTCCCATCAATCCCTCACCCCGTCCATCATATCCCAAACGCACACACATGCAGCCCCAGCCCTGCGAGACTGCCAGGCTGGTGCCGACTGCCTGGGTTCAAATCCTGACTGTCACCACTAGTTTTGGAAGCTTGGGAAGTGGCTTCCCCTCCCTGTGCACCGGCAGTTGCCTCACCTGTAAAATGAGATGACCACAGTGCCACGAGGGGTGGGCGTGAGGCTGAAGCTAACAGCCCGAGGGGTAGGCTGAGCGCTGAGCCACACCCACACAGCCCTCCGCCAGGCGAGTGGTGCATTCTCACATACCCGGCTTCAACCACCCTCAGGTCAATGGTAATAACCGTGATGATGACAGCAGCTGAGAACCTAGTGGGTCTACCATCACCAGGGCTGTTAGATATGTCAGGAGCACTGTGGATATGTCAGGCGATTTCATGCTCACAATGAAATGATACACATTCTATTGTTTTCTCCTTTCCGTAGATGAGGAAGCAGAGGTATAGAAAGGATCAGGGACTTGCCTGAGGTCCCATGAGCAGGAAGTGGCAGCAGAAGGATTTGAATCCAGCTGCCGGACTGCTGAGTTAATGCTCTCCACCAGAACACATGGCCCGGCCCTCCCTGTCACCACTGCACACACCTAATTCCTTCCCCACCAATGTCCTGTCCCATTAGGATCCAACCACCTCTGTTCCTCTTCCCTCCCCATTTGATCTGTCTGTTGGTCCTGCCCCTCACCCCCACCTTGTCTGGCTCATCTCTACAGCCTCCTGGTCCTCAGTCCTGCCCAGCTCCTTCCTCCTCATCCCTCCCCTGACCCACCCCCCTGCCCTCCTCCCTGTCCCTTCCCAACATCCTCACCTGAGCCACCTCCGTGGGTCCAGGGGCAGTGGTCCCCAGGGGCAGAGTGCTCCTCTCAGGGCTGTCAGGTTCCTGGGTGGTGGCTGGCCTGGGAAGGGCTCTTGGCCGGGAGGTAGCTGTGCTGACCAGTCTGGGTGTTGGTGCCTCGGTGTCCAAGACAGCCACCATGGTTGGGGGAGAGGGCACCTCAGGGGTAGTGGCCCGTGCCGTGGCTGCTGTGGTCAGTGGAAGAGGCAGAAGCCTCCGTACGCCGGTGGTCCTTACAACAGCAGTGGTGGCCGTAATAGGGGATGCTGCAGGGGTGCTGGGGGCAGCGGTGGTCACTGTGACAGGCACTGTGGCCACAGTCAGGGCCCCTGTGGTTGTGGCAGCAGTGGTAGCCATGGTGGTGGAGACAGTGGTGGCTCTCTGGCTGGGCTCCTCTGGGACTTCTGTCACCACTAGGGTACTGGTGGCTGGCTCCAGGGTGGGGCGCTCAGAGGGGAGCTCTTCGAATGGTGTGCCCACGGGCTGGATGCTCGTGGTGGGCAGCACTGCAGGTGTGGTGGACACTGCCAGGGCCACATCTGGGCTGAAGCGCATGGCTGTCTCAATGCCCGACTCCTGCTCGAAGTCTGAGGGGTTGGGGGAGAGGGAGAGAGCTAGGGAGCTGGGTGGTTGTGAGGGGCATGAGGATCCCAGGTAAGCAAGAGCCATCAAGATTAGGGCTCCCAACCCCATCTCTTTGCCCAATTTTCCCAGAAGAGAGAAAGGAGGAAGGCACAGCCTGGCCAGAGGTAGCCAGTTGCTGATGTTCCCCAACTTCTCTCTGCCAAGTCAAATATTCTTCTGGAGGCCACCTCTTCCAGGAAGCCCTCCTTGACTATTCCTGCTTACCCAGCCTACACTTCTGTGAGGTTGAATCTAGGCAGAGCAACTGAAGCACTACTGGCTGCAAATCTTGCTGGGGCTTGCAGGGGAGCACAGGAGTGGCATTCTGGGAAGAGTCAGACCCTAAAGGCACCCCTACCATGAGCTCAAGGAAGGGGTGGTACACTAAGGGCTTTCCCCAGAGGCACAGGCAGAGAGGGTAAGAGGGAGAACAAGCCCTTGCTACAAGGGAACTGCTTGGGCAATCTGGCTGATGCAAAGTCAGGACAGTGAAGGAAACTGAGAGGAAATGAGATAAGAGGGGGAGAGAGAAGCCACAGCCAGCTCCTGGGCTCAGAACCAGGCAGGAGGGAGGGGAGCCGGGGAGCTTTTTGAGTAGAGATGTGACCCAACGGAAATGGGTTTTACAAAGATTAACTTGGAAGAGGCTCAAAGGACTAGGCTGAGGAGGAGAGATGAGGGGCGAGGGCTCTGGGGAGCCAGCTCTGTGGCATGCAGATCCTGTACCATCTCATCAGATGCCAGGCCATGCCGTCACTGGGCCCAATCTCAGCTGCCTTCTTTTTGCTACCATTTTGAGAGCTTCTCCTCTGTGCCAGATCCCAACTTCCTATCCCAAACCCTTCTAGAGGCACTGAGAAGAAAGTGTGTTTCTCACCCTCCACAGGTGAGAATCCAGGGACTCAGGGAGGGGAGCACCGAGGGGCACACAGTTGCTATGTGGCAGAGTGGGGCTCCCAGCACCCTTCCCTCCTGAGACTCTGCTAGAACCACCTGGCCTGGCTCCTCTTCCCCAGGGCAGGGCCGTCCCTGGTACCGCTTGAAGCACCTGCCCGCCCTGTGCCATCACTGCCCTAACCTCACCATTGGCCACAGCTTATTGGACCTGAGGGGACCACCCGAACCAAGCAAGATCTGCAGAGAGAGCCACGCGGCACACAGAGACGCAGACAGGAGCCCCTGGAGAGCTGGGCGGCTGGGGCCCTGAGGTCCTCCCAGGCCTTCTTCTATCCCCAGGAGGACGTTCTGCCCTTCTTGTTCTGGGGATCCTGCCCCAGGACTTGCCTTACCCATACAGTAACGTGCCCCTGACCTCACTGAAGCAAGCCCCTGTAGGCTCCTCAGAGTAGGCTCTGGATGCAGACTGGTCACTGCCCCCAGGAAGGGGTAGGGAGGGGGTACTTACAGCCGGAGCCCGACCCCGAGTAGAGGTCATCCAGTTCATCATCGGGAAAGGAGTCATCGTCCCCAGAGCCCTCCAGGTCCACGGGCCTCTCAAAGTTCTCACTGCGCCAGCGCTGGGCCTGGGGAAGGTAGAGGCGAACACAGGGCTTGATACCCGAGACTGGCAGCCTGGGTGTGCCGAGAGGGGTGGCAGGTGCCCTTGTGGTCTGAGTGACATCCACGTGGGTGACAGAGATCTTGTGTGTACCCGGAAGGAAAGTGCATATGTGTGAATAATTCGCAGGGCAGGGGCAGGTCACCTGGGGCCCCATCCCAGAAGGTTTTCAGTGTCTGGTTGATGACTTTCTCTTGGAAACTGGTCATTTTTCATCCTGACTGCATATCAGAATGTTGTGAAAACTCAGCTCCGTGGTTGAGTAGGTCTGAGGTGGTCTCTGAGCATCTGCAATGCTGGACTGGCTGTCGGGAGCCCTGGGGTGTGTGTGCGCAGGGGAGGGGCTGGACTGGCACTGCATTTGGGGACCAGCCTCTCACCCCGACACTGATGTCCCCCCACTTCTGGAGTTGATACAGAGCCAGAGTGGGGATCTCAATCCTGTCTTCATATCCCCAGTCTCAATCACCTGCTCCAGAGCCCTGCCCAGAGGGCAGGCAGCCAGGAGGTGCCCCTCACCAAATGCACACACACGCATAGTCTCGAAGTAATGAATTAATCAGTATTTACTTTCTACCAGTGAGTCATGGAATGGAACAATTAGTGTAATTGCTCCCGTGACGAATTGCTGGGTCTTCCTCCTTTTTAGACATTCCAGGAGCTCCGAGCAGTAGGGCCCAACTTTCCCCCAGCTCTTCTCTTCCCAAAAAGACAAATGCCCCACGTGGAGGAGCTAGAGCTCCCCATGCCACTCCCTTCCACAACCTGAGCCAACCAACCGTGAGTCCCTGCTCCCTCCAACTCTCTGGCAAGCAGCCTGAGTCACTCAGAAGAATGGGGACTGAGCAGAGACCCAGCTCAGCTCCTGCCCCTGCCTGGGGCTGTCTTCACTATCTATCCTTCCAGGCAGGCCCGGCAGGGGCTGGGAGGCCTTAAGCTGGGAGGAGGGATTCTAAGAGGTCTGTGGTCTTTGGAAGCCCCAAACTGAGGTAAATGTGTGTGCCAAAACAAGTGAGTCCCCAAGATTCCTCAATGACCAGTGCCACTTAGCCCCTAACTTCCTGCTCCAAGAAAAGCCTGCACAAACGCAAAGACCTGCCCCTAAGCTACACAGACCCTTGAAATGACACACCCCAGAGATACAGCATGTGCACAGACACACACTAACACATGCTCACCTAAAGGCAGCCACAGAGGCTCATCGTGTCAGCACGCCTGTGGGTACAAACGGCAACATGCCATGGGGCAGGGGGAGCAGGGCCTGCTGTGCAGCTCTGATCAGAGACAAGCATCGAGCCTCCTGCAAACCCATCAGCCTCCACTCAGGTAGCGCTCACCTAGATACTATTCATCCCAAGCTCAGTAGCCATCGACATGACAACCGTTACCATGACAACCATCTTCTCTATGCTAAGGACCAGGAGCTGCAGCTCCCCACAGAGATGGGGGGTGCAGGAGAGGGAGAGATCATGGGGGAACTAACAGGATGACAGGGAGTGGGGAGGCAGAGACAGAGACAGGGACAGAGAGGTGAGGACAGAGGGAGGCCGGGGGTAGAGGGGGCAGAGACAGGGAGGGCGGGCTGGTGGATAGGAAAGAGCGAGAGAAGGCAAGGGTGGGAGGCAGAGGGGGAGAACTCGCACGTCCTAATTTAGCCTCACGCTGATGAGGCAAGGCTGGGTAAGGGGCCACCTCAGTGATTTTCCAAACCTGAGTCCAAGAGCACATTCTTTCCAAACAGCAAGCAGGTTGCAGGGCGGGCAGGGGGAGGAATAACCCATTCACCCCTGAGCCCCCCTGGGATGCTCAGCAGGAACTTAATGCAGGGACATCTGGGACCTGCAGGCATGGGTGCCAGGACTCCGTGAGGCCCTCGCAGGAACACTACTGAGGGGTGCTGGTAGCTGTGACTCCCAGTGGGGACAGAGAAGTGAGGGGTGGGGAACGGAGCCTGGGAGGCAGGAGCGAAAGCCTTAGGAGTCATGGAATGCCTGAGGAGGAGGATGACAAGCAGCCTTTGACCCCCAAACGACCCCTGCATTTGCATAATCCATGCATAATAAGCATTATTATCTATGCCATTCCCTTAAAGGAGAACTGAATCCAAAAGCCCCAGGACCCTGCCAGCCTCTCATTGACCCTCACTGTGCCCCCTCCAGGTAAACACAACTCCCCCCCAATGCTTGATAGGAGGCCTCCAAAACCCTGAGCACATGCTAATTCATGTGCACGCACACACGCGCGCATGCACACACACATACGACAGCCCAACATCCTCATGCATGTACCATGCACCCCGACAGATACACACACACACGCGCGTGTGCGCACACACACATGACAGCCCAACATCCTCATGCATGTACCATGCACCTGATACACACATACACACACACACACACACGACAGTCCAACATCCTCATGCATGTACCATGCACCTGATACACACACACACACAAACAGCCCAACATCCTCATGCATGTACCATGCACCTGATACACACACACACACACACACACACACACACACGACAGCCCAACATCCTCATGCATGTACCATGCACCTGATACACACACACACACACACGACAGCCCAACATCCTCATGCATGTACCATGCACCCCGACAGATACACACACACACACAACAGCCCAACATCCTTATGCATGTACCATGCACCCGATACATACACACACACACACACACACACACACACACACACACACACACACAAAATTAAGTATAATGTTTACCCACCACAATCTGTATACTCACCACAGCCTATAGGCAATTCAGCCTGATCCACACCCATCTGCCTCACCTCTACTGCACACACACCTGCCCCAGGGTACTCACAGGCACACACACACCCCTCTCCTCACCACATACCCCACAGACGCCCCAACAAACCTCAGCAAACTCTCCTGACCCCGTGCGCCACACTCACCTCACCAAAGCCCACAACACAGACCCACCACCACGAACATGTATGTTCCCTAAACACACATCACTCCTAGGTATCGCCCCTGGCAGGTGCGTCCTTTGACTCAGACATGAGCCTCACAACTTGGGTACAACCTTCCCTCTAGGCTGCAACCCACACACGCTCCACACACAGTGATTGTGCCGGCGGAAGCGCGGAACCTTCGGCTTCTGGCCACCACCAATCTTGGGAGGGGACACCAAGCAGTGGCTCCCCCAGTGGCGCCTGAAGGTCTGAGCATCGGGTCCCAGGAGAGCCGCTGAGCATTCCCAAGGCCCTCTAGAGACCTCTACCCACTGCTGCTGAGGGCCAGCCCCAGGCCAGGCGCTGGGAGCATGTCACCTGCGCAGCCTCCTTTAAGCATCACAACCGCCCGGGGGTTTTATCATCCCCATTCCACAGATTCAGGATCTGAGGCAGAGGTTAGAATCCAAAGGTGAGCACGGTTCCTCTGCCTCTGAAAACCCTTGTCCTGGACATTCCTGGGCCACCCTCAGACCCAATGCTCATCCAGGGCTGAATTCATACATCTGTGCCCTTCAGCTGCCCCTCACCCCCTGCACGACATCAGCTCAGCAACGCCCACAGCCATCCACACCCACACAACATCCACACCCATGCACCAGCACATGATGGTGATAAGACTGTGCAGCTCATAGCATTGCTGGGGGAAGGGGCTGAGCACAGGACCCAACACACAGAGTGCTCCCAACACCCTGCTCCACACGTGCGCAGCCTATTGTCCCTCCCTGAAGCCGCCCCAGCAGACTACACCCCGCCTCACACGCCACTTACAGGCCCACAATACCTGCATCCATTTCCTTCCACATACACATGCGTGCACATGCACTTTCCTTCCGGTACACACAAGTGCACACACATGTCGGGATGAAACGTGGCAACCTTCCTAATGGACCGACATCCCACTTCCATTTCTCCTCACAGTCCACTTGTCACCATACCCTTTTGAAATAACCCATAGCCTCACTCCACAGAGGCACCTCAGGCCCCCAGCTCAGAAGGGACCAGGCCCAGCAGTGACACACAGGCCCCCTCACTCCACACCACTCCCACCGATCCTCTACTAGAGTTTTAGTGCAGCTGCTGGGGAGGCTCCCCTGGACCAGGGACAAGGAGGTATCACCTCCCAGGCTGCCCAGCCCCCTCCCTCCCAGGAGCACTGGTCAGGGCTGTGATGGGTGAGGGTCTAAATGAGCTGGATGTCAGCTAAGTCTCCTCACTTCCTGCTCATCGCTCACCCTGAGTGCAGGGGACATGTACCTCCCTCCCACCCCATCCTCCCTCAGAACCTGCTCGAGTCTGGGGTCTCCCGTGCCCAGCCCCCACCCCACCATGAGCCTTCCTAGAGAAACAGGTCAGCACTGAGGCAAAGCAGAAGGAACCAACCCCTCTTTTTCTGCCCATTGGCTGTCAGGCAAACCACCTATTCTCGGCACCTCAGTTTTCTCATCTGTAAAATAGAGATAAGACTGTGCAGCTCATAACATTGCTGTGGGAAGGGGCTGAGCACAGGACCCAATGCCAAGCAAAAAAATGAATCCATCAACGCAGCTGTGATGACTGTTAGTTTATGTTAAAATTTCTATTATTATTTCCAAGTCTTTATCTCACGTAAGTCTCAACCTCCTCATGAGGGTGACTACACCCATGCAGTAGATGAGACGATGAATGCCCAGAGAGGTTAAGTGGCATTGTCAAGGCCACACAGCAGGGGACTATGCAGACAGGCAAAAAGAGAGAGGCTGGATGGGGGGAGAAAGGGCAAGTTAACAGACACAGGCACACAAATTAGGTCAGCTGGCTGGGGGCCAGGAGCCCGGCACCCCTGTGCAGTGCTAATCATGTTGCAAAAGCCAAGAATAAAATCAAGTGTAATTAGTTCTGCCCGAGCTTCCTTCCCCTAATTAGCCAGACTCAGGCCCCACTCTCTGGGTGAACTGAAGTGACATGAGTAAGGGTTGAGGACCCACCTTTAGGTTCTGACAGTCTTGGACTCAAATCCAGCTATGCTTTCTCGCTGGGTGACTTTGTATCTGTTACTTAACCTCTCTGAACCTCTGTCTGCTTAAATGAGGTCAATAATGATACTTCGTAGAGCAGTTGTGAGAGTCACATGAGATCATGCATGCACAGTCAGAGCTGCATAAGGCTTTGTCTGTATTCCCACGGCCTGCATTTCCCACCTCAGACTGCAACTTGAGGGATCAATGATTTTAACTCTCCCCTCTTACCAATGTGGAAACTGAAGCACAGAGAGGGGAAAGCCTTGCTTACCACATCCGCTGAGAAGAGAGAGGCAGGGTTATATCTGAATGCCACACAGCATTCAGAGAGGTAAAGTGATTTGACTAAAGACACACAGCGACTTAATGACTAGTTCCTTGAAGCAGGGAGGGAGGGTGTCTCAGCACGGCCCTCTGGATCCCTGCAGCCTCCGTCCCCAAAAAGCTCTCAGTCCTGTGAGAACTCAGTGCCCCTCACGCTCACCAGATCCACCCCGGAGACCCAGAGCGTCACCGCAGGAATGTGGGCCAGGGCCAGGCTCTGGGCAGCAAGACAACCAAGGGGGCTGCACAATGGGGAGCCTGGACCAGGAGGGGGATGCCTCAGTCCCCACCCCCATCCAGCCACAGCTGCCCTGGCCAGGAAGCCAGCAGCCCCACACCCGCTGTGGCTGGAGATGAGGGGCATGAGGACTGCACCTGCTGGGGAAGGGGCTGCAGAGCCCAAGTCCAGAGAGCAGAGGCCTAGGGAGGAGCAGAATGGGGAGGCCAGAGAAGGCCGAGCTGAACACCATGGACTCCCTCAAAAAATCCACCAAGCCCAGACACACCCTCCCACTGGTCCCAACTCTTACACACTCAAGCCTCTCACCAGCTGAACTTATCCCCACCCCCGCCCACCTACAAGGCAGCTCAGAGGGCAAGAAACATTCCCTTGGGCCTGTCCCATCCCAGCCAACTCTTCTGCAAAGACATCCTGGCAGCAGAGCCCTCTCTACCCTAAGCCTGTATCTCCTCTGTCACCTCCAGCCAGTTGTCCATCCAGCTCTGTTCTCACCATCCCCCACCCCCACCGCCAGGACCCCTTTTTTCCCACGATGGCACCTGCCCCCACCCACATCCCCACCCCAGTCCCAACAGGAGAGCAGGCAGCAGCTCTGGGTCAGGCGCCCACAGTCTCCAAGACTGTGGGCAAATCCTCTTCCCCCTTCTCTGCCTTTCCTTTACCCCATTTGCAAAATGAAAAACCCAGCTTGGTGGCCTAAGGCTCTTTCTGATTCTGACACTCTGGACTCCCACAAATTCAGTCCTTAGGTCACAGTGATCCAGGACAATGTCATTTATGACATACATACCCAATGACAGAGGACAAGTTAAATAAATGAGGCACAACCACAGCATGGAATATTATGCAGCTATCAACAATTGAGTTCTTACAAATCTACAACATCAAATTAGGTTATTAAAAGACATAAATGTCAGACAGAAGGCTTTTTTTTTTTTTTTTTACTTGTTTCAAGGAATATTGAAGTATGTGGGAAAATATACACATTGATCATCGGAAAGCCAGACAGGATAGCTGTTGATAAGAATATGCATTTGGCTCTCTCAATTCCTATGTGACCTTGGGCAGATGTTTAACTCTCTCAGGCTGCTTTAACTGGTAAAACAAAGATAAGAGTACTCGCCTCGTGGAGTACAGAATGAGGCTGGGCATGCTCACACATTAACAAATTGCTTAGTAAATGCTGGCTATTAATATGAGTATCGTCATTATGTTTAAAAAATAGTTTACAAAAAATATGTAGAACTTGATCCTGTTTTAATGAACTCACTACCAAAGTGAATTTCTAAATGCTGCATTATAACTAAAGGTTCCCTAAGGCTCTCTCTGGGTGGTGGGATTACAGACAGCTTTAGTTTCTTCTCGGGACCTTTTAGGATTGTCTGCATTTCTAGGATAATCCCATAGCACTTTTCTTGTTAGCGAGGGCACGTTCTCCCTGAGTCTCCATCCATGGCATTCTCTGGTCTGTGAAACTCCTGGGTCCCCTGGTTCTGCAGAGACCCCCATTGAGACTGTTGGTGAGGAATCTTGCGAGGAAACTGGAAGTGGGGTGGAAAGAAAATGAACACAAAAGGCTCTGAGGGAGCTGGCAGGCCCAGCAGCCTGACCAAGCCTCACCACAGGCAGGCTGGCTCAGCAGGACCTGGCTCCCTCCCCTGGCATCAGCCTGTTTGGCAGCCACCTTGGCCTGTGGTGCCCAGACACCCACCCGCCTGCCTCCTCCCATCAGCCCTGTTCCTGGCTCAGCCAGCCTGGCCAGTCTCTGTGAGGTACAGCCTGGCTGCCCTACAGCAGCCCACTCTGTCCCCTGTGCCTAGACAGAAGCTGACAACGCAAGCCTGGGAAAGCCAGGCCCCCTCCTCAGCCCGGGGCCGGGACGCCTCCATCACCGCCCCATCAATCCCAGCCACCTGCCTCTCGCATCACTCTTGGCCACCCTGACTCACACTGCTCATTGATGCCTGTCCCCAAGCTCATGCCTGAGAGCAGGACCACCCACTGAGACCCCATTTCCAGACCCAGCAGCCACCCCCCCATACATGCTCCCAGCTGCCCACCCCATGCTCCTCCCAAACAAACCCATTTATGGCTCTGGGAACCAGCTCCCTCAGGCCTGTCTGCTTCCTGCAGTACTTTGCCCCACCACTGCCTGGACAGCACCTACTCGGCTGGTTAATCGGTACAACCGACAGTGACTGAGCACCTACTGTGTGCCAAGCACTCTCCTAGGCACTGGCTATGTCCTCAAGAAGCTGGCTCAGCTCACACAATGCCTCCTTTGTGGGCCTGCTTGAATGTCACATATGCACGCCAACCACCTCCCTGGACGAAATTAGAAAGTCCTTTCTCAGGGACTCAGTGCCTCCACTATGTTGTCATTCACTAAGGGAGAAGGCCCTCCAACCACGCTCCCATCACTCCAATGGCCCCTCCCACCAGATCTCAGTGAACCCACTTGGCCGCCCTGGGAAGCAGATACTGTTGTGCCCATTTATAGATGAGGAGACTGAGGCTGTTAAGCCACCAGTGGAGTCACATAGGATTTGAATTCTGGCCTTGCTGAGTCTAAATCCTGTGTTCAATGAACTCCTGAACCCCTGAGAATGTATGCAGGGAACCCCTGTTTGTGATTCAAGATTCCTTCCACTGAGCACTTTTCCAGAGAAGTCTAGGCCATTCTATCCCTTACAAAAATGATCACAGTCTCCATGGAGGGAGCCCTCACGAAGTGCCAGGCTCCTTATAAGCACGTTGCCTCATTTCTCTCCTCAAACACTGTACCAGAAAGGGGTTGTCATTCCCATTTCACAGATGGGTATATCAAAGTTCAGAGAGGTGAAGCAAGTAGCCCAAAGTCACACAGCAATGGGCCAGGATTTGAATCCAAAATTAGCTGAACCCTGAAGACCATGCTCTTTGAACTGTAGAGCACACCTGCTCCTAGCCCTAATCAGTTACCCCTGCCAGAAGGTTCTCAAAAGCAGGGCAAATGTCAGAGAGCAGCACCACCTCATACACAGCTCCCTGCATAGAGACAGCCTGAAAGCCTGGGAGTAAGTAGAAATGGAGAAGACATGCTCACATGACAGGTGGCCCAGCTCAGGTAGGCACCGCCCTCCCCCCACCATGACTCACCAGCTGGTGCCTCCAGGAGTCCTTCTCCAGACTCCATGACTGTCCCTGCCGGCAAACACGGCAAGGGCTGACTGCCCACTCCTGAGGCCCATGAGTCTCCAAGGAACAACCCAGTGTGGAGTCAGGTGTTCCTGCCCTGGCTTCCCACTCCCAAACCAGTTACCTGGTCACAGCCCTTCACCTCGCTGGGCCTCACTCTGTCCTCCTATGAAATGGGAATAATGACCCCAACACAGGAAAATACCAGCTGTCACGTGCCTAGTGCTGAATAGGCAGTTAGTAGGCACTGAGACATGACACTGTGTCCCCACCCAAAGCTCACCTCCCTGACCACCAAATCCACCCAAATGACCTCCCCACATGCCCAGCCAGTCTGCAAAACCAGGGCTAGTCCTCAGTCACTCACCACTGCCTGAAATGGGCCAGTTGATTTGTTTCGGGGCTTCTCAGGAATGTGTCTGCCTCCCTCTCCAATTGCTCCTGGCGGCAATAACTGGGTCTGTGCGGTCATTTCTCTAACCCCAGGGCTCAGACTGCTTCTGGAACTGCAGCCAGCCTCCACCAATCTTTTTCCAGTGGACCTGTGGGTTGGACCCCTCCCAGAGGTCAGCATCACCAGCCTCCTCCTCCTAATCACTATGGAATCCTGAGCCAGGCCCTGCTCTTCTCCGGCCTCAGTCTCCGTGTGTAAAACCAGGGGGTGGACAAGAGTCCTCTCTAGTCCCTTTAAAATCCAGTCAGGAGGACTCCAAATGAGCTGGGAGGAGGGAAGAGAAACTGACACTGATCCCAGCATATCTTGTCATAAAATGTTTATGTAAATTATATGCAAATATGCAGATCAGTGGGCTCCCAGAGGAGCCTACATTCTGGCCATTTCTCAACCAGGCCAGGGCCTGGAGGAAAGCAGCCTTCGCCAAGCACACACTAAGCACCAGGCCCCTCACTGACTGGACTCTACCTTCTCAGGAGCCAGGTGAAATGGGCCTCCTTACTCCACAGATGCAGAAGGCCCAGGCGACTTGCTAGAGGTCAATGAGCTCAGGTGGAGAGTCAGGATGGGGTTCAGGACTGGAGCAGTAAAGGGGTGAGCAGGCAGGGTGGGATATGGCCCTGGGAAGGAGAGAGCAGGCAGGGTGGGGCATGGCAGTGGGAAGGGGAGAGCAGGCAGGGTGGGGCACGGCAGTGGGAAGGGGAGAGCAGGCAGAGTGGGACGTGGCAGTGGGAAGGGGAGAGCAGGCAGGGTGGGACGTGGCCGTGGGAAGGGGAGAGCAGGCAGGGTGGGACACGGCAGTGGGAAGGGGAGAGCAGGCAGAGTGGCACGTGGCAGTGGGAAGGGGAGAGCAGGCAGAGTGTGATGTGGCTCTGGGAAGGGGAGAGCAGGCAGGGTGGGACACGGCAGTGGGAAGGGGAGAGCAGGCAGGGTGGGGCACGGCAGCGGGAAGAGGCTGGTGGAGTACATGGAAGGCCCCTAAGAGCAGAAGGATCCTCAGCCTGACCTTGGAACCACTTGGAGCCAGGTGAGGGGGCTCTAGGGACCTCACCAGCCCTCAAGCTCTGCTGGGCTGACCCCAGCCTCCTCCAGGGAACTGAAGAGACCCTGCTGGAGTCAGCGCCCGAGTTAGCCCAGCCCTTCCAGCTGTCTCAGGAGCCTGCACAGCTCTGATGGCTCCCCAAAGCCCTCCCCACACACATGCTGAGCATACACCCCAGGCACATGCACGCGCGCGCACGCATACACACACACACACGTAACTGAAGCGGCGCTGTCTGTAAGTGTGCATGTGTGTCCAGGCCTCTCCTCCTGAGGAGGCGGGCTGTGGTTCCCCGCACCCTCCTGTTTGATGGGTTATTTATAACCAGCCCAAACTCACACACAGTGGAGATGCCACTCCCCACCCCAAGCCTGGAGCAGCCCCACTGGCTTCTTGGTTGCTCTTCTTCAAAGGACAGAACAAGCCAGACACAGATGGTCTGAGCCACAGCAGCCTTAGGAGTCACCACCATCATCACCCAGGTGGGAAACTGAGGCACAGGGCAAAGCATCAGATAAAACTCCTGGAAGAAGGGCTGGCAGGGTCCTCAAAAGCCAGCCTAGGGCCACACTTGTCCCTAGGACTGTCTCCGACCCAAGATGAGGCTCTGTGGGACTCAGTGGGGTGGGAAAGGGAGGGAGGGAGAGAGGGAGTAGACACGTCCAAGCCCTCACCCTCACCTCCACAGGCCTGGGAGATACAGCAGGGACTCTGAAGCTAGGCTACATGGCTCCAAATCCCAGGACTGAACTTCAGCAACTACACAACTCTAGACAAGGAAGTCTACCTCTCCGAGCCTCAGTTTCTTCACCTACTAAATGGGCATAATAATAGTCCGGACCTCAGGGGCTGGGAGGATTAAATAAGATGATCCAAAGCCGGGCGTGGTGGCTCAGGCCTGTAATCCCAGCACTTTGGGAAGCCAAGGTGGGTGGATCATGAGGTCAAGAGATCGAGACCATCCTGGTCAACATGGTGAAATCCCGTCTCTACTAAAAATACAAAAAAATTAGCTGGGCATGGTGGCGCGTGCCTGTAATCCCAGCTACTCAGGAGGCTGAGGCAGGAGAATTGCCTGAACCCAGGAGGCGGAGGTTGCAGTGAGCCGAGATCGCACCATTGCACTCCAGCCTGGGTAACAAGAGTGAAACTCTGTCTCAAAAAAAAAAAAAAAAAAAAGCAAAAGCAAAAGATGATCCAAGCAAGGCTCTCTGTCCATAGTTACAAATAGGAGTCAGTAGACTAACTACTTCTCAGCCTAGTGACCCAGGACAAGCTGCTTGGCCTGAGCCTCAGTTCTGCCACCTGCAAATGGAACAATATGGCCCAAGGTCATGGGCACTGGACACCAGTTCCCACACACAGTCAGTGGTCAGCATACACAGATTCTATGCTCTTCCTCCATTCCCAGGGGGCTCCATGATTCCTGGCCACCCCAGCTCCTCTCCTTCACTATCTCCCGTCTCTAAGCACCTACCATGTGCTGGGCCTGGGAAGGGGGATGGGGTTGTTCTAGATATTATGCCATGGAATCTTCTAAACAACTCTTCAAGGGATAAACTCCCTTCCCAGCTCTGCAGCAGGCCTTCTGCCTTGTTTAATATAGATGTTCTATAAATACTTGAGGAATGAATGGATGCAAGAATGAATGTGATCAAAAAGTCAGATAATCACAAGCATTGGCGAGGACGTGGGGAAATCGGAACCCTCACACACCACGGGTGGGAATGTAAAACAACACAGCCGCTTTAGGAAAGAGGCTGGCAGTCCCCCAAAATGTTAAATGGAGTTTCCATATGACTCAGTAATTCTACTTCTGGGGTATATATTCAAGAAAAATTGAGGCTGGGCGCAGTGGCTCACGCCTATAATCCCAGCACTTTGGGAAGCCAAGACGGGTGGATCACGAGGTCAAGAGATCGGACCATCCTGGTCAACAAGGTGAAACCCCATCTCTACTAAAAATACAAAAATTAGCTGGGCATGCTGGTGCGTGCCTATAGTCCCAGCTACTCGGGAGGCTGAGGCAGGAGAATTGCTTGAACCCAGAAGGCAGAGGTTGTGGTGAGCCGAGATCATGCCATTGCACTCCAGTCTGGGAAACAAGAGCGAAACTCTGTCTCAAAAAAAAAAAAAAAGAAAGAAAGAAAGAAAGAAAATATATGTCCATACACCTAGCATTATTCATAACAAGCAAAAAGTTGAAACCACCCAAATATCCATTAGCTGATGAATGAATGAAATGTGGTATGTCCATACAATGTAATATTATTATTAAAAAAAAAAAAAAAAACTAATGCTGAGGCCGGGCATGGTGGCTCACACCTGTAATCCTAGCACTTTGGGAGGCCAAGGTGGGTGGATCACCTGAGGTCAGGAGTTCAAGACCATCACTGGCAACATGGTGAAATCCTACCTCTACTAAAAATACAAAATTAGCCGGGTGTGGTGGCACATGCTATTTGGGAGGCTGAGGCAGGAGAATCACTTGAACCCAGGAGGCTGAGGTTGCAGTGAGCAAAGGTCGTGCCATTGCACTACAGCCTGGGCAACGAGAGCAAAACTCAGTCTCAAAAATAAATAAATAAACTAATATTGATACTATAATGTGGATAAAACTTGAAACCATTAAGTGAAAGAAGCTGATCACAAAAGCCTATATATTATATTATTCCATTTATATGAAATGTCCGGCACAGGCAAATCCAGAGACAGAAGATAGGTGAGTGATTGCCTATGCCTGCAGGGGTCAGGGAGAAACAGGGAATGACTGTTGATGGGTACAGAGTTTCTTTCTGGGGTGATAAAAATGTTCTAAAACTGGTGATGGTTTTAAACTATGTAAACATACTAAAACCCACTGAATTAAACACTTTAGACAGGTAAGCTGTATGTGAGTTACATATCAATAAAGCTGTTGTTTCAAAAATAATAATGAATATGAGACTGAGGCTCAGAGAGGACAAGAAACTTGGCCAGGGTCACACAGCAGAGCCTGGATCAAGTTTAGGTCCTCCAGAGAAGCCCCGTGTTCCTCTTCCTGACAGCACGCTTGTCTTGGCCCTGCTTACCTCCTCTCCCATTTGAGCATCTTCTTACCAAGCCCCAGGTGAAGCCACCACAGCCCCCACCCCCGGACAGGCAAATGTTTACTCCAAAGACCACAAGTGGGAGAGGCCCAGCTCAGCAACTGCCTCTTCTATGCTATTCAAAAGCCACTTTGTGAGGTGGGGCCAGTGGAGGAGGACAGGCTCAGCCCAGAGTCTTCAGAGACTCCAGGGAAGGGAGGCAACTCCAGACCCAGGCTGGCTGCTGTCTCCATCCCTTGACCTCAGAGTTCCAGCTGCAGCCCTCGGCAGTTCCAGATGCCCCCACCCCACCCTCTGACCATGTGGCTGCATGAGGACATGTCCCCATCAGGGAAAGGACAGAGCCTGTCAGGGCCCCAGTGGTAAAACACACCTGAATTTAAACTCAAGTCCACCTGCCCTCTGTCCCCATGGCTGTCTAGGGCAACCCTGAGGCCCTTCTCCCCAGCCCCACATTTACCTGGCTCCCAAGCACCAGCCCCCACCCAGCACATCTGGCAGCTGCCAAGCCCCGGGCTGGTTTCCACTCGACTCCCTGGCAGAGGCCTGTCTGTCCTGGACTAGGCCTGGACTGGACCTACCAGGCCTTTGTCTAGAAAGTTCATGGTAAGCCCTCTCTCCAGCATCCCCACCCCCTTTGCCTGGCTGAACTCAGGTATGAAGCCTGAAACCCCTTAGGCCCTGCCTTGAGCCTCACCACCTTGGCTTCCCCCTTCCGGACTCAGCCATTAAGAAGGGAGACGCCTTCACAGTGCCTTAGACTGCCAGGCAGGGACCACAGATATCCTGTGTGGGGAGGCCAAGAACTCTACAAGGACCCCTTGCCCCTCAGTCCCAGCAATGGGGTGCAGGGAGCCAAAGAAAACCACAGTGCTCATGCCCCCTCCCCTGACAGCCTCCTGCAGGTCTCCTGCACCCCGGGTGTCCTGCCAGCCCCTCCTCCACACAGCCACAGGCTCCTCCTCTCCCCACTGAGCTCAGACAGAGTCCAAACACCTGCCCGGGCTCAAGGACCCTGAGTGCCCTGTCCCCACCTCTGCAGCCCAGGGACGAGGCCTGCCCTCCACTCCTCATGTGTCACCTGAATGTAGCTTCCCTAACCCAAACTCTTTGAGGTCTCAGTTGACCCACCCTCTCCACCAGGAATACCTCCCTGAGCCTCCCCAGGCAGGATCCGAAGCCCAGTGTGGCCCCCTCCCCTGGAGGGAGTTCCACCAGGGCAAGGCCAGCCCAACAGCCAAGCTGGGCTGATGCCCAAATGCTTTCTTTCCACCATTTATCTTGGCCGTCCCCTTAGAGACAACACAGGACACACATCCCTCTAAATATGGAAAGGCAAAGAGAGGGAGGTGCTGAAGGTGGGGAAGGCACAGGGCGGGCACAATCTCTGTGCACCTCCACAGTGCCCCGGGGAATGTGGAACGTTCCTCCCTCCCACAGCATGACGAAGACCATCTCACCTCTGTGCCATGGTCCACACCCACTCCGCCCACCAGGAGCTGCCCCCGAACTCCCCCAACCATGTCCTATGACGGAGCATTTGTGAAAAGCAGCACTATTGCTATCTGGGCAGGACAGTTTTCTACCAGTGGGACTGTTCTGGACACTGAAGCCATTTAGCAGCCCGACCCCCACCTGGCCAATGCCAGCTGCACTCCCACTACTGTGACAACCAAAGTGTCCCCAAGCATTTTCAAATGCCCCAGGAGCCAGCACCCCCAATGCCCAGCTCAGGTGTCTCCTCCTCATGGAGGTGTCCCCATCCCACCCTCATCCCAGGCGACCACCCCTCCTCCCTGCTCAGGGCCCCAACTTTGGCATCTCTTGGTCGGGCAACATTTTCCCACTGAGACATGCTATGACCAGAGGCCCCCAGAAATGAGAATCCCCACAAGGCCTCAGCCCCGAAGACTCTGATCAGGGTTTCCCCAACCAGGGGGGTGAAATAAAGGGACCCGCCTCTCCTGGCCTCTCTGACCCCAGCTGTCACTTTCCTCAGAGAGACAGCCACATTCCCTCTTCTGCCACTCCCTAGCCTACATCCAGAGTTTCGTAAATTACACTTAACAATCTCTGAAGGAATCCAAGGTTGGTTTTTTGGTGGGGGGTGTTGGGAGTAGAGAAGTGTCCCCAGAGGTCAGGCAGAAAACAAAGCTCCAGGGCCCTACACTCACACACACACACTCACTCTCTCTCTCTCTCTCTCTGTCTCTCTCTCTCTCTGTCTCTCTCTCCCCTCTTGCTTTAATCACCTCTAACGAGGCCAGATGATCAGCTGCCCCTGTGGCCTGGGCTCCCAGACCCTGGGATTAAGAGTTGGGATTAAGGACAAACACATTCTGGTAGCTCAGAGCCCCAGCAGTGTGTGTGTGTGTGTGTGTGTGTGTGTGTGTGTGTGTGTGCGCGCACGCGCAGGCATGCACTGCATATCCAAGCACATTCAGGGGTGTTTCTGGGTGTGTGTTTATATCTAGGTACATCCGAGTGTGTACACCTAGGGCTGTCTGGAGCAGCTTAGATGCCTGTGTGGGTCTGAGTGTGTTCATGAGAGCACGGAGGGCTGTATCTCTGAGTGGTACCTGTGCACGTGGCAGAGTGTGTGTGTCCCTGTCTCTGTCTCTACATGTCTGCACAGGATAAGGGCATGTGCACAGGTCCGCGTTTCTTCATCTGTAAGCATGCATCTGAGCCTCCCAAGGTAGAGAGAGCGTCTCCCAACTTCCTTAATCCACAGCATTGCAGGAAAGCCCCTGCAGCTGACACAGAGGGAGGAACAGCAGCTGGGGGACTCCTAACCCCCTGGCAGAGGCTACAAACACCTTTTCCTACACAGACACCAGGGCCCCATGCATCAGCACAGACACACAGAAACACACCATCACACATGTTGCAAGCACATGCAACCCCTAACCCAAGCCCAATTCCTAAACAGAAACACAGCCTTGGCTCTACATGGAAAAAGGATTCCCTGGCCTCACCTTCAGCCCTGCAGCCCATCCCTCAAGATAGAGCTGAGCCCCTTCTGCATCTGAGATTGTGTCCCTACAAGTGCCCCAGCTCCCCAGCTCACACGAGAATAGGATCCAGCTAGGGCTCAGCTCCCAGAGGCCATGTGGCAGCCAGGACCCCAGGAGCTGTACCTCCTCTCACTGCGGAGTGACCCTGAACAGCCACGCTTCATCTTTGGGTTCAGTCTCCTCATGTGAACAGCAAGGCCAGGGCGGATTCCTGGCTCTTTGCCCCCAAAGCTCCTGGAGGGACAGACGCAGGGAATTGTGAGTTCTGGGGCCAGGAGGGCAAGGGACTAAAGAAGAATCAAGAATCTCTCTAGCCTTGGCCCAAACTACTCTCTCAGCCCTTGAGATCCCTGTCCCCCGGGGGAACCCTCAGATCCTGGCCCTGGTGAGTCACAGCCAGGGAGATGGGAGGTTCCAGCCACCCAGGGTGCAACACAAGGGTCTCTAAGGAAGCAGAGCAGGGGGAGGAAGCAAGTAAGAAGAAGAGGGTGGGAGCAGGGAAGGAGGGAGAGGGGCTGAGCAGACAGAGGAGGAGCTAGAGAGGAGGGAAATTGGAGAGGGCAAAGTCTCCTCAAAACCAAGCTTGAGCCTCCAAGCCCACAGTCCGTCCACCCTCCAGAAAGATGGAGCCCAACAGATTCCGGTGCACCCTTCCCTGCCTGCACTTGCACAGCTCACTGGGGCTGGAAAGCCTGCATCCCCTCGTGCCCACCACTCCCTGCTGCCAGGCTCCACTTTCCTCTTCTTCCAGTCTGGGGGGGGGGTCACATGGGCTGGGGAGAAAGGACAAGGTGCGACAACAGGGGAGAAATTGAAATGAAACAGATTGAGGAGGTGTGAAAGCAGAGAAAAGAAACAAAGAGGCAATGTCAGAATTTAGGGAAATGTAACAAAGTACCATATGTGAGGGTTAAGCAGGGAGATGATGTAATGGGGAATTAGCAGCTGCAACAATGTATCCAAGTGAGAGCTCCAAGGTGGTAACAATGTAACCCTGTGGGGAACCAGACATTGTTATGTGAAATAACAGAATTGGGTTTGGCAAAGAATCCTAACATGTAGAAGATGCACCTGGTAAGCTAGAGGAGGGAGGCAGGAGAGAGGAGGCTGAGGAGTGGCTCACTGCACTAGGGGGCTGGTAGGAGGGGTCATTAATGGATTCTCAGAGAAGAGGACATCTGTGCTGGGTTTTAGAGGATGAGTAGGAGTTCACTGAAGAATAAAGGAACAAGTCCATAAAGAGGAAACAGCACATGGGTAGGCATGAAGAAAAAAGACAATGGTAAAATGAATGGTATGCTCTGTGCTCAGGATGTCCTCGCTGGTAGAAGTATGGGATGTACAGGCTGGGCGCAATGGCTCACCCCTGTAATCCCAGCACTTTGGGAGGCTGAGGTGGGTGGATCATTTGAGGCCAGGAGTTCAAGACTAGCCTGGCCAACATAGTAAAACTCCATCTATACTAAAACTCCAAAAAGATTAGCCAGGCATGGTGGCATGGACCTGTAGTTCCCAGTTACTTGGGACACTGAGCCAGGAGAATCACTTGAACCTGGGAGGTGGAGATTACAGTGAACCAAGATCCTGCCACTGCACTCCCGCCTGGGTGACAGAGTAAGACTCCATGTCAAAAACAAAAACAACAACAACAAAAAAAAAAACAGAAGGGTGGTAAGGCAAAGGAATGAGGCTGAAAAAGTGCATTGAAGGCACTGACAGGAATTAATTTGGCATAGAAAATACTGGGCATAAAAGCAGCTGGGGTGGTCAAGAAAGATTTCCCAGAAGAGGAGTGTGAGAAGAGCTGAGCCTTCATTCTGGACAGAGCAGAGACAAGTAAAGAAACATGGGGCCAGGCACGATGGCTCATGCCTGTAATCACAGCACTTTGGGAGGCCGAGGCGGGCAGATCATGAGGTCAGGAGTTTGAGACCAGCCTGACCAACATGTCTCAAAAAAAAAAAGAAAAAGAAAGAAAGAAAAGAAACATAGTACAGGGGATAGTGCCCTGTCCAGGAGTCAGGAGACAGAGTTCTTAGTCCCAGCTTAGCCACCAACTTGCTGTATTACTTTGGGGAAATCGTTGTGCTTCTGAGCCTCAACTTCCCCAAATGTAATATAAGAAAGCTGAGTTACAGAAGATACTTATGATGACTCAAGATCAATGCTTTGGCCTCAGTGTCCCCTTTGGAACAATGAACAATTTGGACAAGAGTATTTTCAAGGGTCCTTCCAGCTGAAATTCTCTCCAGCTGTCAGACCTTTCCCCAGCCTGGGTTAGCCTCTTCCCATAGCCCCATATGGATAGAAAACATGTGGCAGAGAACAGACCCATGTGGAAGCCAGGAGCCCAAAGTCCTGGGCAAGGGCCTGCCCGACAACAGCCACATTAGTTCAGGTTCCTAGCAAGGCCGGATTGGCCCTAAGTTCATCCTGGAGGGGTACCACACTTTCCAGTCTACAGTGCACATGGCAGCATGAAGCAGTGCTTATGCACTAGATGTGACTCTGGGGTGGAGGGACAGGCTGCTTGGGTTCAAATCCCAGCTGGGCCACTTACTAGCTCTGTGACCTGGGACAAGTTATTTAACCTCCCTGTACCTTGATTTCCTCTTTTGTAAAATGAAGATTACAATGGTATCTCCCTCATGAGGCTAAGGATTGAGTGCTTCTAGATGAGACATCTGGGAGAGTGTTTTGTGTGTGGCAGGCATTCAAGGGGCGGAACTCAATATTGTCACCTCCAAGCTCTGGCATCTCATGCTACCTCCTCAGGACAGCAGGGCAGGCCCTATTTTACAGCCCAGCACCCTCTACCTGCAGGATGGTGCCCAAATGCCTTGGTTTGGACTCAAAGCCCACCTTGTGAGCCAGTAAGGTCTTCCATGTGGAGGACCTGTGGGGTTCAAATGTTCAGCCCCAGAACAGAGGCACAGGGTCAGACACCCAAGAGACACCCAGTGACTTTCTGTTAAACGCATGAAACAACACTCTCATTAGAAAGGGCAGCCCCTACAGCAATGACCCCTGGCCACCAAGGGAGGTGTGTTCCCCTCTCCACATGTGGCCCTCCCTCCCCAGGTTGGGAAGTGCTGCATTTACCACCACTTTAGCTCTCTGATATACTGCAACTTTCCCCACTTCTGAGCCTTTGTCCATCCTAGTCCCCTGATCAGTGTGCTGCCATCTGCCATGACCTGGTACATGCTCCTCCCTCCCTGCTTCTCTTCAATTCCCTCCTTGAGATCTCACACCTCCTCCATGGAGCCTTCCTAGTCTTCAGGGTCTAAATCAACTTCTCATTCCCTGACCTACTCCCTCACCGAACTGAGAGCTTCCTGAGGGGTCAGGGACCAAGCTGAGCCTCCTGGGGGTCCCTAGGGCTCAGCAGAGACCAGACACAGAGGGGCGATCAGCAAACAGTGGCCAAAGTAGCTGGCAGGTCAGAGGCACAGAGGGGATAAGGATCCAGGTACTGGACTCCCTGCCCAGCCCCCAGCTAGCCTGGAACTGATGATCACGTCACAGGGGTCAGGGAGGGAGGCGGTGCTCAGCGTGATGAGTAAAGAAAGAGACGCCTCCTACCCTGGCCCAAGAGGGACCACAGATAAGCCACGTGAAGGGGGCAGGCCTCCCCTCCACACCCAGGCAGTCATCCTGCCTGCCCTTCCCCACCAGGCCAACCTAGGTCAGGCCCTGCCCTCTCTGGCCTCAGCTCTGACAGTTCCTCAAATCTGAAGACTACAAGGGCCCCTGAGCCACCCCACTCACTCTTCCCACTTAACAGATGTGGAAGTAGAGGCCCAGAGAGGGAAAACGCTGCCCACTACCACTTGACAAGCCAGTGGCAGATTCACCTCTGAGACATAACCACTTTGGGGAATGTATAATAATTAAAGGTTGTCACCCAGCAGTAGGTTCCTTTTAAATAGCTGCAGCTCCCAGCACCACTCCTCACCACCACCTAACAGGTCAGGGATCACTGATTCCATTTGACAGAAGAGGAAACTAAGGCTGAATCGAGAGTCACTTAGCTGTATCCACCCACTTCTCATGGCAGAGCTGGGGCTCAGCCTGTCAGAGAGGAGGGGGAGGGTTTCCTCCCTGCTTCTCTTCAATTCCCTCCTCGAGATCTCACACTGGCACAAGCACCTGCCACCAATAAAGCTGCCTGAAGCAAGGCACGGCCAGACAAGACACAGGACAGACGTGACACAACTGAACACTGACAGTGCCCTGCACAGGGCTTCCTATACAGCAGGTGCTCAGTAAATGTCTGCTGAGTGAGCAACACAGTCTATCAAGACTGGCACCCATGCAGGAACCCACAGGTCTGCATGCGCACCCTGGCCTGCCTGATGCCCCTGAATGAGCATCTCTGTAAGCACCCAGGCTCCAGGCTCAGTCTTGCTAACTGCCTCACCGTGGACACACTGCTCAACCTCTCGGGGCCTCTGTGTCCCCATCTGTAAAATGGAGTCACAGCGCCTACCTCACAGGACCATGGTGAGGATCCACTGAGATAGTACTTAGAACCACACCTAGCACATGGCATGCAGCCAGTAAGTACCAGCCGTTATCTTTGTCGTCATCGTCCTCGTCATCATCTGTGCTTGTGTTCGTCTCCCTGACACAGGGAGCATCTTAAAGGCAAGAACCAGGTAAGAAGCAGCTGCAGACATCCCCACAATGGCATCCCAGCCTTGAGGAGGGGGCAGTGAGCAAGGGATGGATGACAGAAGGTAAACACTGACACGGGCACCTACACCCCAGCTGTGGGCCTGGACAGGGAACAGTGTATAGCTTCTGTCAGGTAACAATGCCCTTCCCCTGCTCCCAAAACAAGTCCACCTCCCCCCTGCTCTCCAGGAGCCTTGCCTACTCAGGCCCTGCATCCCCTATGGAGCCCCCCCAAACCCAGTCCAGGGAGGGGGGACAGGTCTAATGAGCTGCCCGCAGCCCCCTGGTGCCCACAATCGAATTGGCAATCAGTTTGCTGCAATTAGATTTCCCAGATCCCGCTGGTGATTGATTCTAAATTACCCTCATTAAAGTCTGGGCTGGCAGGCAGGGATGGGGGAGGGCAGGATGAATGGGGGGGGGGTCCTAGCCGGCAGTGCAGGGGGTATAGGAATCTCTAGGGGTGCCTGGGCCAACACTAACCCCAGGGTGCAGCAGCACCGGACGGCAGCCTAGAAGCCCATGGCCCATCCAGAAGGATGAAGGCCCAAGTCAGTGTTCTCTCCAGTGCCACTCCCACCCCAGAAAACCCTGGCTCTGTAGGGGTTGTGAAGACAAAATCAGATGGGGCTCCAGGGTAGGAGAAGGGGCAAATGAACACCAGGCTCCACCAGCTGTGTGTGCTTTGGCAGGTGGCTTAACATCTCTGAGCCTTCCTCTAAATAAGAGGAATGCCACCAGCCCTCCCCCCAAGAGAGGTGGGGAGGCTCAGTGAGACCATCTAAGGCTGGAGACCCAGCCCCAATCCATGGGCAAGGCCCCAGGCTGTGGCTGGAGCAGCAGCTGTGGGATGTCAGGCTGTGGGGCTGGCCATCTCTCTAGGACTCTCCACCCCTGAGGTCCTGTGTAAACATCAACAGTCACCTACTTTGGGCCAGGGCCACGTGACAGACAGAACACAGCCGGGGTGCTCCCTAGCTGGGAGGAAAATGGAAAGCACCCAGTCACCGTGTCCTGGGCTCAAGCTGCAAATAACAGGGCCTTTCTGGAGCTCCAGGACTGGAAGGGGCTGAAGAGTCATCATGCAGGATGGACTGCAGGCTCCCCAACAGCTCTGGAGAACCAGCGCCCCAGAAACCCAGCACCATGGACCCTGGAAAGTGCTTCCTCTAATCTAGCTTAAGTCCTGCTGGCTCTAGTTGGGAGTCCTGGCCCATGGTCTCCTCCTAAGGGTATCCCCACCCCCCAGGTTTCTCCTGGCCATCCATGATCATTCAAACTTAGTTTCCCACTCTCTCCAAAAGAAAACCCTACTCCTCACCCCCCAAGCAGTAGTTCAGTAAGACCCAGAGAGGGACAGGAAAAGAACAAAAACCAAGGCAGGTGAAAGGAAAAAAACATCTGCAGGAGCAGTCCGCTCCTTGTTTCCTTTAGTACTTCACAGTTTAATGTATTACTTTACATTACTAATTCTCAAACAACTGTGAGGTCCCATTCTAAAGAAAAGGAGACTGCAGGTTCAGAGAGGTTAGGTGAAGTCGCCAAGGTCACACAGCAGGAATCGGACAAAGACAGGATTTCAACCCTGAACCAGTTGGCCCCAGGATCTCTGCTCCTTCTATGACTTGAAGCTGCCCCCTCAGACTTGGACACCCCAAAACAGACATAGCACCAAGGCCAGGGGTGGGGGGAAGGCAGGCCTCGGCCAGCTGGGACAATAGGGATTGTAGAACCCTTTCCACCTGCTATAAAAGGCCAGCATAAGCGGTTCCTGTCCTCCACCCACAGCAGCCAGGTAAGAAAAGGGCCAGATCACTTGTCAGGGCCCCCGCCACCCCCACTGCCAGGCCCTCAGCCATGGCCACTCAGGCTCCCCCTGTAATCATGGCTTCCTGTTTGGCGCTGAGACTGGGCCTGGTCAGTCAGGGAGGGGAGTGGCTACCCCTCTGGCCATCGCGGGGGTGGGGAGAGGGACGGAAGTGAAGGCTACCCGGCCTCCTGGAATCTGGGGAGGCTGGGAGCCAAGGCAAGTGGGGCGGGGTGCGATGCAGTCAACAAATATTTACCAAGATCCAGACCGATGTTCCCAGGATGTGATGTTATGGAGCACAGAGGCCTGGAGGGGCCAGTGAGACGGGTCAGGCAGTCCAAGCTAGACCCTGCTCTCTGCTGGGACAAGGGTTCAGGGGGATGGAGGGAGCAAGGGCCTGGGCCCTGGGCAACTCCTGGCTCTGGCCACCCTGCCCCTTGAGACACAAAATCACAGGGCTCCAAGAAGCTGGGCTGGAGCCCAGAGCCACAGTCCCTCAGTTCCACCCAGATGTGATGGTGGCAGTGCCTTGGCACTCAGACCTCAGACCGAAGGCCTGCCCACCGCAGCCCCCTGGCGCAGACCCCTGGCACCTCCCAGCCCATAGGCACACGCCTTGCATGCAGCAGTACTCTGCCAGCCTCACTGTCTCCAACCCACCTACACGGAAAAGGACACAAGCCCCCACCTGGGCTCCAAAGCTCACAGTCCTGGCTTCCTTCGTTCCTTTATTCCCTCATTCATTCACTCCTTTGAACCATTCAATCAAGCCTGCGCCAAGCACGGAGTTGTCCCTGGGGGTTCAGCGAGAAAACAAGGCAGTCACAAGCCTGCCCAGGAAGCTCAAGGTCTATCAAGAAAGCACTGACACTACTGACAGCTGAGAGACCCCCACCAAGTCACACCTCATCTCTAAGCCACAATTACTGTCAGGCCAGAGAGAATCTTAGCTGCAGCGGGACCAGTGCTCTGAGAAAGGACAGCAGGAACATGGGTTTGGCCCCCGTACACTTTCTTTCTTTTTGAGACGGAGTCTTGCTGTCACCCAGGCTGGAGTGCAGTGGCGCAATCTTGGCTCACTGCAACCTCTGCCTCCCAGGTTCAAGCAATTCCCTGCTTCAGCCTCCTGAGTAGCTGGGATTATAGGCACCCACCACCATGCCCACCACCATGCCCGGCTAATTTTTGTATCTTTAGTAGAGGCAGGATTTCACCATCTTGGCCAGGCTAGTCTTGAACTCCTGGCCTTGTGATCCACCCACCTCGGCCTTCCAAAGTGCTGGAATTACAGGCGTGAGCCACTGCACCAGGCTGGCCTCCTCACACTTTCTACAGGTCAGAGGGGATTAAAGGCAGGCCTGGTCACCTCTGCAGAGTGAGCCCCAGCACTGGGGATATCTGGTGCACATCAGGGCTTATGGCGGCTTTTTAGACCCTTCTCATCCTGAGATTCCAATCATTTCCCCTCTCCTGTGCCCTGACCACGAGACCACACATAAGCCCGCTTCTGCACACACGTGTGGGCACATGCACACACATACAAACGCACACATAATCTTGTTGACAGCCCTTTGCAGTTTATAAAGCTCTCTCCCCACCCCTATACATCCTCAGTAGCCCTCAGAGTAGCTGCTTTTACAGACTACAGAGCCTTGGGAAGCAGTAGAGGAGGAAGAGCCCTGGCCAATCCCTCCTACACGGTGAGGCAGCACCATCAACCTCCAGGGCTATGGGATAATTGAGAAAAGACAAGGGACCCCACACACAAAGGCAGGCACTTACTAAACAGTAGCTAATGCAGACCCGTCTTGTCTCGGGGGCAGGGAGGCCCCAGAGAGGTGAAGTTGCTTGCCTAAGATCAGCAAGAGCGGGTAGATGTAGGACCACAGCCCAGTCCTTACTAGCCCATGAGGCCCTAGCTCAAACCAGTTCTGCCACTTCTGGCTGTGTGACTTTGAGCAAGTCACTGAGGCCTCTCTGTGCCTCGGTTTTCTTATCTGTAAAATGGGGGTTCTGGCAGGGTGCTGTAGCTCACGACTGTAATCCCAGCACTTTGGGGGAGCCGAGGTGGCCGGATCACCTGAGGTCAGGAGTTTGAGACCAGCCTGGGCAACATGGTGAAATCCCATCTCTACTAAAAATACAAAAATTAGGCGAGCCTGGTGTCATGTGCCTGTAATCCCAGTTACTTGTGAGGTTGAGGCAGAAGAATCATTTGAACTCAGGAAGCAGAGGTTGCAGTGAGCCAAGATCACACCACCACACTCCAGCTTAGGCAACAGAGGGAGACTCTGTCTCTAAATAAATAAATTTAAAAAATCAAATGGGGCTTCTAATAATGCCCACATCAAAAGATTATCCTAAGGATGAAATAAGCCAATACATGTAAAGTGCTTGGTGGGCAGGCCTCTCCGGAAATGTGACCTCTCTCTCCCCCTTGGGATAAGCCCCACTCACTCTCCCCACCACTGTCACCACTCCTGCTGCCCAGGATCCTCCAGGGACTCTATGCCCCATTCTATGAGGTGGGAGGAGCCACTGGGTTTCAAAAGGCCATTTTTTTGTTTTTCGTTTGTTTTCTTTCGCTTTTTTTCTCCAGCACAGTTCACTTCACACCAACCCCCAACAACGAACTCACAGCTGGAGGCACTGTGCTCACTCCTCCACAGAGAGCAGGAGGCTTCAGGTTCAAGCCCTAACTATGCCATGAGGATAGTGTCACCACCCCCACCCCCACCAAGTAATGGTTCTAAAAGCCAACTATTTGCCCCCAGTTGACAGGTAAGAAAGCTGAGGGTTAGGGCAGGCTATAGCCTGCTAGTGTCATGTGATGACCATTTTCATTGCTCTGCTCAAAACCCTCCTCCAGGAAGCCTTCCCTGACCCCATCCATGCTTCCTCCTAGAAAGTTCCCATCTCCTAAGAGCTCACTATGTAGCAGGTGTGCTCAGTCTACTAGAGCAGCTCATTTCCAAATCACAACATTCCTGTGAGGCTGACATGGTTACTGTCCCCATTTTACAGACAAGGACTTTGAGACAGAGAGAAATCCCTTACCAGAAACCACATAGTAGGTGTCTGTACCCAGAGGCCGTGCTACCTTGGAGCTAACAAGCAACATACACCTGTGGTGTCCCTGTGTCTGTCCCCCAGATACAGGAAGGAGACATGGTTCACCCGAGAGCCTGGCCCAGAACAGCCCAGGGGCCCCCAACTTTCCATTTTTTGGTGAGGACAATCTCATCCTGGCAACCCAAGGCATGTCACCCAGGGGACATGATGAAAAGCAGGGATGACTGAAACAAGGTGGGGAGGGAGCAGGAACCACTGGGCCTAGGGCTGGGACTTCAAAAGGATTCCTTACTAATCCCCCCACCCCCTACACACACACACACACACACACACACACACACACACACACGCACACACCTCCCACCTTCCCAAACACAGTACAGCAACTTTGTAAAAGAACAAGAAATCCACATCTGTTGGGCACTTAGTGGGTACCAGCTACTGGGCGAAAAGCTTTCCAAACACAGCCCTTCCATTCTCTCATTCTCTCCATTTTAAAGAGGTGGAAACTAAGGCACAGAAAGGTTAGCTAACTTTCACAAGGTCACACAGCCTCAAACTAGTGGTCTCCCATCACTGGGAGTATTCTATTAAGACTAACATCCAAGATTCCTTCCAGCCCTAGACTTTTAAAAGAACATGTTTCAAAAACTAAAATTTCTAGGATCCTCCAAAACTTTCTGAGTGGTAACTTAAGTACAGTAGCTGAGATGGCCTTGAAGGCAGATGTCCCTCAGAGTTCTGGTCACTTGGTCTTTCAGAAGAGGGACTCGTCAAAGGAGATGCCAGGAGACACCCACACACACCCCACAATTCAACATCTGCAGTGTGAATGAGGCCTGTATCCCGGCTATCCCCATACTAAAAGACACGAAGACACACACACACACACACACACACACACACACACACACACCCCACAATTCACCATCTACAGTGTGAATGAGGCCTGCTATCCCGGCTATCCCCAGGCTAAAAGACACAAAGACACACACACACACACCGCACCAACAGGCTGACAGGCAACCCAAGGGTCATCATGTCCCTGCCCTGCCCTGCCCTGCCCTGCCCTGCCCTGAGCCAGCACCGCTCATCTACCAAGGCCACCCCAGAGCCTCCCTGGCTGGGTGTTTTCTGATCTAACCTCAGTCCCTCCTGCTGCAGGCACTGCCTTCTACCTCTCCTGCGAACCCAGCAACCAGGTACCACCTATTAACCCTTTTACTCGCAAGCCAGATGAGGACAGGCAAGATGACGCCCCCTCCTTGACAGCCTGGCCCCTAGGAAGATGTGAGGCCTGGAGGACACTCTACTCCCCATCACCTCACCAGGAGCCCCAATTCCTGCCCTTCCCCGGGCCCCGCCCATTATCTCTGCCTCCAAGCCCATACTCTGGGGGTCTGCTTGATCTGCCACCCAACACTGGGTCTGAGCCACACCTCTCAATTCAGGGCACCTGCCTTGAGAGGCCCTACTGTGCAGGCTATTAAATGCTCCCACTAAGTCTTTCTACCACCTCGTGGCGCATGAATTAGTCTATTAGCCTTATTCAGCAAGGGAAGAGGCCTGCCCCGTGTTCCACCTGGCCTCCAGATTTAAAGCCTTCTGTCCTGAGCTCTTTCATTCATGAGCACACCACGTGACTGTGGAGTTCCTTCTCAGGACACTAGTCAGTCACCTCATTGAATTTTCACCCTCTGAGGAAGGTGTCATTAGCCCCACTTCACAGAGAGACAACCAAGGGTCAGAGAAGTAAGATGACCCACGGTCATCAGTGGGGGTAGCAGGACTGGAACCCAGGGTTGTGTGATTCCCAAGCCTTTCATTTTAAGGACGGTTTTTCAGAAATCTGGCTGAGAAGGCAACCCCAGCTGCTAGGGTGCTCTGGGTCTCTAGCCCTCCCAGAGACCTCTTCCTCTCACCCGACTTGGGGGAGAGCGGGGAATGAGACATCCTGGCCAGCAAGCACTTCACACAGGTGGGCACTCAATACTTCCCCTCCCTCCAGCTGACAGCCCCTAGATGGGAAAGGCTGAGGAGGGGCCTGTCCATCCAAGAAGCAGGCTTGGAGCCCCTGCTTGTCCTCCTCCTGTCTTAGTGACTGGCCCACTGAGGCCAGAAGAAGAAACGGACTTGCAGAGGCCAGCTGGGCACCCAGGGTTCCTTGAGAGGCCTGGGGGGGATGCAGGTCCGCGTAGCTCCTGGAACTAACCAGGGAGGCTGGACCTAGAAATCCCCAGCCCACCTGAGTCAGGATCTGGACACACACCCAACAAGAACTCACTTGGGACCTGGGTCCCTCAAAGGAGGATGAGCTCCTTCCTTCCTCTGCCCTCCCTGATGGAGCTGGGACCAAGCGGCTGCTGCGGTCACTCAAAGGGACACTCAAGGGTCACTTCATGCACACCCTCTCCTCCACCTGCACATGCTTGGTCCCCCTCAGGGGTCCTTGTCCAATGCCGAGGGTCACCCAAGCACCTGCATACACATGCTGGTGTGTGCACTCACACTCACACTCCCATGGGTCCAAGCACACGCCCACCACAGAGGTCTCTCACACACACCCACTGCAGGCACACACGGCCACGGCCAACAGTGGCCCAGCCAGACGCAGGCACACATCCTGCACAATGGGTCACCCTCTCACCACCACCAACGGGAGGGCACGCTGGCACCCACCCATGTGGTAGACACATCTTCCACCTGCACACGCCCCACAGGTCCCCGCACCCCTCATTGAGGTGGCCACACACGCCCACACACAGGGTCACCCTCACTCCCCCATCAGGTCACCTTCACCAAGTCACCCTCCACCTCCACCTCCCCCTCCCAGCCGGGCTGCTGCGACCCTGGGAAGAACCAAAAGCACACCCTCCCCCTCGGAGGGGTAACCGACCCGATTCTCAGAAAGTGGCCGCGGTCTGGGCACACCCACGAGGCAGGAGCCAGGCACACTCCCACCCCAAGACACACCCAGCCGGGACGGCGACCCCCAGCCCGCCGCCGGGCCCTTCCCGCGCCTCCCAGGCCAGCGCAGGGGTCCCCGCTCCTTTCTCGGGGAGGCAGTTCCCGGAGCCACTGGGGGGTGGGGAAGAGGGACCCGCGCTCGGGTTCCCGCCGGGATTCCCTCTGGGGAGGGGTCCCAAAAGGAAGGAGAGATGAGCACCCCGAAGATGACCGGCGGCGACGGCGGCCTGTCCTCGCGGATGCCAGCTAGCGGGGAACTCCGGGGGGTCAGGGAGCGGAGAAGGGCGCTCGGGGGAGGGGCGAGGGGCGGCGGGGACCGCGGCCTGGGGTGGGCAGCCCGGGGGGGAGGGAGCGTGGTCCCGGGGCGGGGGTCGCGGGCGGCAACTGGGGGGCCGTGGCAGGGGTCCGGGCGCGTGTCACTCACCCCCGCGGCGTGCCCCGCCAGCAGCAGCAGCAGCAGCGGTGGCAGGAGCAGCCCGCGGGCCCCGGGCCCGGACGCGGCCCCGGCCCCGGCGCCGGCCCCGTGGGCGGCCCCGGCGCGGTGCGGCGGCCCCGGCTTCATGGCGGCGTCGCGGGCGGCGGGCAGGCGCCTTTGTTCCCGAGGCGCGGCGCGCGGGGCGGCTGCTCGGCGGCGGGCGGCGCGGCCCGGCGGCTGGACCGACGCGCTCTCGGCTCGCGGGCTCCCGGCTCGGCCGCCCGGCTCCGCCTCGCAGCTCCGCGCCCACAGCGGCCGCGCCCGCAGGAAGCGTGCGCCGCCGCCGCCGCCGCCGCCGCCGCCGGGCCGCCCCCAGCGCGGGCGGAGCGGGAGGAGGGGCCGGGGCGGGGCGGGCCAGTGCGCCCCCCGCGGGCTCCGCGCCCTCCCGCCCCAGGCCCGGACCCCGCCTCCGCCGGGAGAGAGCCGACCAGCCGCCGAGTGTGCACCGGCCTCGCCGAGCCCGGAGCTGGAGGGCGCGGAGCCAACTGGTCGCACCTCGGCGGCCGCCGTGGTGGGGGGAAGGGAAGGGTCCCGCATGGGGTGCCAGGGCCCGGGCCTGGCTCCCTCCAGGCTCCGAGCGGAGGGCTGGCAGGGGCGCTTTCACTGACAGTCTGCCCCGTGGGGCTCCACGCACGTGTCTCTTCCTGGACTCCCATTGCCACATTCACACACTCAGCCAGTCCACCCAGTGGGCCAGAGGTCATCTAAGACCACGGGCTTTCAGGTCTCCAGGACACCCAGGGGCTGTGTGAACTCAGAGCAGGCCCGGCCCTCTCTCGGCCTCAGTCTCCCCAGGGCACCATAGGGATGTTCACTTCTGGGCCCTGTCACTGGGATCTGCAGAGGAAAAGCTACGGCAGACCTGAGTGCCAGCTGCTTCCTCGCCATCTATGTGCCTCCAGCAAGGCCCCCGGTTCTCCGAGACTCAGATCCCCCATGGTAGAGTGGGACCACACTCTCCTGTGCAGGGTGGTGAAAAAAGTATGCTGCTGGTCTTTCGACCCTGTGCGGTCACGGTGCCTTTTCCCTCTTTGCCTTCATCCCCAGCGGCACACCCCACGCTGTACTTACTTACCCAAGTCTCCAATGGCACGTGAACCCCAGTGGGGGCAGGGGTTTGTGTCTGTCTTCTTGTGACTGCTATGCCCCCAACACCAGCACGGGGCTTGGCATGACATCGATGCTCAATTCAACTTCGATTGAGCATTAATCATTGATGTGTTTCCCACTTACTGGGGCTCACCCTCATCCAAGTGTTCTGGGGGAAGATGGGGGAGAGTCAAACGTTTCTTGAACCCTGACCCTATGCCAGGGGCCCAGCGCTTTCATGTGTTACCTCGATTCTCAGGAACCCCATCAGATCGGTGCTGTCAATATCTGCACTTCTTAGATGGGGAAGCTGAGAGGCAGTGAGAAGAGGTTGTTTGCTAATAACAGCTGGCTGGACGTCTCTACCTTCACCCACTCTCCTCTCTGGCCCCTGTGTCCCAGCACCTAGCTTAGGGCCTGCCATGAGGAAACAGGAATGAAATTGAGTTGAAACTGTAACAATTCCCTCTTGAGGAAAGGGGAACCAAAACCAGGCTAAATGGAGGGGTAGGCCTGGGGGAAGGGACTCTGGGGGACCAGCCATGGGTTTTCGATGTTGGAGGGAACTAAACTTGTCCTACAGGGCCCTTGGGAGGAGGACCAGAAGAAAAAGGTCAACTCAACATAAAGTAGAGATGAATTAGAACGGGCTCCCCATAAGGGAGGGAGAGCCACGTCCCTACAGGGTATGTAAGGCCAGCTCACCACCCTTCGACAGGAATCCTAGAGAGGGAAGACAGGGAAACTTTCCAACTAGGAATTCTGAGGTCCCAGCCTCTGAAAATTCAATTCCCAATTTGTTTGGAATTCTGACTGGCACCGTGGGAGAGGGCGATGGGGTGCAATAGGTGGGAAGCTGGTTTCTGTTGTGGTAGCACAGCTTGGAACTGAAGAGCTCTGGCTCTGGGTCGGGCAGGTGCTGGGTTCAATCCCAGTTCTGCCAGTTATGAGCTGTGTTGTGTTGGATGTGTGACTTAACATCTCTGAGCCTCAGTTTCCCAACTGTACTATAGAGATAAAGACTACACAAAGTTCATTCATGCATTCATTTAGCAAATATAAATTGAGTGCCTGCTGTGTGCCAGGCCAGGTGCCAGGTTGTGAGGATTACATGAGCTCTTCCTGCCATGGCAATGGAGTTTGACAAAGGTGGCTAGGATGAAGTTTATAAAGTAGGGATAACATCATCTTTCTGAGGGGCCGAGCAGACCCCAGGAACAGACCGGTCCTGAGGAGCTCCCAAAGGGCCGGCAGGGTTAGAGTGGGGATTAAGAGGAGCCAGATGTCAGCTGGCCACACACAGACAGCAGTAGCAGTTCTAAAGAGGTAGTGAGTACCCTGTCTTGAGAGATATTCAAGGATCAGAGAACTATCTAGCAGGGAGACCATTAGGATGATTTCCATGAGTGAGGTGGGCAGTGAGCATGGCTCATCTTCGGAGGCTCCTGACAGTTCTGAAACTTCTGGAAGCAGCAACCCCACTTCCCTGACATCCTAGGGAGGAGTTAGGGGGCATGGCAGCGGAGATTCTTTGGCCTGGACAGGCCAGGAGCGCCACCTGCTGCTCTTCAAAGACACTGGTCACAGCCAGAACTGAGACAGGTCTGGGCCCCTGAAGGTCCTTCTCATCTTGCTCCCTCCATCCCGGGTCTCCCTGGGGTTCACCAATGCACACATTTGCCTGCCCTCAAGCACGTGGGCATCTGCACAGTCACCGTCCCCCAGGCCTCCTTGTGCATTGGAGCCACATCCCCACATAGTCAGGGTCTCCCTTCACAGCACCATCACCTCACCAACAGGCACCCACTGCTGGCCCCTCCTGGCACAACACTCATGCCCCTCTGGCCTTTAGAATACACATATACACTGCCTCCTCTGGGAAGTCTTCCTGTTGTCCTCCGGGTGATCAGGCCTGGTCCTGTGCTGCTGGCACCCTGATCACACTCATCCTGTACTCCTCACCCTGCTTTCAGTCTCTACTGCCCGTCTTGTTCAAAAGTGGAAGCATTCAGTGTCCCAAATGAGCAGTAGCCATAGAAGAGCTCAAGTGGAGCTGATTGTGAGCCAGGTACTGATTGCTCTATGAAATGCACATTGATATTACCCCCGTTTCCAGATGAAAAACCAACGCACAGAGAAGAGAGGAAACACAGCAAGGCGCCACAGCTGACCACCAGAGCTGAGATCTGACCCAGGCCAACAGCTACACTGCAATACCAGGTCCAGAGGTGCATTGTGAGGTGTTTGATAAATGAATTAAAGAGTCACGGCAGGGATTCACAGTCACACACCAACATGCACACATACTCGGATGCAGTCTGGCCCTTGGGGAACCCCACAAGGCACGCCTAGTGGCTGCATCTCAACCCTCCATCTCACCCCCACCCCAGTCAGAACCTTCTCTGCCCTTGGCAGGGCCTCCTCGCTCTAACCAGGTATCTGAGTGGAACTCAGAGATGCTCTGATGAGCCCGAGATGCCTTATTCCGAGTGGCACACCCTGGCCTGGCACGGAGTGGATGCTCAGTTGCTGTCACCTGACTCTACCTGTTCCCCAGGGGATTGGCTAAGCCGACCAGCTCTCTGGACCCAGCAATCCCATGGCATCCTAAGAGCCAAGATTGATGGAGGCCTTACTACCTGCCAGGCACTGTTCTGAGCACTTGCCAAGCACACCCCCATTTACTCCTCCCCACAGGCCTATAATTTGGGCACAAAAAGGAAACTCATCTCCCAGGGCTGCTACGATGAGGACAAAATGAGCTGCCAGCACTGGCGTCTTGCACACAGCGAGCCCCGTCCGTGTGCTTGCTCTCTGCCTCATCCCATTTTATAGTTGGGGAATCTGGGGCTCGCAGAAGTTCGGTAACTTGTCCCAGGTCACACACCAGGAAGTGAGTAGCCAGGATTTGAACCAGGCATGTGATGGCAGAGCCCTGGCTTTTCGCCCTGTGCTGTGCTGTCCCCCACGGTAGAGGGGACTTTGTGATCCTTACCAGACGTCCCAAACACAAGTGCTTTCTCATCTCAAGGCAATCACAGGGCTTGCAAAACAAGTCCCTACCTCCCCTCACCACCCACATCTGCATCCTGCTCCCCAACACCCCAACCATCTCCCATCACAACTTCCAGTCTTGCCCAAGAGTCAGGACGGAGGCCACAGCCCAGGCTTGGCTTCTGAGAAAATCCAAGTGACAACAGTCCTGGAGGTCAGTGAACCCCAAAACTCAGGAACCAAAACTGACAAGAGGGCTCCTGATCAGGAGGACCCCAAAGTCCTCCTAGGGGAACCTGGGGAGATTTGGAGGCCATCTGCTGCCCAGTGAGTAGACATCTCACTGAGGAAGGATCTGCAAGGCCTGTGGCGGGGTCAGGGTGACCGGTGAGAAGGCTTGGCCTCCCCACCTAGGGGGCCTCCACCATGGGGAGCCTCCTGCCTGCCCAAGGGACCTGGCCTGTGTAAGGGTCTCACAGAGCCACACCCCTGCCCTTGGTACTGAGCTGGGCTGAGCCAGCCTTCCCTAACCTCCCTGTGTGCTGGGAAAGTCTTTGTAGGATAAGAGAGTAGTACCCAGGACACATGGCTGCCAAGCACAGGGTAGGATTTGAACTCGGGCCTCTCCTAGGTCTTCCAGCTGAGGGTTTGCAAACTGTCCAAAGCATTCCTGAGAGGTCCCTCAGGGCTGGTGTGTGAGGAGTGGGAATAATCAGATTCTGTTTGAGCTCAGTGGACTGTAGGCCACAGAGCAAGGCCTGGGGTGGCCTTGTAGGAGGGAAGAGACTGCGTAGACCTCAGCAGGGCCTGCTTCTAAAGAAGCCCCAGACCAGCAGTGGGGGAGAGGAGATGCTTGATGGGAGAGGAGGGCTCTGGGACCCTAAGCTGGGTAGGGGTGGAAACAAGATGGGTCCCACCTCCGTGGGGTGGTTATACGGTTTGAAGGGATCTGGACTACACAGTTGGGAAGAAGGCTTTGGAAAAGGGCTAGGCAGTGAGCGGCCCTGAAGCATCAGCTTTATTCATTATACAGCAAATGTGCCTCTGAATGGCAGCCCAGCACCCCGTCACCCGGCCACCCTGCCACCCCACCACCCCGCCACCCTACCACCTCCCCACCCCACCAGATGCCATCGCCTGAGTCCAGCAAAGTCAGAGGTGGACTGGGCTGGGCAGTGCCACCTCTGATTACTTCTGTAATCCCAGCACTTTGGGAGGCTGAGGAGGGCAGATCACTTGAGCACAGGAGTTCAAGACCAGCCTAGAGGCAACATGGCAAAACCCCATCTCCACAAAAAAATATATAAAACCCTAGCTGACTATGGTGGTGGGCACCTGTGGTCTTTGCTGCTCGGGAGGCAGAGACACGAGAACACTTGAAGCTGGGAGACAGAGGCTGCAGTGAGCCAGGATCATGCCACTGCACTCCAGCCTGGGCAACAGAGCAAGATTTTGTCCCACAAAAACAAAGAAAAAAACAGAGGGAGTCTGGCCAGAAAGGACCTACCTCCTCTCGGAGAGAATCTAGAAAGACTGCATGGTGGTGTTGGTGACATCTCTCCTGGGCCACGCAGGCAGGCCTTGGAGAATTGGGTGCTCTGAAGTGGTCCTGCAGTGGCTGAGCCCCACCCAGCAGGAGAGGCTCCAAGGTCCTGAGCTCCAGCTTGATGCTTCATCCTGGCATCATGCGTGGATGAGGCTGAGAACATTCTGGAAGCTTGTTCCCTGTGATCTAGAATGGACAGAGCAGGCAGGGCCTACTTTAACTGCCCATTTCACAGAGAAAACAATTGAGGCCTGAAAAGGAAATGTGACCAACCCCAAGGTCACACAGTCAGCCTGTGGCAGAACTGGGACTAGAACCCAGGTCGCTTCACTCCTTGTCCTGGGGGCTTTCTCTCTTCCACTCCTTTCTCCTGGACCATCTGCTCTGTTGTTTACAAAGCTCTTAGGATAAGCCCCCTCCCCCTCAAGGTCTTCATTCAGACCCACGGGCTGTCTCACTCTGGCCATCAAAGGTCACAGGACTAGGAAATGACCATTGGCAGAGCCCAGGCCCAGGAGCTATGCTCACACACCTGCCCTCTTCTCTGTGCAGGGACAGGGAAACTGGATGAGGACAGAGGAGGGGAGGAGAGAGGGGAGGACAGGAGGAGGGCACTGCCCCAGAAGCTGTTCCAGGAACACACCCCCGTGCCTGGGAATAAACTGCTCATTTGGAATCATTTTCCTGGAATCAAAAATAAGCCTCCCTAAAAATACATTTTCTTTCTCACCTCACCCTGAGGCTAGAGCAGCTCAGCTGCCTCTAGGAGGTGGGGTAGGGGGAGAATGGGAGTGACCAGGGCCTGTGGGGGGAGATCTCTCTTCCCCAGGGCTGTGGAACCTAACCACTGGGTCACCGTCTCTGAGCACAGCTGTCATTGAGATATGTAATACGCCATGTTTGTGTGTGTATTTGGTGTTTTAGATTTTTGAGACTGCTGGACCCACATTCAAACTTCAACCTAGAGTTATTGAGACCCAGCAAGGGCTGGGCACAGATCTGGACACTGAAGAACTCCCACCAAGGGTGGGAGACAGACAACAGGCAAGTGACTGCACCCAGGGGGCACCCCAGCGCTGCCCTCGCCCACTGTGTGCCCCGAACGGGTGCTCCCCCTGGCCTCAGGTGCCCCCCACCCCTGGCCTCAGTCTCCTCATCTGTAAAGGGATCAGATCCTGGCAGCCACACTGAATTCCCTGCGGGCAGCCCTGCTGCTGGCCATGGCAGAGGGGAAGAGCAGCTGCCCTGGCAGCACTGGCTCCGAAGAGACACCTGGGGCACTCCAGGCTCAAATGCTGGGTCTGCCCCTTCTAGCCCAGTGGCCAGGGCCAGTTTCCTCCCATGAAAGTTAGGGTCAGTGGCAGCTCCCGGGGCTGGAGGGAAGTAAAGAAGGCAACACAGGGCAGCACGCAGCACTGGGGCCCATAGTCACATGCAGCGGATCACTGTGCCCTTGTTATTGTTGTTTTTAGAGACAGGGCTTCCCCGTGTTGTCCAGGCTGAAGTGCAGTGGCACAATCACAGCTCACTGCAGCCTCTATCTCCTGGATTCAAGAGATCCTCCTGCCCCAGCCTCTTGAGTAGCTGGAACCCCAGACCACTATTTTTAAGTCATTCCTTGTCTGGTTCACCTCAGGCCTGAGGTGGAAGGGCAGGGATACCCCACCTACCCCGCGCTGGAAGTGAGAGTCTGAGTTTCTGCAGGGATGGGACAAGTGGCTGCCGGGACCCTGGAACAGGTCAGCTCAGCCCCTGAGAGTCACTGGTCCAGCCCCGTCTAAGGACATGTTTCCACCCTGGGGTCGGGGAGCACCAGGAAGTGTAATCCAATTACACACTTTTAGTTATTTTTAAATGTGTGATTAAATTATTATTGACTAGGCTGGGTGCAGTGGTTCACATCTGTAATCCCAGCACTTTGGGAGGCTGAGGTGGGCAGATCACTTGAGGCTGGGAGTTCAAGACCAGCCTGGCCAACATGGTGAAACTCTGTCTCTACTAAAAATACCCAAATTAGCCAGAGGTGGTGATGTGTGCCTGTATTCCCAACTACTCCAGGGCGGCTGAGGCAGGAGAATAGCTGGAACCTGGGAGGTGGAGGTTGCAGTGAGCCAAGATTGTGCCACTGCACTCCAGCCTGGGCAAGAGAGTGAGAAAAAAAGATGATTGACTGTCGTCAACTTGTTGTACCATCAAATGCTGGGTCTGATCGTTCTTTCTTTTTTGTCGTAACCGTTAACTGTCATCCCCCACTCTCCGCTCCCTGTCACTGACCTTCCAGCATCTGGTGACCATCCTTCCACTCTCTATCTCCATGAGTTCAATTGTTTTGATGGTTAGATCCCACAGATAAGTTTAAAGAGCTTCTTTGAGTGAAAAGCACTTCATGAACTGGGAAACACCAAACCAGAAGAGTTTTAATGTTCCCGAGACAAATCATCAGAGGCAATTATGTATGGGATAAGTGCAGAAGTAAAATCAAGTATTTGATTGGTTGCAATTATAGTTGTTTATTTGGTCTATCCCATTAGAAAGTCCCCAGTTACGTAATTATAAATTTGTGGACTACTTCTCATTGGTTGAGCTTAAGTTCTGTTTTTCTTTAATAGGGGCATTTATAAGAAATAGCTCAAGTTTTGCTTATGTTTGCAAATCAAGCAAGGTTGAGGTCATGTATGAGGCCTAACTGGTTTTGTCTGCTCGAGTGTTCTTCAGGCCTGGTCTCCATTTTAATTTAACAAGTTAAAGTGTTACAGGGCCAGGCGTGATGGCTCATGCCTGTAATCCCAGCACTTCAGGAGGCTGCGGCAGGCAGATCACCTGAGGTCAGGAGTTCAAGACCAGCCTGGTCAACATGGTGTACCCCATCTCTACTAAAAACACAAAAATTAGCCGGGTGAGGTGGCACACACTTGTAGTCCCATCTACTCAGGAGGCTGAGGCAGGCGAATCGCTCGAACCTGGGAGGCAGGGGTTGCAGTGAGCCAAGATCGTGCCACTGCACTTCAGCGTGGGCAACAGAGGAGACTCCACCTTAAAAAATAAATCAAATAAAGTGTTACAGGACTATGAGTCCTGTGTCCACTACACAGTAGCAGACCTCATTACATGCAGATAACAGGGTCTGCAGAAGTGGAAAGAGTACTGATCGCAGGGCGCCAAGCAAGGAGATCCTCAAACCATCCCTCCACGGAGCTCTGGGCTGGGATTTCTAAGGGGCTTGTTGAGGGTGAGTGGCTAGAAAATCTGGGTCATTGATGGGTTGGGGTTAGGGGGATGAACTGTCAGGACACAGAAACTGCATTTTTTGATGAGTCAGTTCCTCAAACAAGTCAGGTCCTTCAAACCAGCTGAGTCAGCAGTTTCCTCAGTTAGCAGGACCTGAAGAAATAGCTCAAAGGGAGAACTTAAGGCTTCCTAATGTTCAACTTGTTATCTGCAGAGCAGCTAAGAGGAACCATCATCTTGTGACAAGACCCAGAGATTCTAGGTCGATAGTTGCACGCAGCTGTGAGGATGCAGGTCAAGGAGTCTGCAGACCTCATGAAGGCTGATGCGCTACAAACTCCATTTATTTTCATTTCTCCCCCTTCTCTTCCTCCCTGGTTGATTTTACAAAGTTTATAGGGGTGGTTTCAAAAGCAAGCTGAGAGTGTGACCAGAGTCCAGCACTATTCTCAGTAACCAGCATTAACACTGTCACAGGAACACAGTCAGGTAGATGCTATCATCGTCAATGTCCTTGCTTGGATGTAAGGTCTTGTGGTCACTGGTATCCACAATGGCATAGTCACTATAGGCTGGAGTGGTGGACTTGTTGAGCTCTGCAGGTTGTCAAATCCTGATGGGAATCATTTGATATGCAAGTGGCTGCTGGAACACATTTATTTATTTACTTATTTATCAGAGATAGGGTCTTAGTCACCCAGGCTGGAGTGCAGTGGCACCATCATAGCTCACTGCAGCCTTGAACTCCTGGGCTCAAGAAATCCTCCCTCCTCAGCCTCCCAGACTACAGGTACATGCCACTGCACTGAGCTAATGAAAAAAAAATTTTTTTTTTGTAGAGACAAAGGGTCTTGCTTTGTTGCCGAGGCTGGTCGTGAACTCCTGGCTTCAAGCGACCCTCCTGCCTCAGCCTCCCAAAGTGCTGGGATTATAGGGTGAGGTGATGGGAGGGTACAATGCACAAAGTGGGTGAATACAGTCACTACAGGGAAAATAACAGCCAAGGACTGAAAAATGCCCTGGAGGAAAGATTCCCAGGAGCAAGATTTCACCAACTAATATATATCTGTGAAGGAGGTAGCACCTATCCACAAACTTACATTTGTTTCTTAGGAGCCTTTGCCAGCTAGGCATAGTGGCTCACATCTGTGGTCCCAGCTACTCAGGAGGCTGAGGCAGGAGGATGGCTTGAGCTCAGGAGGTCCAGGCTGCAGTGAGCCATGATCGCACCACTGCATGCACTCCAGCCTGGGTGACACCCTGTCTCAAAAAAAGAGCCTTTAAAATTTGAGCCACAATTTCTTATTAACATAGAAGCAACATTTCTTTTTTCTTTTTTGAGATGGAGTCTCACTGTGATGCTGAGGCTATAGTGGAGTGAAGTGATCTCAGCTCACTGCAAAGTCCGTCTCCCAAGTTCAAAAGATCCTTCTGCCTCAGTCTCCCAAGTAACTGGGATTACAGAAATGCACTACCACATCCGGCTAATTCTTATATTTTTAGTGGAGACAGGGTTTCACCATGTTGGCCAGGCTGGTCTCAAACTCCTGACCTCAGGTGATCCACCCGCCTTGGCCTCCCAAAGTGCTGGGATTACAGGCATGAGCCACTGTACCCAGCTGAAAGAACATTTCTTTTCTTTCTTTCTTTCTTTCTTTCTTTCTTTCTTTCTTTCTTTCTTTCTTTCTTTCTTTCTTTCTTTTTCTTTCTCTTTCTCTCTCTCTCTCTCTCTCTCTCTCTCTCTCTCTCTCTCTCTCTTTCTTTCTTTCTTTCTTTCTTTCTTTCTTTCTTTCTTTCTTTCTTTCTTTCTTTCTTTCTTTCTTTCTTTCTTTCTTTCTTTCTTTCTTTCTTTCTTTCTTTCTTTCTTTTTAGATGAAGTCTTGCTTTGTCACCCAGGCTGGAGTGCAGTGGCACAATCTTGGCTCACTGCAACCTCTGCCTCCCAGGTTCAAGCAATTCTCCTGCCTCAGCCTCCCAAGTAGCTGGGATTACAGGCGTACACCACTACACCAGGCTAATTTTTGTAATTTTAGTAGACAGGGTTTTGCCGTGTTGGCCAGGCTGGTCTCAAACTCCTGACCTCATGATCTGCCTGCCTCGGCCTCCCAAAGTGCTGGGATTACAGACATGAGCCACCATACCCGACCACAACATTTCTTAATCAATAAAAGCACAAGCTCCTCCTTATTAAGCTGTGAAGTTATCAAAAACTATTTTGGAGCACTATTGAGGCAAATTGTTCATTTCAGATTGTATCCCTTGAAGAGAATTCAAGGTTTTGTTCTATGAAAACAAAAGAAAAACAAAGGTTAACATCTGGAGCAAATCATGATGTTAGTTTTTCAGTCTGAAGGGCAGCTAGCTGATGTGTAGATGAGAGTTGGAAATATCTTTAGATGGTGGAATGTAGGTGGCGTTGAATGCCTCTGGCTATGGCATCAGGAAGTGTGCCAGTGACTCTCCACGTGACCCGTATAGTGGCAGACATGAATGTTGTCCATGCGTAATCTGTTGTAGTGATATTTCTAAAACTTAAAGTCATTGAGTTTCAGCTTACAGGGCTTAGGAAAGGAGCAGTTTCAGTTTTTAGTGAAACTCGAAAGTTTTAGAGTTTAGTTCTGTTTACAGATATAAAACAAAACCTCAAAGAAAAGGAACAGAACTAGGATTTGGTAATGGGCGCACTATAGTTTTGAACTGAAATACGATTTTTCTTTTTACATCATCACTCCTGTTTTTACCAAAAATAATCATAGTTCCTTTTTTCAAAATAAGTCTAATTCTATTAAACTTTACCTGATCTTTACAGAAATGTAACATGGTAATTTCTATTATATTTTAAAATATGATACTTTAATCAGAACTCTGGTGATATCCAAGGGGCTTTAGTGACTTTGTATCAATCAACACTATCTGATTGGCCAGGCATGGTGGCTCACACCTGTAATCCCAACACTTAGGGAGGCCAAGGCAGGGAGATCACGAGGTCAGGAGATAGAGACCATCCTGGCTAACACGGTGAAATCCTGTCTCTGCTGAAAATACAAAAAAATTAGCCCATTGTGGTGGCACATGCCTACTCAGGAAGCTGAGGCAGGAGAATCACTTGACCCCAGGAGGTGGAAGTTGCAGTGAGCCAAGATCATGCCACTGCACTCCAGCCTGGGCGACAGAGCAAGACTCCATTTCAAAACAAAACAAAAAAACTGTCTATAATGAGATAGCATGAGAAATCTCAGATTTGATATTTTAAAACTTCTTGGGAGTTGGGGAGGGATAACATGGAGAGAAATGCCAGATATATGTGATGGGGAGGAAGGCAGCAAACCACACTGCCATGTGTGTATCTATGCAACTATCTTACGTGTTCTTCACATGTACCCCAAAACCTAAAATGCAATAAAAAAAATAAATTAATTAAAAATTTTAAAAACTTGAAGAAGCCAAACTAAGAACTTGCCCCATTATGTTCTTTTATAAGAAGAGCAGATTCTTATTGAACCTGTGCTGATACTCATATTGCAATAAAAATAAGTTGCCCAAATTCGGGAGTAGTCGGGTAGGGAGAGAAAGATAAACATTTCATTTTTGTTTACAAAGATATATTTTATCAGATCGTTATTAGCTGTAGACAGTTTAAGGGAAAAGAACAAAGGTGGCTCCTTAAATTTAGAAAGTAAACATTTCTTAGAACCAGCAATGATTTAAAGAAAAACTCATAAAAATGAAAATGATTATCATCAGTCAATTTAGGCCCATATAATTAATTTTCATTTTCCTTGATATTGGATTAGCAGGTTTATGAACTCATCAGCTTCCCATTAGTGTTTTGGAAATTTTTACGCAGTCCAATAGTATGATCTTATCAGAAAGCTGTACTTGTCAGCCTTTTTTTACTGACTATCTTGTTCTTTTGTATTATGGTGGCATTCAAATGCTTTCAGGAAGGAAATGTGGTTGTTCTGTGGCCTATAGCATCTTAAGATAACGATTAGGTTTATGACTGATAGCAATATACCAGAATATATCCGATTTCTAGGAATTCTGTACATTTCTTGGGGTACTCATATCAATAACACATATAACTTAGAGAAGGGTTAGTGTCACTCATTATTTGACAACATATTCCATGCAATTAATGTATCAAATAAGCCTAATTAGTTTAACACTTCTCATTTTACAAGAGAAAATAAATTATTTTGAAATGTCCCAGGGACACTTCTGGAAACTCCCAAAGTTAGTTTGAGGCAGAAAACACTAAATTTAGAATTAATTTTGGGAAGCTGTCAAACATGTCAAAATGTTTAAAATGCTTGATTAAATAGGATCACAAGTCACTGTGAAACAGTACCAAAGTGACAAAAGATTTTAAAGGCAAATACAAAAAGTCACAAAGTTAAAACCTAGCTTTTTAAAAAATATCGAAGACTCGTGTTTCTCAAATAATCAAAAACCTACTGAAAAACAACACAATTTAAACCGCAGGCAAGACGATACAAACAGCAGCAACATCAGCTCACAGTGGCTCACGCCTATAATCCCGGCCCGGTGGGAGGCTGAGGCCAGGGGTTCGAGACGATCCTGGGCAACATACCGAGCCCTCATCACTACCAAAATAATAATAATAATAATAAATTAGCCAGGTGTGGTGGTGCACACCTGTAGTCCCAACTACTCGGGAGGCTGAAGTAGGAGGATTGCTCGAGTCTGGGAGTTTAAGGCTGCAGTGAGCCTTGATCATGCTACTACACTCTACCCTGGGCAACAGAGTAGGACCCTGTCTCAAAACAAAACAAAACAAAAATAATTAATAAACAATAACATGAAGCATAAGAAATTGTCTTCCTGGGCATTGTGGCTCACACCTGTAATCCCAGCACTTTGGAAAGCCTGAGACACATACCACTGCACTGGGCTAATTTTTTAATTATCCTTGAACTCTCACCCAGGCTATAGTGCAGTGGCACCATCTCAGCTCCCTGCAACCTCCACCTCCCAGGTTCAACTGATTCTCCTGCCTCAGCCTCCCAAGTAGCTGGGACTACAGGCACGGGCTACACACCGTTCTAATTTTTGTATTTTTAGTAGAGACTAGCCTATTAGCCAGGCTAGTCTCAAACTCCTGGCCTCAGATGATCCGCCCACCTCAGCCTCCCAAAATACTGGGATTACAGGTGTGAGCCACCGCTTCTGGCCAGTTTTTAAATAGAATATGTTTTTTTGGAGCACGTGCTATGCCTACCAGTGAACCCTTCAGGAATTAATGTTTTAGCAGTTTATTTTATTTGGAGAAAATGTAGGTATTTAATAAATATCTATCATTTAATTTAACTTAATATAATTTTATGTCTTTATTTTTTTTTGAGATGCAGTCACTCTCTCGCCCAGGCTGGAGTGCAGTGGCAAGATCTCGGCTCACTGCAACCTCTGCCTCCCAGGTTCAAGCAATTCTCCTGCCTCAGCCTCCTAAGTAGCTGGGATTACAGGCTCCTGCCATCACGCCTGGCTAATTTTTGTATTTTTAGGTAGAGATGGGGTTTCGCCATATTGGCCAGGCTGGTCTTGAACTCCTGACCTCAGGTGATCCACCCTGGAATTACAGGTGTGAACCACCATGCCCAGCCAACTTCATATAATTTTAAAGTTTCAAGTTTTTTCAAAGATTTTGGAAACTTTTCAAGCAGACATTTTGTAACATTAAAAAAACTACTTCTCTCTGCACGTAGGCAAGCAAAAAAAAAAAAACTACTTCTCACCCCAGGTTATTTATCTCATTAACAAATTTCGTAACAGAGATAACATGAGTTTGACTAGTGAAGCTTAGTAGAATATGAATATCTGTTAAGAATATCCATTTCGGCTGGGCGCGGTGGCTCATGCCTATAATTCCAGCATTTTGGGAGGCCGAGGCAGGTGGATCACGAGGTCAAGAGATCGAGACCATCCTGGTCAACAAGGTGAAACCCCGTCTCTACTAAAAATACAAAAATTAGGTGGGCATGGTAGTGTGCACCTGTAGTCCCAGCTACTCGGGAGGCTGAGGCAGGAGAATTGCTTGAACCCAGAAGGTGGATGTTGCGGTGAGCCGAGATCGCGCCATTGCACTCCAGTCTGGGTAACAAGAGCGAAACTCCATCTCAAAAAAAAAAAAAAAAAAGAATATCTGTTTCTACTAAATCACCAGTATTCTTTTTTTTTTTTTTTTTTTTTTTTTAAGACAGGCTCTCCCTCTGTTGCCCAGCCTTGCATTGCTGTTAGTGGGATTACGGCTCACTACAGTCTTGACCTCCCAGGCTCAAGCCATCCTCCCACCTCAGCCTCCTGAGTGCTAGAACTATAGGCTTGCACACCACGGCTGGCTAATTTTTGTATTTTTTGTACAGACAAGGTTTCCCTGTGTTGCCCTGGCTGGTCTTGAACTCCTGGGCTCAAGTGATCCTCCCATCTCGGCCTCCCAAAGTGTTGGGATTACAGGTATGAGCCACCATGCCTAGCTTAATATTCTTATTAAAGATTATTCAAGTCATGTGAACTTGAAAAGCATTTGAATTAGTTGCTTTCCTGAGAAAATAATTTATGTGAGCACTTGTTTTTCTCTAGATCAATTAAGTATTAAGATCTCTTTTAATATTTTATTTTAGTGGGGAAAAAGATAATTTTAAATCAATTCTGGCTGGGGGTAGTGGCTCACACCTGTAATCCTAGCACTTTGGGAGGCCAAGGAGGATGGATCACCTGAGGTCAGGAGTTTGAGACCAGCCGGGCCAACATGGTAAAACCCTGTCTCTACTAAAAATACAAAAATTAAGCTGGGCGTGGTGGCACATGCCTGTAATCCCAGCCACCCAGGAGGCTGAGGCAGGAGAATTGCTGGAACCCAGGAGGCAGAGGGCTGCAGTTAGCTGAGATCTCACCACTGCACTCCAGCCTCGGCAACAGAGAGAGACTCCATCTCAAAAAAAAAAAAAAAAAAAGAGAGAGAGAGAGAAATCCTGTCTCTACTAGGAATAAAAAAATATCCAGGCGTGGTGGCAGATGTCTATAATCCCAGCTACTGGGGAGACTGAGGCACAAGAATTGCTTGAGCCTGGGAGGTGGAGGTTGCAGTGAGCCAAGATTTGCACCACTGCACTCCAGCCTGGGTGACAGAGTGAGACTCCGTCATATATATATATTTATATATGTATGTATTATTCCTAATACCATCTGAGATAGAACGATATTACATTTAAATAACATAGACACACATAGGCCAGCCACAGTGGCTCACACATGTAATCCCAGCTCTTTGGGAGGCTGAGGCAGGTGGATCACTTGAGGTCAGGAGTTTGAGACCAACCTGGCCAACAGGGTGAAACCCCATCTCTACTAAAAATACAAAAATTATCCGGGCATGGTGGCACATGCCTGTAATCCCAGCTACTCAAGAGGCTGAGGCAGGAGAATCACTTGAACCTGGGAGGTGGAGGTTGCAGTCAGCTAAGATCGTGCCACTGCGCTCCAGCCTGAGCGGCAGAGCAAGACTTAGTTTCAATAATAATACTAACAATAAATAAATAGCATAGACATACATAAACATACAGACACAAACAGAGATTCACAACTTCTGTTCTGAAATTTGAGCCATGTGTCAGGCACAATAATATAAAACTCCCCAGTTGGATCCAAATTGCATTCTTGACAGTTAGTTACCTGTTCAGATGGCTAAAGGCTTTCATTCGTATTTTTGGAAAAGACATTCAGGATTCTTTCATTTGCTACTTTTCTAAAATGTTTTTTTTTTTTTTTTTTAATTCTGATGAGTCATTCTTTGAAGTTTGCGTTTTAAAGATTTAAACATTTCTCAGGCAGAAAGGCTGTTATGTTTTCTCCAAAAGTGAGTCTTGGAGCATATTTACTTAGTATCAAGAGTCAGTCTTATTACGACTGTGGACTAGGTTTTAGGTGACTGGGGAAAACTCCAGTCTTTTTCCAGTTAGTCTCAGGCGGTTGCTTTATAATAGCCAAGTCGTGTGCAACACCAAAATATGCATTTAGTTTTCGCAGATACTCCTGGCTCACTTGAAGATCTTTTAAAGGAAGATAGTGTTGAGAATACTCAAGTATTCGTGTGGAAAGAGACAAGAGATCAAACAGATTTGTAGATTCAAAATATTTTTTTTTCTTTTTTTGAGAGAGTCTCACTCTTTCACCCAGGCTGGAGTGCAGTGGCACGATGTTGGCTGCAACCTCTGCCTCCCGGGTTCAAGCGATTCTCATGCCTCAGCCTCCTGAGTAGACGGGATAACAGGCGCCCGCCACCACGCTCATGTAATTTTTGTATTTTTGGTAGAGATGAGGTTTCACCGTGTTGGCCAGGCTGGTCTTGAACTGACCTCAGGTGATCTGCCTGCCTCAGCTTCCCAAAGTGCTGGGTTTAGAGGCGTGAGCCACCACGCCAGCCTTAAAATAATTTTTATGAGTGTGCTGTAGAGATTTATTTAAAGAGGCTTAAAAAAAAAAACAATTCCGCCTTTTGAAAGCTTCTGTGTACCATCAAAAAATGCATCTAATTGTTTCTTAAGTACCCAGAATCCTCTTTTTTTTAATGCACCCATAGATGAATAATTTCATCTAGAGTAAAAATTCCCTATTGTGGCCACTATAATTGTAAGTTATCTTCCTAAGGCACATCCATTTCACTAGAATGGCACAGGTTCTGGGTCTTTGGTTTCTAAACATAAAATTAGCTGAGTTCCAGACGGGAGTTTCAGACTCCTTAGATTCTGATGCACCCACAATGCCCTGTCCTTCTAAAAATGTGCTTACTCGAGGCTTCCAACTGGACCCTGTTCATTTCCTGTCCAACACTCACTTCGACCTCCAGATCCCAATCTGGATTCCAGTCTGGAAGCCAGTATACTAGACTACAGCTAGTCCAGTTCCTGTCCAACACCCAGTTTCATCCTAGTGAAAATTCCAAGGGCCCCAACATAGGAGGGAAATATTGGAGGTAATAATAACTCCTGTTTATGGCATACGGTGTCCCCAGCCTGGCGTGTGCCAAGGGCTTCCAATATACCCTGTGAAATAAAGCTATTATTATCCCCATTTAACGGTTGAGGAAAGAGAGAAGGCAGATGACTTACGAAGGTCACATAGGGCCAGGCAGAGCTGGGATTTGAAGCTCAGTCATAAATAGACTGGGAAGTGTGTGTTGTTTTAAAGCTTGGTGCAAAAGCCAGGATGTGACCCCAGAAAGAGGCACCAGGTTTGCATTCACAGAGGCAGGGGGCTGCCCCCTCTATCTTTCTGTATGACCTCATCTAGCCCTGTGAGAGTGACAGGCCTGGTCTACCACTCCAGGTGACAGCTGGGGAAACAAAGGTCTGGAGAAATCAGTGATGTGCCAGAGGTCACACAGTCAAAGGCAAAGCTGAGGTCCATGAGCCAGGTCAGTGACCAGACCCTCCCACACCAGGCCAGTGTTGGGCCTAGTGTTATGCACTGCAGACACTGGAGGGAGGAGGAGAGGGAGTGAAGAAGGGAGAAAGCTTAGTTTCAAGGCAGATGCCAGATTTCTGGTCTCTGAGTGGGATTCCTAACTCCACACCTGAGCGATTCTAGCCAGGGGGTAGCCATCCCAACCCTGACCTTGACTCCTTGGGCCTCCATAATGCTTGCTCTAGATGGCAGCACCCTCGTGTGGCTACAGCTGGTAAGTACATAAAGTCACAGGTTTCCTCCCTCAAAACGATGCTTCACTCCCCAGTGCCTCACCCTTCTGTAATTCCTCTGAGCCTCAAAAAGTGAAGATGGTCATTACTAGGGCCAGTGGTGGGTGGCAAGGACAAGATGTCATGGACAGAGCACTGGGCTGGGTGTCAGGAAACCTCAGATAAAATCCTCACTTGGTTACTGGCTGACTGTGGGGCTTGGGTCTCAAACTCCTTAACAGTATAAAGGACTGAAACATCTCCCCTACCTGACTCCCAAAGGCTTTCCACAAGGACCAAAGGTATCTCAAATACCAAGTACTCTGTAAACAGTAAAACACCTTTAAAGGGTAAGGTTTATTCCATAAACTAAGGAAATGCACGTTGGAGGGATTCTGGAAGAGAGATCAAGAATGCCGGTACCCAGTGTGTGGCAGCAGGGTCATTGAATCCTTGGGATGGACTTGGTAGCAAAGAAATGGTGGCCAGAAGAGGGGGCGGCCCATAGCCCAGCCTGCCCCATGAAACTCAATCCTGCAGAGGGAGGGGTCTGCCCCAGACCCACCCCCTCACATAATGAGCTAAGGGGAGAGCCACAAGCTTTGTTGATCAGAGTTGGTCTGATCAAAAGACTTACATCAGATCCCAGGACCTGTTTCCACATCTGAGATAGGGATAGCCACATTCTTCCCAGGGCTGTTGATTCCCAGAACAGTTGTTGAGAACATGTAAAAACCGTATGATGGGTGCCTTGGTGCAGTCAGTTCACACCAAATGACACGATTATGTAAACTAATGAGCAAAGACAGTTTTGTTTACCAAAACTGCACAGGAAAACTGCCCTCGTTTATTACACCAGTGTGCTGGGCACTGAATTTAATAGCCGCAACTTCCCATGACATGATAGGAGAACCACTTTACATGGATGTTACTTTTGGTCCACTTCCAGCAAGGAATTTGGTGAAAGACAGTGAAGTAACTTGCCCAAGGGCACACAGAGTGGTGAGACCCGCATGTGACCTCAGGTCAATCTGGGGCATCAGAGCAACAAGGGCTACAGTTCCCAATGCCTGCAGCATGCCACCTCTGCAAGCACCATGATGGCTACTGTGGCGGGAAAGGGCCCCGATGACAGCTGCTGAGGCAAAATCACAACTGGAAATCAGTCGGAAAAATCACGACTGGAAGCCAGACTGGAAACCTGCATTCCCTCCACTTCCTTTTCTTCTCCATCTATTCCCAGGGCTCCACTTTCAGACACCAGCTGGTGTGGGCTACCACCTGGCCTCTACAGCTGGACCCATCCTGTAATTCCTAACACTTACCAAATCTGCCCCTGGAGCAAAGTTGGTGTAAAGGGCAGATGGCATCTTCAGGCCTGGGCAACATGCACCATGGTGAGCTCAAGCCTCCTGTCTGAAGAGACGAGCATGCTGGGACACTGGACTGCTTGGTGGGCCTCAGTAGTGGGCATGGGTTGGCAGGGTGCAAATGGAGTAGGCCAAACAGAGGAAAGGGGGAAGAGGAGAGGCCCAGACAGACAGTGCTGTAACCCAGACACCTCACCTGAGGGGCCCAAGGAGAATATTCTCATGTGCAAAGTTGGAAATCTGGATTTTTATGTGAAATATCTTGAGTCTGAATGCACTGGGCAGGCTGAACCGAACATCTTTGGTTTAAATTGGGCTCAAAAGCCATCAGTTTGACAGCCCTACCCCTACCCTCACAAAAGAACAAAACAAGCAGAAAGCAGCCAGAGCAGAAAAGGGCTGTCCTGGCGAACTACACTGGAGGTGGGGGTCAAGGGGGAGGTTAAAATAAAGCGCAAACCCAGATTCCAAAGTTCTGTATTTTTCAAAATAAAGATCACACGTTGTTTAGAGACAATCTACACAAGAGTTACAAAAAATAGTTGCCCAGGCATAAGCATACACAGGTTTGTTAATTATACACATATGGTTACAAGTGTGCTTGCAAAAAAGTTCATTGGAAATATACACAAGGCTCTGGAAATGTACACCGTGTAGTGTTACAATTCTATATTCAAACAAGGAAAATTGACAGTATGTTACATTCACTTACAAGTAGACAAAATGCAAAATACAGTTCATCTTCTGTACAAAAGGGAAGGGCGATTCACACTTTACAAGGTGAGGGGGCTCTGATTGTAAGGAAAGCTCGGGCAGGGCTAGACTTTTGCACGTCCTTTTGACTGTCACAAAATCAAAACATTACTTTTTTAGGATTAAAAGAACACTAGTGAGAACTGAATCTTGAATAACATTTAGAAAGAATCTCGCTATACTTGAGACTAGATGACAAATAAAACCAAGCTATTTTTTTCTTTTTAAACATTAACTAGGCTGTATAAAGAACATTTATTCCTTCAAAAGAAAAAAATTTACTTCTGGTTGAAATTACAATTTACAATATACAACACTATATGCTACGACCATAAAAGGTGAGAATATACACTGAATGCACAGGGCTGGCTAATTTTCTTTTCTTACCAAAAAACGTGTTTATGTTGATTCAAACTTCTCCACATTTACATTACAGGTATACAAATGTACAATTGTACAATCAAAAGTATGTTCGACTACTAGGGTACATTATAGATACAGATTAGACATCAAAACAAGAAAATACTACAAATTTGTATATATGCAAAGTCTACACCAAGTATACACTATATATTTATAGAAGCAAGACCAAAAGCAGAGTTGGATTTTTTTTCCTCATGCTAAATAATCAGATTTTGCCTTTCAATGTTAATAGAAAAAAATCCAGTAGGCAGTAAACAATCACACCCGCCCAGCCTCAAAAGACGCTCTGGGTGCTCGCGTCTCCTCCTCACAAACAGCCTTCTTCGGCATATCATCTCCAAAAAAGGCAATTTTTAGAATTTCATAAACTTAATGTCACAAACTGAAGCTTTAGCAACTCTGAAACCTTTTTCATTTTATATATATATATATATATATATATATATATATATGTATGTATATGTATATATATATTTTTTATAAACAGTGTTAAATGCCAGTTTGGGGTCATTTAACTAAAATTCAAATTTCTCGGGTTTTTTTGTTTTTGTTTGTTTTTTATTAAAATGAGGAAGTGGGGAAGAGCTATTTGCAAAACTTGCCGGCCAGGCAAATGAGCTAAAAACCTTTTCTTTTCTTTTTTTTTTTTTTTTTTTAAGCTTTTTTTTGTTAAACCAACCACCCTGAAAGTTTCCACATGTGAAATATAGATACAACAGTGAACAAAATATGTGGCCTCCCATGTACACTGGTTACCTATGTACAAGTGTCCTATACACCAGTAAAACAGCAGGGCAATTAGTCAATTAAAAAAAATAGTACATGTTATGTGTAATAAAATTAAATTTACAAAGGCTTTCCACTCGTGGATTTGATTCCTTTTTTGGAGGAGGGAGTAATCCTGGAGCAACCATTTGCCTGTCTCAGACCACACTACAACATTTCTGGTTGCTGGTTGGATTTGCCAGTGGGCCAGTGAGGTCAGTGGGAATGAGGGAAGAGCGGGTGACACTGCCTCAGATGATACCATTGGGGGGGCCACAGATGGGCCCTAAGTCAACGCCGTTCTTCATGTAGTACTTCTCCAGCTTGGCCAGAATATGCTTGCCATAGGTGTACTTACGAAGAGTTGCGATGTGGGGCCGGATCTGGGGAGGGAAGACAGTCTGTGTTATACGGCCTGAGTAGAGACTTGGGCAGGCTTCCCAGACACCCATCACGTGCACATGCACACCCCACAGCAATAACCTTTCACTGGTTCAGCCCAGTTCCCTGACTTCTAGCACTTTAGCAACCCATCAGAGGAGGAGAGGAGCTCCTATCTTGAGTGGTGCCACATGGCCTGAGGGCTCTGGAGGCTGGGTGACATGGGCCACTCCCAGGACAGCACACGGAAAAAGCGCATCCTTGCCGGGAACACACATTGCCCACTCTCCGCCAGCTGCACAGTGCTTCCCTGAAAGCACATGCACAGGGCCCTCTGGCCCCATGCACGGCATCCAGGCTCTCCTGAGCAGTGGGGGTTATTTCTGGGCACCATGAATCCTGAGCTCACCACTTGACCCTGTCTCTCCAGGTCACAGTGGATCACAGAAAGCTAGTCAATGACAAGAAGAGAAACAATGAACATCATGAGCCGGGTGTCATTATCCCCATCTTACTGGTGGAAAACATGAAGGCAGAGAGTGGTGAAGTCACTCACCTAAGGTTGAATGGCTAACAAAGGACAGCACAGACAGCTGAGCCCAAACTGCACGGCTCCTCCACAAATGACGTTTCTCCCACTGTGCTCTCGCGCATGCCCGCTGCACCAGCCTCATCCCTCCGGCTCTCCGACCTATGCTCTGGCTCACCTCTCCAGGCATTCCCTTCTGTTCTTCCCTCCCTGGGCTGATCTATTTCAAGTCCTGCATTCCAGAAAACTCAAAGGGTGCTTCCTCTCCAGAAGCCGCTTTCCTTTTCTGTGAGCTCAGGGAGCATTCTACATACTTCAGCTGTGCCTGCAATCTTTTGCTTAATTATTAATCTTTCCATATAAACAGAAAAGAACCCCAGTTTATTCATCAGATTCCCCAATCCAAACCTGCACCTGAATACCCAAACACACTGGACAAATGTACTGCAGCAGACAGAGGCTCTCCAGGCCAAGAGCTCCATCATGGCACCAGTATTTGTTTAGCTGTGTCCTCAAAGCAAGGTGGGGTTGATCCAATCTGGAAACCACTTATGCATGCTTCCAGGACACCAAGCTGCATCAGTGTCACATTCCCAATTAAGAGCCTACATGGGAAGCTGGCGGGCAGCAAACAGTCCTTGGTGGTTCCAGTTTAACCTCCCTTGAGCTCACCTGTATGACAGCATGCAATAATGCTACACCTTTCCTCTGAGCTGTAGTTACTAACGTTTCTGTTATGAGAACTTGGGGTTCAGGATCTCCTTATCCTTTTAGAAAATAAGCAAAATCCAATCCATTCCTCTCTGTCCCTGGAACTGGCTGCTGAGGAGTCCAGGCACTTCACCTTTACACTTCTCCAGAACAAAACAGAACAGCCCTAACAAGCCACACAAATACAACGTGTTGAACTCCATTCTTTATTGGATTTAACAAGAGGTGAAACATAATTAGTCTGCTTCTCTCCTAGTGTCCCTTTTGCTGAAAAGGACACCACTTAGTAATGGAAGAGCTGAAAAACTAAGAGGGCTTCTCAGAGCTCTTCTCCATCAACTCCCTCAGCCAACCAACTGCTAAAGCCTACTGATTCTAGCGCCCTTTCTGTCCACTTCTCTTCAGTCCCAAACCATCACCATCTGTTGCTTGACAACCTCCCACATGGTCTCATCACTGCCTCCCCTCCTCCAAACTATAAAGGCCACACGGGAGCCAGGACAATTATTTGAAACGTGTGACTTTGTCACCACACTCCTCCCCGAACTTGCTTTACTTCTTCAGATACAGCATCATCTGGTCTCCGGCTTCCCAGTCTTCACACACCATGTTCCGTCTTCTGGAAAGGGTCATCACTTATTAAGTATCACTCCTGTAGGGAGCCTCCTCTGCACCCACACGTTGTAGGAGACTCCCTGCCCTATTCCTGAAGAACCCCTTCCCCTTCCAGCGTTACAGTAACTATCCGTGCACAGCACTGTCATGTTTACCATTACAACCCTGTTGAGAATAGGACCTGCTGTACGACACGTGTTGAACACTTACTGAATGAATGAATGGACATGTCTTAAACTCCTACTTACCTCCAACACTCCCTCTGCCTTCACCAGCCTCCTGACAACTTACAACTTTAAGGACCTGGGAATTCCCCAGCCTTTAACTGCCATTGCCAATACCAGTGCAGTGGTTTGGACTGGTTTGGTCTGGTTTGACTCAGAGGTGGTGGGTGTCTTGTCTGGCTCAGAACTTGAGTCCATAACAAAGATTCTCATCACCGAACTTTGTTCTCAGTGAGGGCAAGTGGGTCATCATTGCCAGACAATGGCCAACCAACCCCTCAATTGAGAAGGGCTGAGTGAGCTCAGAGCCCAAAAGCTGAAGGCTCTGATGAAAAGCACCAGAGGCTGGAGGCACCGCCGAGCACAAACACAACTGTAGCACACCCTGCCGGTGGGTCTGTTCTGCTTCCTGGGCCCCGTGGTGTGTGCAGTGCTCACTGGACCCATGCGGTGACTTTGTCGAGAAGCTGTGGGCCTCTTCAGGAGATTTCTCTGTCAGTTCCCCACTCACGGAACCTAAGTGTTCTCATTTCTGTTCCTTTTCCCCGTCTAACTCTTCTTTAGCCTTGCCTTCTCCTGCAAAGCCGGCCCTCGGGGACTCTGGGGAGGGTGAGAGGCCCTTCTCCCATCCTCACCACTGTTCACCACCATTGCTCTTTCCCACCAGACTGCACTCTGTGGGCAGGAATCAGGTCTTAGTCATCTCTGTGCTGATGAAGTCTGGCACAGAGTAGGCTTCAGGTCAATGTGCCAGGCTATGAATGCACCACGCTGGGCAGGCCCTTGTTCAACAGATGTTGGTAGGATCAAAGAACAGGAGGAAGGAGGGAGAAAAGAAATGAGGTAAGCAGGTTGATTTACTGAACTCACAAACTGATTTCCTAGAGATCAGGAATGGAAATACTTCAAAAATCATAGCTTAAGACTCTCCTATCAGTGTGGTTATTGATAAGGGAAGGCTGGCAAATGCGTAAGGACTATGATGACTCCACATAAAAGAAGAACAGAATACAGCATGGACAGGGGTCAGTGACAACTCTTCAAAAACAGCAGGGTACCCACCCTTCTTTGTGTTTCAGAAAGAAGCAAGGCCTTGAACACCTTCTCTGAGACCCTGCCCAGCCTGGCCTACCTTATGCATGACGATCTTCCGCTGGCCTGGCTCTGCCACGTCAATCATCTTCTGGACCACATAGTTGGCATACTGGTCCTTCATCATGGTGTATAAGGCACTGTGGGGACCGTCGTTCATGGTGCATACCTCGTCGATGAGCACAGCACGCTCCGTACGTGAGGCGTGAGTAACACACTTCTCCACAACATTGCTGTCACAAGATAAAACCAGGGACAACTCTTAGAAGAGGAGCCGTATTAGTGAGGCTGTGCTTGCCTAGCCTCTGCCTTGACCTCAGGACCAGCAGGAAGACAGAGCTAGCATCTGTGGAAGATGAGTCGTCAACTGTCCGACTGTCTCAGTCTCCAAGGCTCTCCACCTGTGCCATCAGTGGCATCCAATTGTAGGAAAGGGGGAATGTGGTTTCATTAAATCAGAGTTCTTCTCTAATCCACAGGCACTAGAGAGGGTGATCAAATTATACACTGTCATGCTACTGCATCCTGATCAGCCAGAGAGACCAGGTCATCAAGGACATGGGACCCGGCCCTCTAACAGGTGAGAGTAAGGAGCCCAGGTAGGTGACGAGACTTCAAGGCAAGATTCAGGGGACTGGTTCACTACCCAGCAGGTTATTAGTTTAACACGTACCAACATCTGTCCATTCTTCCCGTGCCTCTGTGAGCTCACCAAGGCCAGGAAGGAACCTTACTTATGTCTACCTCCCTGCTGCAAAGCAGACAGCTTAGCACTTACTAGAGGCTCTAGAGACTTGGTGAAGGAACATGCCAGCCAGGACCATAGCATTTGGTCAACTACTAAACACTGCCTCTCAGGAGTGTAAGAACAAGAAGAACCCTAGGGATTGTCAGTATTCCTAAACATGTCACAAACATTCCACCTTGGGAAAGGAAAGGGGGAATGTGGTAGCATTAAATCAAAGTTTTTCTCCAATCCCCAGGGACTACAGAGGCTGGTCAAATTATACATTGCTGTGCCACTGCATACTGACCATCCAGAGTGACTACTCTCTCTGTCTGGTTTCTATAAGACACTTTTACTTTACTTTGTACCTGTGGCTCTGTGGGAATGACACTGTCAAATACATATTATTTGTACTCATCATGTTGGAGCCCAGCCTGATACCTGACAGGGAGAACCTCTGCTAGAGGGTGACCGAGTGGCTGAAGGCTCTGCAAAGTTCACAACCAGGTGCAACCAGGTGAAAAGTGCTGTAGCTAACAGAATCCTCAAGTAGGAAACTTAAAAGCCTCTACTCAGCTAATGCACATCATTCTATTACCAGTCCTGAAAATGGCCTTTAACCCCTATTTAGAAATTCCCAATAATTTGGAAGTAACCACTTTCCTTCTTTCTTTTTGAGATAGTCTTGCCGTCTCCAGGCTGGAGTGCAGTGGTGTGATCTCAGCTCACCGCAATCTCTGCTTCCCAGGTTCAAGCAATTCTCCTGCCTCAGCCTCTCCAGTAGCTGGGATTACAGGCGCGTGCCACGACACCCAGCTAATTTTTGTATTTTTAGTAAAGACGGGGTTTCACCACGTTGGCCTGTATCTCCTGACCTCGTGATCCACCCACCTGGGCCTCCCAAAGTGCTGGAATTACATGCATGAGTCACTGCATCCAGCCAAGGTAATCATCTTCTAGGGCAACCCACCATAGAGGTGAACATCTCTGTTACACATTCTTCCTTATATACCAAAGCAAAAACATGCTTCCCTGAAATTCCACCCACGTGTCTGAATTTCGGCATTTGGGGCGGAAAGAAGACAGGGATACCTACCCAAAAAGCACATGGAGGCAGGAAGGGTATCTTACTCCTCCTCCTAAAGGCCAATGCGTTGGTTATGTGAATAGTCATCATAAACAGCCATTACCAGAATAATACCCCATTTCAGCGGTTTTCAAACCAAGGGAGGGTGTTGTCCAATGGAGCTCTGAAAGGGCTCTCTCTCAGTGTTACCTGCTTTTACACACTAGACTTATGCAAATGCTTTTACTTAAAAGACAAAAAAAAAAAATTCTCAGGCAAAAATATTTAAGAACTACCATCCTATCACACATTTCCTCAATCTTCCTTCTTAAAATAAATGGTGCATATAAACTCTGATATGCTAAATATCTAATGAGAACAATAGCTTCTCCCCTCTGATACAGAATATGGGCAAGTATTTTTTTCCCGCCTTCCCTCCAGAGTACTATGTAATTTAAGAATGGGATGAAGGTGTGGCCCTGTTGAAGAGAATCTCCTAGGAGCCACTGTCTTCTCCCTTAGCAGAAATAGGAGTTGAAATATTGCTGGAAGCTGGCTGTGGTGGATCACTCCTGCAGTCCTAACACTTTGGGAGGGTGGGGTGAAAGGATAGCTTGAGCCCAGGAGATTGAGGCTGCCATGAGCTATGACTGCACCAGTGCACTCCGGCCTGGACAACAGAGTAAGACCCTGTCTTGCAATAAAATAAAATAAAAAGTTGCTGAGCTGGTATGAAGCTAATCAACATCTCCAAATGCTCAGGCAATAAGCTCATCACATTTCAAGACTGCTTGGCTGAGTTGTATCTTCATCTACTTCAGACCACCCTCTTCTACAAAACGGTCAGGATTAGGACTGTCTGCTAAAATGGGTTGGGGACAGGACACTCATTCTTGTGGGTGAAAAACTCAGTCCTCACCACTGACTTGCCTTTCAAATAAGCAAGCGAGTAGGTCACCTACTAGTACAGGATCTCACCAGGCCAAAGGCTTCCATCTCAACATATCTGCTAAGGTTTCCATCTTTCAAGTTTATTCCAGGGTTTCTGAAAGTGCAGTTACCAACGCATTTGTGGGCAATGAAATCAATACAGTGATCTGTGACCAGCTTTTCGTTTTAAATAAAACAGAATAGAAGTATCAGAGTTTATTATGGGCAATAATGTTTCAGTAATAGGTGTGCATGGCACCTTTACATAGAAATTCAATAATAAAAATTTACTTTGTACTCTGGGTCACCATCAAAAATGTCCGAAAGCAGGCACAGTGGCTCACGCCTGTACCCCAGCATGTTGGAAGGCTGAGGCAGAAGGATTGCTTGAGGCCAAGAGTTCAAGACTAGCCTAGGCAACACAGCAAGATCCTGTCTCTACAAAAATAAAAATAGGGCCAGGTGTGGTGGCTCACGCCTATAATCCCAGCACTTTGGGAGGCCAAGTCGGGCGGATTGCTTGAAGTCAGGAGTTCGAGATCAGCCTGACCAATATGGTGAAACCCTGTCTCTACTAAAAATACAAAAATTAGCCAGGTGTCATGGAGGGCACCTGTAATCCCAGGTGCTTGGGAGGCTGAGGCAGGAGAATCACTTGAACCCAGGAGGTGGAGGTTGCAGTGAGCAGAGATCACACCATTGCACTCCAGCCTGGGTGAGAGTGAGACCCTCTCTCGAAAAATAAATATAAATGTCTGAAAGCCACTGATTTATTTTTTTGTTTACTTCCATTTATTTATTTTCAAGTTAATTCACTTCTGTCATCTCTAATCCACTATTAAAGCCATACAGTAAATTTTATTTCAGATGTCATATTTTTCTTTTCTAAAATTTCTATTTTTTAAAAAAATAAATTTATTTGAGGCCAGGCACAGTGGCTCACACCTGTAATCTCAGCACTTTGGGAGGCGGTCAGATAACAAGGTCAGGAGTTCAAGACCAGCCTAGCCAACATGGTAAAACCCCATCTCTACTGAAAATACAAAAAATTAGCCAGGTGTGGTGGTGCACACCTATAATCCCAGCTACTTGGGAGGCTGAGGCAAGAGAATTGTTTGAACCCAGGAGGGGGGCGTTTGCAGTGAGCCCAGACTGCACCCAGGCTGGAGTGCACTGGCACAATCTCAGCTCACTGCAAACTCCACCTCCCAGGTTCAAGTGATTCTCCTGCCTTAGCCTCCCAAGCACCTAAGATTACAGACGCCTGCCACAACACCTGAGTATTTTTAAACAGCTGCTGTATAATCATTCTCTATTAATTCCAATAACTGGGTCATTTTAGAACTATTCATTGATTTTTATTTCTTTTTTCTTGAGTATAGGTCACATTTTCCTGTTATCCAGATAGACACTGCAAATAACAGGCTATAGAAACTCAGAATTCTGTTATGTTCCACCAAAGAGAAGTGCCCCCCACTCCCCTTACAGTGCACTTAACTTGGTTATAGTCAAACTACAAACTCCTCTCACACAGTAAGCAGCAGCTAAAATCTCAGTTCAACTCTTTTAGCCTTAGCTGGAAATGTGGTTCAGGGGTCGGCCAGATTTAGGGAAAGGTTAAAAGTGGGCCTCCCCCAAGCCCCTGCTAGCTCTCTCCCTTTCTAGGATTTCTCTTTGTCGTGGCTGCCCTGAGGATTGCGTATTCCAGCTTTAGCTGCCCAGCATGGAGAAAACTGGGAAGTGGCCACAAGGCTAATGGCCATCAGAAATAAGAAATTTCCCCAGTGCAATTCTCTTCTTCTGAAATACCTGCCTCCCGGGTATCTACCTGCCCTTAGCTTACTCTCCAGGGTCTTCAGGTAGTTCTTGTATTTTCATCCCCAGTTTATACATGTTATCAATGGAAGGACTGGGCCCACAGTAGCTCCTCAGTTATTAATTGTAATTGTTGTAGCTGGGCATGGTGGTACGCACCTATAGTCTCAGCTACTTAGGAGGCTGAGGTGGGAGGACTGCTTGAGCCCAGGAATCCTAGGCTGCAGTGAGCTAGGACTGTGCCACTGTACTCCAGCCAGAGTGACAGAGACTGTCTCTAAATAGAAAAATTAAAAAATTTATTTCTGAATTTGTTGTAATATTAATTAATGCTTAGGCTAAATTTAAGGGTGAGAAATTAAGTACTATGAACAAAAATGTAAACAGGAGACTGACCTGAAGAAGAGAACCCAAAAGATTCTGACCTCCCTCAGTCCAAGCAATGGGTCACAAGGACCCCCCAAAAACAAAACTATGTAAGATCTTAAGAGATAACCCTGATATGGTCAGGCTATGGAGACACTGGATCTATAGGTACTTCCATTTCTTTTCTTTATTTTTCCAGGCTGTGACATGTTATAAGATTTCACAAATTTAAAATGAACGAGGCCAGGTACTGGTGGCTCATTCCTGTAATCCCAGCATTCTGGAAGGCCAACATCAGAGGATTAAGTCCAAAAATTCAAGACCAACCTGGTCAACACAGTGAAACCCTCACTATACAAAAATACAAAAGTAGTTGGGTGTGGTGGTGTGTGCCGGCAGTCCCAGCTACCTGTCAGCCTGAGGTGGGAGGATCGCGTATTCCTGGGAAGTGGAGGTTGCAGTGAGCCAAGATTGCACGACTGCACTCCAGCCTGGGCAACAGAGCATGACCCTGTCTCAATAAAATAAAATAAACAAATTAAAAACATTAAGGTTGTATGAGTCCTGTCCTGCCTTGCAATTTATTCTAAAAACCAGGGAAGAATATCTTCCAAAAATAAAAAGTAGTATGTTATGTTGGCAGTAGGACATACAGTATCTTCTCAGAAGACCACACCACTATCCCCATGGAAGGGCCATCAATTCCGTCTCTAACCTCTGCTACTTATAAGTGACACAAGACACCTTTCACAACCTGGGAATAGGCACTGCATTTCATTCTTGAGCTTGAACAATATGAAGACTGGAGAAGAGATACTAGGGCCTATACATAAATATACAGATGGTAAACTGCCTTTCAGGTGCCAAAAACGAAAACTGGGCAAACAACATTTCACAATTCCAATCAAACAATAAAGAATAAAATAAAAGCAATTCATCAAAGTGTAACACTCACATTCTTTAGTTACGTATTCCCCAGATTTCAAAGTGGCTGACTCTAGCAGAGTAAGAAGCCCACTCAGGGATGGATTTCTTAGAGTTTCTATTTTGTAACAGAACTATTTGACTTTTTAAGCTACATATACTTTGAGGAAAAAAATAATAAAAAAAACAAGAGAATTATAGTTCAATACTACTAATCCTCTCTTCTGGGAAACAGTCCTTATAACTCAGAGCACAGACCTTGCAAATTTGTGCTGACTCAATACAAGCACATTGCCTCGGATTTCTGCTACAATTTTGCTTTTATCCTCTGGACGACCATGCTCCAATACGTGTTGGATTACATAATTTCCATATTGATCCTGTTTGAGAAACAGTAAGAGACATAAAATGTATACAAAAGCTAGTTCTGTGGGTTACTTAAGTCCTTATATCTAATTAACACCTATCTTTCTTTTAGCACCATAATGGCTTATATGAAGACTAATGAACACACAACAATTTTTTAAACAAGTAGTAACATTTTTCTCTATTATTACAAAACAGGAATGTATTATTACTAGACAACAGAATATACATATTCATTTTTAAAAGGGGAGGGAGTGTTATGGGAATAAATATTCATTTTTCTCAAACACATTACAAATGGTTTACTGCACCTATTTATAACAGAGAAAAACTGGAAATATTTGTGTTCAACAAAAAACGAGGAAATAGCTAATTATTTAATTAGTAGTATAAGCAGAGCTATACCACTAAAAACAAGAAATCAACAAATCAACTTATTTCATTTAACGATTATGAAACAGAGACCCAGAGGAATTAACTGTCTACCTAAGGTAACACCATGAGTGCATGACACAGTTCTGGAAGCTAGATCTCCTGGCTCCAGGGCTAAAGCTCAATTCACTACCCACATTCATAAAACACAAACCAAGCTGCTCTGAATGAAAATACAACCAAAAGATGTAAGGGTATTTCAAACACTTTAACCTCGTCTGGAGCCTACGCTAACAAAACACACAAACTCTGGCCCTGGATGAGCCCACAGGTGTTTGTATTCCTCTACTGCCAACTCTACTACCTGTACAAGTTGTTCTGTGTGCTGGTGAAGCTCCTCTAAAATAGGGAGTGTCTGGTCAGGGAGACAGTGTTCCAGGATTCTCTGAATCACTCGGCAGCCATAAGGATGTGTGGACAAGGCAAACACCTAGGGTAGACAAACGAAAATGAGAAGCAAAAATGAGTCATCACCTTCAATGCTTTGGTATTGTTTATATGTCTGTATTATCCCACTGATCTTCACAAATGGATTTAATGGCATTTTAGTTCTCTCTACATATAATAAGGTATGTGTATGTGTAAATAAACCCACTGATTATCTATTTAAGCAAATCATAGATGTGCATAAATTTAGAGCTGAAAAGGACTTTTCCTAGCTGCCAAGAAACATATGACTAGTCAAGTCATGAAAACACAGTTAAGAGTCAAGAGTGTCGGCCGGGCGCAGTGGCTCATGCCTGTTAATCCCAGCACTCTGAGAGGCCAAGGCAGGCAGATTATAAGGTTGAGATCAAGACCATCCTGGCCAACATGGTGAAACCCTGTCTCTACTAAAAAAAAATACAAAAATCAGCTGGGCATGGTGGTACACACGCCTGTGGTCCCAGCTACTCGGGAGGCTGAGGCAGCAGAATCGCTTGAACCAGGGAGTTGGAGGTTGCATTAAGCCGAGACTGCGCCACTGCACTCCAGCCTGGTGACAGAATGAAACTCCATCTCAAAAAAAAAGAGTGAAGCATGTCAACTGACAGCCTCTCCAAAAGACAGCATTAAAAACAGAAAGGGGAAGGACTGGGACCAAATCCTGTATGCTTTCACATGACCAGAACAACCACAATGCAATGTTCTGATTTAACTGTGGTGTTTTTCAGCAATAAGATTCTTTTGCTGGGTTTAGAGCAACAGGAAAGCACACCACCGTTGATTCTGCTCTTCTGTGCTGAATGGCATACACTTCAGAACTGTAATCAATAACAATAATAAGAGCAATAATAGTAGTTAACACTTACTGGGGGCTTGCCACGTGTAAGTCATCACACCCAGTGCTTATGTATGATTTTGTTGTTTGGGAGACAGGGTCTTACTCTGTCACCCAGGCTGGAGTGCAATGGTGATCACAGCTCACTGCTGCCTTGAGCTCTTGCACTCAAGTCATCCTCCTGCCTCATATTCCCAAACTGTTGGGAGTACAAGCACTCACCACCACATCTGGCTGCTTTAAAAAAAAAAATTTGTGTAGAGATGGAGATTCACTATGTTGCCCAGGCTGCTCCTGCACTCCTGGCCTTAAGTAATCCTCCCACCTTGGCCTCCCAGAGTGCTTGGATTACAGGTGCGAGCCACTGTGCCTCCCCTTATGTGTGACTTTATACATGTAGCTTTATGTTTATAACTATAAACACAAATAGTATACTGTATGATTTTTCTTGAGTTTAGCTTTATAAAAAATGCTACACTTGTAGTCTGGAGCAACTTGATTAATTTCACTCAACATTATGATTCCCATTTCATCTACAATACTGTGAGTTTCTGTAGTTTATTCTACATGGTATACAGGAAGAAATTAGCTAAGTATATGAGATTTTGTTTTTTTCCTTTGAGATGGAGCTTCGTTCTTATTGCCCAGGCTGGAGTACAATGGCACCATCTCAGCTCACTGCAACCTCCACCTCCCTGGTTCAAGCAATTCTCCTGCCTCAGCCTCCCAAGTAGCTGGGATTACAGGTGCCCACCACCATGCCCAGCTTTTTGCATTTCTGGTAGAGACAGAGTTTCACCATGTTGGCCAGGCAGGTCTCAAACTCCTGACCTCAGGTGATCCACCTGCCTCGGCCTCCGAAAGTGCTGGGATTACAGGGGTGAGCGACTGCGCCGGGCCGAGTATATGACATTTTAAAAAAATGCAATCCCCTGCTCATGGTCATCTGGGTTGCTCCAGTCTTTTAAGAGAATAATGGTGTTTTAAACATGTCTAAATAGGTCCTGTAGTATACATGTACAGACATTTCAACAGGATCACAGAAACTATAAAGGTTGAAATTTGAAAGACAATGCTAAATTATTTTCCAAAAGGGTGTGTCAGTATTTATTTCCACTAGTGTACCCGACTCCTGCCAGCACATAGCAACTGATGGGTAAAAAATGGTCTATCAATTGTGGTTTAATTTTGCATTTTCCTTGTTCCCAATGGAACTGAGTACTTTTTCACGTCTACTGGCAATTTGTGTTTCTTCTATGAAATGTCAGTTTGTGTTCTGGGCCCACTTTTACATCATATTGTATTGTTTGCCTTCATTACAGAGAGGTTCTTTATACACTCTAGTTGCCAATTCTTTGACAGTTGCATCTTGAAAATATTCTCATTTTACCTTTTTTGTTGTATACTTCCACAAACGTAACATCTTAATGTTATGGTAAACAGATCTACCCTTCTTTTAGTAAGTCAGAAACTCCCAATAACCACATGGGTTGCTGTCAGTAATTTACCATCACGGTCACTGAGCAAACAGCAAAACCTAGATTACTACATCTCTTATCAATCTACACTTAGCAGTACTTACAGTGATACCTGAAAATCTACGTGCTTTTTTCTCAATTTTCCCCCTTCCTAAAGAAAGGCCAATCTCACACACCCAAAAAAGGGTGAGTTTTACTGTTCTGTCCCACCCACCTTAGGAGACTATAAGGACTTTGTGTTTTAGGGGGAAAAAAAATTAACAACTACAGCCAATTCAGAGGCAATTCTGGAAAAACAAAGGTATTTACATATAAAAGTAACAATTTTACTTGGAAGCTGAAGCTAAGAAGAGATTTTTGACATATGAGAAAACAGGAGAAACTAGAAGTTATTTCTAGTTATGCGGCTATTTAACACAACTCAAACCAACCTGGTCTTCATCCCCTTCAGAAAAATTTAAGCAAGAAGCATCTTGTTATTTTAAAGATATACTCACATATGACCTACAACATAGTTCTGTAAATTACCTGAATTTTAAATTAAATTTAAAACCAAAGCATTGAAATATCAGAATAAATCATACTTAACCAAGAGAAATAATTTATTCTTCAAATAGGAGATTTCATCTTAACAATTCTTACAACAGTGTTTCATACCAACGTGAGCAGACATCTGCATTAATGATGCAAAGAAGGCCTAGAGACACTGAAGGGAAGAGACTTGCAGCACACAGATACTTGATAGTACTGCTACTGTCAAGTACTACAGGATTGCTGTTTACTGCAGTCTAAAGTACATTCAGGCTGGGCATAGTGGCTCATGCCTATAATCCTAGCAACTTCAGGAGCCTGAGGCAGGTAGATCACTTGAGTGTAGAAAATCGAGACCATCCTGGACAACATGGTGAGACCCCCATCTCTACAAAAAAATTAAAAATGAGCCAGGTGTGGTAGTATGTGCCTGTAGTTCCAGCTACTTGCGAGGCTGAGGTGGAAGGATTGCTTGAACCTGGCAGTTCAAGGCTGTAGTGAGCTGTGATGGCACCACTGCACTCCAGCTTGGGCAATAGTGTGGGACCCAGTCTCAAAATAAATAAATAAATAAAGTACATTAAGTACATTGAGAACATGCCACAAATTCTATTTTGTTTTCTACTCACAAAGGAAATCAATGTTTGCATTATTTCTTTCCTGAGTCACTTACCTGTCCCTTAAACGCATCGATGATAAATTGCAAAGACTGGGGCTGTACACATTCAATGCATTTCTGAACCACATGATTGCCATTCTGATCTTTCACACACTTCAAGACATGGCCATCTAGTTCCCGAACCATCTCATTCTATTGGAGACAAAGAAAGAAAGCACCACCAGAATCACAGCAAGCAAGCATGTGGACAAAGAATGTTCTCGTCACCAAACATGAAAGCACTGCACAGAGAATCTGTGATGATGAAAGTAGAATAGCACTGTGAAACAATGACAACAGGGAAACAAATGAGGACTTGAGTCTTTTCATGTGATAGCAAATTTACAGTAAATTTTCCAACAACAAATTTACTGTAACAATAACCAGTAACCAAAAAGATCTCATACCTGTAAAAACAAACAAAGAAAAACCTCTTAGAGTCTTTTTTTTTTCCCCTGAGACAGAGCCGTGCTCTGTCACCCAGGCTGGAGTGCAGTGGCACGATCTCAGCTCATTGCAACTTCCATCTCCAGGGCTCAAGCAATTCTCCTGTCTCAGCCTCCTGAGTAGCTGGGATTACAGCTGCGCACCACAACGCCCAGCTACTCAGGAGTATTTTTAAATACAAAAATTTTTAATTATTTTAATTTAAATAATTTTTGTATTTTTAGTAGAGACAGCGTTTTGCCATGTTGTTCAGGGTGGTCTCGAACGTCAGTCCTGACCTCAGGAGATCCGCCCTCCTTGGCCTCCCAAAGTGCTGAGATTACAGGAGCGAGCCACCACACCCGGCCACCTCTTAGATCTTAAAAAGAAAAAGAGTGGACATTTTCAAATGCACAGGAGCCTATATCAGAAACAGATACTCCTTAGCTTACTAAAGAATTACATTCCAATAAACCTGTTCTAAGTTGAAAATAGCATTAACTAAAAAATGCATTTAAATATATCTAATTTACAGAACATCATAGCTAAGCCTAGGCCACATCAGAAGTGCTCAGAACACTTACAGTAGCCTACAGTTGGACAAAATTATCTAGCACAGAGCCTATTTTATAATTAGAAAAAAAATTTATAGGCCAGGCGCCCTGTAATCCCAGCACTTTGGAAGGCCAAAGTGGGTTAATCACTTGAGGTCGGAAGTTCAAGACCAGCCTGGCCAACATGGCGAAACCCCATCTTTACTAAAAATACAAAAATTAGCTGGGCATGGTGGTGTGAGCCTGTAGTCTCAGCTACTCAGAAAGCTGAGGAGGAACAATCACTTGAACCCAGGAGGCAAAGGTTGCAGTGAGCCAACATCATGCACTGCAATTCAGCCTGGGTGGCAGAGCAAAACTCTGTCTCAAAAAAAAAAAAAATCTAATTAAAAATAAAAACAGTCCAGGTGTGGTGGCTCATGCCTGTAATCCCAGCACTTTGGGAGGCCAAAGTAGGCAAATCACGAGGTCAGGAGTTCAAGATCAGCCTGACCAACATGGTGAAACCCCATCTCTACTAAAAATACCAAAGTTAGCTGGCTGTGGCACGCATCTGTAATTCCGGCTACTCAAGAGGCTGAGGTGGGAGGATCACCTGAGCCCAGGAGTTCCAGACTACAGTGAGCTATGATGGCACCACAGACAGAGCAACACCCTGTCTCTAAAATTAAAACAAAACTAAACCAAACTAAAGAATTTCACACACTTTCACGTTACAATTCATCATGTTTTTATCATCACAACCCTGTAAAGTATTTATGGTAATGATACTAATTAATCTAGAGTTTACCCCTGGTTAGGCATAGCTCTAAGTGTGTAACATTTTTTTTTCTTTTTTTGAGACTGGGTTTCGCTCTTGTTACCCAGGCTGGAGTGCAATGGCACGATGGCTCACTGCAACCTCCACCTCCTGGGTTCAGGCAATTCTCCTGCCTCAGCCTCCTGAGTAGCTGGGATTACAGGCACGCGCCACCATGCCCAGCTAATTTTTTGTATTTTTAGTAGAGACGGGGTTTCACCAAGTTGACCAGGATGGTCTCGATCTCTTGGCCTCGTGATCCACCCACCTCGGCCTCCCAAAGTGCTGGGATTACAGGCTTGAGCCACCGTATGTTTTAACCGAATTTTCCTAACAATCTTATGGTTTGGTTTGACACCACTATAGATGGAGAAACCAAGGAAAAGACAAATTGAAAGACTTACAAAACTACAGACCTAGATTCCCAAAATTCAAACCCAAGCAATCTGGCTGAACGATATGATAAACCACTGTGTCAGTACACCAAACTGTCAACAATATATTATCCTGAACACCCCACCTCTACTGGCATGTAAAAGAAACTGAGACAGAGGGCGCTTAAGTCACATATTTCAAACTATGGATAGAAAATGACAGAATTAGAATCCTAGGCTGAAGCTGTTACTCCAGCATCTATGATCTTACTACTAGGCCTTAGTGACTGCAGAGTCAGCAGGAATGGTTCTCTTGGTTAATTAATGAAAAGTGTCAAAACACAGGAAGCAGACGAAATGGGCAGGACCTGAGTATATGAGTAGGAAATGGGTGATGGTGAAAGGATATCCAGAAAGAGAGACCACTGGGATTTCAATTGAAGCCCTTCCCCCACACTCACTGCCTCAGGTCTCAGGTATCCCGAAATTAAATGCCGGCACCATGGCTATACCTGATACCTCCTGCACAATTTCTCTGCTGTCTCCAATCTCTGTATATTGGCTAAACTGTGCTGCCAGTGGATTTATGTTAGAAGACTGCAAGTCACATCAAAATAGTGATGTTAACGAATGCAATGTCTTAAATCCCCGAAATGGTGAGTACCTCAAAGCAAGTAAGATATCACATAATTAAATAAAGATTACAATGGCAGGGGCTAAGAAGCAAAAGGTAACAGACACAGTGATAAGGGAATAATAATTACTTTTCTTTTTGAAACAGGGTCTCTCAGCATCTGTCACCCAGGCTGGAGTGCAGTGGCACAATCATGACTCACTGCACCCTCAACCCCCCGGCCCAAGCAATCCTCCTGCCTCAGCACCCCCACGTAGCTGAGACTATAGGAGTGTACCACCATACCCCTCCAGGCTGGTCTCAAACTCCTGGGCCCTGGTGATCTACCTACCTTGGCCTCCCAAAAGTGCTAGGATTGCAGGCATGTGCCACTCTGCTGGGCCCAGAAGAGAATAGTTTACTCTGGAAATATAATTATGGGAATGACAGAAAATGAAGCTTATTCAAAAATAAAGTCAAGGAACACTTAAAATCAAAATGAAGGAGAGATGGCTTCCCTGGATATTTTTGTGATCCAGTTAATTTTACCTAAAATGACAAACTTGCATCTAGAAAAGAGTAAACAATCCATGGCAGGAAGCATAAGTCAGGCCCAAAACAAGACACCACAGAAAAACATGACCAGAAAAAGTATGTGCAGAAACATAACACAGAAAAGAACAAAAGCTGGGTATGGTGTCTCACATCTGTAATCCCAGCACTTTGGGAGGTCAAGATGGGAGGATCAATTGAGCCCAAGGTTCAAGACCAGCCTGGGCAACATGATGAAGCCCCATCTCTACCAAAAACACACACATTAACCAGGTGAAGTGGAGCATGCTTGTAGTTCCAGCTACTTGGGAGGCTAAGATGGGAGGACCATTTTAGCTCAGGAGGTTGAGGCTGCAGCAAGGCGTAAATGTGTCACTGCACTTTAGCCTGGATGACAGTGAGATCCTGTCTCAAAAAAGGAAGAAAAACAAGAAAATTAAAGAAAGAATTCAACTATCCATGAAAATTGAAGAAAAATTAAAGTTGGCAATGATTTAAACGTTACAAGAGCTTCACACTTGCTTCTAATTACTTATACTTTCTTATTAACGCTATTATCTCTAGTACTAAACACTGAATAAATGAACTCCAGAACTGTTCTGTCTCCAACATTCTCTCTCTCCCTTCACCAGCATCTTGACACATACCTATGAAACTTACCGCTTTAAAAACTTTGGACATCTTGCCTTTAACTGCCATTGCCAATACCAGTGCAGTGGTTTGGACTGGTTTGGTCTGGTTTGACTCAGAGGTGGTGGGTGTCTTGTCTGGCTCAGAACTTGAGTCCATAACAAAGATTCTCATCACCGAACTTTGTTCTCAGTGAGGGCAAGTGGGTCATCATTGCCAGACAATGGCCAACCAACCCCTCAATTGAGAACGGCTGAGTGAGCTCAGAGCCCAAAAGCTGAAGGCTCTGATGAAAAGCACCAGAGGCTGGAGGCACCGCCGAGCACAAACACAACTGTAGCACACCCTGCCGGTGGGTCTGTTCTGCTTCCTGGGCCCCGTGGTGTGTGCAGTGCTCACTGGACCCATGCGGTGACTTTGTCGAGAAGCTGTGGGCCTCTTCAGGAGATTTCTCTGTCAGTTCCCCACTCACGGAACCTAAGTGTTCTCATTTCTGTTCCTTTTCCCCGTCTAACTCTTCTTTAGCCTTGCCTTCTCCTGCAAAGCCGGCCCTCGGGGACTCTGGGGAGGGTGAGAGGCCCTTCTCCCATCCTCACCACTGCTCACCACCATTGCTCTTCCCCACCAGACTGCACTCTGTGGGCAGGAATCAGGTCTTAGTCATCTCTGTGCTGATGAAGTCTGGCACAGAGTGGGCTTCAGGTCAAAGTGCCAGGCTATGCACTGCACTGGGTAGGCTCTTGTTCAACATATGGTGGTTGGACGAAAGAACAGGAGAGAAGGAGTAACAAAATATGGAAGGTGAGTTGGAGGAAAGTTTGATTTGTTGGAGAAAATGATGGCTTATCAGCATTTTACCTGCTTTTATTCATGGAAAAAAAAAAAACCCACCTGTAAAACTGAACCTATTAAAGGCCAAGTTCCAGCCAATTGGAAGAGTATTGGATAACACAGGTTTTAACACAAGACACTTGATCTATAATGAATTTAAATTATTTGCACAGTTCATGCTTGCCATGCACAAAAAGGCAGCCATAAGCACCAAAGCAAAACCATAAAAGAAAACTGAAAATTGACAGATTTACAGGGTTCACTACATGTACCATGGAGAAACATCAAACACCAAGAGAAAAGTTAAAGGGGAAACTTACAATTACCTGCTGGTCTGAAGGAATAAACTCAAGAGCTTTCTGTATAACACGGCAGCCATACATCTGTAGTGCCAATGACAGGACATGGCCTCGAATCCGCTCTGCCAAAGCCAGCTTCTGTTCAAGGCTGCCAAACTAGACATAATGTGTGGGTGAACACTATTACTTAAGTAGAAGGAAATAAACCAGGGAAAGCAAAGCATTCATTATTCTGCATCAACCATCGGCATAACCTCTTTTAGCCCTGACACCCATGATTAACTAAACCTTATATTTAAAGAGCCACTGTTTCTTCAAGCCAGTAGTTCTCAGCCTCTAATTATGAGTAACCCTTTGTAATGTTAAAAAGTTTCTGGAATATCCAACAATAGTAGTTTCACTACAAATATCTACTAAGCAAACACGTAATTCCTCAAAGCTGCCATTAATTCATACTATTAAACGAATCCAGCCAGGCATGGTGGCTCACACCTGTAATCCCAGCATTTTGGGAGGCCGAGGAGGGCAGATCACCCGAGGTCAGGAGTTCAAGACCAGCCTGGCCAACATAGTAAAACCCCATCTCTACTAAAAATACAAAAAATTAGCTGGCATGGTGGCGTGCTCCTGTAATCCCAGCTACTCAGGAGGCTGAGATAGAAGAATTGCTTAAACCCAGGAGGTGGAGGTTGCAGTGAGCAGAGATCGTACCACTGGACTCCAGCCCACGCAATAGAGTGAGACTCTGTCTCCCTAAAAAAAAAAAAAAGATTCTATACTCTGTTACTACCAAAGCACACATGGACACACTGTTTTGAAGTAGTATTCTACATCATTGCAAGAATTGAATTTTTTTCTATTTACACAAGGGAACAAAATTGGGAGGGGAAAAATTAGTAAAATCAAGAGGTAAGGCTACACAATTTTAAAATTCTACTTAGAATAATTTTCCACCCCTGGCTTTCTATTTTAATTTGAGTCACATTACATGAGATTGGAGGAGACTTTATGAATTATCAGCCCATCCAACCTCTTCATTCTCCCAAGGGGAACTAAGATCCAGAGAAGTGCTCAAGCTTGGTCCAAATCACATGGCTATCACCCACTGCACAATTTGCCACCCCAAGCTGCATCAGCCTCCAGAACTAGAGAGCTCTGTATTTTTATATATGTGACAAAATGGCAGTACCAAGACATTCTAAAATCAAAAATATAAAAGTCATGTTTAGATTGGTTTCTGGAGAATTCAGGGTGAAAAAATGTTAAGTTTTCATGAAAAAACTTGGGAAGGTAAAACATGAGCACGTCTTATCTTCATATAAATCAAACAGAATTAGATGTTAAGGCATTTACAAATTTGTTTTGTGGTAGGTAATGTGTAGGATTCCAGCATTTTCCTCCTCATCTTGAAGTTCTGTGCCATTCTGCATCTATACCTTAGGGTTGCCAATACCAGATAATTAGGACTACAATGGTAAGCAAAAAAAAATCCCTGCCTTTCTGAAATTTTACTAGAGGAAAAAGACATTAACCTAACAATCTCATTAATTCTGTGATAAAAGACAAGTGATAAAAAGAGTGAACATTATGCAGACTAACAGAAGTAAAATAAGGTAGTAAGGCCAAACGATTAGCCAAGCAGCAAGCCTTTAACAATGACTGTGACCCTAGCTGATGATGAAATATACTGGAGCTGGTGTCCAAAGACAATTCTCTAAGAACCTTAGAAAAATTTGTTTTTGGCAATATGTTATTGTGATCCTGCTAAAACTATTTTACAGGGATTATTTCTTCCATAAGGGACATGCTTTGTGAAACTACTGTAACAATCTGAAATAACGTGCTAGGTCCTAAATGAGGACACAGTTTTCAAAACACATTTCCAAAACAGACTGGCATTACCTGTTTGGGTGTTTAAACCATACAGAATAGATAGATTGCTGCTAATGAACTGGAAAAACACTAAAAAGCTGTTTAAAAAGACCACATACCTTTCATTCTGAGAAGTGGAATGGGACTGCTATTCTTAAAAAGGCTAATGAAAAATCAAAATGCTCTGCAGATTCTCTTAAGTCAAAGGATACAAAGAACAAAGCCTTACTTCAAAGAACTTCTGAATGACGTAATTTCCAAACACATCCACCATGAGTTGGTAAGCGGCCTGGAGGATTTCATTGAAGACAAGCTGGCGCTCAGCTGGTGTGGCACGCTCCAATTTCAGCTGAATGAATCTGAAGTATAAAGTAAAAAGGGCAATCACGGCACTGAAAAAAAGACCTGGAGGTATGGCAGGGTACCTTGGTTTACAGACTGCATCAGTTCTGAAACATGTGTGAGTGAGCACGTGTGCACACACATGCACACAATCAACTGAACTTTATTTAGATGAATCACTTGAACTTCCTTGAAGAATTTTAAAATAGAGAAGAAGGCCCTAACTCAACTGAGCTTTGAAAGTCATATTTAAATGTTGGTACATTTCATTCCAATAGGGTATATGTACTAAATCTTATTTATGGGCAAGGTGGGAGGGAAGATGAAGAGGGGGGTGCAGGAAGAGAGGCAGGGTGGAGGGAGGCAGAACACAACAAGTACCCTACTTAACTTTTTCCTTTAGAAACCAGCCTCACATCAATGAACTCAAAGCTTACAGTCCTTACTATGTTCTTTAACTTATTTTTGTATAAAACAGTATTCATTATCTTCTGAAACAGTAACAGTTTGCCTTTTTCTAGTCTAGGTGATTAGTATCAGGAAAATCATGTTGCCTTTGAATGTAGCCTATAGAATTCAAATATGAGAAATTTTGGCCCAGTAGCAAGCTGGCAGAACGTAAGGAGGAGGTTAAATTCTGTAGAAACTGTTTCACTGGACATAGTCAGAGAAAGAAACAGAAATGGGAAAGAAGAATAGGTGTTGTCACGATAATTACGCTCTTTCCCCAGGACCAGGTTCGCTTTCTGTGAAGCCCACTGCAGCAGCCCAACAGGAAGGGGTAACCCAAACCAAATTCTGTCTTCTATCATAATTTTTTCACTTGTCTCCACAGACTGTCACTTCTTCAGAATGGAACAACAAAGAAAGGTGGTAGAGCTGTCTTTCTCCTAAGCATCCTAGATCAAACTTGTATTTGAATAGCATCTCTTTGAGAGCAAAATATTCTTCATAACGCTTAAAGCAGCCAAAGTGTATGTATGTCTTTGTGTTCATGTTTCTTAAATCCCTATGAAATAATGTGATGCACATTAAAAATTACTATATGGCAATTTATTTTAGTAGATACCTATCTGAGGCAAGACAGTTAAGGCATTAAGACTTCGGGTACCTAAGTGCCAAAGCCAAGTACTCACCTGGACCCATGCTGGTCTTGGGAAAATTCCATTATATGCCCAGCAATCTCCCGCAGTTGTAAATTGGGGTACCGGTTGTTTCGAAAATCTTCCAAAAGCCTGCTCCTGCCAGAAGGCATGACATCAGACATTCCATATCGCAAACGAGAGGAAGAGAAAAGAGTGCTGCTCGGGCTGAAGAGGCTGGAGGCGCTGCTTGCACTGCGGTACTTGGCTTCAGCACCTGGAGCAGCAGAGATGTATCTTCCACTGCCGTTTGTGAGTCCTCCTGTTGGTTACAGAACAGGAGAACTTAAGACCATTCTTAAGAAACTTCATTCAAGAGAGGAAAAAGCATTCCCACACATGAAAGCCTGCATCATCTCTGATTTCTTCAATGCTGTTGGCTGTTGTTTTTGTGTTAAGACAATTCTATTAGTGTCATGACTTTCATAGGTCAACTCAACAACCTGGAAGGAAACTTTTGCATGAAGATTGAGAGGGGAATGCTTTTACCGTTGACAGCAGACTGCCGGTAAGACTGGAGCAAGAGTTAGCATGGCCCTTAGTAAATAAAATGAGGAGCAAACGTGCCTACGAGGTGAACCTAGCACCTGAGCACCAGCAATAAAAACTCAGACTTGAGTGGTTTTCCATTATGAGATCTGTAGCGATTCCTTTCATTCTTGAATAACCCCATTTCCATCGGAAAAACACTCTAAAAAATCAGGCATCCAGATTAGTCTGTTTTAAACAGGGGACCCCACAAAAATGCTTACTTTGAAGGAATGATTTTGCCACTAAATAGTAGTGCAAAAATCACTAAGATATTCCAGGCCATGGATGACACATAATGAGTAGAAAACAGGAGATACCTTAAAAATGAACTTTTGAGTTCATCATTACAAATGGACAGCTCTTAACAATTTCTATTGTGACATAGCCTGAAATGACTGTAGTTTCAACAACCTTCATGCCACTGATACCGCTGCTTTGACAGGTGACAAGAGAGTAATAACTGTGAATCCCTAGACAGATAAAATAGACATATGACCAAAAGGTGTATCACAACATATAGCAGGCCAGGTGCAGTGGCTGATGTCTGTGACCCCAATACTTTGGGAGGTCGAAGAAGGAGGAGGGCTTGAGTCTAAGAGTTTGAAACCAGCCTGGGCAACAGAGAGAGACCCCATCTCTAAAAAAATAAAAAATAAAAATTAGCTGGGTGTGGTGATGTACACCTGTAGTCCTAACTACTTGGGATATTGAGATAGGGAGATCACCTGAACCCAGGAGGTCGAGGCTGCAGTAAGCCATAACCGTGCCATTCCACTCCAGCCTGAGCAACAGAGCAAGACCTTGTCTCCACCCACCTCCTGCCTAACCCCCACCCCAAAAAAAGGTATAGCAGCATAATAAATTATAAGTATTTTAGGCCAAGCACAATGGCTCACGCCTATAATCCCAGCACTTTGGGAGGCCGAGGAGGGTTGATCACCTGAGGTTGGGAGTTTGAGACCAGCCTGACCAACATGGAGAAACCCCATCTCCACTAAAAATACAAACTTAGACAGGCATGATGGCACATGCCTGTAATCCCAGCTACTCGGGAGACTGAGGCAGGAGAATCACTTGAACCCAGGAGGTGGAGGTTGCAGTGAGCCAAGATCACACCATTGCACTCCCGCCTGGGCAACAAGAGTGAAATTCTATCTCAGAAATAAACAAATTATAAGTATTTTAGAATAACAGTCTTTTTTTAAATTTTTGATTGCACTAGAAAAAAGATGTCAAGCCTTTTGGGGTTTTTTTCCCCCCTCTCCTTTAAACAAAAAGGCCAAAGTAGGTAAGAAGCATCACATAAACCACAAAAAGTTTAGATGAGTAATAATTAAAAATCCATGAGATTTCACAGAATTCCAGGGAATCCATGAGATTTCACAGAACCCAGCTTTGAAAGTCTGGGTCTCAATCGAAGTAATGAAACCAAAAGAAAATGGCTCAATGTTAAAATATGTAAAATATTCACTGAGCATTTGTCCTAAGCCCACTTCTATGCTAGAAGTTTTTCATATACACTTTCTATGGAATTCTCACTGGCATTTTGGAAAAGGAGTTTGTAACTCCCATTAATATGACAGAAAATTAAGCCCAGAGAGATGAAATGTTCACCCAAAGATATAAAACCCAAAATTGTCATGGCCAGAATTCAGAACAGGGCTCTTGACTCCAGGGTCAGGGCCCTTTCAGGGGTGAAATTCATTTTCAGACTCAGTTTCATCAAGTTTTCTTGTTCTACAGAACATTCTTGTCAAATTCCACGGTATTTCTAAATTCAAATGAAAAGTGATTTTTTTTTTTTAAGGAAAGGAAGAAAGAAGATTAATTTGAAAAGAAAACAGCAGTCATAATTCTGTCTTACCCATCTGAGACTGGGGAGAAATGGGCAGAGGTAGTAACAGGGTAGGTTGGCAGGTATGGGCAAAGTGTGGCAATAGCAACAAATGTGCCAAAGAAGAAGGAATGGGGCGAACACACAATGTTTTGAAAACAATTTAAAGGAATTTTAAGAACCTGGTCACTGACCAAAATGAGTTATAAAGAAGCCAAGTCCTTGGTGATGATGTTTAACGATGAGACAAACCAACCCTGAACACTGCCCTGCCACTATACTTCCGGTTACATAAGCCAATAAATGTACTTATTGTTTAAGCCACTCTTTGTTGGATGTTCTGTTATTATGGGTAAAAACATAATGACTAATCCACACAAAGGACTAGATTGAGTAACAGTCATGCTTAATTTTGCCTGCAAAAATGTTTAATACATTATCATGAAGTTTTGATTTTTGCCTCTCATCTCCTTAGATGTCAGACAAGTGTAACTACAAAGACATTCATGCACACACACATACACACAGTTTTTAGTACTAAGAAATACAGAAATCTCTGAAAAGAAATTTCCCCAGGTTCTAAATTATACATGGCAAACTGACAGTTCACGGACATATTTTGTATGAGCCAAGCAGTACTTCTTTCAACATTAAACCTGTGCTTAAATTTTTGCTCTGAATTGTAGTTCTCTGGTTTTTGGAAAAAAATGTATGACAAATAGTAAATATTTGACCATCAGCAAGTATTTGTTGATTGAATCTCATTTAGATGGCTAATGTGCCCAAATATGCTTTCCAGTTCACAAGTCTCAATACCAACATGTACATGCACCCAAACCACTACAGCTCTGGGGGTTTGGGTGCAACACTCTGGAAGTGTTTAAATTTGCAACCGTTTTAAAAGAAACATTTCTCATAAGGCTTCAAAGAGACAGTGGTGGATTTCATAGGGGTGTGTCCTATGACAACTTTCCACAGACAGTAAGGGCTTAAATGTTAATAAATGCTTTGGTTATTTTGCGTAATTGTATAAAAGTGATTTTTGCCAGTGGTCATCTAGTATGTCATGCCCTTGCTACGTGAAATCTTCTCATTTATTTGCTTTTTGTACTCACAGATCTAATAGATGCCTAATGGACAAAGCCCTGCCTTCCCTCTTTTAAAGAAAAATTCCTACGGTTCCCAATATCTGTTCTGTGTTTAACCAGAGGCAACAGTGTTCATCAAAATGTTTTAAAAATAAGTTCTCTCCAATTCATTTTCTGACACTACACCAAGGTTGCCCTAAATTAAATAAACCTAAAGACTGATTATTTTTAGTGCATGATTAATAAGGAATCCAAAATATGTTAATTGTCACAGGTTGGTTTTACAGTTGATAGTCTCCTTCAGAGAACCAAGTGAGAACCACAAAATAATCACTTCAATTCAGAATGGGGAAATACCTAAAGGTATATACAACTACAGGTTACTGACCAGTAACTTAGAAACTTTTCAGTTCAAGCAAGGAGAGAGAAAGGTATTTTGTGTTTGAGCTGTGCTTTTCCTAAAAAGCACATGCAACCCTGAAGATAAAGAATAGAAAGAATACATTTTAAGAAGACAAGAATTCTATCATGATAATAAAACAAAATGCTTTTTAGTTTAGAACTAAATTTCAGTTATAAATGCTTTCATTCTTTTGCCCTGGACAGATTATGAACTCTTGAGCTCATTTTACTATTACATATTTCATTTCTGAAGTAATGGACAACCACAACATTTTTCTTCTAGGGCAAATGAGAAGCCTGCGTGTTGTCAACCATGCATTTAACAAAAAACTGACTGCTACTTCTTGATGTTTAAGAGCTTTTACATAACAGAGCCTGGGGATTGTGCAGAAAACTATAAACATGCAGAAGCATTCGAAGAAATAAGCGGTGAGAAAGCGGGAAGTAGGATGAAGAGATCTATGGGTAGACAGGGCACAAAGCCATTACAATCAGTCTTTGGGGGCACTCATATCCACCTCCCTTACTTTTTTTTTTTTCTCTTTGAGATGGGAAGTAGAATTTACTAGAGATGGATGTTTCAGTTATAGGTGAGAGTTAAAGGTTTTCTATGTAACCTACATATAAGCTCTGTTGTTAAGAAAATTCATATTATCTATGATTAACAATTATGAAAATGCTGTTAAACTGAGTAAGAGTAACAGGTAATTAAGTCAAACAAAATAAATATTTGAAACATCTGCCTTACTCAGGGTCACAAGGTATTTTATACGTAAACATTCATTCACAGGTATATATGCATGTATGAGGAAGATGGGAGAGGAAGATTGAGAGAGATTTCACTTATTGAAATAGTACATTTTATGCTAACAAATTTGGCAGCTTGGATGTCCATTATCAAAACTGACTCAAGAAGAAATAAAAAATCTGAACCTGTAAGACCTGTATGATACAAAGAAATGGAATAAGTAAAACTCTTATTACAAATAAATGCCCAGGCCAAGACTGGCTTGCCTGGCCAAGTTTATCAAATGTTTAAAGAAATAATGCTAATACTCCACAAACTCTTCCAGAAAGCAGAGGGGGATGGTACACTTCAAAGCTCATGCTACGAGGTCAATATCACCCTGATACCAAGCCATAAAAAATACCTCACAAGAAAGAAAACCACACATCCTTCATTAAAACAGATCCAAAACTCCTCAACAAAAATACAAACACACCAAATTCAACATGACCAAAATAAGATGTTTATCTGGAATGCAGGGTTGGATTAATATCTGAATATCAATTAACGTAACATACCACATTCACAGAACACAGGATAAAGGCCACATGATCATCCATTAATGCTGAGAAAACACTTGACAAAAACTAAAACTCATTTGCAACAAAAACTCTCAACAAACTTAGGCTAGAAAGAAACTTTCTCAATCTAATAAGGGACATCTACTAAAAACCAACTGTGATTATACTTAATGGTAAAAGACAAATGCTTTACCCCCGAAAGATCAGGAACAAAGGAAGGGTGTGTGCTCTTATTTCGTCCACTTAACATAGTCCAGGTTGAGTATCCTTTATCTAAAATACTTGGGGCCAGAAGTGTTTCAGATTTCAAAGTCTTTGTATTATATTTATCAGCTGAGCATCCTAATCTGAAAATCCAAAATCCTAAATACTCCAACGTGCATTTCCTTTGAGTTTTGTTGACGCTCAAAAAAGTTTTGGGTTTTGCAGCATTTCAGATTTTGGATTTTGGATTCTCAACCTGTACTGGAGGTTCTACCAGTGCAATCAGACAAGAAAAAGAAATAAAAGTTATCTGGATTGGAAAATGGCTTTGATTCTCAGATGAGATGATTTATATGTAGAAAATCTTGCAGAATCCACCCAAAAAACATTAGAACTACTAATAACTACGGCAAAGCCACAGGATATAAGATCAATATACAAAAATCAATTGTATTTCTGTGAGCAAGCAACAGTCAATCAAAAGATAAACCAGAACAAAATTCTATCTGTAGAATTCTATCTGTAGCATCAAAAATATATGCAATTAGAAATAAATTTAACAGAAGCAGTACAAGACCTGCACACCAAAAATGACAAAGGAAAATGGTGCTAGAACAACTAGAAATGCATGTGCAAAAAGATGAACCCTGACCTGACATCAAAATTTAAGTGGATCACAGACTTAGAGATAAAACAATAAAATGTTTAGAGCAAAACACATGAGCAAATCTTCCAAGAGTTTCAGTTAGGCAAAGATCTCTTCAATACCATTCCAATACCAAGATAAACTGGACCTCATCAAAATAAAAAACTACTGTACTTTAAAAGATACCATTTTAAAAATGAAAAAAGGGACTAGCCTGGACAACATGGTGAAACCCTGTCTCTACTAAAAATGCAAAAATTAGCTGGGCATAGTGGCAGGTGCCTGTAATCCCAGCTACTCTAGAGGCTGAGGCAGGAGAATTGCTTGAACCAGGAGGCAGAGGTTGCAGTGAGCCATGATCACGGCACTGCACTCCAGCCTGGGCCACAGACTGAAACTCTGTCTCAAAAACATAAAATAAAATTAAATTAAAAATTGAAAAAAAGGGGAAAGGAACAGTAGCTCACACCTGTAACCCTAGTGCTTTGAGAGGCCAAGGCAAGAGGATCACTGGAGGCCAGGAGTTCACGATCAGCCTGAGCAACATAGCAAGACTTAGTTTCCACAAAACAAAACAAAACAAAACAAAACAAAAAACTTATTTTAATTAGCTGGGTGTGGTGGGGTGTGCCTACAGTACCAGCTACTTGGGAAGCTGAGGTAGAAATATCCTTTAAGCCTAAGAGTTTGAGATTACAATGAGCTATGATAGTACCACTGCACTCCAGTCTGGGCAACAGAACAAGACCCTGTCTCAAACATTAAAAAAGAGGGATGAAGTGGGGTGGAGGGAGGGACTAGAACTCAAAAAGGTTTGTTTTTAGTCTGAAATTTAAACAATCAATAATGAAAAACTATGCCACTCAACAAGTGATTTTTAAATAAATAACAGGAAAAATCACTAAACGGATCACTGATTTTGTTAGAAGATACACATATCTGCCTACTGGGACAAAGCGTAAAAATGACAAGATGAGGAAAAGATCCACAGGAGATACAGGCTGGTATATGCATTCAAACATTAGCTATGTGGTTGGTATCATTAGCAACATCCATTAAACCAGGCTGTGTTTAAAGGGGTGAAGAGTTCTTTTGAGTACTCAACACAATGAATATAAAATGCTTAGTATGGCTGCTCATCACTGCTGATGGCTGGTGGCAGCAGTGAAGTAGTATTAATAACAGAAGCTATTAATAGGTGTAGGCCAGTACATATTTGGTAAAGAAATGTTAAGTCTCTTAAACCAAAATGTCTTTAAGGCCTCTGTATGGAGATTGATAGAAATCAAGTAGCACAACTCTATTTTCTCAAGGAAACAGACTGAGCTGAGGCAAAGCTGTACTAACTGAGACAAACGTTCATCAGGAATGGAAAGTACGATACATGCACTATACATGAGAGAAGTCCAATGCAAATGTACACAAAGACTGCTTAAACAAGGTGAATGTTTGCAAAGTGAAGTTATGTTAAACAGACTAGGCATGCAACAGAAGTCATTAAAACAAGAAATAACTCACACTAATAGTTATTTCCTTCTTCACAGGGAAAACATGAATTAAGTAGTATTACAGGGGCCAACATGGTGAAACCCCGTCTCTACTAAAAATACAAAAAATTAGCTGGGCATGGTGGCGTGTGCCTGTAGTCCCAGCTACTCGGGAGGCTGAGGCAGGAGAATTGCCTGAACCCAGGAGGCGGAGGTTGCAGTGAGCCAAGATCGCACCATTGCACTCCAGCCTGGGGAACAAGAGCGAAACTCCGTCTCAAAAAAAAAAAAAAGTAGTATTACATTAAATTGCTGATACTTTAGAAAGAGGAAAGGTACCATGAATGAAAGTAATATTTCTGGCTCTATTTCCACATACCAAGGAATCAGTTTTTAAATTTTATTCTATTTTGAGACAGGGTCTTACTCTGTTGCCCAGGCTGGAGTGCAGTGGCATGATCTCAGCTTACTGCAGCCTGTCTCCCAGGTTCAAGCGATTCTCCCACCTCAGCCTCCAAGTAGCTGGGACTATAGGCACGCACCACCATGCCTGGCTAACTTTTGTTTTTTTTGATAGAGATGGAGTTTCACTATGTTGGCCAGGCTGGTCTTGAACTCCTGACCTCAAGTGATCTGCCCAACTCGGCCTCCCAAAGTGCTGGGATTACAGATGTGAGCACTCCTATTTTTATAAATAAACTTTTATTAGAAGATAGCTATATATTCACTCATTTATATTTTGTCTGTAGTTGCTCTCACACTTCAACAGCAGAGTTGAATATTCACTACAGATACCAACTGGCCCACAAAATCTGAAACATTTACTATCTGGCTCTTTATGAAAAAAAATGCAGCCGGTTCAGTTTATTTAGTACACAGTATGGGATGGCATAGTTCACATGTTTTTAAACCGAGAAATTAAAAGATATATATTCCTGGATTTGATAATAGACTGGTTCAAGATATCCTGAGTATTATCATGTGACAGGATATACACCAAAAGTGCAAGCTTTGGAGTCAAAAAGGCTTGATTCTAAATCTGTTCAAATCTGAGATAACCTAGGCTAAGCAAGATATTTAAGTCCTGAGACATGGGATAAAACCTATACCTTCTAGTGTTGCATGTACAGGACCCAAACCCATTAACACCAGCAGGTAACGGCCAGGTCGGTGAACATTAGTTCCTTCCCTCTAGTCACATATCAAACTGGGAGTCTGACATTCCTCTCCAGATTTTACATTAACCCCTAGTCTTTGAAGCCAGGCATTCTGTCACTAGGAAACACAGTTGTGCAATGTACTCCATTCTCTTATCTACCTATCATGGGCCTACTAATCAAGAATGTCACAGTAACTTTTCTAAAGTGATGTTTATATATATTCTGAGAAAATGAATTTTACAACTGAAACTGTATAAAACTTCAGGATACACACACAAATACCAATATGTATATATAAATATAGTTTTGACTTGAAACTCACCTCTTTCAAACTCAAAGCTATCATTCTTAGTTCTAGAATAAGTCTATTACGCTACCCACTTAAGACATCTCTTAAATCCTATAAATCACTTACTAGTCTGTCTATCCAAATGAAAGCACCTGTTTGTTTTCAGTCAGTTCTCACTTCTGAGTCCATGAAGCCACTTTTAATCTTGCTGGTTAAAAACAGAATCTTCTTGGTAAAGTGGCCACACATGCTGATTTGCCCAGGACAGTCCTGATTTAGGCTATCATCACCAACTAATTATTCATAGCACCCCATCCACTCACAAAAGTGTCCTGGTTTGCATGATACATTTATGTGGTGACTCTACATCTAGGACTCAACTTTCCCCATCTAGCAAATAAATCAGTATTTCAAGCTTACTAAATAACTGCAGGAGAGGAGTATGCACCATGTTTGGGATAAGAAAACATATCCCATGTCCTGAAAGATTTAGAGATTTGCCACAAAAAAAAGGTAATATAATTTTCTTTTCATTCTTACAGCCTGCTGCTTAGGATCCTCTTTTTCCCTCCCCATTTTCTAGAAACTAGATGATAATATTTTAAAATCCCATGCATAAAACAACCTAAATATTTAACAGGGAAATATATATCTCCTCATTAACATACTATCTAGTTTGGGAGTTTATATTTACAAATATTTAAACATATGGCAAAATTTTAAAAATAAAATGCTTTATGTGAAAAAACAAGGTATTATATGTACATACAGCAGAGGAAAAAAATTGATAAGAAGTAAGGCAAAATATTAATTGTGGTGGTATTTCAGGTGGTGATACTAGGTGATTAAATTCTGTCTCTGTGTTCCCTAGCTTCACTGAGATGAATCTATGTTTATACTGTTTATGCTGAAATACTCTCACAGGTAGCCAAAGAATAAAATGTTCATACTAAAGCTAACTGAATATACAGGGAAATGTACCCAAACTATAATAAAGCCAAAGCTGCTATACTATCTATAGGTACAGCCTGAATAACATGAGGTTATTTACGGAAGGCACAGAACACCCAGGACACTTCTAGTATAAAGGGACTGTCCTTTGCTCATGCAAAGTTCTTGTAATGTCATCGGTGGCAAGAGAGTTCTAGAGTTCAAGGTGGTGTTAGAGTAATGGTTCTTACCCAGGTTTAAGCTTGAAGAGGATCCATGTGAAGAGAGGGAAGGAGGTGGTGTCTGTGAATGTCCTGGTCCCTGACTAGGGAGAGGCATGCCCACGGGTCCAGGAGAGGAGGAAAAGCTAAGGCCGTTATAAAAACTGTGTCCAATGGGGGTCAAGCTGCTCGATGTCCTCTTATAAAGGTCACTGCTGCCAGTCAGGGAGTCACGGCGGGAGCCACTGCCAGTGTTGGAGTTTGCAACTAAAATGGAATTAAAACAATGCAGATAAGAACAGGCCTGTTCTTCGAAGAACAAGCCCAGTGACCTGTTCCTAACACTTTGATCCAGACTCCTTACCACCGCAAATTTGTCAGCAGAGACAGCCTAACTGTTAATGTAGCAGTTCTGGGGCAGATTATAGTAATAAAGAGGACATGGCTCAGGTTAACATGACCATCACACATATGCCAAATTTACCTTTCTATGGTGTCATATATTATAAGGGAGGGTTAAAAAGCTCTGACGGCCACATGAGCTATGGAAAAGGTGAAAGGAAATGGACTAGAAGAATGCCTTTCATCAACTGAAAAGGTTCAAGTAGAAAAATGGGATACAGAAAAAAGATTTGTCAATGGGGTACTGCCCCACTACACAAGACTTATATATGAAAGCCTGTTTTCTCAGTGGGTTCAATCGAGAGTTAATGCTGCCCTTAATTCCAATTAAGATACTTTCTTTCATACATGACCTTCTTGTTAGGGTTCATTTTTGTTTTTTGTTTTCTACAATTTCTGCAATTGTCCCATTATTCACCATACTACACTCCTGCTTTATTCATCAAAACATTAAAACCAGCTTGGTCTAATATCCTTCCTTATAATTTTCTACATGTCTACCTTAAATTCTACTCAAAAGACAAGAAAAGTTGTAACTCTTTAAAGTCTGCAGGCCAAGCACTCGGCTCAATCTCAATTGTGGAGTATTCAGCTCTGCTATCTTTAGTAAGTCCTCCTCCCTCAGATTTTGATATCCATTTCTATAGTTCTCTCCATATTTTTCCCAATTACAGCAAAATCTTCCCCAGATTTCAAATCCCTGAAAGAAACTGATTAAGTAAGTAACCACATGAGCATGGATTGAAATAGGTTCCATCTGGATAACTTGATTTCAATAGTCTATCATCTCACAGATTATGTGGGATGGCCAGATTCCCACAGGGCTTGGTCCAGATCTGCCTGTGGTTCCATGCACTGCCAGTATTCCAGAAGAATTGTAAAAATAATTAAAATTCAGTCTTAAGAGCATATCAGTCTAATTTCTACCTGCTGTTCCAAACCCTCCAAGGGCAGATCCCAGGGTGGCGCCGAGAGAACTGCTACTTCCGAATCCCAAGGACGTGTTGGCAGGCTGGGCAGAGCCCTGGGAGAAGAGGGAGCTGCTCTGTGAACTGCTATTCAGAGAGTTGTTGCCGTAGAAAGAACTGGATGCCAGGTTGTTACTGGGCTGCTGCTGGGGCTGGGGCTGAGGTTGCTGTGTTCCTAAGGGGCGAAATGGTCCATTTGTTGTTCCAGCAAGACCACCAGCTGCTCCATTTGCTGAAGCTGCGGCTGCTGCAACAGCTATGAAGAAGAAAGCAAACCGTTTGGCTATAAAAGGACTGGCCACATTTCCAAACTACATTTTTATCTTTTTTCAAAAAACCTTTTAATGCTCCCTAGCTTTTCAAAACAGACACAAACTATACAAATCTGTCTTTGATCCCTTCATAAGAAGCTTCTATTTTCTGTTTCTACTTTCAATTTGAAGTCAAAATACCACTAAACAAGTTCACAATGCTGGTAGCTTTAAAAAGTCTATAAACTATAGGGGGTATAAACATCAAATGTACCCATTAAATACAACTACTTCCTAAAATCTTAAATTCCATAAATATCTATGTTGAGGGTTTCTTCTAGAACCACATAATGCATATATACACATCCTTCAAAATCCTATTTTAGCACACTGCTGTGTTCTAAATGTTGCTGTTATTGTTCCTAATTTAAATATATATATGTGTATATGTATGTGTGTGTGTGTATGTATATATATATATATAATATATGGGCTTAAAGTACTATTACTCCTAGCCAGGCATGGTGGCTCACGCCTGTAATCTCAATACTTATGGAGGCTGAGGTGGGCAGATCACAAGGTCACGAGATCAAGACCAGTCTGACCAACATGGTAAAACCCCGTCTCTACCAAAAGTACAAAAGTTAGAATCCCAGCTACTCAGGATGCTGTGGGAGGAGAATCACTTGAACCTGGGAGATGGAGGTTGCAGTGAGCCGAGATCATGCCACTGTACTTCAGCCTGGGTGACAGAGACTCTGTCTCCAAAAAAAAAAAAAAAACCAACAGCAAAAAAAAAAAAAAAAAACAACACTAACAACACTATTTCCCCCAACCAAATGTATTATTCTGTCACTTCTCATTACTCTTTCCCACTCCATTCCTCCACTCGCCCCTGTGGCAAAAAAAAAAAAAAAAAAAAAAAAAACCCTCCTCTAAAATTATCTTAAAATAATGACTTGGATTTCTGTGAAATCAGCCTTGAACTTTTGCCAAGAAAGCCATTTTGTGTGAGTAATCCAACTTCTATTTTCTCAGTGGAGCTGGACCTTGCTTCTAACCAGCTGGCACATGCTGCCTCCCAACCCCCAACAAAAAGGAGAATCCACCAAGGTCACTTACTGCTTCTGTTCTCTTTTTGAAACATTACAGGGTAGAACTGATACACTGAGAACTGCCAAAAGTGTATTTCAACATACTTTAAGAATATCACTATCGGTCGTCACTTTTAGATCTCTGGCAGGAGTCCACTCAGATGTACGCTCACCTGCTTGTGCAGCTGAGGAACTAATGATGACTGGGGCAGGAGCTACAAGTCGAACGGGAGCTCCAAGACCATTTCTCGCGCCCGCATTCACTACAAGGGCACCAGTTTGGTCATAGTAAGCAGCAGGAGCCAACACTGGATAACCTAGGAATATCAAGCCAACACAGAAAAGTACATATTAAACAAACAAGTAAGTATCTCCTGGGTACCAACATATTGTCAATAATCACAAACTTAGCTTTGGGGTTAGACTGACCTAGATTTATATGCTGGCTCCATCACTTAAATAGTTGAATAAACAAACAACAGAGGCTACAAATGGTTATAAAAATCACAGTACTTTCATACTACATAACAATCTAAAAAACAAATATACTGCAAAATAGCAGGAAAAACCTAAATAGGCTTTAAATAACATGATCTTTCAATATTATGTGAGACAGAATCTCCAAATCCCAGTTTAAGCCATACGAAAAACTGCAGGTGACTTCCTAAGAACACACAAAGGCTTAATAACTAAAAAACAAATGAAACAAGTTATAGTTATTCACTGAATTTATAAATGGCTCCGTTAAACTGGCTATGCTCTATGATCAGTAAAAAATACAGGACATCTCTCAAAGATGTTTCATATGTAGAAGATCAAATGACATCCAATCCCAAGTAAAGCACTGAACCAGCCGATAGTGAACTAAAAACAATATATATTCAAAATATATCTATATAAACACATATCTCAGAGGTATGCAGTTAAAAAGGACCCCTAATGTTAGTTTAACAGAAACCCTAAAAATGTAAGGGATGACCCAATCAAGGTGTACCAGAAATTTCTCCCTAATCATGCTGTTCAAAAATATCATCATAAAGTCTTATAAACTAGCTTGGCCATTCCACCTATCCCTAATTCTGACACAGAAAACAGATAAGCCACCAAGGAAAAAACACATATTCCAAGCTGCATGGACACTGAGATATTCCAATGTGACTTAAGACTGGCTCAGAACAATGCTCTCATCAATGAACTATAGTCTAAGTGAGGGCAAGTGTGTATCATCCTTGCCAGTCCCCAGACCATGACAAACCTAAGCAAGGTGAAAGCACTGCTCATTCCCCTCTGTATCACCTTAAACATGCAGCCTTTTCCCCCCGCCAAGGAATTAGGAATAACATGCAGCCGCACCTGGCATGCCTGCAGCCAGACCTTGTCCAAATGCAAGGGCAGAATTTACTGCTGCAGCTGCCACAAGGGGATCTGTTTGCTGTCCCTGCTGGTTCTGGTTTGGGGTCAAAGGACGTTGGCTGGCTCCTCCACGGAGAACCTGGGAAAGGAAGAGAGAAATAAGTCACCCACTTTCTTTTCTTTGCAGAAGACCTACAATATGTTCAGGTTGGGTCAACTTTTAAAACTTAATTGTAAAACATTTCACTATCATGGTTTTTGTATGTCATGGCTGTTAGGGTAAAAATTCAATTAATAACATTTCATAGAATGAAATTTCATTCTACCATTCTTACTTTAAACATATTACCTTTATAAGCAGCAAAAAGCACCAAAAAAAGTGATGATTCATTAATTCAAACATTTTATCTCATCTGCCTCATAAAGTTCTTGTGACAATTAAGTTAAAAGATGAATTTTAAATATCTGGCATCAGCAAATGGTAGTGTTATCAAATATTTAATGCCTACCACATGGCAAATGGGCAGACAAGATGGAGCAATGAACAAGACAGACAAAGTCCCTGCCCTCATGGAGCTTTTATTGTAATGAGTAAGACAGACAATAAACCATACTATACAATGTCAGTGCTCTGACAAAAAAACAGGTGAAGAAAAACTAAAGAGTTCAACAGGCCGGGTGCGGTGGCTCATACCTGCAATCCTAGCACTTTGGGAGGCTGAGGTGGGTAGATCACCTGAGGTTAGGAGTTCAAGACCAGCCTGGCCAACATGGTGAAACCCTGTCTCTACGAAAAATACAAAAATTAGCCGGGCCTGGTGACAGGTGCCTATAATCCCAGCTATTGGAGAGGCTGAGACAGGAGAATCGCTTGAACCTGAGGGGCCGAGGTTGCAGTTAGCTGAGATCCAGCCACTTTACTCCAGCCTGGGGGGGAAAAGTGAAGCTCCCTCCCCCCCCCCCCAAAAAAAAGAGGACTATTAACCGAGTGTAGGGGTGGAGGTACCAGATAGAATGAACAGGGGTATTCACCTACATATTTAAAGTTAACTGAGTCTCACACGCACACAAAAGATGGAATGAGAATATTTCATCTTTAACACTAATATATTTATCAAGGCCCACATGGCTGCAAATGAGTTCACCAGATTCTATTTGGTAGGGCTCTCACCTAACTGTTTCTATTTCCCTTCACAAATTCCACAAACATGCTCATCTAAATGGTGGTAAGCATTAGTCAAGTTCAGTGCAGAATACCAGTTATGTCACTGTAATAATGGATCTACTTTTTTGGGGGGAGCAGGGAAAAGACAGGGCCATGCTCTGCTGCTCAGGCTGGTGTGTAGTGGCACAGTCTCAGCTCACTGTAACCTCTGCCTAACCTCTGCCTCCCAGGCTCAAGAGATGTTCCTAGCTCTCCTCAGTAGCTGGTACAACAGATGCGCACCACCATACCTGGTTAATTTTTCTATTTTTGTAGAGACAGGGTCTCACCATGTTGTTCAGGCTAATCTTTAACTCCTGGGCATAAGTAATCCACCTGCCTTGGCCTCCCAAAGTGTTGGGATTACAAATGTCAGCCACTGAACCCAGCCAAAGATGTACTTTTTACTAATGAAACACAGCCAATCATTATTATTCTGCATAATGTGAAGAATCTATCTCACAAGATCTACACACTCCAGAAAGCAAAAATACAAAACCCACAAACCAAGTTAAAATTACTGAAGTTCCTAACAGTGTGTCTTGCCATACTGTCAAGTGCACCATTCTTAATCAGATCACTTTCAATTCTACTGTGCTATTTATAAAAGTTAGATATATGGTCAAGAAAATGGGTACAGATTATTCTTGGTACCAGTGGTTAAAAAAAAAAAATGTAAAAAGAGAAACCAATTACCAATTAAATATTGTTAAGTGAGTATAAGGTGACCAACACTGCCCACACTGGCAAGAGGAGATGTGTGGACACTTAATTTGCCCACTCTTTTACTTCTGTATCAGTAATAAGGATTAACCAATCATCTTGCAGATTTGCTGGAAATACCTGAAATGATGTCTTTAAGCCACACTGCCTGATACCTAGGAGATATTCAATAACCAACAGCAAATTCCTATTATTAAGATTTTATGTAATTTGTTTCTGACCTAAAGAACCTAACCTACTTCGTGAGAGAAAGTGTGTTCCAAACTACATAGATGGAAGAGTCAGGGGGCTGGACAGGTGAGTTTTGCCAAATACTTAGAACATACATGTCCAATAACTCAGAAGAGATCTCACTCTAGGATAAGTAAATAGCATGCACAGAAATATGGCAATACTAGTAGTTCAAAACTGCTGAAGATTTTAAAAAGCAAAGAAAGCACTGCTTTCATAGGACATAAAGATGTAGGTTTAGGTGTGGTTCGGTGTTTTGTGAAAAGGCAGGAGTGGTAGAGTAAACAAGGTACCTAAAGAAAGACATAGTCAAAGACTACTGATGAGTCTTGTAATAAGAAAGAAAAACGGTGTTAGCTTTTTGTCCACCCTCTAGAAATCTGTTCAGTACCCCAACAACAAATAAAAGTTCTTCAGTTACCTGCCAATATTCACATACTTTCATCAGTAGCTGTCAAGTCCATGATTTTATGGAAACAAAATATAAAATTGCACAAGTAATATTTTAAAGTCTAATAAAATCTACAAAATGACTGAATTTATAAAAACCACCTTAGAACAGTTAGCTTGCCTAGAACGCAACATATACTTTCTGATAAAATACGAGGGCCCAAAAGGGACAACAACAAAGTTTAAAAAGAACCTCTCATTTTAATTACTGCAACAAAGGAGTTTGCCAAGAAAATCGTATTTTCCTCAAATACTTAAAACCAGAAACTGGCACTCCAAAAAAAGGAACTAAAACAATGACTGCTTGTTAAAAACTAATCTATAAACTTCTTAGTAGAGTTTGACAAAACCTGTAGGGCATGACAGAAAACTGAAAAGTTAGTGATTATCATGTCCATTTTATAACAAAAATATATGCATTCAGAGAAGCCATCCAACTTGCCCTAGTTGTAGCTAGTTAATGGTAGAAGGCAAGAGCTCCAATTTGCTTTACGATATCACAATATGGTCAGAAAACAAGTTGTCAAGACAAAGGCTTATGTTCAAATCTTAACAACTTTGTTTTTGTGTGACCCTGGGCATACAAATTCTATTTCCTCAATTTCCTCTCAATTATGAAATTCTATTTCATAAAATGAGAAGCTGTACATCTATAATAATGAGATATAGAAATTATATGTACAGCACTTAACTTTGTACAGTAAGCTTTCTATAGTAGTTATTGGTATTATTCTTGTTCAGTGTATCAGAGCTAATTTTAAAACACAGCAATTACCTTAGTCTTCCAAATGCATAATAATTTGACAAGCATATAAACAAAAGATGATCACACAAAGAAATGCACACTTATCCACAAAGAGCAGATCTTAAGAAATTATTTGCTAGGTACAGTAGCACACATCTGTAACCCCAGCACTCTGGGAGGCCAAGGTGGGCAGAACACTTGAGGTCAGGAGTTCAAAACCAGCCTGGACAACATGGTGAAACCCCGTTACTACTAAAAATACAAAAACAAGCTTGGTGTGGTAGCACGTGCCTGTAATCCCAGCTACTAGGGAAGCTGAGACAGGAGAATCACTTGAACCTGAGAAGTAAAGGTTACAGTGAGCAAAGATGCACCACTGCACTCTAGCCTGCATGATAGAGCAAGACTATGTTTTAAAAAAAAGAGAGAGAAGGTAAGAAAGAAAAAAAGAAATTTATTCAACAGGCCAGGTGCAGTAGTTCACGCCTGTAATCCCAGCACTTTGGGAGGCCAAGATAGGCAGACCACTGGAGGTCAGGCATTAGAGACCACCAGCCTGGCCAACATGGTGAAACCCCATCTCTACTAAAAATACAAAAATTAGCCAAGTGTGGTGGCACACACCTGTAATCCCAGCTACTCAGGAGGCTGAGGCAGGAGAATCACTTGAACCCAGAAGGCGGAGTTTGCAGTAGCCGAGCTCACACCACTGCACCCCAAGCTGGGCAACAGAGCTAGACTCCATCTCAAAAATCAAACAAAAAAAAAAGAAATTTAACAGATCATTCTGTCAGCAAATTATTTATTTATATATATGGTATGAGAACTGCATCTGTTGCCAAGAAAATCATTTAATAGTTTCCAAATAAGAGGGAGAATTTCAAGACCTGTGGAATCTTAAAAAAAAAAAAAAAAAAAAAACATACACCCTCTAAGTAAGACTGATGTCAAGCAAAAAAATTCTTGTTTGGATCATATAATATATATGAGCAGGGTGTTTTGCCTCAAATGATAGCTTTTATCTGACAATGCGTATTGAAGCCTAAATGCTGATTTCATTTGCGCCAGAAAAATTCCATTACTAGGAATTTTTTCCAAGGATACACTTATGTAAAGGACATTTATCAGTCTCATTCAAAACACCAAAATACTGATATAAATGAAGTATCAAATATAATAGACTAGTCAAAAAAAAGTATCCTTTGATGGATTTAAATGTATCTAGTAAAGACATCATTTAAAAGAACACCAGGCTGGGCGCAGTGGCTCACGCCTGTAATCCCAGTACTTTGGGAGGCTGAGGCAGGTGGATCGCGAGGTCAGGGGACCAAGACCCTCCTGGCCAACATGGTGAAACCCCATCTCTACTAAAAATTCAAAAATTAGCTGGGCATGGTGATGCGCGCCTGTAGTCCCAGCTACTCAGGAGGCTGAGGCAGGAGAATCGTTTGAACCTGGGAGGCAGAGGTTGCAGTGATCCAAGATTGTGCCACTGCACTCCAGTCTGGTGACAGAGTAACACTCTGTCTCCCCTGCCCAAAAAAAAAAAACACACACACACACACACAAAAAAAAAACACACACAAAAAAAAAAAACCCACAAAAACACCCTGCTAAATAACACAGTAAAGTATGAAATCAGAATGTAAAACCACGTGGACAGAGTAATGCCAATTTTGTAAAATATTAAGTAATAAGGCAAAAATAAACAGATGTCAAACACATTAACACTGGTTTTCCGACATAAGGATTTAGGTGATTTTTTTTTTTTTTTTTTAAGTTTTCTAGTTTACCAAAGTTTCTATCAATAAAGAGGTGTTACTCTAGCAAGCAAGGGAGGAAATGGCCTGTTTAAAAAAAAAAAAAAGATGTAGTTTTACAGTTTACTGTCCTTTCTCAACTTAAATGAAAAGCTAACATAGATAGGTTTAAGATTTACATCTAATCCAATAGCCACTGTAAATAAGCACTCTAAAAATCTAGTACCCTGCTTTGGTAGCAAGCCCCTTGCAAAACCCTGAAATGATCTGAAAGTGGTGACTGGCAAGCAACTATAGAATAGCAGAACAAGATTTTACTGTAATTGTGAAGATCCACTTTACACTTGCTAGCTACGCAGTTTCCCCATAAGTGAACTAATTAGTACCATTACCCCACCTAGGTACAATAGTGTCTGATATATAAACACCATTCCACAAGAATAGTTAAGTCTGTGCCTGAACTCAGATACACACACCCAAGAGGAAATTCATGCATTCACAGTGTTTTTCTAATAGGCGCAATAGCACCTATTAATTATCCACAATACTAAACTTCCCACTTAGAAGAGGTAAATTTTGTCTACATTTACCTGCTGCTGTCCTTGCTGAGCCTGTGGGGTGGTCTGTTGATTAGCTGAATTAGTTGCTGCAGCGGCAGCAGCAGCTTGCTGCTGGAAAAGACTGGCAGGGTAGACTCCCCAGGGAGTAACTCCATAATACTGGTGAGGGACCACAGCTGGGCCTAAAAATAGCAAACGAAAGGTAAAGAAAGTCTGAACTACTAAGACTCACCTCAGGCTTTCCAAATATTACATGTAACTCAATAGATCCTACTGTAAAATATTAACTTAAAAGTATATTGATTTATGCTAGCTGATCATTAACTCTCTTTTTAAAGAATAATAAACATTCTATGAGATCCTTACACCAGTCTTCTAACATAGACCTAGAGGAAGAAGCAGTGAGTGATAAAACATTAGAGAACTGAAAGGGAGAATAACTGATAGAAGGGGTGGAATAGACGGAGGATGTAGGACAGATAGGAACAATATATATTGTTAGAAGGTAGTAAATGGAGGGTTTGTGTGCTTAAAGGGATGAAATAGAACAGGTTAGGATGTATCCCACGTTCGATGGTAAGAATGGCGCCTAAGGTGATTAACAGAGTGCTGGAGTTTCATTAACTCCGAAGAAACGAACATCTATCGGTCTTCTGACAACAAAACCCAGATATTCAAGTGAACCTCCAACACAACTTCAAAATTGTTGTTGTTTTTGTTTTGCTTTGTTTTGTTTGAGACCAGGACTCTGTCACCCAGGCTGGAATGCAATGAATCAATCTCAGCTCACTGCAGCCTTAACCTCCTGCGCTTAAGCGATCCTCCCACCTTAGCCTCCCTAGTACCTGGGACTACAGATGCATGCAACCACACCTGGTTAATTTTTTTGTTTTTGTAGAAGTCTATGTTGCCCAGGCTGGTGTCAAACTCCTGGGCTCAAGTGATCCACCTGACTTGGCCTCCCAGACTGCTGAAACAATAGGCTTGAGCCACCATGCCTGGCCGCTATTTCTATTTTTAAAGTTACAAAGGCATTCAACACAACTGCATTCAGACATTGATATGTGAAATTTTAAATTTAAGTCAACGTTGAGCACAAACAAAAAATACAATGCCTTGACTTGTCAGACCTGCTGAGAACCTTAAAAATAGTTAAGCGTTCTCTGTAATTCCAGTACTTTGGGATGCCGAGGCGGGCAGATCACTTTGAGGTCAGGAGTTTGAGACAGGCCAGCCAACATGGTGAAACTCCATCTCTACCAAAATAATACAAAAAATTAGCCAGATGTGGCGGCAGATGCCTGTAATCCCAGCTACTCAGAAGGCCAAGGCAAGAGCGCTGCTTGAACCCAGGAGGCACAGGTTGCAGTGAGCCAAAATTTTGCCACTGCACTCCAGCCTGGGCAACAGAGCAAGAGTGTCTCCAAAAAAAAAACCCCCAACAACTAAGCATTTTGCTTTAATCCAAATTATCTCTTTACTTTCTTTGGCAACAAAGTACAGCGGCAGTCTGCCACATAAAGTAGGCAACAGAGATGTATGTAACAAAGTTATGCAGGTAACAACCCCAGTGTAGCAGAAACCTAATCATAGAATTCTATGATGAAGCTGGTGGCAAGAAACACCAAGGACACATTTGCTAACCAGGAAATGGGCTCAAAGCCAGTTCTTCAAATCTGCTAAAAAGTATCTCCAAGTTGAACTTCCTTAGTTAAAGCACAGAGTTAAATACTTTCAACTTGATTCATTAACAATAACCAAGCCGTACACTGAAGTTCTGAAGAGCTGTTTCAAACATGACAGCTACTCTGATTCAATAGCTAATTCTGGAGAAAGACACTTCATTAAGCCAAAATATGTATATATTCTTATTTCTCCCATTTTAAACTTCTAAAACACAAATAAGTCAAATTGTATCACTGTCCAATATAAACATGTTTTGACATTTCTAATTTGGTGTTTTCTATACCTGCGGGTTAGCAAAGATAAAGTAGCTCTGTTTACAAGGGTGCACATGGTGAAATACTACAGCTGGGTACAGAATGAAGGTGTTGCTAAGAAAAGCTGTTACACTATGAACTGTTTTACTATAAGAAAAGGGGTTAAGACATTTTTAACTCGTCAGAAACTGACAGCCTAAGAGCCATGTAGTCAAGCTTAAAAAAAAGAGTGATAGAGCCTCATACTCATCTGACTAGTGTTTATAAAGCAGGGTGGTCTCGGGCAATCACAGAAAAAACATACCAGGAAAAACACGAAGAAAGATCTTAACTGTGCCTTAGTTTCCTCACTTGTAAAATGGATAAACACAGGTAGAGTGTTCTTTAACCAAAGTGCTTGGGACCAGAAGTGTTACAGCTTTCAGATTGTAGACTATTTGCACATACAAGAGTTATCTTGCGATGTAACCCAAATCTAAACACAAAATTCATTTATGTTTCATATACATATGCCTTATACACACAGCCTGGGGGTAATTCTACTTTTCCGTTGAGGATGCTGAATAAATAAACTGTGTTGTGTGCCTGTGTTTTGACTATAACCCATCATATGGGGTCAAGGTCAAGTGCGGAATTTTCCACTTGTGGTGTTATGTTAGTACTCAAAAAGGTTTTGAATTTTCAGATTAGAGATGCTCAACTGTAATACCTGTTGTGAGTACAGATGTATCTACCCTGAACAAGTGGGTTGCAACCTGTAATAACTGTCTTAAGCCTCTCCCAAAAGCCAACAAAAGAGAACCTCTACTGGGCAAGGACCGCTATACCATCAACATTTGCGTTATTCTCTAAATTTTCTCAGCTGGCATTTCTACTACTATACTCTGGTCACACGGCCTAACATTAAATTAGGAGAATATCCTGGGACAAATCACTGAGTTTCACTCATCAGGATGAAACACAAATAAGTCAAATTGTATCACTGTCCAATATAAACATGTTTTGACATTTCTAATTTGGTGTTTTCTATACCTGCGGGTTAGCAAAGATAAAAGATACTTTAATTCCCATCTGACTGACACCCTCTAAGAATACACAGATCCATAGTTTGGACAGTTAACATTTCCTGTTATTTGTGAAAGTATTAATTCATTTTCACCCTGGCTCAACTAACATACACAAAAAATAAGATTCTGACCACCAAATTACCATCTCAGTGACAGCAGCAGTGTCAACCCTAGAATCAGCTCTTCAGGTGACATAAATTAATAAAGAAAAGACTTCTTAAAAAAGTACAGAAAAGACAATTCAAGAAAGACAGCACAAGCATTCTAAATAATACAGTGAAACATACGCATGGGCTTTGGAGTTAAACCCAGTTCAAACCCCAACTCTACAACATTTAAACTGTGTGACTTCAAATGAGGTAGCTCCCTAGGCTGGGCGCAGTGGCTCACAACTGTAATCCCATCACTCTGGGAGGCCAAGGCAGGGGAATCACTTGAAGTCCGGAGTTCGAGACCAGCCTGGTCAACATGGCAAAACCCTATCTCCACTAAAAATACAAAAATTAGTAGTAGGAAGTGGTGGTGGGTGCCTGTAGTCCCATCTATTCAGGAGGCTGCCGTAAGAGAATCACCTGAACCCTTAGAGGCAGAGACTGCACCACTGAACTCTAGCCTGGTGACAGAGCTCTCGTTCTGTTTTTGAGACAAAGACTGTCTCAAAAAACAAAAATAAAAAAATAGGGCAGGTCTCTGAGCCACAAATTTCTCATCATTTGACAAACTATATGAAAGAAAAGCATTCAGGACAATGCCTGACTAAAGTTAAGTGCTCAGTAAATATTAATGATGGAGATCATTCTCCTAGGAAGAGCTTTCTGTTTCCCCCGGAAAGTGGATGACCACAGACAGACAGACAACCCTATATTAACTATGCTCCCATCATAACATGACAAAATGTAAATAATTTTAAAGGAAATCTAAGAAATGCTAGGTGGCATTTAAGTTCATAATTGCAAATTATATGCTACATAATAAGAAGTAAAATTTCAAAGTAATAGTCATGATTAACTTGACTTGAAGGGATCTTCCCCCAATGAACAACTACACTGGAAGACTTCTGTTTGTCCTAATGTTGAATTCAATCCATCATACATTTATGGCCCCACTATGATGACAGTAATTGTGGAACACAGTCAATAACAAAGATGACTGACTGCCTTTAAAAACTCTAGTCTCAAAAGAAAGAAAAAAATACTCATAGGCTGGGCACAATGGCTCACGCCTGGAATTCCAGCACTTTGGGAGGCCGAGGCAGGAGGACCGCTTGAGCTCCGCAGTTTGACACAATACCAGCCAAGGTAACACCGGCAAGATCACTCCATCTCTACAAAAAATTTAACAATTATCCAATACCAGTATGGTGGTACATACCAGGAGCCCTAGCTACTCAGGAGGCTGAGGCAGGAGGAGCAAGTAAGCCCAAGAATTCAAGGTTACAGTGAACTGTATTCAAGCCACTGCGTACCAGCCTTGGCAATAAAGTAAGATCCTGCCTCCAAAAACAGAAAAAAAAAAACTAACGTATACATCCACAAACAAATAAAAACAGTGCAGTAATTAGTGATACCAAAAGAATAGGGGAATAGTTAGCAAGGAAGGCTCCTTAGAGGTGACAATGTCAGGTAGGGCACTCGCAGGCAAAGAATGGGAAGAAGAGCTTACTATAGAAGACCACAGTGTCCAAAGACAGGGGCCCCTAAACCAATGCAGTATCTGCAGCAAACTAAAATCAGATTTGTATTGCTACAATGTGTTGGCCAATGGCAGTCAATTAGAAAGGGAACTGAGTGGTGCACATATAGAGACATGCATGAGGCATGGTGACAGAGCCCTAAATGCAGTGGGTCCCAACCCTAGCTAATCCACAGAATTACCTGGAAGCTCCTTAAAAATACTGATTCCTGCCAGGCCCAGTAGCTCACACCTGTAATTCCAGCACTTTGGGAGGCCGAGGCAGGCAGATCACAAAGTCAAGAGATCGAGACCATCCTGGCAACATAATAAAACCCCGTCTCTACTAAAAATACAAAAATTAGCTGTGTGTGGCGACACAGGCCTATTAGTCCCAGCTACCTGGGAGGCTGAGGCAGGAGAATCACTTGAACCCAGGAGGCGGAGGTTGCAGTAAACTGAGATCGCGTCACTGCACTCCAGCCTGGCCAGGGAGCGAGACTCCATCTCAACAAAAAACCAAAACAAATTCCAAGGAACAAGACACCTCCACATCCACCCCCACCATGACTCCAAGTAAGTTGTAATCATCAGCCATGTTTGGTAGTAACTGCAGTATGCCGTATTAGGGTAGCAAAAAGGGAAATCAAAAAAAGGTTTAAGCAGAAAGATGAAGGGGTAAGATCTAAGTTTGAAACCATTTTCTTGAACAATTTAGAGGGGAAGATGAGGTTAAAGAGTCAAGGAAATTAGAAATACATGATAGAGACCAGTAAAACGACCTGAACTATGTGATAGACTAGAGGTGGTAGGAGATCTGGGCAAAGGGAGAAAAATAAATGAGCATCTGGTAGCTCCAAGAATCAAAAATACCATATGCAAGGGGTATGTGATTAATTTGCCTTTCAACGTTTTCAAGTCTGAGGGGCCTATGACACAGCTAAGGAGAGATATTAAGCTGGCAGGTAGGTGACATCAAAATTCTGGAGAAATCTCCACTGGCGACATGGATTTGGAAAGAGTATAAAGAATGCACTCCCATCTCAAATGACTTTTCAGCAGGTGAGAAAATCCTTCATGCAGCAGAATGTCTCACCTAGTGTCGCTGCTGCAGCCAATCCAGCTGTGTAGGGGTCCGTCCCTGGGGGAGCAGCGCTGATGATGTATGGATTGGGGACAAACGCAGCGGGAGCTAAACCTGCTGAAAACATACCTGTCAGTAAAAACAAACTTGACTAAAACTGCAGCCCTATCAAATACCGACACAGTTTGACTATTCACTCCAGACTGTAGATGAGGAAAAAATGAAAAAAGAGAAGACAGGACAGGTTGAGAGTAAAGATAAATTTTAAAAAGATAACTCCTATACTGAAGATTATAATGAAATGTTTCTATAGTCAAATTTCACCTTTACTAAATATTTAACTTAAAACTGTATATACAGTTTTAAATCCAGTATAATTTCTTAAAGATTATTAAAATTATAACAGACGACAATAGAGCAATTTAAAAGACTTCCATTAAAATGAGATGAAGGAAAGTATTTATTTCAACTTAAAACATTTTTATAAACAGTTTTCATGAAATCAAAAGTATGGGTACTTATAAAGACTACCATTTACAACCCTACAATATCAGACCCAAGGACTTTATGCCTGGCCTTTATTTATTTAGGTTTGAACTAAGTATATTCTTCTATAGCATATCACATACAAGATTAGCTATCTCCTTTCTGCTCAATCATGCCATTCTGACACATTAAAAAAAAAATTCTACTTCTACTTGTTTACACTTAATGCACTCTATTTCTAAGAGACCTCAAAAGGTCCAAAGGGAAGAAATGTCTAGGTAGTACGATGAAAACATCTCTCAAAACCAACAACTGCTACAGGAAAAGGGCAAAGCTACCTTAAAACCAGTAATTATGCAAGAATACTTTCATAAATTTTTTCAATACATACTTACTGGAAAATGAATTTATACTATTTGCTCATAAAATGAGAAGCTGATATATTTACAGTCTATAGAACCACAACTTATTTAATCAATGTCATCCAGCATTCAGCATGTTGAAAGAGCTAATGCTAGTCACAGCTCACTATTGTGGTAAATACTTAAATCCTGAAACAGCTGACATGAGGCAACAGCTGACCACTGAAGAAATCTTATGATGTAGGACTACAAGGTATGTCAAAAATAATGTGGCTAGAGACAACTGGACAAAAGAAAGAAGCCATTTACTCTGTCTGAGGGATTGTGTGCACTTTTATAATCAGTCTAAATTACTGGGTTTCACCGCATCCAGTTATCCTAAAGTGGCGGCCACATCTATCACGAAAAAGCTATGGGCTTAAGGACTTACCAATGTGCGGCTGATGAGCAGCTGCCAGTGCGTACTGCTGCTGCTGAGCAGCTGTCAACTGCTGGACAGCAAGCGCATTAGGTCTTTGGAACAGCTGAGGCAAGAGGAAAAACATGGTGTGGTTAGGGAAACTGGCTTGCAAAATCATTTAAAAACCTCTCTGACTAAAAATTTCAATAAACCCTTATTTAGGCATGATACTTTAACAATAAATGTTCTCACACTCTTACTTCATTCCCATGGGATTCTAATGTTTCATAGTTCTGTTCTCCCTGTCTGTCTTTCTTTACTTCAATTTGCTATGCCCGGGCCCCATGAGTTGACCACTTCATATATTATATGTTCCCTGAAACAAACACCCACACACCCACACCGACACACACACTTTATATATATAATATATATATATGCATGCAAAAGCCCTAATGGTTATCAGTAGACGTACAGGTCTTGCCTGATGCAAAGCAAAGTTAAAAATTAGACAAATATACTACAAACTGATTTGCCACATTGTCCCTAGTGCTGAATCTCCTTTCAGCGTTTTCAAGACCCCACAAATAACTGAATTAATCCTCACCTACCCACATTTTGGAGAAGAATATGACAAGTGTTCACTTCACCCTCTGGGCTGCCCCTTCCTGGAAAAATGGTATTGAATAACTTCCTTAACTTATCCTAATGAGTAAATTAGACACTTGCCCAACTTTTGGTAGCTTCAAAGTCTTCTGGGATACTGTTCTTTATATGTTGAAAACAAAACAGCAGATATACAGCAGCAACTAACAAAACTTAGATTATGAACTCACACCTAGCACACTTCTTAGTTCTAAAGAAAAGAAAAAAAGTTCAAAGGCTTTAACAACACTAAGAATGCCTTATTATTCTACCTGAATAAAAAATAAATCATTCACTCATTAATTCAACAAACATTTATGAAACAAATGATACCTGTTAGGCACTGTGCAAGAAACTAGGGATATGACAGTGAATAAAACAATACATAATCCCTGCCCTGATGGAGATTACATTTTAGTATGAATGGTACTGGTACAAAAAAAGGGGAAGCCAGTAACCTGATGTGTGGATCCCTTAATAGGCCTCTTTCTAAGGAGTGATACTGAAGACTTCAATGTCTGTTAAAACCAGACTGAAAGCATTTACTGAAGGGACCTCCCTGGATAGGACCTTCAACCTACCTGCTCTTCCTACAGGATTTTTCAACAGCTCAGCTGACGTTGCTAGATGATGTATAACAGACACTATGAATCTTGAATTACAGCTGTCCTCATAAAAAGACCTGATTGTTTCAGACATTAGGAGATAATGTCATTCTACCAACTCGGCTTAACTGTTGCCACGACTGGACTTACTCTTATCCTAGGTGGTGGAGAGATTTTAGAGATTTGGCTACCTTCTACACCTCAAACATGAAGAGGCTAATTTTAGACTACAAGAAAACAAAAAGTGAATACTTTGAACATACTACCCCATTTCACCTGTTACTTCTCTAGTCTTAATCTCTGCTTTTGGAGTATGAATGTCAAAAGTAACCATGTACCTATTTCAAAAATAGTTTAGGTTTTGTTTTTTTTCGAAAGTTAAAGAAAAACTTCACTGTGATGCTGGTAAAAAGAAAGCAGTACTACTAAATATCAAGTCTTAAAAAGAAATGTTGGGGGCTTGGTGCAGTGGCTCACGCCTGTAATCCCAACACTTTGGAAAGACGAGGTGGGTGGATCACGAGGTCAGGAGTTAGAGACCAGCCTGACCAACATGGTGAAACCCCGTCTCTACTAAAAATACAAAAATTAGCCAGGCATGGTGGCGCATGCCTGTAATCCCAGCTATTCAGGAGGCTAAGACAGAACAATCGCTTGAACCTGGGAGACAGAGGTTGCAGTGAGCCGAGATCACACCACTGTACTCCAGCCTGGGCAACAGAGCAAGACTCCATCTCAAATAAAAAAGGGCAGGGGAACTGAATCTACTAACAGACATTATCAAAACATTTGTGTTCCACAACACAAATAGTCCCTGGAAGGGAGCCAGTCAAGACTATTTGGTAATACTGTGGTTTGGTGCGGTGGCTGAGGCCAAGGCAGGAGGAACACAAGGTCAGGAGATTGAGACCATCCTGGCCAACATGGTGAAACCCCATCTCTACGAAAAATACAAAAATTAGCCAGGTGTGGTGGCACACACCTGTATTCCCAGCTACTCAGGAGGCTGAGGCAAGGAGAATCGCTTGAACCTGGGAGGCAGAGGTTGCAGTGAGCCGAGATTGTGCCACTGCACTCCATCCTAGCACAGAGACTCCGTCAAAAAAAAAAAAAAAAAAAACAGTGTGCTTGTGACTTCTGCAAGTTGGTTTCACATGTCTGTTTTACTAAAGATGTGTCTCACACAGTACTTCCTCCAACAGGAGGCAGTCCACCCAAGAAGGGCAGCCCTTCTTCACAATATAACTATGAGATATACTGTGAAATATCTCATAGTTCCACTAAATATGTACTGTCTCTTCAATAAGTTTCTGGAATTTTTCTGACCTGAATCCTTTTGCAACATTTAACATATCAGACACTGCTTGTGTTAGCTTCTCCTCTCCACCCTTCTTTGCCCTACTACAAACGAAATAATTCATTTCATTCAACAAACATTTTTGAGCACCTAGTATTCGGTAGGTGCCTGTGACATGGAACTGGGAATAAAGACAGTATGTTCAGAAAACAACTCTTAAGGATATCTTGACTTATTAACCACTGCCATTCCATCTGACTTAACCTCACTTTGTATTCTTTTTGTTTGCTTGTTTGTTTCAAGAGTCAGAGTCTTACTCTGTCACTGAGGCTTGAATGCAGTGACATGATCCTGGCTCACTATAGCCTCAAACTCCTGGGCTCCATCAATCCTCCTGCCTCATCCTCCAAGTAGCTGAGACTACAGGCGCATCCCACCACACCTGGCTATTTTCTTTTTTTTAAACTTTTAAAATAGATGAAGCCTATGTTGTTCAGGCTGGTCTGGAACTCCTAGGCTCAAATGATCCTTCCACTTTGGCCTCCCAAAGGGCTGGAATTACAGGTGTGAGCCAACACACCTGGCCATATTTTTTTTTAATATTACATGTAAGTCATCATTGGTATGGGTACTATATTTGTAAATATACATGGAAATACATGGTATGTGGGAATACCATAAAGGTAATTATTCCATATAACATTAGCTTATGGTTTTCACTATCATATTACCACATTTTGAAAGCAGGAACTATTACTTTTAACTAAAAGCATACAAGCCTTACAAGAGGCCCCCATATAGCCTATGTTTGAGAGCTGATAAATATCTTAGTAATTATGGTGAACAGAAAAGGATTTTCTTGAGACCATTTTGCAGTAAACAATTTAATGAAAGTAAATTATACATGTATACCAGACAGATTTGATTACAGAACAGACTACAGCAATTTTAGCACATTCTCTTTATGTAAATGGTGCAATATTAACTGGAAATACAGAGTATTCAAAACAAATTGGGTAATTGGCAAGTGACAGATTCCAAAGGATCCTGAAAAACTTGCACAAATGCCATCTGCTGGGCAAAGCACTGAGCTCTGCTAACATTTTCATGTCTTCCACAAAGCAAGCGAATATCCCATAACTGAGAAACAAAATACTGTGAGAGTTGAGGGAAATGTTTATTTAAAGGTCAGTATAATGATAAATGTGATGCTGTTGATTATAATTCACGGGTAGATTTTACAAGCTGTTCAAGAGTCTGAATGCAGGGGAAAATGTTATCATCTACTTCAAGCATATTAAGATTCCTAACAAATACTGAAGGCATAATTTGGGAAGTAGACAAACAAGCTGGTTTGCCTCCTTTCTCCGTCACTTACTATATAAAAACACTCCATATGGTTCTTATTCCAGAAAGGAATCCGGGCAGCCAAAAACACCCAACATAGTGACTGACATGTACTGACATGTAGTTGGCATCTTATAAAAGATAGCTACTACTATTATTACTGTTGTTATCAATAGCAGTTGCTGACATAAAAAATTAGGGGGTTTTCCGAATCTGGAGGAGGAATGTCTAAATAAGGAGTTAGAAAATGCAAAAGACTACTTCCCCAACCCCACCGCAGTAAAGTGTACTGCCAGCCCTGACATTTTTATTTTATTTTTATTTTTTTTATTTTTTACCAGTTTGAGGCTATATACATAGTAGACAGGGGTTAAGAGCACTGACTCTGGAGCCAGACAGCCTTGGTTTCTATCTCAGCTAACCACTGACTTGCTATGTAACCTCTGGCAAATTGTTTAATCTCACTGTGCCTCATTCTCCTCTTCTCTCTAATATGACAATTAAGATACATTTAACACAGAAGGTTGCTGTGGGGATTAAAATTAACATATGTAAAGCACTTATAAGAGTCCTTTATGTGTAATGGTAATGAGCTTTCTGATGAATAGGGAGAACACCCCCAACAGACTCAGCCCCTCTGAGCTTCACCCTTTACAGTTCCTTCCCAGAGCCAGGCAACTCAAGCAGACCAAAAACTGAGGGCAGGACTCCTCCTAGTCTGTATTAAGAGTCAAAATCGCCAGGAGCAGTGGCTCACACCTGTAATCACAGCACTTTGGGAGGCTGAGGCAGGAGGATCACCTGAGGTCAGGAGTTCAAGACCAGCCTGACCAACATGGAGAAACCCCATCTCTACTTAAAATACAAAATTAGGCAGACGTGACAGCGTATGCCTGTAATCCCAGCTACTCAGAGGCTGAGGCAGGAGAAGCACTTGAACCCGGGAGGCAGAGGTTGAGGTGAGCCAAGATCGCGCCATTGCACTCCAGCCTGGGAAACAAAAGCAAAAATCCTTCTCAAAAGGGAAAAAAAAAAGGTAATATCTCACTGCACCAGGACCACCAACCGCTATCAGTGGGTCACAAAGATAACAGAGAAGAAAGAAAACAATTTATGTTTTCATGGATGAGTACTTTCTGCATTATGCTACTTTCAGGAAAAGCTATGAATACAGTGGAATTTGAAGGTGAGACAACTCTGCCTATTAAAAGGCTCTGCATTTCTTGTACGAGGTCCAAAGGAAACAGTCTGAAGCTAGAAACCAAAATAACAGCTACTTGCATAGCTTGTACCAGATGTCCCTAAACTTCACTGAGTTGTTGTTGTGTGTTTTTGTTTTTTTGAGACAAGAGTCTCGCTCTGTCGCCTAGGCTGGAGTGCAGTGGTGCAATCTTGACTCACTGCAACCTCTGCCTCCCAGATTCAACTGATTCTCCTGTCTTAGCCTCTAGAGTAGCTGGGATTAGGATTACAGGCATCGCCACCATACCACGCTAATTTTTGTATTTTTACTAGAGATGGGGTTTCACCAAATTGGCCAGGCTGATCTCCTGACCTTGGATTATCTGCCCATCTCTGCCTCCCAAAGTGCTGAAATTACAGGCATGAGCCACCGTGCCTGGCCTCTTATGTGTAAAAATAAAATAGCTGCCCCACCTCATGGGGTTGGTTTTCAGGATTCACAGAGAAAATCCCTTCAAAACATTAAAAGCACTGTATCAATGATGGGATTATAAAATGTTAAGAAAAAGGTTTATTTTGGAGTCATTACTCAGCATATGAAATCTTGCTACTGTTTGAAGCATCTAGATCAAAGCCCAGTTTCCAGGTTATTTGAACAACTGCAATGATCGACTAGTGATTACAATGATTTTTGGTAAATGCATACAAACTAAATCACGCTGTTAAACTAAAAAAAAAATCATCATCATCATCATCATCATCATCATCTGTGCATTTCTCTGGCAGATGAAGAATCTGATTCCAAAATAAATGATTTCTAAGGTCCTAAGGAAAAACAAAACACATCCCTCCACTAAGTATATCAATACCTTTTGAGAAAAACTTTACCATAAGTAAAATTTGAACAAAGTCAAATAATAGAGGAGGCTTCAACTGATCAATTACTAGTCACTCTTTTTTTCAGTTACTATTCACATGACACTTGACAGAATAATCATTTGCAAATTAAAGAGCAAGTTAAGAATATTAAATACCTACATTAAAACTATATACACACTTGGCCTCACAAAAATGACATTTAATCACACCACCACACTTTTAACAACACATGCCGACTTCCACTCCCATCTATTGCATCTTTGTTAAAATTTCCGCTTAACAGATGAGAATTTTAGTATAACAGTATCCAATTTTGTAAAATATGCTACATTAGGCTATTTGTAGATTAACTGAATTCTAAATAAAGAACATCAACAGTATGATTAATTCTACACTGATATAATCCTGGCTTTGGTTTGTGCCACATTTGTAGTAAAATCTAGTAATAAGTTTCTCAACTGAATTTAAGGAAACAAACAGCCAACTGTATAGCATTTTGTAAAAAATACTGCTCCAACATCACAGTACAAAATGGTATGAACACATTATGCATGAACTGCCCACAGCTATTTCTCAAGATTAAGAAGACGATGAAGTGAATGTGAGACAAAGAAGAACACTATAGAAATAACAAAGATCACTTCAAGCTGGTAAAATACTCTAACTCAGAGGTTCTCAACCCAAGATCTTTGTACTTGGGTGGGTAATACTGCAACTTTATCTTCATGCACATCTACCTGAAATTTAGGATATTATTCAATTATAATTGTAGACAACAAACTACATGAACTTTAGCAATACATCTGTGACATTATAACAGAAATCACATATACTTTCATGTTACTTTACAGTTGTTACAAGTATCTCAAAATAGTTCATGCTCATTATGATAGCTAAAATACTACTTCTATTTCATGCATCATATGATAAATACGTAAATATAAGTTTGTTTTCAAATAAGACAGCTATTTTTATACCACTGGTTTCCTTTGTAATTCTACTTTATACATTTTAAACATAATTTTGAGAAGTAGTTCACACAGTTCACCTATTAAAGAAGTTCACGGCAAACACAAAAACAAAAAAGAATTAGGAACTCCTGCTCTTATAAGTAAACCTTAGAAAAGTTAAATTCAGAGTGATTAATGGTGACCAGACAAGCAACTGACTAATCAAAACCTCAAGTGTCACAGCTAACAATAACTAAGTTAGCAAGGAACCAAATGAAAAGTGCCTTTTCCCTATCTGCAGGCTGTTCCATGTCATGTATCTCACTATAAGCTGATAATAAGTTTGATGAGGAAACCAGCTTATTACACCAAATCAAAGCCCAGATTGAAAAGAAATAGAACAAAAGAGGGAATTATTTTGTCAATCTCCAAACCAGATTCCTTTCTTAAAAAGTCACAAATAGCCGGGCGCGGTGGCTCAAGCCTGTAATCCCAGCACTTTGGGAGGCCGAGGCGGGTGGATCACGAGGTCAAGAGATCGAGACCATCCTGGTCAAAATGGTGAAACCCCGTCTCTACTAAAGATACAAAAAATTAGCTGGGCATGGTGGTGCGTGCCTGTAATCCCAGCTACTCAGGAGGCTGAGACAGGAGAATTGCCTGAACCCAGGAGGTGGAGGTTGCGGTGAGCCGAGATCCCGCCATTGCACTCCAGCCTGGGTAACAAAAAGCGAAACTCCATCTCAAAAAAAAAAAAAAAAAAAAAAGGCACAAATAAAGCAAACCTACCATTTGTAGCAAACAACTCTAAACCAAGAAAAATGATCACCCTTATTGCTTATTTAGGAAAGCCAAGATAAAAAGAACAGAATGTGCAGAAAAATATGTGCTGCACTAGAACTCCGGTTCAACCTTCGCAATCATCAGTACTGTCCAAGAAAGACTTCTACCTGGTTCCCAGGGCCTCCAGGACCTGGACTCAATTGCCAAAGGTGCCTTCTTGTCCTCTTGTACACTCGACTTTTACTCTCCTCAGCCCAGGACCACACCACAGTCATTCCCAGCTCCATACCTCTGCCCTGACCTGCAACAAAATGTATTCCACCTGTCCTTCAAGTCAGTTGCATGCAACTTTTGTCTTCATTGAGCCCTCCCCTTGTCTGAGAGGATTCAAACCCACCAATTTAGCACTTAGTTCCCCAAGGTTCCACTACTGTTTCATTCAGAACCCAAGTTTCCTAGGACACAACCGTCAATAGTTAACTGAATAATAAGAGTAACAGAACGTCTCAAACTGCTGCTAAACTCACTAACCACAAAAAAAAAACTATGATAATTAAGTCATTCCTCCTCTCAAGTGTCTTCTCTTTGCCTATAGGCAGCACAGTGTAACAGTCACAACACTATCCCTTCAACCTCTCTAGTTATTTTTCTTCAACCTAAACCACCAACCAGACTGACTACTTATACATTACCTAGTGAACACATACCTGTTTTACTATTTCCTCCACTAGAATTCTCATTTGCTTCCTCTACAAGTAAGTTTTTCAAGGCACAGCTAAAGAACCACCTCTTCCACAAGTCCTTTCCTTCCCGAGGCCAGAGTACACTCTCCATAGTTGTAGGGTTCCAAGGACGTGGGCATAAGTGGTTGCATCCCTTGTCATTGAGTACTTCCATGCACTATTTAAATGACAACATGAGTCACAATGACTAACTTGAGAGCAACTCAAGAGGAGGAAAGGGAATCTTACTCTATTCATGAAAGATATGCTTGGCTACAAAGAACAAAAGATATGAACAGAAGGCTCTATCTGTAGAACACAGATCTGTGGTCTCTCTGAAGTTACCTGCAAAACTGAGTGCCAGAGAAATATGTACATTTTTCTCATGAGACGGACCATGGTTTCTGATCAGATGGCCACAGAGTGAGCCTGGATAGATTAAGTTCTGATTCAAGCAGTAACTTTCCTGGATATTATAAAGTATAGTTATCTGTATATAAGGCATAAGCTGGATCCAAAGGATATACATACTGGAAAGCATGGTAGCTCTCAAAGAGTAGCCTCTACACCTCCTGAAAGGCTAGTTTCAAATTTTAATTTTGGGAAGCATATTACAGAGGATGCACTAAGATACTATAATAGGGATGGGGGAAAGTTCCCTGAAACCTTTTTCTGTTAAAGCAATGCAGAGGAAATGGGATAAGGTTTGGTCTTTGCCCTCAAGGAGTTTACAATCTAGCAAGGACTATTAGACAAGTAATCACAACACAAGACCTTCTCTTAAAGGAAACACAAAATGCTATGGAGTTCAAGGGAGGCAGACATGACAGATTTCTGGTTTGGTTATTAAGAAAGAAAGGTGACAGTACTGAACCTTGACAAATGAAGAGGATTTAAATTAGAAATGAAAAGTGGAATAAAATGTAATGAAAACCAAAAGGGTAAGGATAAAATGTAAGAAACAAACACCAATTTCCAATAGAAAAGAAATCCTTCCTTCTTAACAACTACTAGCTCTTATTACAGTAACACTGAGAGACTGACGATCTTAAAGATACTAGGAGGCTTAGGCCAGTGGTTCCCAGGTATACTATAAAGATACCTGGTACAAGAATGTATAAAACAATCTACTCAGAGAAGAATTATGGCCCGTGAGATAAAACAACACTCACAACATGACAGTACTATGTCTGTGTAAAAATGCCTCTATGTTGCAGCAACCAAAACATGCATAGGAAACCTGAATCCAACAAGAGATTAACTTTCAAAATAATGTTTACTTTTAAAAACTGCTGAGATATATGGTGAGGACACCCTTGGTTTTACATTTTTGAACAAGTGGTAGCTATGATGTAATCATGCTAACTACTTGTGGGTACACAAAAGTATATTTCTGTTCAAGTTCTAATAATTGTTCAGCCTCCAAAAACTGGTAAAATTATTTTGAAACCAAACATTAATAAACCAAAAAAAGAATCTCAACTCTGATTATGAAGTAAAGAACAGTTAAATGAAAGAGAACCATATTTTTGTTAATAAGAAATTTGAGACAAACTCTTCTTAAAAAACACAGAAAGGGTTAGATAATACTACACTGGGAATTGACGCAAAGACCCAAAAAATGGCCATAAAGAAGAAGAGAAAGCACAGAATGTCAATTCATATGGGGAGGCGGGCCCACCTAAGGAGAAGAGTGTACACTTTTAGTTTACTCTCTCTCTGAAAAAAAGATTTGTTAATTTAACCTTATATAATATGCACATTCACACAACCCCTTAAAGGTATTTCTTGTTCATAAGCCACACAGGAGACTTAAATTAAAGGGATTTCTTTCGGAAAACTTCTTATGGTTAACTTTTTACTTTAGCTGTCTATCAACCAAAATTCATTTACTATCAACTATTTATGACAATAACTAAACGTAAAATATGGCATAACTAATCTCGAAAGATCATAAGCTAATTTTCCTACATAGAATTTCTAAACTTCAAAATGAGATGCTAACCTTTCAAACCTAGAAGTCTGTATTAACGATCTATTACAAAACTACTAAAGAGTAACAGAAATTCACAGTCAATCAAACTGCTTCTGCCACAAGGGAGAACTTATACTTAACAAGATTGGGAAACTAACTGCCCTTCTTTTCTAGTTCAGAGAGCTGACCTTCCTTTTAAAAAAATAAACAAACACAGAGATCAGGTAACCCTAAAGGTAGTCCTATACATCTTCAAAAACAGAAGGTAAACTTACAAAATTTTCCACAGACTTATGAATTAAAAAAAAAAAAAAAAAGCCAAGCAATTTCACGGTAGATTTTATGTTGAATGATTTGTGCGTGTGGTTTCCTATGATCACATTCTAATACTTTTGAAAGGTACCAAATCCTTATCTATGTTATCTAGAGTAGCCTGTTTAACTGTAAGACGTAACTGATAAGATGACCTGGCACTACACTCCTGACAGTGGTGGACAGCAGAGTTTACTATTATAGAAACAAAACAAACCAACAGCATCACAACCACATAAATCTTCAGAGATTAATTTTGCACCCAAGAAGGTTGTGTTATAAGAGGCAACACTACCTCATCCACTCCCCAGCTGCTGAGGAGAGAGAAGAGCCAAAGGAAGTACATATAGAGCAGGGTGGCCTCTTGCCAGTGACCTCAGCATAGGGACCAGCTTCATGAGGGGACTCTGTAAACCTACATCACTAACAGGTTCATAAGGGCTAGCTATGGATAGCCTGAAACAATGCCACCTCCCCCCATGCCCCCATCCTTAATTACTTTAACAATGTGCTGGCTGGAGGGAGAGTAGAGAGGGTGACAGAGACACACACAGTACCTGTTGTTGAGAATTGTAGTCAAAAAGTCCCACAGTTGCTGCTGCTGAGTCCACAGGTACCTGCGTGCCTGAATAATCAAACTGAAGAGGCTCCATGCCCACATGTTCCATGGGGTCCAAGGGGACACTCTGGGACTCCATGTTGGAGAAATCCTCCACAGGCTTGGCACCATTGGTGCTGGTCAGCTGGGCTAAGCCCTCAGAACCATTCTGGTTTGGACCCAGAAGATCCACTTCATTAGCAGAGTTCGGGCAATTACCAGGGGTACGGCTAAACAGAAAAAGTAAAGGGCATTAAACCTTATTTTCAGTGGGGAGGGACACTACAGTAACCCAAGTTTAAGGACAATGTCCTCAGCATAGCTCATTATCAACAGTATTTAAAACTATTTCTATAAAACCACCAGAGATACTTTACAGTGCTTACAGGGTTACATCCTCTAAATTGATGCTGCTATTGCTGGCAATTCCATGTAACCCACCCCTTAAATTCAAATTAATTGCTAATAATTTACACCCCTTCGCCAAGGGAACCGGGTCTGAGGAAAACTGAAATAAGGTGGAAAAATCACTGTCTATGGCATCCATGGAAACAGATCCCAAAATGCAGGTAGCAAAATATGCCCCACCAAAGAGCAGTATCTACTCTTTAAATATAGAGCCAATGGAAAAAGTCGGTTTCCAAGGGGAATTTCACAACTCAGTGATTCTAAAAAGTTTTATGTTCCTGGAATATTTGTGAGGGAAAAAAGAAAATGAAAAAAGTTTTTACTTATCACTGGTATACTGACTAACGCTAAAACTAACTCCCCTTCTATGAAACCAAAAGGAGCAGATAATTCCAAAGTAGGATAAGATAAACTCATTATCTGTGTGCCCCTGTTAAGGACACAATTCTAAGAATTGAAAGTAATGTGAAGATGCAATTATCATCCAAACCAGGACATGCCTAAGAGCGCAAAAAAAAAAAAGGGGGCAGGGGAGTATCATTGATAATTATCGTGGGACACAAGGTTCTGCGTAACCCAGGATCTACCACTACCTTATATAAAGGGACTTCAGAATTAATACGATCCCAAATCACACCAATATACAATATTATATTATCAGGAGAGTGTAGCCTGTAGCTACATTCAATGCCCTTCTTCTCCACCTCCACACTCCCCCCACCGCAAAAAATTCTCAGTCCAGTAACTGGTACATATTAAAGGTATTATCTGGTTCCTTCTCTTTCTTTCACTCACCCATACACACACACACACACACACACACACACACACACACACACACACACACACACCCCAACACCACTGCCACTGCCAGCCCCCATTTAAATACAACAAAATACTGCTATACAGGCTGCTGGACATTCAAGGTAGAGGGGACCCCTGACCTCATCTGAAAGACCTTAGTTAAGTATTTATTGCCCTGTGCCTTAAATTTCTTCCAAAGACTGTAATTCAGGTTGGGCATGGAAGCTCATGCCTGTAATCTCAGCATTTTGGAAGGCCAATGCAGGCAGACCACTCGAGCACAGGAGTTCACGACCAGCCTGGGCAACATGGTGAAACCTTGTCTCTACTTTAAAAGATACAAAAATTAGTCAGCATGGTGGAGGGCAGTTGTAGTCCCAACTACTCTGGAAGCTGAGGTGGGAAGATTGCTTGAGCCCAGGAGGTAGGGGTTGCAGTGAACTGATTTCGTGCCACTGCACTCCAGCCTGGGTAAACAGAGTGAGACTCTGTCTCCAAAGAATAAATAAAAATAATTTTTAAAAAATTGTAAGACTGCGATTATTCACACATGCAAGATAACGATAATCATATTAGAAATACAAAACAACTGAGACTTGTCCTACAACAATAATGCAAATACATTTTCATTTTGACTTTGGCAGACATTAGAATAAGCAGAGGGTGTGTGTGTGTGTGTGTGTGTGCGCGTGTGCACACACACACGTTAACTTTAGATTGATATTAAAATTACTCGAAAGTAAATTCTCTACCTGTACCATCACACTGGGGATTAAAAAATATTCTCTACCTGTATATAACTGGACAAGGATTTTTACAGATTTTTAAAGAATACATGCCAATTGTGAAAGATAAATATACATTATTTTAATACTCTGTAAAGTAAGTTAACGCAAAAAACCTATAAAAATCAATCATGACCAGAGATAGGATGAGAGGCATCTGCAGAAGAGATATGATTAAAAACAAATCATTTAAGCTGCATCTCCGGTTCTTCAAAATGAGGACAATGATACCTGGTCCACCTACCTCAAAAGGAGCTCATGAAACAATGCACAAGTTCTCAACTGTTTTTCCCTCTAAACTACCAGAGGGATATAACATACTCGATTAGCAACCACAGCTCTCTATACAGTGATTTGGGAGAAACTTAAGAAAGGTCCCAAAGCGAATCACTGAAATAATCTTCTCTGGAATCTTTCTGCAAACTCTAGAGTTCTATGCAAATGCAAAATCTACCATTTTGGCAATGCTTCAAGCACTGACAACTTTTAGAAAATTCCACCTCACCAGTTAATTTACAATCTCTGTATCATGGCCTACACTAGATTGGATTCTTAAAAAGAAAACATGAGGAGGGGAAGAAAATGAAAATCAAAGTAAAACTAAATCAAACAAAAACCCATAGCCCACATTCAAAAATCAGAAGTGTAAAACATACAAACCTAAAATCTTTGACGTCTGCATCAATCCCATTCTGCACTGGTAAACCATTGGTCTTGTCCATCACATCACCCTCCTCCTTCAAATCTCCTAGCTTATCTCCATCAAACGTACCCTTGTTCTTCTTTTCACCTTTGTCGTTTTCATCACTGTCTGCATCCCTTGGGCCCTGTTTAAAAAATAGCTTCAGCTTCACTAATCATCATCAACTAATAATAATGGGCAACCGTTGTAGGCACCAGACTACACTAGATGCTACTCAGAACAGGATAGTGTTGTGCCCTTTCAGACATTACAATCTAATTAACAAACAACACAGAGGCAGGAACACTGCAGAAGGTCTTGCCAAATGGGGGAGACAAACATACATTTATGTTACAGAGTTCAGAACAGTCTTACTATACCCAATGTTCCACCAACCCATTTTCTTCCTTCCTTTTTTTTCTTCCTACCCAAAGCCCAGCCACAACTTTGTAGCTCTTGGTCAAGTTCTCTACTCTCAAACCTAACTTTATATAATAGCATGACTCTTAATAAGTCCCAGGTACGATAGTGAATAGTACAGAAAAAAAAATTGTCAAGCCTGTAAAAAGAAGTTTATACTTCTCCACTGCACTATGTAAATTCCTCCCTTACTTCTAAATATTGAGCCAAGTGTGGTCTGACATCGTTCCAACTCAATTATTCTGTACCTGATCTTGGGATATATGCCCTGCCAATTTGCATCACCTCCCAGCTCTACCCTATAAGCCTCACAGGTTATGCATCAACAATTCACGGATGACCCTTAAATTTGTTTAATGCCTCAAAAACAAGTTAATTCTAACTATGAGATTCTTTAACCAAAAGTATTCTAATAACTATCTTCTACCATCTACTGGTAACAAAGATTATTCATAAGATCTAAGTGGAAGCATGTTAAATTGAAGCATCTGGTGCAAGAGAATTTCTCTCTTAAGTGTTTCAAAATACAAAGCTTAAAATGCTGGGCCTAAAATAATTTATCTGGTGCCAGACATGTCATGTTTATGTCCTGCCTTCTAAGGAAATTAAGTCTATCTCCTCTTACCAACATCCCAAGTTAAGCCCTGGACATATAAAGCCAATGTACCTTGATTTCCAAAAGGAAAAGATTTGGTATAAAGAATTGACATAGTATACAGAGATTTGCAGAACCTTACGCCAAAGGGTTAAGGGTTTAACCTTTGGTTTTGTAAAACTAGAGGAAAGCACCCTTGCTTTCCCCCACCACTGACTCCTGGTTTAAGGAAGAGAAATGCACATAGACCAAGTTAAAGTTCCTGGTACAAGGCAAGATCCACTCTATAAAAGATGAGAGCGGCTGCAAAGCATTTCCAGTCACCAAAACCAAATGTCAATGGAGAGAAATCAACAATGGAGGACACAGCAGCAGACACTCGGTTATGAATAGACTGACTATGGATGGACCTGTATTTGCAAAACCAACAGATGCTCTCAGAGAAGTTCTTAAGAGATCACTGGCCCAGAAAGGCTGACATTCTTAAACCTTTCAACTACTATTTCAGAGACCATTTTACTTCTAAGTTGTTCCCTGTTCAAATGTGATACAGAAAAAGATAATATAAAAAAGGAACAAATATGACAAGGAACTGAGAAAGGATATACAACTTAGCTTCATGTGGCATCAAGACAGTAAATCACAGCTTTGGCAGCCATTGAGATGTGCCTTTCAGAACAGAATCTTTAAAGTATGTGGCTGTTATTGATTCAAAAGAACTGAATGATAGCCAATTATGGACCACATTGAGATTTCCCAAAGCAGAGAGATGAAAATATGACAGGGTTCTAAAGGTAAAAAGATCTTTTAAAATATCCAAAGGTAAAAGGTTCCCCCATACTGCAAAGGCAAAACTGACTAAAGGTGTGTATTCATTTTTATACCTCTAGCACTGACTACAGTGCCTGATACAAGTTCAATAAATGTGATTTTAAAAATTAAAAGAAACAAAAATCCTGTAAAACTCAACTGTTGTCTTTATTATCATTAAGTAAGAGTCCAGGAGGTGGTAATATAATCCAGATGACAACTCTACCTGAATCAGAAACCATTTATGTCAACAGCAAAAGAATACTACAAGAATCATCCACTGCCACAACTAAGTCATCTTCTTCACAAGTCAACAAATCAAATCACTGGCTCAGAAGAAACAGTTCACCTCCAACTGCTCAAAAGGTCTACGGGCAAAAATGGAAAGAAAGGGCCAAGGCGTGGTGGCTCACGCCTGTAATCCCAGCACTTTGGAAGGCCAAGGCAGGTGGATCACTTTAGGTCAGACCAGCCTGGAGTTCGAGACCAGCCTAGCCAACTTAGTAGAAACCCTCTCTCTACTAAAAATACAAAAAGCAAGTGGGCATGGTGGCAGGCGCTCATAATCCCAGCTACTTGGGAGGCTGAGATGGGAAAATAACCGGAACCCAGGAGGTGGAGGTTGCAGTGAGCCAAGATTGTCCCATTGCACTCCAGCCTGGGAGCAAACCTCGTCTCAAATTTAAAAAAGGGGGGGGGGGGAAGGAAAATAAAGAAGCAATAGGAAGTTTCAACAATAAGCAAGACAGCTGGTTGCAAAGGATGTGCACTAGTCAAACCAATGCTCTGTGTTATCTTTCCTCAGGGACTCTTTACAAGGGCTTGCTGAGAACCTGCTCAGCTCATCTACATGCTGGCTGTTTGGCCTAAAATCTCGTGTGTGTGTGTGTGTGTGTGTGTGTGTGTGTGTGTGTTGTTTTTGTTTGTTTTTTCTTTTTGAGATGGAGTCTTGCTCTGTCGCCCAGAATGGAGTACAGTGGCATGATCTCAGCTTACTGAAACCTCCGCCTCCCAGATTCAAGTGATTCTCCTGCCTCAGCCTCCCCAGTAGCTGGGATTAAAGGCACTTCTTGACCACTAAGTTATGTTCTCAGCCACTGATTTACATTCTCAACTATACTTCCACAGGCTACATTTTCAAATATTTCCCTGCAGTGAGCTGCATTTTACCAATATCATACAAGCCATTCCTACAAAATACCTGGGTTTCTACTTTGAATAAGCTAATGATACCTAACCAAAATAGTACTTCCCTTTAGAGGGTGGGGGACCCAAGAGAGGTTTTTAATTCTTGATCTAGATGGCTGTTATATAGGTGTTTTCATTTAGTAGAAATTCAGGAAGATTAACATTTATGGCTTGTATACATCTCTGAACATAGGTCATATTTCAACAGAAAGTTTACTTAAGGAAAAAAAACTCAAGAAATCAACAATAGCCCTCCATAAAAATGGTTGGCAAAGTCGGACTTTTGAATAAAAACAAAAGTACAAATGGGAAACCATTCTGTCAAAAGTCTGTTATTAAGAGATCGTAGGAGCTGCAAAAGGTGGCTCATGCCTATAATCCTAGCACTTTGGGAGGCAGAATCGGAAAAGTTGCAGGTTGAGGCCTAGAGTTCAAGACCAGCCTGGGCAACACATAGAGGGGATGCCATCTCTACAAAAATAGTTAAAAAAAAAAAAAATTTAGCTGGGCGAGGTGGCATGAGCCTGTAGTCCTTGCTATTCAGGAGGCTGAGGCAGGAAGACCACTTGAGCTCAGGGGATCAAAGCTGCAGTGAGCTATGATCTGTCAATGCACCCAGTCTGGGACAGGGTGAGACCCTATCTTTATTTGATTAGACAGACAGCAGGATCGGGTTCAAGATCCTTAGTCTCTTAAAAACATGAAAACCCTAGAGACAATAGAAGCAAGGTATAAATGGGCTAAGTTTTATGAGAATTTTAACACTTTTGAAAAATATGTAAGATAAACTATTCATAGCTATATGATTTTTTTTTTCACCCTGACTGGAATGCAGTGGTGCAATGATAACTCACTGCAGCCTTGACCTCTAGGGCTCAGGCAATCCTCCCACCTTAGCTTCCCAAGCAGCTGTAACTAGAGGTGCACTACCATGCCTGGCTGATTTTTCTATTTTTTGTAGCGATGGGGTCTTACTATGTTTCATAGGCTAGATTCAAACTCCTAGCTTCAAGCGATCCTCCTGCCTCAATTTCTCAAAGCTCTGGGATTGTAAGTGTGAGCCATACACCTAGTCCAGTCTTTTAAAAAGCACAAAACCAGGGTGTAGAGAACCTACACTCTATCTCAACTGCTAACACTTACTGGTCACAGGACTTTGGACAGGTCATTTAATCTCTGAGACTCTGTTTTTTACTCATCTATAAAACAGAGACAATTTTGTTTAAAGCAGAATTATGAACAACAATGAAATAATGCATGTGTAAAAGTTTTATAAAGATAGGCCATTTTACACAAATGTAATATAGTATCAAAAAGAGACACACTGAGATGGTATTTCTTATGTAACACTAGATATGGCATCAAGAATAAAAATCTTAACCCAATTAAACAGTTTAAATCTTAAGTATGTAGCCAAATGGCCCTCCCAGGGGCACTGTCATTTTCACAAAGCAGTGTTTCTATGGTTAGGGTTAATCATCACAATCTTTTTCAAATTCATGGGTGTCTAGGCCCACTCTCTGCACCAGAGATTGATTTGATTGGTATATAGAGGTTCCTGCAAATGTTGTAAAAATCTTCTCCTCAAATAGCTCTGATAAGTATCCACAATTGAATACCAATGTAATGAAATCCAACATAAGCATCAGAAAGGCATGGTTTGTGATTTGCTTTTTTTTGTTGTTGTTACATATTATCTAGTACATATAGTACTGGAAAAGTCTATTAGCTAAATGAATAAATGAAAAAGGCTTAACAGCAACTTTTAATTATGAACTTTCCTTAGCTGAAGGTTAACCCAAAGCTATAGTGCTCAAATGCAAACTTCAGTGAAATGCTCAAATTGCAAGTGGCCAAGCCCAATCAAAATCTCAAGTGCAATCAAGATGGCTGCTAAGAGATCCCAGATCTACACAGAGGTAGAGAATCTGCTAAATTATCAAAGAACTGGGAAAGAAGCAGACGTAGGTAGAAAAACTGAACCTAAGGCTCAGCTTCCTCCAAAAACTCATATAAAGGGAGGAATACTTTCTAATGTATCTATTAATTCTAAATGATGTCAGAAGATTTCAAATCTAATTAACTCCTCTTACTGCAATGATCTTAAAACAAAGCTTCACACAGTAGAAGTCATATTTAATGGGATTAGTCATTTTCCTCCTTTCTACAAAGGACTATTTTATATCTGCTTTACACACTGAATCCCAAAACTATAACAATGTTAACTAAAATATTGGTTTCTCCTGCACACACTTATCCATTTTCACAAAATGCCAAATAACTGAAATGGCTAATTCCTCTAAAGTGCAACAGCATCAAGTTCTGCTGGTAGTTTAAAATTTCAAATATAAATTAGCTGGGTGTGGTGGCACACACCTGTAGTTCCAGCTACTGGGGAGAATGAGGCATAAGAATTACCCAAACCCAGGAAGCAGACGCTGCAGTGAGCTGAGATCGAAATCTTGCATTCCAGCCTAGGCGACAGAAAGAGACTGTCTCCAAAAACACCTTTTTTCCAAATATCAAAAATTATAAGTTTGAAACTGCTAGCCATGAGAAATACTTCTTAATTTAACATATTAAATGTGATCCTTTTTTGAAGATTCCAACTCATAAACACAGCTAGTATGGCACAGTAGAAAGCAATATAGGTAAGAACTGAAATTAGAACGAAGTTTGACTTCAGACCCCACTTTCTCTCTAAGACTCATTTTTCTTATCTATAAATTAATAGAGACAACAGTATCTACCTCAAAGCATTGTTCCAAGGACTAAATAAAATAATTCATGAAAGTACAACTGTCTTTTAAAAAAAAAAAGTTTATCTAATTTTCACATTTTTTCCCCATTGCCTTTTTCACAGTACCCTCACTAGCCCTCCCGACTAATGCTTAAAAATTGCTAGACATACTATGTTTTCCCCCAGGAAATTTTTAAGGCTCTAATCATTAGACTCTTTGTCCAACTGAGTTTTCTGAGATATTCGTATGGAATTGAATCACCATCAACTACTACATTTCATTAAATCTGAGATGCCATAAATTATAAGAAATACCATCTCCAGTAATATGGTCAGTTATTGGAAAAAAAGAAAGAAAAACCATCATTTTATGTGCCACTAGGAAGACAATGTTGGCTACTAAACTATGACACACTATCATTTGAAAGGTGCATCCCAATTTCAAAATGAGTAAAAGTGGGAACGTGTGGTAGAACATAGTCTACAGCAGGTACTCTGTATATAATCATTGCCCGATTCCTGATGTACAGAATGTGAGAGTGCTCCCCTCTGCTACAGTAACCTCCAGATTCAAAAGGAAAAAGAAAATATACCTTAAATGTGGTGAATGGTGCTTGTTTTTATAACAGAGATGAAGACCCAAAGAAATAAGATTTTCTAAAAGTTTTTTTCAAGTTATCTAGTCAGTGTCTAAAAGCTTGGCACTGAGAGCAGAGCATGTAAACTTCTTGCTTTAGGGAAGCAAAAATATATAGGGGTTCTAGCCTGCAGATGTTTCTAACAGACTCCTAATGATTTACTCTTCTAAGGAAATTATATTTGATAGCAGTGCTTATCAAACTTTAATATGCATACAAAATCATCTGGGGAGTCTTGTCAAAATTCAGGTTTTGATTCATTCGCTCCGAGGTATGATCTGAGATTCTGTGTTTCTGATGAGCTCCCAGGTGATGCTAATGCTGTTGGCCCACTGACCTCTGAGTAGTAGGACTTTTAGCCAGGCGTGGTGGCTCGCGCCTATAATCTCAGCACTTTGGGAGGCTGAGGTGGGCAGATGATGAGGTCAAGAGATGGAGACCATCCTGGCCAACATGGTGAAACCCTGTCTCTACCAAAAAATACAAAAATTAGCTGGGCGTGGTGGCACATGCCTGTAGTCTCAGCTACTTGGGAGGCTGAGGCAGGATAATTGCTTGAACCCAGGAGGCAGAGATTGCAGTGAGCCGAGATTGTGCCACTACGCTCCAGTCTGGTGCCTGGCAACAGAGCCAGACTCTGTTTCAAAAAAAAAAAGACTTTTAATGTTTACAAAGCATTTTCATATATGCTACATAGCCATATGAATTAGACTTGGTTGAGTTTTGATTATCCCCATTTTTGAAGATGAATTAAGGTCCATTTGAAACTCAAACCCCTGACTTTTATCTGTATCACATCATATGGAAGTTTTCAAACAAAACCTATGAAAGTAACCTAGTGCTGGTTACCTAAAATAAATGCAGTGAAACCTAGAATAGCAAGTCATCAAGTTTCACGACCCAAATAGATGTATACTACTAATGTGTACACATTCTCTAGATCAAAAACCAGATACTCCCTACAGAATAAACAGAAAGACCGTCCCAAGATATTTTTTCTAAAGAATCTTTCTTCTGTGAGGTTAAAGTGGTCATTACCCTAACTGAAGTTTAGAGCGGTCTTCTCATTTCCCTGCACATCATATACCAGCAAGGCAGAAATCATGATCTACTTTTTGGCCGGCTAGGCTTCCACCTATATGAAAAAGATCAGCTGGTATTCCAGACATCTTGGTCCTTAGATGGCAATCTCACCCGTGAGCCAAAAAATACAGTAATTACATCTGATTTTGTAACCACCCTGAACCATGGGCAGGCACCTGTTCCACTCCGAGAATAAATAAAATAAAGGATACCAAAAAAAAAAAAAAAAAAAAAAAAAAAAGATTTTGCTGATATTTTGAGTTCTCCTATCATTCTGAAAACTGACCTCCTGAAGTTTGAGATTCCTATGCGGAATACTACCAAAAATTTACAGCGAATGCTAAGAACAAAATATGGTTGTCAGATTCTTCTTGTTGGCCTGAAAGCATTATTTAGCACAGAAGCCAAAACCACTAAACTGAGACCATTTGTACAATCAAAATGATTTCAAGCTAGACAAAGAACTAAACAGCTTCAAGCTACCTGTAACCTGGAAACTTCACTGAAAATGGTAAACCACTATACAGAGATTTATTTTAGTTCTGAATCAACTTTACCTGAAAAGTTAGTCTTCATTATCTGTTGCCAGTATGAGAATGCCTTCTTGGTCACTTGCTTTAAGGTCTACAATCACTATACCATCAGAGACGGTGTTTTCAGCTCTCAGAGTTAAAGTGAGCCTTACTGGAGTTAATGCTGATATAGCTACCCCAAAAGTAAAAATACTTGGATGCCCTGACCCCATATACTACCAAGTATCTACAAGAAGCAGATACCCTATGTTCCTGGTTCTCTGAATTCAACACTTTAAATGACAGACTAGATTTTAAAAAGAAAAGGCTCACTTTCCTCAAGAAGAGGCATGCATACTATGACAACCATAAAGGGATTCAGGCTTCCACAAAAAGAACTTTGGTCAGATGCCATCCTGATGAAGAGGCAGGGAAAAGCCAGGTTATGTGTAAGATTAAGAGGATACAACCACAAACCTGATTAACAAGTTCACTGGCCAGGCCCAGTGGCTCACACCTGTAATCCCAGCACTTTGGTAGGCCAAGCCAGGCAGATCATCTGAGGTCAGGAGTTCGAGACCAACCTGGCCAACATGCTGAAACCCTGTCTCTACTAAACATACAAAAATTAGCCAGGCATCGTGGCAGGCGCCTGTAATCCCAGCTACTGGAGAGGCTGAGGCAAGAGAATCGCTTGAACCCGTGAGGTGGAGGTTGCAAAGAGCCAAGATCGTGCCATTGCACTCCAGCCTAGTCAACGAGCGAAACTCCATCTCAATAATAATAATAGGTTCACCGAGCCACAGGTCTCCATCCACCAGAAGATTGTATATGCCAACAAGTGGCTTGATGTCACTAGACCAGTCCTCTTGTATCACTCTATTGATGCAACCTAAGTCAAACTATGGGATAATATTCCATTATCCACGATCTTCCTTCTAAAAGAAGCTAGAACACAGATTTGGAGAATTTTCATTTATTTTTATGCATACCTCAACAGCTCAGTAAATTATCTTGATAGCTAGAGTCCAATCTTCTGACCCCATCAATCTAGTCTGAGGTCTTACCCTCCTCTAGTCACAACTCTTTTGTAAAAGAGGTAAATCACCAGTTAACCAGGACAACTAAGATAGTGAATCCAAATGATACAGCTTTTGTCATCAAAATAACTGTCTAACGAGATGATTAAAAAAGAGAAAATAAAAAGAGAGAAAAATAAGGGGCAAAGTGATTCAATCCCACCAGGTATCTTTCTCCTAATTCCAACTATTTTTCTGCTTCCTACAAGCTTCACAGTAATGCAGGCATATGCCTCCTGGTTAGTGCCCAAGAATTAAAAACTGATCACACACATGACAGAGAATTCACGGCTAGAGTCACAGGTTCCAGTTCACCACAGTAGCAACCTACTGACACACAACACTAATTTCTGCTGAGGAATCTGCTAATAAGATGAGGAAAGAATGAAGACAAAAAAAAGAGGTGAGCTGGGGATAGGGTGAAAAAGGAGAACCAACTCCATTCTTCCCATGAGATAACAGGCAAATGATCACTTAGCCTGAGCCCATTCCTCACATCCAAAAGGTAGATCTTGCTCTTCCCAAGCAGCCCCTTGGGAAGGTTCAAATAAAAGAAGCCATCTCCTATCTGATTCACAAGCTACTAAACCTGACCTAGGTTTCTGCAGGATCAAAACACCCCAAAGCAATCAGGTCAGCTTTAGAATAGCTAGTACTTAAGAACTGTACTTGACACTTGAGGAAGCTGCATCAAAAATAAACTACTGTTACTCTAACAAAATTTAACCTGGAATAGGGAAAACGGGACCAAGCCTCTGATACCCAGTAAAAGATGTATGACACTAAGAAATACTGAGCAACAAATGCTATTAAAGAAAGTTAGTTATAATTAATAATATAGTTTGTAGTAAAGAACTTTCCCTCCCACAAGTTATATTAAAATCTCTTAAATGACTGCTATCAGGTAGTATTAGCCTAAAATGACCTCAGGGAGAAACGGCTTTGAAAAAGTACAATACAAGCTAGACAAGAGAAAGGGAGGGAAGATAGATTCATTCACCTTTCATGGCCTTCCTATCTGTGACTTGGAATATGACAACAGTCATAGAATACAAAATGAGGAAGACTCAAATGGAAATACATCATCTTAAGACTTCTTGATCCAGAAAGTTAATGATAAAGAAACCATTTTGAGAAAGGCTGTCACAGATGCTTATGGAAAAATGCTAACAACCTGAAAGAGGCTATAGACACAGATACTTATCTGACTACAATTTAGCATCAGAGAGGTCAGTGACAATGAATCCAAAAAATCCAGAAGAAAGAATTAACAGAATCCCTAATTTCTTGACAGGCCAGGTGGGAGAAATAAAGCTGTTCAAGGAGGGCCAAAGAGGATTCTATAATTAAATCACAGCTAACAAAACAAGAATGGCCCTATAATCTGATCCATATTAAAGTTTCTCGAGTACTGGCTAATCACTGATCTCAAATCTGGAATTCCCTGTTAACATCCCAGCATCAGCTTTCGCTTTTTAATTCCTTCCCAACCCCTTTTGTTTTTATTTTAAAGTAAAAATGGTGTTTTCTGATAGACCAATGAAGTTTGATCTAGATTTCAGTTCTTATCGCACATTACTATCAATGTGTCTGCCCAAAACATTATTACTTTAGTTTTTAAAAGTTTAGTTTACATCTCCTAGTATGTTTGCTGAGTTCTATTTACAACGAACATGTTTGAAAATACCCTGAAATTAGTGCTGTGAAGGAAACTAAACAGGCATGTTTTGCTTTAGGGTAAAAAAGAGAGAGAGAGAGAGAGAGAGAGAGAGAGAGAGAGAGAGAGAGAGAGAGAGAGATAGGAACAAGTTCCTCAAGCCAACTTACAAATCCTCCTTTTCTTAGACAGGAATCGCCCGGGGATGAGCTCAACACATACTCCACCATGCTAACGCCTAGTCCCCCACTCTCCGATCGTGGGGACAGTACAGAATTGACCTCACTGTTCACATGGAAACTCTGACCAGGTCTTCTCTGCACCATGATTGGCTGGGAAACTGAATGATCTACAAAAAAGATACACAAGCATGATACAGTGCAGCCAGAGGCTCAAACAAATTATGAGTGATGTCTCATGGATAAACCAATGGAATCAGGAAACTTGCCATGGTCAGTTGAGCCAAAACCTCCTATTGTGTCTTTCACTGTATGATATTCAACATAAGCTAAGGAAATGGAACACACCACTCATTTATCCAGGATAGCAGAAGAATACAACCATTTATCTAGCTTATCTGGTTTGTCTAGCTGAGTGGATAAAATGTTTACCCCTTTATAAGTAAAAGGATTTCTTTTTAATCTATTTTACTGATAATATTACTAAAACAAAATACAATTTTACTGCCCTTTTTAAAAACAACAACGTAATTTGTTCTTTTCTGATAATTCACTGTCATCATGAGGTTCCATGCTTACAATGTGCTGTAACATACCACACTGGCTTTTGGGTTTTCTGTCTCCTTCCTCCCTATCACCTGTCACTTTTTCTACTGTCTTTTCTGCTGTCAGTGTGTCTGCCTCTGTAAGTTTTCCCCATCCCTCTTCAGTGGTAGTCTGCCAGAAGAATGTCCATGCCCAGTGACTTGATTTGGTCCCAATCACGTTTAAAGATAGATCATTCTATACACAGTACACAAGGGCAAGGGGAAAAAAAGAAACATGAACTTCAAATGGCAGGTGTGGATTTTCTAATTCCAAGTATGCTGACAGCAGTACAGAACAAAACATTATAGCTGAAATTATGGTCATTTCAAATAAGACCATTCCCCTGTGGCTAGCACTTCAGAAAATATTGAAGATTTGATTTTGTGTTAATTATGTTTTAATAAATTACATCATATAAAGCTCCTTAATGGCAATTACACTACAGGAGAGGACACTGCTTGACATGCTTATGTCACTAATATAAAATTCATGACTTGCCAATTGCTGAGGAAAGGAGCTCTAAGACAGGCATAAATCACAGTACAGATGCTAGATCTAGATTACCTGATGTTCCCCAGGCACTGTCTCGCCATTGATCACCCAGGAATATTCCTTTTGGTCCATCTTTGCTGGATTCATCTGTTTCCCAAAACTTTTTACCTGGCAAGAGCTGCTGCAAATTAAAAATAATAGATGCTTTTAAAGAATTCATAAAGGATGAAAGTACAGCAGTCAACACTTTCTTTTAGACAAGGGTACTGAAGATGCTCACATGCCCTAAGGTCTTTAATTAAAGTGTTCTGACTCCACAACTGTGGTCGGAGAACTACTATATATTTGGTAAAAGTCACAGAGAGGCCTAAGGCAAGGTGGGGGTGGGGATGGGGACACTGATCTAACTATCCAATAGAAGCTCAACTTAAATCTAGAATTATTCACTTAACCCATGTCAAGATTTTTAAGGAGGAGGGAAGGGAACTAATAATGACCCCATTAGCTAACTGCTAAGTGGACTTTTACTGAAAAAGAATTATCTACAACTATTAAAACACTTCTCTCTATATGTGTACTAACTACCATAGTTACTCGAGCTGGAGCATGAATCCAGCTATGAACCTCAGCTATGGAAAGCCAGAGGCAAAACTCACTTCTTTTATACACAGAGATTCCATTAACCAAAACACTTCCCAACCACAACTTTAACCTATTCCAAGATTTTGAAAGGACAGAAAAGCTATTCCCTCAGTACTGAAAGGGAAAAAAATCCTCTAACCTCCATTAATTTTTTTAACAATACTTGGTTATACCATTATAACTTCACAAATCATTCCATGCTTCAGAGAAACAGGGATCAGTGGCCCTAAGCCAACATGAGAAGTTTATACTAGCTTCAATAAAAAAATGTAAAGTACCCTTCAAGCAAGACACAGTACAGTTTTGCACAAGATCAAAGCACTAGTGACCAGGCTTACAGAGTAAAATTCCACAGAACTCTATCATTCTTGGTTCTGGTCGTCAGCTTTACTCACTGAAATGCCTCCGCTTATTTCCTCTAATCATGTTTTCAACTGCTATTACACAGGAAACTAAGAAGTCTGAGATAGTATTTAACCACCATTTTTGAGCACAAAAAATATCTGGACAGTTGAATTTCTCAGAGGAACACAATAAAAAACCAGAAAGCACAAAACATTTCCTCTCCTTAACAATAAAGGTTTAACATTCCCATTTAACCCATACCCAATAATAATGGAAATATATTTATACTCTGCTCTCACTAAAATAAATCTCCACTTCCCAAATCTAATTTCTGCGTCACTCGGCATAATTTTCATCTACCTGTAAGAGGCTCTATAATCCATCTCGGGGACATAGGTTACTGCCTGAACCAAAGCAGTTTCCCATACACTTTGCTCTTCAGGACCTAACATATTGTTTACCAATTAAACAAGATCAGGACAAAAACACATTTTGGTCTGCACAGATACCCAAGTTTCCTTGAAGATGAACAGTTATAAGCAGCAGTCTTCCTGGTATATTGCTTGCTACCTTAAGGGCACTTGGGGGGAGGGCAGGGATCAGGGTAATACGGGGAAAAGCCCAGATCAATGCTAAGCATGAGGGTTGGGAAGCACTAAACTGGACAATTTTGAAGTGTCCTAAGAAATCTTACTGAACTGCCCTGGGCCTCACTCTCTTTTTATTGATGAAGGAAATATAGTTAAAGTTGCTGTGATGATTAGAAATATTGTTGATGAGTGCCTAGCACAATAGGTTCTCAATAAATTTATTCAAAAAACATCACATCCAGGCAAAATAGCTGTCAAATCAGGTCACAGAGGGGATACTGAAAATTAATGTAAACTATGCAAAGGATGATTCAAGAATTATTTTTAAACTTATTTTTCTCCTTTTGGTCTCAAAAATCTCCTGTCTGAATATTACAAATAAAATTTCTTTCCCCATTGGTTGTATCCTTTCTACAACTAAAACTCTGTTTTCTCTTGTACTTTGTGGAAAGCAAGAACAAATACTCTTTTGTAATCCAGAAGAAAGAATGTCACCACAAGGAGGGCCTCACTTGTTTCATGCTCCACATAATAGTGCAAAGAGGCCAAGGTGATCAAAATCATTCTTGTCCTTTAAATATTTTAATTAAAAGTTCATTCTTTATAAAAACTTGCAAATTTTGAGTTTTAAATAAACTCAAGGAACAGGGCCCCGTGTGGTAGCTCAATCCTGTAATCCCAGCACTTTGTGAGGCTGAGGTAGGCAGATCATCTGAGGTCAGGAGTTCGAGATTAGCCTGGCCAACATGGTGAGACCCTGTCTCTACTAAAAAGCACAAAAATTAACTGGGTGTGGTGGTGCACACCTGTAGTCCCAGGTACTCAGGAGGCTAAGGCACAAGAATCACTTGAACCAGGAAGGCAGAGGTTGCAGTGAGCCAAGATCATGCCACCACACTCCATGCATGGGTGACAGAGTGAGACTCTATATCCAAAAAAATAAAAAAATAAACCCTCAAGGAATAGTTTCCAAAAGTACCAGCCTCCATATGCAAATATAGTCTTGTCCATAATTTGTAAAATTGCTTAGAGAAAGCAGCAGCCTTTCAGCTCAAAGCTTCAAAACTCAGTTCCGGGATCCTGTCGCCTTTCATGATAGTGTACCAGGTTTTCATAATGTGAAAAGCAGGTGAACGCATAAGCAAGTCTATTTTCTGAGTAAATTCTCTCAAAAGGAAACAGCAGTACAGCAAACATGAAGCAAAGTGCTATCAGGCTGGTGCAAAAGTAATCGCAGTTTTTGCCACTACAGCAAAGAAAGAAGAAAGCAAACGACTAAACCAAGGTACTTGGGCAAAGACAGAAGAAATATAAGCAAAGCTATTAAGTCTCTGGATCTACTTAGTCTTTCTCCCTTTCCTCCAAAATATATGCATCTACACTCAACTGCTCAGTTAGCAGCATCTGAAATGACTATTAATGATCTTCACAAGTATTTATGCCCTGATGTAATCCCCTTCCCCTGACTGTGGGCTAGATGTATAACATGCCTCTAAGAAATAACATAAGGCAAGTCATGGGATGTTACTTTCAAGTTGTTAAAAAGCTATGATTTCCATCTTGCTTGTCCTCTTCTATCTATTGCCGATTGCTTACTCTGATGATGACTGCTGCTATGTTATGAGCTGCCCTATAGAGAGGCCATATGAAGCCAAGAGAGCGACATCTCTGGACAACAGCTACACACACAGAGCTATTGCTCCCCAGCTTCCCACTGAACTCTGCCTCTGCCCTGAATCATTTACACCCAATTAGGAACTGAGGTCATCGGTCCAACAACCTATGAGGAATGGATCCTGTCATCAACCACAAGAGTGAGCTTGGAAACAGACCTTTCCCCAATCAAGCTTTGAGACGCATGTAGCCACAGTTGAAATCATGACTGTAGCTTATGAAGGACCCTGAAGCAGGCGACTAAGCAAAGCCATGCATGGGTTCCTGACCTATAGAAACCGTGAGGCTTTAGTCTTGTTTTAGGCAGGGCATGGTGGCTCATATCTGTAATCCCAGTACTTTGCAAGGCTGAGGCCCGGAGTCTAAGACCAGCCTCAGCAACAAACACAGCAAGACTTTAGATTTACAAAGACTTTTAAAAAATTAGTCAGCAGTGGTGGGACACACACATAGTCCCAGCTACTTAGCAGGTTGAGGTGGAAGGAATGCATGAGCCCAGAAGTTTGAAGCTGCAGTGAGCTATGATTACACTACTACACTCCTGCCACACACACACACACACACAGTTGTTCCTGCCTGGGCAACAGAGACCCTATCTCTTACACACACACACACACACACACACACACACCTCTCTGTTGTTTTAAGCCACTAAATTTTAGATTGATTTGTTAAGCAGCAATAACTAACACTGTTGTGAATATGTGGAAGTGTTTTTTGTATATTTGAAACACTTCTTCAGGAGTTTGTTTTCTAAACACACTTCTTGTTCCATTTCTAATATTTAAATGTTAGTGATGAAAGTAAAATCTTTTTGAATTTGGAAAAAAGTAATTACCTCTGTTCCACTGCATGTTTTCCCCTAATCTGTGGTATATAGCCCTCTGTATTAAAAAAAAAAAGGCTGGTTTTAACTCTGTAAAATTAATCATTTTAGACATGTTGAGCCTACTGACAATTAATAGCAATCACTTGTATTCAAAGATACCTAACTGTTCAAACCTTACCTAACTGTTCAAATCTGAACATATTAAAAGGAGTCAGAAACTACTGAATTATAAAACCAAGTGATAATGTGTTACCCAAGTACAATTTCAAATTCAACAATAATCCCTCTGGAAGTAACAGCATCCACAGCATCGGCTAAAATATCCTGGTTTGCCAACCCACTGACATAAATACCAGCAGTTACCAAATCTTCACTTAACACATAATCACCAAAAATGTAAATGCATCCAGCCTATAAAAAGATAGTTCCTATCCACCCCATCAAGAATTTGGAAACAGAGACTGGTTTTTTTGACAAGGCGAAAAGCAACAGATCACAGAAGAGATGCACAAAGTTTGTTTTAAAGAATGATTTGGCAGTAAGAGGATTAAACGATTTGACAATTCCAAAAGAAGACAGCAGGAATTAGGAACTGGTCCAACAAAAGCAAAGGAGCCCCACGGAGTCAGATGTAGCCAGTATTATCCAGTCGACATGTTTAAGGGCAGGGCACCCAATGCACAAAGAAGCCTATCCTTATCAAAGCAATTAATGCATCTGGTTAGATAGTAGCTTAGTTACAGTAGACAGTAAAAACACCCAACTAATCTCCCCGGCTCCAACTGTGCTTACCAAGCTGCCTTCTTAGAGGAACTGGCTTCCTCGTACAGCCAGCAATGCTAATCACCAAACACAACTATCCTTGACCATCTAAGAATTGTTTTTGCTCCTTTAAAAAAAAAAAAAATCAGTAGACTGCATTTTCGTTTTCACACATTAGTCTCTTGCTGTCCTAGTTAGTGTGGGGTCAATATCATAACCCAATCATCTGAATTAGTAATGAAAGTCCATTTCAAGATCTAGGAATGGAGAACCAAGACTTGGAGAGTCCTATCATCCCCAGCAATACAATAAATAGACCTTGTACTCCTCCTTGTAGTGTCACATTAAGTAGGATTCCTAACTGCCCCACCAATAGTGTCTGCTCTCAAATCTCTGGGAAAAACACATACACGTACACTATTTATCCCATCCTGAATCATAAGTTTATAAAAGAAAAAAACTTATGAAAAGTTAAAAAAAAAAACTCAGTAAACTTATTCATGAGGCTTCTGGAAAACAAAATAGAAGTCAAGCACTGGTTTACAAGCAATTTTAACCACTTGAGAAACTTTTAAATTTTGTCTGGAAACACCTTTTTTCCTTTCCATCTAACAAAAAAAGACAACACACAAAGCCACACTTAACAATCAATGTCATAAACCCCTACCAAGAGGAACCCTTAAACCACATTAAGACAACAAAAAGTGGAGAATATCAAGAAACGCTAGGCTTCTTATTTTAAAACAGTGATAAAGACCCATGAATGCTCTGAAATCCCTTTATTTTAAACTAGTTTTAAATTTCAGCTATGTGAATTTTATCCTCTTCTGCCTTACTTTTCTCACCTACGAAATGACCTATTGTGTACAATGAAAGAGATAACACATGTAATAACATAATACAATGCTGAAACAGTAACCAAAAAGTCAGCTACTATCCTTCTTTGAAAGAGCAAAATAGCAACCAATAGACATCACAATACTAATGCTTTGTCAATGACATGCTCCTATGTACTTTATAAGACAGAGTAATCATGGACCCAGGCCATGTCAGTCCAAATCTCATTACATTAACTGCCCCAACAAAACAACACTACAAGAACCATGATTATGGCTTTTCAGGAACTGCAAAGAGGCAAGACAATTATTGCCTGGATTTGTTTAACCACACCACCACTAATATTGGAACAGGGATTTAACAATGAGGTTTACTGATGACCTCAACAGTAAATGGGCTCTCCAGCAACTCCTCTGTACTCAAAAGGAATAAAATATTAAGTAACTACTTACACACGCAAATACACAGAGCACAAAGAGGCTGCACAGAGCATCTCTCAGAACAGAAACTGAGCATCTTAAGGAATACAACTAATATGGATGTTACAACCTTGCAGACGTGATCAGGTTTGATCATGTTATTATCTAGCAACTCAAACTTAAAACACAAGCTTAGTTTCACTGGAATGAAGCCAATGCATGAGACAAATACTTGATAGTTGCTGGTAAGAGAGCAACAACCAAAACAATTATTAACTTCTTAGTATTTATCTTACCACACTCTCAGTACATTAAGAAAAACTGACATCAACTTAGAGAAAGGATCTTTCAGAACTAACTGAAATGAAGAAGTGTGACTGGTAACCACTGATAATCACATGTGGTAGTCTGACCTGGAAAAATTTTCTATTTTTTACAACTTAGTTTCTCCATACCACAGACTGTTGTTGTGAAATCAAGTGAGACAGTATATGAAGTGCTTTCATAAATACTAAGAACTATACTAACATTAACTTATACTAAAGCTTTATTTAAAGCATTAACTTATTAAAATGTATCTTTAAAAAAAAAAAGCCAAGTTCATCCATTAATGGTTAGCATAACTCTTTTGGAAGGGCCTCCGAAAATATATACATTTCAAGAGTCACAGCCAGGTGCAGTGGCTCATTGCTGTATTCCCAGCACTTTGGGAGGCTGAGGCAGGAGGATAGCTTGAGTCCACGAGTTAAAGATCAGCCTGGGCAACACAGTGAGACTCCATCTCTACAAAAACTTTAAATAAGCCACGTATGGTGGCACATGCCTGTGGTCCTAGCTATTCAGGAGGCTGACTGAGGTGGGAGGATCACCTGACCCCAGGAGATCAAGGCTTCAGTGAGCCGTGATTGTACCACTGCATTCCAGCCTGGGCAACAGAGCAAGATCCAGTCTCAAAAAACACTACATTCAAAGTGTTTGTAAGAATAAAAAAGTTGAGGCTGGATGCAGCGGCTCATGCCTGTAATCCCAGCACTTTAGGAGGCCAAGGTGGGAGGGTCACTTGAGGAGTTCAAGACCAGCCTGAGCAACATGAAGAGACTCCCCATCTCTATTTTTAAAAATTAAAATTAAAAATAAGAATAAGAAATCTGAAAGCAGGCCAGGCGGTGGCTCTCGCCTGCAACCCCAGCACTTTGCGGGAGCTGAGGCAGACAGATTGCTTGAGGCCAGAAGTTCGAGACCAGCCTGGACAACATGGTGAAACCCCATCACTATTAAAAATGCAAAAATCCACCAGGCATAGTGGCAGGTGCCTGTAATCTCAGCTACTCAGGAGGCTGAGGTGACAGAATCACTTGAACCCAGAAAGCAGAGGTTACAATCAGCCAAGACTGCACCACTGCACTCCTGGGCAACAAAGCAAGACTCCATCTGAAAAAAATAAAACTAAAGTTGAAAGCAAACTGCAAACTAAATATTCGACAATAAATTAATTAGGTGTGGGCCTGGTGCAGTGGCCCACACCTGTAATCCCAGCATACTGGTAGGCAAAAGATCACTTAAAGCCAGGTATTCAAGACCAGCCTGTGCAACACAGAGAGACCCTGTCTCTTTAACTAAATAAATAAGCAAACAAACAAACAAGTTGTGGTACAACAATGTAAGCTCACCAAAAATAGCCATAATGACTACATGTAACATTTATAAAATAACATTAATTTTTTTAAAACCACAGGCGATACCGATATAACACTAACTTTTAAAAGTAAAATACAAAACTGTACATGTAGAGACTGCCTCTCATGCATTCTTCCCTTTTGGATTAAGACTGGAAAGAAAAATAACACCAGAAGGGTGTTTTTCATATGCTGGGATTGTGGATGACTTGTTTCAAAATATATTTTTGTATGATTTTCAACTAATTTTCTAATAAATAAAAACAGACTATGGAAGTCTGAAATTCACTGCAAATAAATAAGGCATATTCTCTTAAGCAGATACATTTCATTTCAACATAATTTCTTTTTTTTTTTTTTTTTTATTGAGACAGAGTTTTACTCTTGTTGCCCAGGCTGGAGTACAATGGCAAAATCTCAGCTCACCACAACCTCTGTCTCCTAGATTCAAGCAATTCTCTTGCCTCAGCCTCCCAAGTAGCTGGGATTACAGACATGCGCCACCACACCTGGCTAATTTTGTACTTTTAGTAGAGATGGGGTTTCTCCATGTTGGTCAGGCTGGTCTTGAACTCCCAAACTCAGGTAATCCACCCACCTCGGCCTCCCAAAGTGCCAGGATTACAGATGTGAGCCATTGTGCCCGGCCACTTCAACACAATCTCAAAAGGACAAAAGTTAATAGCAATTTTAAGAAGAGAGCTCATATGGTAAGTTTGTTTTTTTTGTTTTTGTTTTTTTGTTTTTGAGATGGAGTTTTGCACTGTCACCCGGGCTGGAGTACAGTGGCGCAATCTCAACCTCTGCCTCCCAGGTCCAAGTGATTCTCCTGCCTCAGCCTCCTGAGTAGCTGGGATCACAGGCACTTGCCACCAGACCAGGATAATATTTTGTATTTTTAGTAGAGACAGGGTTTCGCTATGTCAGCCAGGCTGGTCTTGAACTCCTGACCTTGTGATCAACCCACATCGGCCTCCCAAAGTGTTGGAATTACATGCGTGAGCCACCACACCTGGCCAGTTTCAAATATTTTTTAGCAAGCTGATACAGGCTTATGATCCCTAATCTGAAAAAAATGCAAAATTTGAAATGGTCTAAAGCCCAAAACATTTTGAGTGCCAATGTGACGGTCAAAGGAAATGCTCACTAAAGCATTTCAGATTTCATGTTTCTGGATTGGGCTGTTCAGCTAGTAATTATAATGCAAATATTCCAAAAATCAAAAAATTCCAATGGATAAGGGATACTCAACCTGTAATAAACTTTCAACTCATTTTGAAAATTGTAGCTTAAATAAGGAATATTAAAAATGTTCAGTGTTCCATGAAAAGTCAGTTTTTTTTTTTTTTTTAATTAAGCGCAGGGGAGGGATGGGGGCAGGTGTGGATAGACAAGCCCGTTTTTTAAATTAAAAATAAGTATATAGGAACAAATAATTTTTAAGTTTTCACCTTCTCTTTCAGTGAAGGAATATGATCTTCCAAATTTTCATTTCGCATGTATATGTGTATATATTCGTATTAAAAATAATCTTTACATATAAGCAGAGTAAAGTGAATACTTCCTGCTTTCACTTTAATCACTTAATACTTATACATAAAGATTATTTCTTAAAGTTAAAATATTTTTGTTCTCATTAATTTAATTCAAATCACAAAAAACTAATAATCAACATCTGCAATAATTTTTTTCATATTTCTCTACTAGGTATCATCATAATCTGATATGTAGTAACTACTGCTTAAAATTTTTACCCTATTGTGGCAAACGGTTACTACTGAAAACAGATTTCCATAGATACCGTGGTGTCTTAACAAAATACCTCTTTTGGCTGAAATCTAAAATACTGCTTTTAAAAAAAGAAAAGTTTAATCTGTTGCATAATTATAATTATGCAGTATACAAATTAACATATATTTTTTTAAAGTTCCCAGGTTATTGAGCACCTTCCATAAGCACTGTTAATACCTGTATGTAATGCCTTTAAATAACACTTTCACCACAGAAATCACAGGTATCACCCAGTATAGGCCAAGATGAGGTAATCTGATTTTCTCTCCCACAATTGGAAAATCAACACTGCTTTTCTAGCTATTGAAAAAATAAGTTTCAGTATTTGAAGTACTTGCTGATGTCCAAAGTACTACTTGCACATACCCTAAAACGCACAGCCTGCATTAGCCACTATTGGAAAAAAAAGTAGTAAAAGACATTCTGGGCCGGGCGCGGTGGCTCATGCCTGTAATCCCAGCACTTTGGGAGGCTGAGGCGGGTGGATCACGAGGTCAAGGAATCGAGACCATCCTGTTCAACATGGTGAAACCCCGTCTCTACTGAAAATACAAAAAATTAGCTGGGCACGGTGCGTGTCTGTAATCCCAGCTACTCAGGAGGCTGAGGCAGGAGAATTGCCTAAACCCAGGAGGCGGAGGTTGCAGTGAGCCGAGATCACGCCATTGCACTCCAGCCTGGGTAACAACAGTGAAAAAAAAAAAAAAAAAAGACACTCTTTGCCCTGAAAGAACTTAAAAGATTAAAAAGAAAAACCACAGTCAAATGTACACAATTACAAGTAATTTTAAGAAAAGCACACTGCCTAATAATGTAGTATAGACTGTTAAAATTCAAAACCTATTACAGATAAAGAAAGGAAGAGTAGCCAACCACCAATGAAGAAATGAACCTTGGACTGGATGGTCAAGAACTATCTTAAAGAAGGGAACAGAATTTAGAGCAAGCTTGTCCAACCTGCAGCCTAGAACTACTTTGAATGGTCGCACACAAATTCATAAACTTGCTTAAAACATTATGAGATTTTCTGCAATTTTTTTTTTAATTCATCAGCTATCGTTAGTGTTAGTGTATTTTATGTGTGGCCCAGGGAAACCAAAAGACTGGACACCCCTGACTTACAGGGAGCGAGATGATACAAAGGACCTTCTACAATGAAGAGTAGGCAAAAGTGAAAGCAAGTTGAGCAGGTGCCCACCTGGAAACTGGCCATCAACACAGGGTAGCAATAAGAAGAGGGTGAAAAAGCCAGTTGCCAGTGAGACTACAAAAAGCACCCCTCGGGCCCTAATCCAATAGGCAACAAGTAGTAACATTTTAAAACTTATCTTTAAAAGACTGATCTAACAGTCCTCCATAAAAAAGGGTGAAGGAAAGCAAATGGATTTGGGGAGTCTAAGCAGAGGCCAATATAGTAATCTAGTAATTAAATATTAAGAAAAAGACCTATGGAAGTGGAGGCAAGGACAAAATTGCTGCTTAGATGTCTCTCAGCTTTCAAAGCAAGAGTGTGTGTGCCTGTCTGTGTGTGTATGTTTTAATAATTTCACTGGGCACAGGGGCTCATGCCTGGAATCCCAGCACTTTGAGTGGCCAAGGCAAGAGAATCACCTGAGGTCTGGAGTTCAAGACCAGCCTGGCCAACATGGTAAAATCCTGTCTCTACTAAAAATACAAAAATCAGCTGGGCGTGGTGGTGCATGCCTGTAATTCCAGCTACTCAGGAGGCTGAGGCAGGAGAATCATGTGAGCCCAGGAGGTGGAGATTGCCGTGAGCTGAGAGCTCGCCACTGCACTCAAGTCTGGACAACAGAGCAAAACTCCATCTCAAAAATAAAAATAAAAAATAAAGGCTGGCCAGGCTTGGCAGTTCACACCTGTAATCCCAGCACTTTGGGAGGCTGAGGCGGGTAGATCACTGAGGTCAGGAGTTTGAGACCAGCCTGACCAATATGGTGAAACCCTTTCTCTACTAAAAATACAAAATTAGCTGGGCATCATGGTATGCACCTGTAGTCCCAGCTACTTGGGAGGATGAAGACAGGAGAATTGCTTGAACCTGGGAGGTGGAGACTGCAGTGAGCTGAGATCTCGCCACTGCACTCCAGCCTGGGTGACAGAGAAAGACTCCGTCTCAAAAAAATTACAATAAAATAAAATAAAAGCTATATAATTTCAAAAGTTAAAAGTCATAACCCATTAGGATGATCAAGATGAAGTCACTAAGTATATATAAGCCAGTCTATCACTGGCATTCTTTTAATTAGGACTCTATTCTGCAGTCAGCTGAGTGCAAAAGCTAAATGAAAATAGAATCCATTAAGTTTTCCTGTGTGGTACATGAAGAAAAAGAAAATTTAAAAATAAAAATTAAAAACACACAAAAAAAAGATCCAAATATGTGCATATACCATCAAAAGTTTAAGTTTTATGCATCCAAAGAGTACTGAGTCTGCCCTGAAGATCCACTGTGGGCTGCTGGGGAACAGTAAGAGCAAAAAGACCCATCAAGTAGAGGTAAGAAGAATTTGGTAGCTTTTAAACTTTAGGACAACCAGGCCAAGTGTGGTAGCTCATGCCTATAATCCTAGCTGTTTGGGAAGCCGAGGCAGGCAGATCACTGGAGCCCAGGAGTTCACCAGCCTGGCCAACATGGAGAACCCCGTCTCTACTAGAAGTACAAAATTAGCTGGGTGTGGTGGCAGGTGCCTGTAATCTGTTACTTTGGAGTCTGTGGCACAAGAATCACTGAAATCCAGGCAGTGGAGGTTACAGTGAGCCGAGATAGTGCCACTGCACTCCAGCCTGGGCAACACAGCAAGACTCTGTCTCAAAAACATAAATAAACAAACAAATTTTAGGACAACCACAAATTAGATGAGGTAGAATTGCAAACTCTGGGCTCTTCAGTTGATGACTACCATTAAACTTCAAAATGCACAGGGGTTTCCTGTTTTCTTCACACACAGAGAACACAACCCTGTCAACTACTTCATCCTAGAAACCAAGCGCATAAAAAGACATCATTCATACCTTCATAAAGCAAGTCCATTAAAGAATATTCAGAAATACTGTTAGCACCTCAAACTCCATGTTATTTTGTCATAAATTAACCTGAAGAGGCTCCCATGTACATGCCTTCTGAATCTGAAAGTAAAGGTTTCTTTATACATCCCCATTTTGTTCATGGAACAGAGCCAAGAAACTTCTCTACTATCTTCATAAAATCTGACAGACTTACAGTAAAGTATGCTGATAAAATAATAAAATTCCCACAGTGAATCAGGCTTTTCCACATGAGACAGGAAAAGTACAGAAAGGATGTAATATTATCTATAGGTTACCTATAAATAAGGTAATGTGTTTTTATATATGCATAAACTACACTTTTTTATCAATATTCTCAATTTCAGAGATCAAATGTGCAAGTTTGTTACATGGCTGTAACATATTATGTGATGCTGAGGTTTAGGCTTCAATTGAACCTGTCACCCAAATAGTTACCCACAACTACCCAATAAGTAATTTTTCAACCCTTGCCTCCACCCTTCCCTTCCCCCTTTCAGAGTCCCCAGTGTCTACTGTTCCCTTCTTCATGTCTATGTGTACCCAATGTTTAGTTCCCACTTACAAGTGAGAACATGTGGTATTTGGATTTCTGTTCCAGCGATTAATTCACTTAGGATAATGGGCTCCAGCTGCATCCATATTGCTGCAAAGGTCATAATTTCATTCTTTTTTTATGGATATAGCTGTACCACATGTTCTCTACCCAATTCACTGTTGACGGGCACCAAACTTGATTCCATGTCTTTGCTATCATGAATAGTGCTGCAAAAAACATGCAAGTGCAAGTGTCTTTTTCGTATAACAATTTATTTCGACTAAACGGTTTGATCTATAGCATAACCACATTCATTTTATAATAGGTCTTCACTTTAATAATTACATATTACAGTACTTGAGAGTCCAGCATGCAAAAGATGAGCCCCAGACCCCTCAGGATACCTGTAAAGTTTACAAATAAAATTACAAAAACATCTAGATTGCTTCATGACCCCCTCACAACCCCAAAAGCAGGAAGCAAACAGCCCAACTAAGATAACAAAGAATACTTTGCCTCAAATAGGGCCAAATACTCTAATGAACCCATACTCAGTCAGCCTCCAGATATTTTAAATTTCTGATCTAACAAGACAAGGATCTCAATATGGACAAATTCCCCTTTTCCTTCATTACAGGAAATAAATACTTCATAGATATTGCCTACTATGTATATAGGGAATACAACACAGAAAATAAACTTTTGCTACATGCTTCACTACAATGAAAACCATATCAAACACTAATCAAAATACAATGGATTTGCATAGATGTTCTGGCTCCTTATTAGCAATGTTACTTACAGTAACCAAGAAGGAATTACACATAACATATTTTAATACCAGCTTGAGAAAGCAATGTAACAAAAGTAATTCTATTTTTCTAAACATCATTATGCCTGGTTACTGTATATATAATGAGTATATGTTTCCATGCTCCAACAGATGGCCCAGAGGAAGTACTATGGATCTGGCTACAACTCTATTAAACAAAAGATCCTTTATTTTAAAATGCCTTTATGTATCAGACTCAACTTGAATGACAACAGCATTGCTGATTTACTGTTTGTCTTCTATACTTTATCTCTGCAAAGGTAGCTATGAATAGCTTCTGAATGTACATATTTGCTGAGAGCCTGAATATATCTTTCAGTTTTGTCTGTTCCTTATTCTCTCCCTCTACACCCCCACATCCCTGAGGGTAGAAAAGTCATGTGAACAGAAAATACAACCGATATTTACTGAATTGAACTGAGCTTCCTTGGGGGATAGCTAAGGATACCAACTTCTGATGTAAATGGAAAAATAAAGATGAACCCATGCTTAAAAAAATATTTACTGACATATGATTCTTTCAATATAATATATTTAGCAACTACTGTTTACAAAGCACATAATTAGCTGAAACCCCACCTTCAACAAACTTCTGTACAAGGAAAAAGAAAACATCAATGTATATACACAAATCATTATGTATGAAACAAACTGGGCCATGATTGTAACAGTACTTGAGAGCCCAGTATGCAAAAAATAAACCCCAGTCATCTGGATATCATGTGGGGCTCTGATAAACCCCAGATCATCATTTGTATCATCTTTGTAAGAATACTACAAATCACTTGCTACTTGCATTCCCCCTCACAGCTTCTAATGGGAGGGAGCAAAAAAGCTAACAAAGGAGCTGGTATCTGAAGCTAAATTTTGAATGAGTCGACTCTGAAAGTGCAGAAACAAACTAGAAAAACTCAGGATTTGAGTAATAAGAGATCTGGGTTCAAACAGAGGCATAATGATCACATTAACCTCTCTCATCCTTGTTCACCTCATCTTAAAAAAGGGCATCATAATATTGCAGGACCACTGTGAAAACTGTAACATAAATAAGGTGATTACCACAGTTCTAGGAAAATTGTATACACTCAATATTTTGTAGCTAACATTATTTTTGAGCCTAAAAAAAAAAAGAATTTGAAGATAACCCACGTTTGACACTTAAGACCTTAACCGGAGTCACTTAACCTTAGGGCTCATTTTCCTCATCTTAAAAAAAGTAAGAATAATACCTTTCAAAAACCTATTGGGATATTCATATGGATAATGATATCATATAGACTATATTGAAAAGTGTTACTGCTTATTATACTTTAGTCTTCCCTCCAATAAAGCATACTAAGATGAATAAAAGAGTAACATTTCAGCCAAAGGGGGTTAGTGAAAAGGAAGAAATTTAATGAAGACAGAGTAAGCAGCATGTGGATCTTCTGCTGCAAGAGTATGTTTTGCTGCATTCAAACATTCCAAGACAGCTTAACATCTACATACAATAGTAGGTTCCCGGTCTTCCCAGTGCAGGTTAGAAGACAGAAGAATGAGTGGGATTTGCACACTGCTCTCAAAGTGACAGGACAAACCCAGGAACGACGTTCCAAATGTCAGAGGTGACCGCATTTCCAGGGTTAGAAAACACCTTCTATCTCATTCCTCAAAGTGCCCAATCCCAATCCCAAAATTATTATTTTGGGTCCCAGGAAATTCCTCAAACAATACTGATAAAAAGGTCACTTCACCTCTAACAGTCATTAACCTAATATAAGCCATTTACCAAGATCTTGTTCCTCCAGGCCACTTGGCCTGGCTGTTTTCTCTAAAACTAACGTTTCCTTTTAAGAGCAAGATGTCAAAAAAAATGCCCAAAAAACAAAAGTTAAGGGAAGTAGGGTGTTTTTACTATTCCTATTTGTACTCAAAAGCTACACTTTAGCTGGGTGCAATGGCTCATGACTGTAATCCCAGGACTTTGGGAGGCCAAGGCAGGTGGTTCACTGGAGGTCAGGAGTTCAAGACCAGCCTAGCCAACATAGTGAAACCCCATCTCTACCAAAAAAATATATATATATACAAAAATTAGCTGGGCATGGTGGCACACACTCATAGTCCCAGCTACTTGGGAGGCTGAAGCAGGAGAATCACTTGAACCCAAGAAGTTGAGGTTGCAGTGATCTGAGATCACTCCATTGCACTCCAGCCTGGGGGACAGTGAGACTCCTGTCTCCAAAAAAAAAAAGCAATATTTTGAGTGGAAAGGAGAATTAATTACACTGCTTGGTCAGGTATTTTTATATTGCCTCAGGGCATTATTAATTTTTCAGCCTTTTGGTAAGAAAATCTACATGATTTTGCTGGCAGACATCTTCCCAAAACTCAATCCATTTTGGAGTCGACTGAGCTGTTTTTATGGGACTGTAATTGTAAGGAGCTGCCAGTGTGAAGGTAGCCCTCCCAGAGCTGTGGATGCCAGACGTACTTTTAGCTATTAAAAAGCCTTCAATTCTATGAGACACTGTTTGCCATAACGAAAAGATAAGGAAAAAAATTTAACAGATTCAGTCTCCATATTAGGATAATACTTCTTCTGACTCCAGTATTATCATCCCAAGAACTCTGATGGACACTTCAATGTCTTAGGCAGCCGCAGACAGTGAATAAGTCACTTTAAAGAACTCAATGAAAAGTTACAAAATCTCTAAATCACAGTGGGAAAGTCAGTCTAAAAGGGTACCTTTTAGACATTCTCTAGCATATCCTTAAAAAGGCAGAACAATTCTTCTTTTCTATCTTTTAAAGAGAGAAACAAGGGCAAGCTCCCAGAATCTTAGATCTGAAAAGATCCTGGGAAACTATCTAGTCCAACATCTTTGTCTTATGGGTAGAAAAAAGTTCAGTTCAAAGAAGATGAATGTTTGAACCTAGGCTCTAAGAAGTTGTGACGTCAGGGTTCTGGACCAATGCTACCTCCATCCCACCAAATTCTGCCTTTCTTTGGATTAACAGCTCACTATCAAATTCCTCCCACCACAAGTCATTCTGCTACTCCACACCTAAGTATGGATCAAGTACTATATAACATCTAATGAGAATGTAAAGCTACAATTTAAATATATCAAGTTATCCTAATTCCTGTGAACAAGGTAGGATGCATTATCACTCCAAATTCAGGAGCACTTTCTAGATTTCCTTTGTCAGATTTATAAACTTGTCTCTAATCAAGGGTACATTTTTCTATGCTTCAGTTTTCTAAGACAAAGATGAAGCATATCTAAATTTATATTCCATTTATTGCAGAAATAAGTTAGTATTCACTACTATTTTAACTTCCCTGGAAGTTGTCAAGTTTACTACACATAAAACATTAAAGAATCTTAAGAAAAAGGTCCCTGAGTTTTACAAGTTAAAAAGCCAATCATGTGAACAAAGTACCTTTCTATCAAACTCTTACTTTCCAATTACAACTTCTCTCCTTTTGAAAAATCAATCCTTTTCTAAGTCGTGAACAGCAAGAATGCTGTCATCCTACAGGTGGAGCAAACAGGTCACGCAAGATCATAAACCAAACCAATGCAAAAATTGAGCCCAGAAGCCCAAGGTCAGTGAGCTTTCTTCTGTATTACAAACATGCTTTTCTAGAATCCTCGATTAACAGACTGATCTCTTCATATGTAAATAAAAGCTGCTATAAGTATGTGCCTTGAAACTTTTCAGGGCTTTAAGACAAATGAAAAGGGATAACAAGGAAACTAGACAAAACATTTTTAAATAATTTGTGGCCATGATCTTCTTTTTATATTAGCTTTGTAGAACAAGAGGCACATAAAATGCTTGTACTATGAGTCCTTCAGCTAAGAACAGCTTGAAGAGTGATATTTTAAGTAGTCACTTCTCAGCAAGATTTATTCTAAGAAACACTCTAAATCTTTCAAAGTGACACCAAGAGGCCAACAGTGGCTTTAAAGAAAAAAATTTAAGAGCCAAGCAGCACTAACTTTAACTACTAGAAATCAATTACTTTGAATGGAACCAGTTCTATATAAATCATAAAGACTTATACATTCTTGTACATAAGTAGTGTTTACCCTAATGACTCACACAGATGCACATGTGCCTAGGTGCCCATATATACAAAAAAAACAAATAACGGCAACAAAAAGATACTATGCCTGGCTTAAAAGTCATGCAATTTACCTTTAGTGTTTATATGGGCAAATACTGGTTTGCCTTTTGCTTTTTTTTTTTTTTTGAGACAGAGTCTCTCTCACTCTGTCGCCCAGGCCAGACTGCAATGGCACAACCTCGGCTCAATGCAACCTCCGCCTCCTGGGTTCAAGTGATTCTCCTGCCTCAGCCTCCCAAGTAGCTGGGACTACAGGCACACACCATCATGCCCGGCTAATTTTTGTATTTTTAGTAGAGATGGGGTTTCATTACGTTGGCCAGGCTCGTCTCAAACTCCTGACCTCAGGTGATCCATCCACCTCAGCTTCCCAAAGTGCTGAGATTACAGGCATGGGCCACTGCGCCTGGCCAGTAAATACTGTATTTATACACATTGCCTCTCAGATGTTTTATTGCTAAAAAGGAAGAACATTTAATGAAGTTAATTAGAAGCTGTGCTTTATTATTACAGAAGTGTATTTTTGGTCAGGCATGGTGGCGCACGCCTGTAATCTTACTGCTTTAGGAGGCCAAGGTGGGTGGACTGCCTGAGCTCAGGAGTGCAAGACCAGCCTGGGAAACATGAGTGAAACCCCCTCTCTACTAAAATACAAAAAAAAAAAAACAAAAAAAAAAAACAAAACCCAAAAAACTAGCCAGGTGTGGCAGCTTACACCTGTAGTCCCAGCTCAGGAGTCTGAGGCAGAAGAACTGCTCAAACCCAGGAGGCGGAGATTGCAGTGGGCCAAGATTGTGCCATTGCACTCCAGCCTGGGGGATAGAGCAGGCTGTTTTAAAAAAAAAAAAAAAAAAAAAAGCTTATTTTCATTTTTTCGTTTGTGCTGTTCTCCCATTGCTGCAAAAAGTCATCCTCTTAATCTGTACCTATCCAAAGCCTAACTAAACTAGAAGAGGTAGAAGATGATTCCTAAGGAATATACCTCCTCCTCCATTAAAGTCTAACGTGTCCTATAGATAATGATCCTTCCTTCTCTGAACTCCAACCAGAGATAGAAAAAAATTTACTCTGTTTACATGTATATTCACTGTTTGCCCAGCTAAAGAAAGAAAGAACTTGAATACAGAAACCTCACTCCACACTTAGTAAATGTTTTACCTCTCAATTAATTTACAAATATTGGCTTCATTTACTCTAATTAACAGCACATGCTTTGCTGCTTTGCAGTGAGAGGAAGCCAGCTAAGAATTCTATCACTTAATAGATGTGTTACCCTGGGCAAATTATTTTGTCTCTCTTGGCCTTTTTCCTTATCTGGATAATAGAACTGTCCTCATAGATTCATTAATGCAATAATGCAGAAAAACCCCTTAGCATCTACCTACGGTTGATAAATAGTAGTTGTTACTGCTACTTGTGAATAGTGGAGAAAGGAAGAATGACACAGCATTACTACTGGAATATGCTGTTTTGTTATTAACATATGCCTATATCCATGCCCGAGGAATTATATACATATACCAAAAAAAAAGGCATTACTGGAAGAAAAAATGATAAAAAAGAATTTAGCACTGTCAATTTGTCATTTAAATAAAATTTACCTTCTACTGAAATTGTTTGCTATTCAATTAAAACTAAGCATTCAGCAATTATAAACTGTTGCTCACAAAACAGTAATAGGGCATTATTCTTATTCTGCATCACTTTTTTTTTTTTTTTTTTTTAATATGGAGTCTTGCTCTGTCGCCAGGCTGGAGTGCAGTGGCACAGTCTCGGCTCACTGCAACCTCCACCTCCCGGGTTCAAGCGATTCTTCCACCTCAGCCTCCCGAGTAGCTGGGACTACAGGTGCGTGCCAAACACCCGGCTAATTTTTGTATTTTGAGTAGAGACAAGGTTTCACCATGTTGGCCAGGATGGTCTCGATCTCTTGACCTCGTGATCCATCCGCCTCGGCCTCCCAAAGTGCTGAGATTACAGGCGTGAGCCACTGTGCCAGCCTGTTTTTCTTTTTAAAAAATCAGGCTGGGTGCAGTGGCTCACGCCTGTAATTCCAGCACTTTGGGAGGCCGAGGCAGAGAGATCACTTGAGCCCAAGACCAGTCTGGACAACATAGCAAGACTCTGTCTCTATTTTTATAAAAAATTCAAAAAAGAAAGAAAAACAACCTGGAATTGGAGTACACCAGGTTAGAATTATAGGAGTAAGAAAGACTATAAACATAATTTCTCTTTCTATACTTAATATCCAACATATATGTTAACTTTCTGTTCACATTTGCTCCAAAAATTAAGTGACAAAGTCTTTTAGACTTCTAAACCATAACAGTGTTTATTGATTTGCATTGTGCCAGTGACATTAGGCAGATCCAGGAAACAAGAACATCTCCCAATCATCTCCTAAAGCTCTAGGGGAAAAAGAAGACCAAAAATGCATGAACTCAAGATGACAGCACACTGAACTCCGTGGTCATAAGACTCAAAGTTGGAAACAAAATCTTCTAACAAAGAAAGCAAGAATCTCGGTTAAAACATCAACAACTGGCTGGACACGGTGGCTTATGCCTGTAATCACAGCACTTTGGGAGGCCAAGGTGGATGGATCACCTGAAGTCTGGAGTTCGAGACCAGGCTGACCAACATGGAGAAACCCTGTCTCTACTAAAAATACAAAATTAGCCAGGTGCAGAGGTGCATGCCTGTAATCCCAGCTACTCGGGAGGCTGAGGCAGGAGAATCGCTTGAACCTGGGAGGTGGAGGTTGCAGTGAGCCAAGATCACGCCACTGCACTCCAGCCTGTACAACAAGAATGAAATTCCGTCTCAATGAATCAATCAATCAATCAATCAAAATATCAACAATTTTTAACTATTCACTGCCAAACCACAAAGGCAATCAAGGAAAATTTGCTTCAAACTCAGAAGAGTAATGATCCTAATTTTGACTTCAGAACCTAGCACAGTGCCTGAGGATCAAACATTTGCTAAATCAAAGAACAAATGTATCTAATGAATGGTATAAATGAGGACCGTAGAATAAAGTAATTCTTCCTCTTGTAAAACATTAAAATTGATATCGGAGCTGTCAGATACTAAGATACACAAAAAAATGAAAAGAGAAAACTTAACGTTACTTTCCAGAACAAGACCACAACAAATTTCACTTGTGAGCCTGTGGTATTTTAAGCAGTTAATTCAAACTATATTCTACCTCTGTCATCAATACATGCTTATTTTCACAACCAGAATAACCAGCAGTTGGCTACTCATTAGATGTCTATACTCCCCTTCCTTCTTAGACTTATGGCAACCCTCCCTATTGATGTAATGGATAAAAGTAAATTTTGTTTCTGCAAATTTTAAACATTACAATCAAAGCAAAATTCTAATTTCTGAATTTCCTGTAAGGGACGACTGGCTCAAGTCTCTACCTTCTGTAATTCCTCCACCAAAAACCTAACAACTTCCCTTTCACAATGGAACTCTAAACAACTTCCTCAAAAAAGGCACTACTCTAAAAATAAGTTACTGACATTTTCCGATTAGCAGCCAATCTAAGACTCCCTTTGCCATTAGCAGGTGGGGGAAAAGCTAGTCACTGGAAAATGAGGCAAAGGTAAGGACATTTAACACATATAAAATTAAAATACTTTTTAAACTTTTAATGCCTCAATTTATAGCAGATGTTAATATCCAATAACTTGTGCTCACATTTTGGCTACTTTTGTTTTGCTTTTAGACATTAGGTTAAGGTTAACATTCTTCTTATGACACAGTTTCGGCAAAATTCTCCAGCATCCCATTACTATCATGAGAATGGCAACAAGGAAAAGCAAGCACATATTTCTGGAGACTAGATTTGGACACATTAATGAAAGACAACTCCAACCTTCCCTTAAAAACAGACCCACTTTTCTGACACAAGGGTTCACTTACCTCTCCCATCGCTCTTCCCTCCAGAGCAAGTGCTTGAAAATCATGATTCAGTTCATCCATGGAACGCACCTATTGTTTAGAATAGAGAAAGGAAAACCCTCAAGTCAGCATCTTGAATTTTACATACACGTTACACACAACTGAAAATTTCTTCTATGTTTACTTTCAGATATTGGCAAGACAACAGCAATGACCAAGTGACTGAGAAATTAAACATTCACTTACTTTTAACCATCAGGGTTCAGCAATGATCCCTACTTTCTCCCCTCCTATTCCCTTTTATTTTCAAAACATGAAAAACACACAATCCAAAAAAATGAAAAAGCAAACTGGATCACAAGAGAATTATGTTAGCTATTTTTCATACATTTTAATTTAATAAGACCAACATGCTGAAGAGCAATGTTTTCAAGATGACTATGTGACCTAATGAGTCAAAAGACCACAGCTCCTCCCAACTATGAATAGTTAAATTAGGGAGTGCATTTGATCCAATTTACCATTTCTTTGGTAAACCTCAGGAAAGCGGGGTGCAAACCTTATAATGGCATATCCCTATTTGTCCATATTTGCAGATCCCTGGGGGCTCCCCAAATCTCATAAACAGGGGGAGAAAATAGCATATGTCACAAGAATCCCTCCAAACTTTACCACATTGTTAAATGTAACCCTACCCAGCATAACAATCTCTTTGGGCTTCAATTTACTTATCTATCTCCAAAGCCATTCTTAGAAGGTAATAACATCAAGGATGATATCATGTGTGAAACAGATTATCCTAAACAGTCATAATTCAACTACTTTACTGGTCTTCTCTATTATGTATGACCAGCAAGCAATCTCTGCTGCCTGAGGCTAGAGCCACTACCCATCCCTGGGCAAGGGATTCCTGGGCAAGGGATTCGAGAGTACATTCCCTTGTTTAAAACACATAGGCTCCCAGTCTAGGGAAAATGCAAAATTCCCCTCTCTACAAAAAATATAAAGATTAGTTGGGATGGCCGGGCGCTGTGGCTCATGCCTGTAATCCCAGCACTTTGGGAGGCCAACACGGGTGGATCATGAGGTCAAGAGATCAAGATCATCCTGGCCAACATGGTGAAACCCTGTCTCTCCTAAAAATACAAAAATTAGCCGGATGTTTGGCACGCGCCTGTAGTCCCAGCTACTCAGGAGGCTGAGGTGGAAGAATTGCTTGAACCCGGGAGGCGGAGGTTGCAGTGAGCCAAGACTGCACCAATGTGCTCCAGCCTGGCGACAGGGCAAGACTCCATCTCAAAAAAAAAAAAAAAAAAATTTAGTTGGGCTGTGGTGGCACGCACCTGTAATCCCAGATACTCAGGAGGCTGAAATAGGAGGATCACATAAGCCCAGGAGCTAGAGGCTGCAGTGAACTATGATCGTACTACTGAACTCCAATGTAGGTAACAGAGCGAGACCCTTTTAAAAAAAAAAAAAAAGGCCAGGCCTAGTGGCTCAAGCCTGTAATCCCATCACTTCAGAAGGCTGAGGCAGCGGATCACTTGGAGTCAGAAGTTGAGACTAGCCTGGCCAATATGGTAAAACCCTGTATCTACTAAAAATACAAAAATTAGCTAGGCGTGGTGGCAGGTGCCTGCAATCCCAGCTACTCAGAAGGTTGAGGCAGGAGAATGGCCTGAACCCAGGAGGTGGAGGTTGCAGTGAGCCAAGATCACGCCACTGCACTCCAGACTGGGCAAGAGCGAGATTCTCTTTTTAAAAAAAAAAAAAAAAAAAGTAGGCTTCACTTTTCTGCCTACATGGAAAACAATTTTTACTGCCTGAAGCAGTAGTCTCTCCAACTCCTCCCTCTGATCTCCACTACCTCCCAAAGCCAGTTTACAATTTCTAATACTGGATAAATGTAATGAGGATCAAGCTAGGGCCAAGCAATGAGACAAGAGTATGGAGAACATGAGCCAGAATACAGTTAAGATAATTGGTTTAAGAATTTTACTGCTGGGCGCGGTGATTTACGCCTGTAATCCCAGCATTTTGGGAGGCCGAGGTGGGCGGATCACCTGAGTTCAGGAGTTCGAGACCGGCCTGGCCAACATGGAGAAACCCTATCTCTTTACAAAAAAAAAAAAAATTATTTAAATTTATTTTAAATTAAAAAAAAAAAAAAGGAATTTTACTTGAGGTAGGACTGGGCACGGTAGCTCACGCCTGTAATCCCAGCACTTTGGAAGGCCAGAGGCGGGCAGATCAGGAAGTCAGGAAATCAAGACCCTCCTAACCAACATGGTGAAACCCTGTCTCTACTAAAAATACAAAAAAATTAGCTGGGCATGGTGGTGCATGCCTGTAGTCCCAGCTACTAGGGAAGCTGAGGCAGGAGAACTGTTTGAACCCAGGAGGCGGAGACTACGGTGAGCCGAGATCATGCCACTGTACTACAGCCTGAGTGACAGTGCCAGACTCCGTCTCAAAAAAAAGAAAAAAAAAAAAAAAACCGTTTGACTTGCGGTAAGATCATTAAAGCCCTGGAGTTCAAGACCAGCCTGGGCCACGTAGTAGAGTACCCCATCTCTACAGACAAAAATAAAATAGTTGGGCATGGTGATGCACGCCTGTGGTCCCAGCTACTCCGGAGGCTGCGGTGGGAAGACAGCCTGCACCCGAGCAGTTGAGGCTCCAGTGAGCCGCAATCACGCCACTACACTCCAGCCTGGGAGACAGAGTGAGATCGTCTCCGAAAAGAAAAAAGAGAATTTCATTAACATGCTACCTAGCTGCCTATATATCGCCTAACAATCTTAACTGTCAGAACTAACACTACACAAAAATATAGTTGCATTACGTAACCACGGCCAATACTATGCTACAAATGAGACACTGTATCATTAAAATATAAAAGATTGGGAACGCTTGCTAAAAATGGAAATGTATAAAACTCAAAGTAAGAGTTAAATTCAGTTATATGAGCACAAAGAGACAGACAAGGCTTATAATATTGTGGTGTAACTTTCAAAAAGGCCCTGAAATAGGAGCTATGATCATCTTACATGGTGTTTATATTATTTAGATAAGCACAATAAATAGACTCCTAAACTGTATATAGTAAAATTAAAGGGGCGGGGGGAGGATGAGGACGAGGTTAGCTGAAAACTCTACAAATGTTATATGTAATGACAAACCTTTAGGCCAGCATTAACATTGACAAAGCATGTAAATCATGTGCAAAGCTCTGTATCTAGCCGTTTCTGTGGAACCAAATTCTACATTTAAGTAGATCTAGGTATTTCTTGGAAATCAAAAATCTACAAATACAGTTTCAACCAGAAATATTGAAAATTCTATTTATATGTCCTAAGGAAACTAAGTAGGAGGAGTAAGAAAAGGCAGAAAGTATGCGCTATGCATATTTATCACAACAATCTCACAGTGATTATTCCCATTTTAGAGATTAGGAAACTGCCCTCCAAGAAATGCCTTCTCCAACCACTGTTAAGTAGGGAAGAGCACAGCAGGAAACTAAGGCTCAGAATACTTAAATGGCACAGCCAAGATCTTAATCCAAGTCTTCCAATTTAAAGTTCAAGATCTTTTCTGTTACCACCAAGCTGCCTGCTGACAGCCAAAGGAAGTTTCCACCTCCAGTATTCTATTATTTTATTAGATAAAACTGCCTTCAGCTTCTGCTGTGGGCTTTGATGAATGTGCTCTCTTGGTCTTACCCTTGCTTTTCACTATCTCTTCCCCTAACCTTCAAAATTTGCTCAAATCCTGCCCTTGCAGCATTTTCCATTCCTTTCTACACTATCCACTTGCCACCATTCTCTTTCACCATTTATTTACACTCTTGGGCATGTGTACTTTTTCCCTGCCTCCCTGGCCCTCTCTCTCCTGCTCTTTTCCTCTCTATTCGCCCTCCTCACCTCCCTCTTTCAGGGTATCTCCCTCTGCCTCATTTACACAAGAACCACACTCTTTCCCCATCCCTGTATACCACACTCTCCTGCCCTACCTCCTACAGTCAATTGTTAAGAGGGCTCAATTTCTAAGAGTTTTGCTAGTCCAGAAACTCCATTTTAAACCATTCATCAACATTGACTACATGGGATAAACCAAGACATTCTCGCACAAAAGTTTTTAACTATTTGGGAACTTATTTATTTATACTGGGAGCTGTATTTTATACAGTCACTGGAACCACGTAGACTCTCCAGACTTTCCCAAAATTCTTCCTGGGAAACAAAACTAATACTCAGAAAAACATTCTCAAGAATCAAGAGAAATCAAAGAACGAAGGCACTGTAATAAATATTTGTAAGAAATGTTTTAGGTAAGTGAGAAGTCTTTTCCATGATAAAGGAGAAAAGCTAACTGTCGATTATAATCAGAGTAAATGCTCTCATCAAGGTAGAATAAGCCTTCAAGTTCCTTCTACACTTCCCTTTTCTCTAGAAACCTATTTGCATGGCAAGTTAATGTTTTGTTTTCTTGAGACTCTTGCTCCGTCACCCAGGCTGGAGTGAAGTGGCCTGATATTGGCTCACTGCAACCTCCGCCTCCAGGGTTCAAGTGATTCTCCTGCCTCAGCCTCCCCAGCAGCTGGGACTACAGGCACATGCCACCACACCCTGCTAATTTTTTTGTATTTTTAGTAGAGATGGGGTTTCACCACGTTGGTCACACTGGTCTCAAACTCCTGACCTCACGTGACCCACCCACCTCAGCCTCCCAAAGTGCTGGGATTATAGGAGTAAGCCACTGCACCAGGCCCTAATTTCTAGTACTATTTACTAATTCTTTCTTTGCTTTTGCAAAATATTCCCCTGCCCCCCGCCAACACCCCCTTTCAACTGATTGACCTTATCTATCTCCTCTGATTTCACAAAATTATTTCCTACTTTTCTCTTTGGGCCACTTGCCAAAAATGTGTAACTTCCTCATCCCAACCCTGGCTTTCTCAGCTGCTGCCCCCTCCCAATAAAGGCATCTCCCACTCCCTTTACTAAAGAGTTAAAGTGAGCTGACAACTTTAGTGCCTGACCTAACTCTATATTTTGTTCTTCATCCCATCCAAGGCTATCATCCATACACACAATCTGCACTTCTCAGTTTCTTCTCATTTCCAGATCCCAGAACTTTCTTTTGTGATTCTCAACATCTGCATTCTTTTTCAAACATGGATTCTGTCCTAACCAGAACCATAATTTGCCACACTGAGCTGGTATTTTACCACATAGGACATTATAAAATCAAAACAGAGAGCTTGATGCAGCGGCATGCACATGCAGTTCCAGCTACTCAGGAAGCTCAGGTAGGAAGACTGCTTGAGCCCAAGAGTTCCAGGCCACAGTGTACCATAACTGTGCCTGTGAACAGACACTCGGCTCTGGCCTGGGCAACAAAGCAACCCATCTCAGAAATAAAAATATTAGCCAAGTATGGTGGCCCCCAACTACTCTGGAGGCTGAGGTGGGAGGATCACTTGAGCCTAGCAATTTGAATCTTCAGTGAGCCATGATCACACCACTGCACTCCAGCCTGGGCAAGAATAGGATTCTGTCTTGTTCTTTAAAAAAAAAAAAAAAGGCCAGACATGGTGGCTGATGCCTGTAATCCCAGCACTCTGGGAAGCTGAAGCAGGCTGCATTACCTGAGGTTGGGAGTTCAAGACCAGAGACCAGCCTGACAAAGATGGAGAAACCCCATCTCTACTAAAAATACAAAATTAGCTGGGCATGGTGGTAGATTCCTATAATCCCAGCTACTCGGGAGGCTGAGGCAGAATAGCTTGAACCCAGGCGGCAGAGGTTGCGGTGAGCCAAGATCACGCCACTGATCTCCAGCCTGGGCAACAAGAGCAAAACTCCATCTCAAAAAAAAAAAAAAAAAAAAAAAGATTTTTAGGCCGAACACAGTGGCTCAAGCCTGTAATCCCAGAACTTTGGGAGGCCAAGGCGGGCAGATCACGAGGTCAAGGAATTGAGACCATCCTGGTCAACATGGTGAAACCCCGTCTCTACTAAAAATACAAAAAATTAGCTGGGCATAGTGGCGCGTGCCTGTAATCCCAGCTACTCAGGAGGCTGAGGCAGGAGAACTGCCTGAACCCAGGAGGCGGAGGTTGCAGTGAGCCGAGATTGTGCCATTGCACTCCAGCCTGGGTAACAAGAGCGAAACTCCGTCTCAAAAAATAAATAAATAAATATTTATAACCAAACCGATAAACCTGGAACTATATGACCACATTATGGACAATGAAAAATCAAAAGCATCACTTTACAAATCTTTTGGCTTGTGCCTATAGTCCCAGCTACTTGGGAGGCCGAAGCAGAGGACTGCTTAAGTCCTGGAGACGGAGGCTACAATGAGCCAAGATTGCACCTCTATGCTCCAGCCTGGGCCACCAAGTGAGACCCTGTCTCAAAAATAAAATAAAGTGCCTGTCCTGTCCATTACCCTTTTGGGGAGCCCTACTTATCACACTCCACATCCCTTCACTAATGAGAATGGTCACATACTTCAATTTCCTCATCTGTTAAACTAAGCTAGTATCAGTGGCTTTATAAGTTTGTAATGATTAAGAAAAAATGTCCAATGCTTACAAGGCACTTAATCTTATCTACCTCACACATTATTCTCTGTAAGTTATTAAAACATCTTCACACATTCAGCCCTTCTTTCCCAGCCCTCAGAGGGCGATTTGTAGTCATTCTTTGTTTAGGGGAAGAAAGTGCCAGGAGGCTCTCTCTAGTTCAGCATTTCTATAATCAATATATTAGAAGTACCTAGATTACTTGAGCATCTAACTTACCCTCTGAAATGTAGCATTTCAATGTACGTCCATTTTTTTTTAATCTTAATTCCCAGCCAAATCATCAATTCAGAGAAACCTCCCCACTACCCACACCACCCCACTCACAAAAATCATTGGCTCAGGCCCATAAACTTTTAGTTATCTCTATTTTTTTTTTTAAAGACGAAGTCTCGCTCTTGTCGCCCAGGCTGGAGTGCAGTGACACAATCTCAGCTCACCACAACCTCCGCCTCCAGTGTTCGAGTGACTCTCCTGTCTCAGCCTCCTGAGTAGATGAGATTACAGGAACCTGCCACCATGCCTGAATAACTGTTGTTTTTTTTTTTTTTTAGTAGAGACAAGGTTTCGCCATGTTGGCCACTCTGGTCTTGAGCTCCTAACCTCAGGTGATCCACCTTCCTCAGCCTCCCAAAGTGCTGGGAATACAGGTGTGAGCCACTGTGACTGGCCAGTTTTTTTTTCCATTTTTTTGAGATGAAGTATCACTTTATCACCCAGCCTGAAGTGCAATGGCACGATCTCGGCTCACTGAAACCTCAGCCTCCTGAGTAACTGGGATGAGAGGCATGCACCACCATGCCCAGCTAATTTTTTTGTATTTTTGTAGAGATAGGGTTTCACCATGTTGGTCAGGCTGGTCTTGAACTCCTGACCTCAAGTGATCCACCGCACCCGGCCTCATCATTTAAAAAAAAAAAAAAGTTGGGCATGGTGGCTCACACCTGCAATCTCAGCACTTGGGGAGGCTGAGGCGAGTGGATCACCTGAGGTCAGGAGTTCAAGATCAGCTTGGCCAACATGGTGAAACCTTGTCTCTACAAAAAATACAAAAGTTAGCCAGGCGTGATGATGCATGCCGTAGTCCCAGCTACTGGAAAGGCTGAGGCAGGAGAGTCGCTTAAACCCGGGAGACGGAGATTGTGGTGAGCCGAGATCGCGCCATTGCACTCCAGCCTGGGTAACGAGAGCGAAACTCCGTCTCAAAAAAAAAAAAAGAAAGAAAAAAGAAAAGAAAAGCAATCAGTAAGAACATCTTCTAAAATTCCTTTACTTTTTGGCTCGATACCAGTATCTAGCCCTCTATTTAGATCTCCATCTTTTATTTCTGCCAGCCTACACAGTAGTCAAGGAAAATAACAGGGATTTTTAGGTTTTTTTTTTTTTAAAGAGACAGGGTGTTGATCTGTTGTCCAGGCTAGAATGCAGTGGTGCGATCAAGGCTCACTGCAGCCTTGACCTCCCAGGCTCAAGTGATCCTCCCACCTCAGCCTCCTGAGCAGCCTCCTGGCTATAGGTATGCGCCACCATGTCCAGCTAATTTTCACATTTTTTGTGTAAGACGGGGTTTCACCATGTTACCTAGGCAGGTAGCGAACCCCTACGTCCAAGTGATCTGTCCAGCACGGCCTCCCAAAGCGCCAGGCTTACAGGCATTAGCCACCATGCCCAGCCTATCTTACTTTTTTGAGACAGGGTTTGGCTCTGTTACCTGGGCTGGAATGCAGTGGTGCAATCATAGATCACTACAGCCTTGAACTCTCACCTCGGCCTCCTGAGTAGCCAGGACTAGAAACACATACCACCACACCCAACGAATTGTTTTTCTACTTTTTTTACAGAGACAAAGTCTCACTATGTTGTCCAGGCTGGTTTAGAATTCCTGACCTCAAGCAATCCTCCCCACTTCCAAAGTGCGAGGATTACAGGTATTAGCCACCACACCCAGCCATGCAAAATAAATTCAAACAGACTTGAGAACAAAGGAATCCTGAATTATAAGAAGTTAATGGTCCAAACAGAAATATCAATTAGAGTAATTACAATTTATCCATTTTTCGAGAAGGTATTATTGAACATTGAATCTCAAAAAGCAGAATAAAGCAAACACCCTGTTAGACCATGCATTCTGGAATAAAATCACTAAAAACGACACAGGTTTTGCTAGTATTCTGGTTCAGTTCTTGGACTTGCTATGCTTGGCCTCCTTGTCCTGAACTGCTGTGTCTTTACAGTGAGCATCCCTTTACTGGAACCAATTTGACTAGTTCTCTGTTGCTTGATCAGAGAAACCAAACTCAGATACAACAGAGTATCACTGAGTTGGGGAATTCATTAAATCACACCGTTATATCAAAACAAATTTACAGGCCAGGTACAGTGGCTCATGCCTGTAATCATAGCACTTTGTGAGGCTGAGGTGGATGATCACCTGAGGTCAGCAATTCGAGACCAGCCTGGCCAACATGGTGAAACCCCATCTCTACCAAAATACAAAAAGTAGCTGGGTGCGGTGGCCAACTGATATATAAGCAAAAGGTAGCAGTCAACATAGAGAAGAGAAAGAAATGTGCTAAAAGAAGCAAAGACAAGAGACTACAGTTCCCTAAAAAAACACAGAAAGCCTCGTAGTGTTCAGGAAGCCCACATATATATTTCTTGCTCTGGGGTTCAGAGTTCTTGCTGTTCTTTCATTAAATGCCCTGAATTTTTGCTAACTAAAGTAGACTTCTATACTTTAATACTAAAACTGCCTCTGCTAAATTATTTCCTCATAAAGAGAGGCTTTTGTTCTCCTCAAGGATTTTTTGCATACAGAAACCTAGATCATGATGGCTCTATTTCACTAAAAGAGATCAGAACAATATAACCAGAATAGTTGATGCCAAGACCATTATGGAAAGGAGATACCAGTGAGAAAGTAGCAGGCAAACAGGAGAAACCTGAGCAATGAGAAGAGAATATAAGAATTAATCTAATTTGAATTTAATCATTAAAGGGAAAAAACCTACAGTATCTTCTGCACACGATTTATCTGTATTAATAACAATAACTATTACTAAGACTTACTCTGTATCTGGTCCTGATTCCATAAATACTTTATATACTTTATCATCTCTTTTAACAGTCATAACAACACAGGAGGCTGAGGCAGGTAGATCCCTTGAGCCCAAGACCAGCCTGGGCAACATGGGGAAATCCTATCTCCACTAAAAATACAAAAATTAGCCAGGCATGGTGGCGCATGTCTGTAATCCCAGCTACCTGGGGGGCTGAGGCACGAGAATAACTTGAGCCCAGGAGGGGGAGGTTGCAGTAAGCCAAGAATGTGCTGTGCTCCAGCATAGGAGACAGAACGAAACTCTGTCTCAAAGGAAAAAACAAATAAAAGTCATAACTACCCAGAAAACAGATACTATTATTCCCATTTGGTAAGAAAAGCAAGAAGCTGGCCGAGTGCAGTGGCTCATGCCTATAATCCCAGAACTTTGGGAGGCCAAGGTGGGTGGATCACCTGAGGTCGGGAGTTCCAGACCAGCTTGACCTAAATGGAGAAACCCCGTCTCTACTAAAAATACAAAATAAGCCAGGCGTGGTGGAGCATCCTATAATCCCAGCTACTTGGGAGGCTAGGCAGGAGAATCACTTGAATCCGGGAGGCAGAAGTTGTGGTGAGCTGAGATTGCACCATTGCACTCTAGCCTAGGCAACAAGGGTGAAACTCCAGCTCAAAAAAAAAGAAAAAAAAAGTTATTACAGTCCTTAGATAAAACATAGATAAGTCAACATTCTTTCCTAATTATGGGAGGGGGGGCGGAAAAACAAAAACCTCTTTTGGCATAAATGGTTGCAAACCCTATTACATGTTGTTATGAATAAATGTCTACATCATTTACGTCTATCACAACAACACTAAACACCTGGCACTATGCTGCAAAACAGACATCATTCCATTTTACGTATGAGGAAACCAAGGTTTATAGAAATTACTTGTCCAAAGTCATGTAACTGATAAAGATCCGAAATAGAATTCAAACTCAGCTTTTTTTTTTTTTTTAAGTGGAGACAGAGTCTGCTCTGTCCCCTAGGCTGGGGTACAGTGGTACGATCTCGGCTCGCCGGAACCTCCACCTTCTGGGTTCAAGCAATTCTGCCTTAGCCTCCCCGGTAGCTGGGATTACAAACACACACCACCACATCCAGCTAATTTTTGTATTTTTAGTAGAGACAGCGTTTCACCATGTTGGCCAAGCTGGTCTCGAACACTGTACCTCAGGTGATCCTCCCACCTTGGCCTCCCAAAGTGCTGGAATTACAGGTGTGAGCCACTACACTCAGCCCAAACTTAGCTCTCTACGCCTTTTACTACTTCTTCCTATCGTCATCAAAGGCAAGAGCAGACCAGACAAGGTGGCTCACACCTCTGCATGGCCAGTACTTTCCAAGCCTAGGCAGAAGGATCACTTGAGGCCAGGAGTTCAAGTTCAGCCTGGGCGGTACAAAGCACAACTCTCATCTCTACAAAAAATATGTTCAGGCAAACAACCTCCTTCCCAGTCAGGGCAGACAGCTAAAAGTGGGATTGGACAGCAGGAGAGGCAGGAATTCAGAGTGCTCTGGGGCCTCAAGTTCCCCAACGGGGAGTCACTCGCTGTTCTGTTTTGAAGAATGCTGTAAAGTTCCTGGCTATACATGAGGACACGTTTAGGTCTTTGGAGCCATACTTAGAGTACACGAAGGGTAGGAAAAACCACACATGGTAAAGAACTAACATCAAGACTAGGCCTAAAATACACTGATGTGGGTGGTTCAGCTCAAGGGCAGTTGTATAATGATTATAATGAAGAAGAGTATGCTTGTTCTATTTTAGATGAAGATAAGAGTAATTGATGAGTCAGATAACCATATGAGAGAAGGTGAAGATACTGTTGATTACCATGGTTGTGGTTTCTTCCCTAAACACTGGTTTCACATAGTGTTTCTGCTGAGAACAGGTACCAATCAATGTATTGTCCAAAAGACTTACAACAAGGAGTTATGGTTAGAAGAAACTAGAAGACAGTATTTGGTGTGAGATTTTTCACTCTTTATGAAGCCACAATATCCTACAAGGAAAAATCATGCATCAACTGCTCAGCAATAAACCAGAAGAGCTAGAAAATAACATAGATCAAATCTTGAAATAAACTGAGCAGTGGATCAAAGATCATAAAACTTGGCTTGTAACAGTAGCCATTTGCTGGGCATGGTGCCTTACTCCTATAATCCCAGCACTTTGGGAGGCCGAGGCAGGTGGATCACCCGAGGTCGGGAGTTTGAGACCAGCATAACCAACATGGAGAAACCCCATCTCTACAAAAAATTAAAAAATTAGCCATACCTTAGTGCTACGATGATTTGTCTTATCTCCCTTCAGCATCTAGCACAGTACCAAAAACATGACAGGCACTACATACAAATACTTATAATGTGAGAAACTGTCCTTAGTCATACAAATAGTAAAATAGCAGAAATAGTACTTCCAGAGCCAGGTTCTTTAAGATGATTCTTATCATTCTTTAAAATACACACATGGCCAGATGGATCACCTGAGTTTGGGAGTTCCAGACCAGACTGACCAACATTGAGAAACACCATCTCTACTAAAAATACAAAATTAGCCAGGCATGGTGGCGATGTAATCCCAGCTATTCAGGAAGCTGAGGCGGGAGAATCGCTTCAACCCGGGAGGCAGAAGGTGAGGTGAGCCAAGATTGTGCTACTATACTCCAAGCCTGGGCAACAATAGTGAAAATCCATCTCAAAAAAATAAAATAAAACACACACACACACACACACACACACACACACACACACACACACACACACACAACTTTACCTTGCTTTGACTTTTCTGGACATTTGAAAATATGTAATATGGATTTGATTAATATTCATGCCCTTTGATCTTGTTAATTCCACTTCTAGGAATTTAACCTAAGCAAATAATGGAAAAATACGGGCACAGGTTGTTAACAAAGATCTTTAACCTGGTACTGTAATAGGAAACAGGGAAACAGTCTAAATATAGCAATAATGATTAAACAAAGTATATATTTATTTAGAGAATTTACACAGCCACTTAAAATGTTTTAAAATTTTATATTAATTTTTTTTCTTTTTTTGAGACAACATCTAATTCTGTTACCCAGGCAGGAATGCAGTGGCAGGAACACAGCTCACTACAGCCTTGACCTGCACCAGGTTCAAGCAGTCCTCCCACTTCAGCCACCTGAGTAGCTGAGACTACAGGTGTATGCCACCATGCCTAGCTGACTTTTTTATTTTTTTGTAGAGATGAGGTCTCCCCATTACCCAGGCTAAAAAATTTTAAACACAGAAAAAAGAATGTATGTGTAAGGACTCTAACATAGGCTACGGATGGGTGTATACAAAAAGATGTATTAGGGCCGGGCGCGGTGGCTCACACCTGTAATCACAGGACTTTGGGAGGCCCAGGTGAGCGGATCACGAGATCAGGAGATCAAGACTATCCCGGCCAATATGGTGAAACCCCGTCTCTACTAAAAATACAAAAATTAGCTGGGTGTGGTGGCACATGCCTGTAATCTCAGCTACTCGGAAGGCTGAGGCAGGAGAATCACTTGAACCAGCAAGTTGGAAGGTGCAGTGAGCCGAGATCACACCACTGCACTCCAGCCTGGAAACAGAGTGAGACTCCATCTCAAAAAAAAAAAAAAAAAAAACAAAGATATGTTAGAGTGAGGCCAGTGACTCACATCTGTACCAGCAGTTTGGGAAGCTGAGGCAGGCGAATCACCTGAGGTCTAGAGTTTAAGGCCAGCCTGGCCAACATGGCAAAAACCCTGTCTCTACTAAATATACAAAAATTAGCCAGGTGTGGTGGTGTACACTTGTAATCCCAGCTACTTGGGAGGCTGTGGCAGGAAAATCACTTGAACCTAGGAGGCAGAGGCTGCAGTGAGCCAAGACCACGCCACTGCACTCTAGCCTGGGTGACACAGCAAGAATCCATCAAAAATAAAACAAAAAACAAAAAAACAAAAAATAACCTCATAACCATAATATAGGAGTGAAAATGTATCCGTTTTAAAAAATATATATACATATATACATGGCTAGACACGGTGGCTCACACCTGTACTCCCAGAACATAAATAAGTAAAGGCAGGAGGATCTTTTGAGGCCAGGAGTTTGAGACCAGCTTGGGCAACATAGTGAGACTCTATCTCTAAAAATAAAAAATATTAAAACAAAATACATAAACTGTGTCTTATCACTGAAGATTCTGATTCAGTAGGTCTGGACTTAAGCCCAAGAATCTCTCTCTCTCTCTCCTCTCTCTCTCTCTCTCTCTCGTTTTTAAAATAAAGACAATATGCTGCCCCATAAGCCCCATGCTATGATGCCCCAGCTATTCTTGAACTCCTAGGCTCACGTGATCCTCCCACCTTGACTTCCCAAAGGGCTAGGATTACAGTCGTGAGCCAACATGCCGAGCCAAGAATTGCTTTACTGAAACAGCTTCGAAGCACTGGATGGTGAGGGGAAAAGTAAATATTAAACTCCAATACAGGAAGCTAAAAGCTTCAATAAGATGTATACAACATACAATAGTGGCATCAAAGGCAGGCACACAACCTTGGAGAAAAGTGGGAGTAAAGAATGTTTACCAGAGATGAAGCTACATTACTGAAGCTTGAAAGATGAGGAAAAGGCTATGTGGATGAGGAAAAGGCCAGGTGAATGAGGAGGGTTGGGGATTCCAAGTCAAGAAAACTACATAAATAAAAACAGCACTAGTATGCTGAGAAACTGCACAAACTATAAAAATAGCATGGGTATTCACAAAGCTGCAAATACTTCACTACAGTTGAAATGGAGCACTAGTAAGGACTGGAGAGGCAAGCTGGGCATGCGATAGCAAGTGGCTATAGCGCCAGCTACACAAGAGGCTGGAGCAGGAGAACTGCTTAAGTCCAGGAGTTCAGGTCCAGCCTGGACAACACCGTGAGATCCCATCTCTAAAACTATTAATAAATTTCAAATTAAAATATATGATATCTTTTAAAAAAATAGCATGAAAGGCCTCTTATGCCATGAGGAGCTCTGAAGTTATCCCAAAAGCAATAGGAAAGAAAACACACAAGCACGTGCTAAAGGGTGAGACATAAGCAGTTTTAATCTTCATAACATCAATTTGGCGGCAGCACACACAATCGCTACGAGAAAGAAAAGGGGAGACGCAGGAAAGCCAGTGAGAAGATAATTGAACATCAATCTCCAGGCAAGAAACATGAGCCTATGAAATAAAGCAACATAGGTATAATCTTGAAACTATGGTAGGCAGGAACTGAAGGCAGAAATCTAGGATAGCTCCTAGTATGCCATGAATGGACATATCATCAATAGAAACAGAATACAGTACAGGAACTGAAGGAAATAAATTCAATTTTGAATAGCATCATGACATTCACTGAGCACCTAGGAAAACTAAACTCTTAGGCTTTTCTTTTTTTTTTTTTTTTAATAGATATGGAGATCTTACTATGTTGCCCCAGCTGTTCTCTAACTCCAAGGCTCAACTAAAGTGACTCTCCCACCTTGGCCTCCCAAAATGCTAGGATTACAAGCATGAGACATCACAGCCAGCCAAAAAAAGGTAATGTTTTTAAAAGAAAAACTCTGGGAAAAAAATAAAATAAATACTCTATTTTGATATAGCTTGGATGTTTGTCCCCTCCAAATCTCATCTGAAATATGACTTCCAATGTTGGAGGTGAGCCTTGTGTGTAGTTTGTGACTCATGGGGACTGATCCCTCATTAACTGCTTGATACCCTCCCCATGGTAATGAATGAGTTCTCACTCCGTCAATCCACACAAGAGCTGGTTGTTTAAAAGTGTCTGGAACTGGGCGTGGTGACTCACGCCTATAATCCCAGCACTTTGGGAGGCCGAGGAAGGTGGATCACCTGAGGTCAGGAGATCAAGACCAGCCTGGCCAATAGGGCAAAACCCCATCTCTACTAAAAATACAAAACTTAGCCAGGTGTGGTGGCACACGCCTGTAATCTGAGCTACCAGGAGACTGAGGCAGGAGGATGGCTTGAACCCAGCAGGTAGAGGTTGCAGTGAGCTGAGATCGTGTCACACTGTACTCTAGCCTGGGCAATAGAGCAAAACTCCGTCTCAAAAAAAAAAAAGTGTCTGGAACCTCTTCTCTCTCCAGCTCCCTCTCTGATCATGTGACACATGTGCTTCCCACTGTGCCTTCTGCCATGAGTAGAAGTGTCCTGAGGCCTCACCAGAAGCAGATGCTGTACCTTACTTCCTGTACAGTCTGCAAAACTGTGAGACAAATAAACTTCTTTTTGTTATAAATTGCCCATTCTCCTATATTCCTTTATAGAAACAGAAAATAGACTAACATACTTTTTTAAAACAAAATGAGAATGATAAAAATGTACATACAGTACTGGGTGGTTCAAATCATGTAAAAATATTAGAACAGTACCAGGACACACCTTATGATTACTCATTATTACTTATACAGAAAGGAAGTAATACAAAAATAAAATTATTTCTAGGCCAGGTGAGGTGGCTCACGCCTGTAATCCCAGCACTTTGGGAGACCAAGGCAGGTGGATCATCTAAGGTCAGGAGTTCCAAACCAGTCTGGTTAACATGGTTAGAACCTGGACTCTATTACAAAAATTAGCCAGGTGTGGTGGCATGTGCCTGTAATCCCAGCTACTCAGAAGGCTGAGGCATGAATCGCTTGAATCCAGAAGGCATAGTGCAGTGACCTGAAATTGTGCCACTGCACTCCAGCCTGCGTAACAGACTCTGTCTCAAAAAAAAAAAAAAAACACACATAAATAAAATTACCTCTAGATTTCACTGGTTACATACACCCAACCTATTTCAGCATATCTACTAACTTCTTTTTTTTTTTTTAGATGGGAGGTTCACTCTCGTCACCCAGGCTGGAGTGCAATGGCTCGATCTCGGCTCAACCTCCACCTCCCAGGTTCAAGCAATTCTCCCTCCTCAGTGTCCAGAGTAGCTGGGATTACAGGTGAGCGCCACCATACCTGGCTAATTTTTGTATTTTTAGTAGAGATGGGGTTTCACCATGTTGGCCAGGCTGGTCTCAAACTCTTGACCTCAGGTGGTGATTCACCTGCCTCAGCCTCCCAAAGTGCTAGGATAACAGGAATGAGCCACCACACCCAGCCAGGTGCTTTTAAATACATACAATAACCATGACTAGGTTAATGAACTGTCCCCTTGTTAAAATTCTTAAGGAACTTGCTTTAACAAAGAACAATTGTCATCAGCAGATCAATCAACTATACATTCATTGCATCTAAAGAGTTTCAGAGCTCACTGACACCTGTTCTCTATAGCTTAAGCACTCCTCTTCCCAGGGCTGTTAACAAGTTTATTTACAGTGTTAGCCTGCAAATACTTCCTTCAAAGAGAAAAGAAAGTAGTCATTAGCTCCAGTAAAAATGTGTGGCTTGGAAAAACTCCAAATCCACAGTGTAAGTTGTAGATAAAGTAATCCTCCCATGCCGTTTCTTTTTTTTTCTTTTTTTGAGACTGAGTCTTGCTCAGTGCAACCTCTGCCTTCCAGGTTCAAGTGGTTCTACCACCTCAGCCTAATGAGTAGCTAGGATCACAGGGACTGCCTCTACACTCAGCTAATCTGTTGTATTTTTATTAGAGATGGGGTTTCATTTCATCATATTAGCCAAGATGGTCTCAATCTCCTGACCTCGAGATCCACCTGCCTCGACCTTCCAAAGTGCTGGGATTACAGGCATGAGCCACTGTGCCAGCCCCATCTCCCTTTTCTAATGAGCACTGGCCCTGCTGAAGAAATTTGTAATTTTTGTATATGTATACTACAGATTGATGCACTCTTTCAAATCTGAAAAATGAAACCATGTCTACGAAAAAATCTTGAACACAAATGTTCACAGCAGCATTATCCATCATAGCAAAAAAAAAAAAAAGAAAAGTAAAAGGCTCATCAACTGATAAATGGATAAATTAAATGTAGCAGATCTATACAATGAAATATGCATAAAGAAGAAGAAATGATGTACTGATAAATGCTACATACAACACAGATGAATCCTTAAAACGTTATGCTAAGTGAAAGAAGGCAGTCACAAAACACCATTCAAGTATATCCAGAATAGGCAAACAAAGACAGAAAGTGGACTGGTGACTGCTACTGGGTAAAGGACTGTTGGGATAGCGGAATATTCTAAAACTGATGATGATGATACTTGCACAATTACGAATACAATAAAAACTATTGAATTATACACTTTATTTTTTTATTTTTTAAGACAGAGTCTTGCTCATCACCCAGGCTGGAGTGCAATGGTGAGATTTCGGCTCACTGCAACCTCTGCTTCCTGGGATCAAGCGATTCTCCTGCTTCCACTTCTTGAGTAGCTGCGATTACCAGCACCCACCACCACATCTGGCTAATTTTCTTTTGCATTTTTAGTAGAGATGGGGTTTCACCACGTTTGCCACACTGGTCTTGAACTCCTGACCTCAGATGATCCACCTTCCTTGGCCTCCCAAAGTGCTGGAATTTACAGACATGAGCCACTATGCCTGGCCAAAGCAACTATTTTTTAAAATTCTTTAACATGGCTCACACCTATAATCCCAGCACTTTGGGACGTCAAGGCAGGAGGACTGCTGAAGGCCAGAAGTTCAAGACAAGCCTGGGCAACACAGTGAGACCCAATTTGTACAAAATAATAATTAACAAATAAAAGTAAATTTAAAAATTTTGGGGCCCCAATTTCCACGAACCTAGAACAGTGTTCCTGAGACTCATAAAAATATTTAGGCAATTCAACAATAAAAGAGCACTTACTGGCCTGGCACGGTGGCTCACACCTGTAATCCCAACACTTTGGGAGACCAAGGCAGGCAAATCATGAGGTCCGGAGTTCTAGACCAGCCCAGCCAGCATGGTGAAACCCCATCTCTACTAAAAATACAAAAAATTAGCTGTAATCCCACTAGGGAGGCTGAAGCAGGAGAATTTCTTGAACCCAAGAGGCAGAGGTTGCAGTGAGCCAAGATCATGCCACTGCACTCCAGCCTGATCAACAGAGTGAGACTCTTGTTTCAAAAAGAAAAAAAACCTATCCACAGTTTACAAAGCACTTCAACCACACCTGTAACTGAAATTCAAAATAGAACTCTTCCTAACTGCTGTTTTCTTCCTTTAAGTAAGAATCTCAGGATTCATTATGCTTCCCTCATTTCTTTAGCCACCAGGACCATCAGGGTAAATTCTATAACCCATTATTCTGGTACATATTTCTAAATTGACTCCAATTCATTTTCCCATATTCCCACAGTTACTTCTCACTACCACCTATCATACAACTTTACTAATTTCACATCAAAAACCTTTGGAGACTGGGCACCACGGCTCACTCCTGTAATCCCAGCACTCCGAGAGGCCTAGGAGGGTGGATCACCTGAGATTAGGAGTTCAAGACCAGCCTGGCCAACATGGCAAAACCACATCTCTACTAAAAATACAAAAATGAGCTGGGCATGGTCGTACATGCCTGTAATCCCAGCTACTCAGGAGGCTTAGGCAGGAGAATCACTTGAACCCAGGAGGCAGAGGCTGCAGCAAGCCAGGATGATGCCACTGCACTCCAGCCTGGGTGATGGAGTGAGACTCCGTCTCAAGAAGAAAAAAACAGAGCAACAACAACCAAAAAAAAAAAAAACACCCACACACACAAAAAAAACAAATTGGAGGCCGGGTGCGGTGGCTCAAGCCTCTAATCCCAGCACTTTGGGAGGCCGAGGTGGGTGGATCACGAGGTCAAGAAATCGAGACCATCCTGGTCAACACGGTAAAACCCCGTCTCTACTAAAAATACAAAAAATTAGCTGGGCATGGTGGCGCGTGCCTGTAATCCCAGCTACTCAGGAGGCTGAGGCAGGAGAATTGCCTGAACCCAGGAGGCAGAGGTTGCGATTAACCAAGATCGTACCATTGCACTCCAGCCTGGGTAACAAGAGCGAAACTCCAACTCAAAAAAAAAAATTGGCCGGGCACAGTGGCTCATGCCCATAGTCCCAGCACTTTGGGAGGCCGAGGCAGGTGGATCACTTGAGGTCAGGAGTTCGAAATAGCCTGGCCAACATGGTGAAACTCTGTCTACTAAAAATAGAAAAAGCAGCCAGGAGTGGTGGCACGTGCTTGTACTCCCAACTACTCGGGAGGCTGAGGCATGATTACCTCTTGAACCCGGGAGGTGTAGGTTGCAGTAAGCTGAGATCAAGCCACTGCACTCCAGCCTAGGCAACAGAGTGAAACTCAGTCTCATTTAAAAAAAAAAAAAAAAAAGGCCAGGCACAGTGGCTCACGCTTATAATTCCAACACTTTGGAAGGCTGAGGCGGGTGATCACAAAGTCAAGAGATCAAGATCATCCTAGCTAACACAGTGAAACCCCGTATCTACTAAAAATACAAAAAACAATTAGCCGGGCATAGTGGCATGCATCTGTAGTCCCAGCTATCCAGAAGGCTGAGGCAGGCAAACTGCTTGAACCCAGGAAGCAGAGGTTGCTGTGAGCCGAGACTGCACCACTTCACTCCAGCCTAGGTGAGGAAGGAGACCCAGGCATCTGGGATCAACTTCCCCTTTGACTGCCACTCTGCGTTTCAATAGAAGAAAAGGCTGACCAACTGGCACCTCCTGATTCACCTTCCTGTAGGTGGCAGGCTTGGTTGGGGAAACTCTCCGGAAGACAGTTTTTACTTAAAACAAGATCAAACCCAGAAACCTTTTTACATGTGAGTCCTAAAACTGTAAACCCTAAACCTTTTCACTGTAAACCAGAAACTTTTTAACATGTGATTCCTAAAACTGTAAACCCGAAACCCTTTCATATGTGATTTCTAAGGCTGTAAACCTAAAAGTCTTCCATGTGTAATATCTAAAGTAGAAGCCTATATAAAGGGAGAACCTTCCTTTGTTAAACGAGCTGAATTTAGACAAATTATTTCTCAGCTCCCGGCTGTAATAAACTCCTTCCTTCCCTATTCAGTGTTCAAGGGCTCTGTTTCCCGCCGCTCCTGCTACATTTTTTGTGTTGGCCACATTTTTGGTGAGTTGGCCAGGAAGTGAGTCTCGGATAGCAGATGGTGGGGCGTGGGGCGTGGGGGGGGGGGGGTCTCTCACGCGTTTGCCTAGCCCTGTGGAGCATCCCTGCGGGGGTTCCCATCTGCTAAAGCTACACAAATCGTGAGAGCACTCCTGGGCAGGTATTTGCCCGGTGGAAAAGCCTCGCTGGAGCTGAGCAGGGAGGCCCCGCAGTGTGGATCCACCCAGTGGCTGAACACAGAAGGAACTTAATCCAGGGGAAGAAGAGTGCTTAATCCAGGGGAAAATAGCCCACCCCATTTTGGGTGGAAGCGTGGCCTAATCGCCCACAGGTGCCAGATTTGGCACTTTTGAACGTGGAGCTCGCTCTCTCTGTGGAAGCTTGTGAAAGGACTGAAGTAAATGTAAATCGGAAAGAGCTCCGTGCTGCCTCTTGCTGTGCGGGAACTGTTGTAAGTGAACAAACATTCTCCTAACTGTGGGAATTGTTTCTTTGGAGTTTTATTAAGGGTCACTCCCATAGCAAGCCCACCCCTTTAAAGACAATGCTAAAAAATTTCAAAAAGGAATTTTGTGGGAATTATAAAGTAACTATGACACGGGAAAAATTATGGACTTTATGTAAGGTAAATTGGCCATCATTTAAGGTAGGTTGGCCCCCAAAGGGGACCCTAGACAGGTCTCTTGTCTCCAAAGTAAGGCATAAAGTTATATGCAGCGAGCTAGAACACCTCAATCAATTTCCTTACATAGATTCGTGGTTGCAGTTAGTTTTAAACCTTCCAAAGTGGTTGAGAGGGCAGACAGCATCTATTTTAGTGGCCAAGGGACAGATTGCTAGAAACCAACATCCCCTCCCCCACCCCACCCTCTGCCCCCAGCCCCCACCCCACAGAGAGGCACAGACTCCTAAGGTTCTGGCAGCTCCAAGTTTTTAATACCAAGGAGCCACAAGCTCTCACTAACCTACTGCAAACAATTATTCAGACTCATAACCCCAGGAATGGGCATGCGTCTGTAATCCCAGCCATCCAGGAGGCTGAGGCAGGCAAATTGCTTGAACCCAGGAGGCAGAGGTTGCTGTGAGCTGAGAGCACACCATTTCACTCCAGCCTAGGCAAAAGGGTGAAACTTCATCTCAAAAAAAAAAAAAAAAACCTTTTGAAATTAAACAAGGTAAAGATACATCATAAATATCTCTACAAGTTGCCATTTCAGAGGCATATATAATCAAGTACCATTCAGCATTAGAGAAGAGCATCTGACTGAACATTTTTTTTTGAGATGGAATCTTGCTCTGTTGCCCAGGCTGGAATGCAGAGGTGCAAAGTCTGCTCACTACAATCCCTGCCTCTTGGGTTCAAGCGATTCTCCTGCCTCAGCCTCTCAAGTAGCTGGGACTACAGGCGCCCACCACCACGCCAGGCTAATTTTTGTATTTTTCGGTAAAGACAGGTTTTCACCATGTTGGCCAGGCTGATCTCCAACTCCTGATCTCAGGTGATCTGCCCATCTCGGCCTCCCAAAGTGCTGGGATTACAGGCCTGAGCCACTGCACCCGGCCGAACTGTTTTTGTTCACACTGGAACAAGATTAATTCTTAAAGTCATAGTCAGGCTGGGCACTGTGGTTCACACCTGTAATCTCAACACTTTGCAAGGCCAAGGCAGGAGGTTTCCTTGAGACCAGTTTAAAATCAGCCTGGACAACATGGTGAAACCACGTCTATTAAAAATACAAAAATTATCTGGGCATAGTGTTGCACTCCTGTAATCCCAGCTACTCAGGAGGCTGAGGCACCAGAATCACTTAAACCCAGAAGCAGGAGGTTGTAGTGAGCCAAGATCATGCCACTGTGTGACAGACTGAGAGTCTGTCTCAAAAAAAAAGTTATAATTGAAGGTTTGCCGATGATTCTTTTGACCAAGTACATAATGTTAAGCTTTGTGAATTCCAAGTATAATGAAAAGGCTCTAAGAGTACATGCATTAAGAGAAAACAAAATATAAAAAATGGATTATTCAGTTTTAACACATTAACTAAATGCTACTAGCACAAATGCTAAGGTACCTAAGCAATCTACCCAGGAAGACAAGATTCACTGTCTAAGAGAGTCCCTCAGCAGGTACAACAGAAAAAGACTTCCAGGGAACATCAAGACACCCCAGTTTGGGAAATACTTGGGCACCCTCCCAGTTTAACAGAGTAGTTCCTGTTAATTACAAGTTATAAATATTAACTATAGCTCTTTCCTTTTGCCTCACTACCCTCCTGAGAGCAAGATGGGTCACCAGCAGCTCTACTGGAGCCACTCACAATAATTCAGCCAGGGTTCTCAATCTTGTTGCGTATGCTCAGACCAGCAAGACCTGACCCAAATTATGGCCTCCATATGCATCACCACTGTTTCCATCAGTAAATGAAGAAAATGGGTTTCATTAAGTTGGGATACATGAAGTTGGATGAAGTGACCTTCCTTGAATGGATTTTCCAAATCATTCACCCAATGAAAGAAACCACGCTAGCTCTTTGCACATACAATAAAAATAAAATTTTTAAAACCCTTCAAAAAAAAAGATTAACAGCACTGGAGAGTTAAGAATGGTTGACACATCAGAGGTGGGTGTCAGAATACCATTGTAAGATGGCCACACCAAGTGAAAGAAAGAGAGGGTGCAAGTGAAGTCAAAATATATTCATCCACTGACTCTTGTCTAGCTCTCTGGGGTTATCTCCTATAGGCTGTCCATCTATGGTGGATACTGATATATCCTTGTGCTAAAAGAATACAAGCAAAGTGAGTAAGCTCTGTGGAATTGTCCTCCAAATTTCCCTTCCCCCAGGGCAGAGCTTCTACCCATCTCTGTCCCTCATAATCCAGTACAGAGGCTACAGTTCAATCAACTTTAAAGTGTTTTGCCCTATTTCATCAACCACTTTATCCCACAGCAATTTACAGAGAAAACAGATTTCATAATACAAGAATAAAACACTCTCAACTGAAATTTTCAATGTTACTTGGGAAAAAAAAAATCTAAAGGTATAAAAATTACTGTTAAAATAACATTTTTAAATACACAATTCATTTGGGTGGGAAGATGTGTTTCCTACTGTTTCCTAGTATTTGTTTTTTATAATTTCCTTTTTCTTTTTTTTTCTTCAAAGAAACAAGATCTTACTCTCACACAGGCTGGAGTACCTGAACTCCCTGGGCTCAAGCAATCCTCCCACCTCAGCCTCCTGAGTAGGACTACAGGCATGTGCCACCATCCCCAGCTAATTTTCTTTTTATTATAGAGACAGGGTCTCACTATATGGCCCAGGCTGCTCTCAAACTCCTGGCCTCAAGCAATCCTCAGCCTCGTGAGTATCTGAGATTAGAGGCAGGAGCCAACAATGTACCCAGCTTTGTCTTCCAGTATTTTGATCCATGTCCATTATACATATTTTTCTTTCTTGTTTTTTTTGAGACGAAGTTGTACTCTGTCACCAGGCTGGAGTGCAGTGGAGCAAATGCAGCTCACTGCAACCTCTGCCTCCCAGGTTCAAGCAATTCTCATCCCTCAGCCTTTCAAGCAGCTGAAATTACAGGCACTTGCCACAACAGCTGGCTACTTTTTGTATTTTTAGTAGAGATGGAGTTTCACCATGTTGCCCAGCTTGGTCTCCAACTCCTGACTTCAGGTTACCCACTCACCTCGGCCTCCCAGAGTGCTGGCATTACAGGCATGAGGCCAGCCTGAAATCAAACTTAAGTATTTTTAAAACCAGTTAGGCCCAGTGCAGTGGCTTACGCCTATAATCCCAACACTTTGGGAGGCTGAGGCGGGCAGATCGCTGGAGGTCAGAAGTTCGAGACCAGCCTGACTAACATGGAAAAACCCTGTTTTTACTAAAAATACCAAAATTAGCCAGGCACAGTGGTGCATTCCTGTAATCCCAGTTACTCAGGAGTCTGAGGCAGGAGAATCACTTGAACCCAGGAGGTGGAGGTTGCCATGAGCCAAGATCGCTCCATTGCACTCCAGCCTGGGCAACAAGAGCGAAATCCCATCTCAAGGAAAAAAAAACACGATCAGTCATGATTAGGCACGGTGGCTCACACCTATAATCCCAGCACTTTGAGAGATCAAGTTGGGTGGATCACTTGAGCCCAGGAGTTGGAAACCAGCCTGGGCAACATGGCAAGACCCTATCTCTAGTAAAAAAAAAAATAAGACATGTATTTGATCACAGCTTAAAGAGGTAATTATTAAAAGAGGGGGAAACTTGTCTAGGCTCAGTGGCTCATGCCTGTAATCCCAGTACTTTGGGAGGCCAAGGTGGGCAAATCACCTGAGGTCAGAAGTTCAAGACCAGCCTAGCCAATGTGATAAAAGCCTATCTCTACAAAAATACAAAATTTACCCAGGCATGATGGCAGGTGCCCGTAATCCCAGCTACTCGGGAGGCTGAGGCAGGAGAATCACTTGAACCTGGGAGGCAGGGGTTGTAGTGAGCCCAGATGGAGCCACTGAACTCAGCCTGGGCAACAGAGCAAGAATCCATCTCAAAAAAACAGGAAAAAACTCAACCACTAAGAGGATTTGCTACATCAAACAGGAAAATCCTAACTTCAAAAGGTAAACTTTCTTTTTGTTTTTCTGAGATGGAGTCTCACTCTGTCACCCAGTATGGAGTGCAGTGGCACAATCTTGGCTCACTTTAATCTTCGCCTCCCAAGTTCAAGTAGTTCTCCTGCCTCAGCCTCCTGAGTAACTGGGATTATAGGTGCATGCCACCACGCCCAGCTGATAGTTTTGTATCTTTAGTAGAGACGGGGTTTCACCATTTTGGCCAGGCTAGTTTCAAACCCCTGATCTCTAGTGATCTGCCCACCTTGGCCTCCCAAAGTGCTGGGATTACAGATGTGAGCAACCAGGCCTGGCCTCTTTTTTTTTTTTTTTTTCCAGTCAGGGTCTCACTCTGTCACACAGAATGGAGTGCAGTTGACAGGTTCTAGCTCACTGCAACCTACACCTGCTGGGCTCAAGTGATCCTCCCACCTCAGCCCTCCAAGCAGCAGGGACCACAGGCACAGTACCACCACACCTGGCTAATTTCTGAATATTTTGTAGAGCCGAGGTTTCACCATGTTGTCCAGGCTCCTCTTGAACCACTGGGTTCAAATCATCTGCCTGGCCTGGCCTCCCAAAGTACTGGAATTACAGGCATGAGCCACTGCATCCAGCCAAAAGATGAAAAACTTTTTAATGTAAGTCTGAAAGTGGGCCAGGAATGGTGGCTCATGCCTATAATCCCAGCACTTAGGGAGGCCAAGGCAGGTGGATCACCGAGGTCAGGAGTTCCAGGCTTGCCTACCCAAGATGATGAAACCTCTTTTCTACTAAAAATACAAAATTAGCCAGGTGTGCCAAGTGTGGTGGCTCACACCTGTAATTCCAGCACTTCAGGAGGCCGAGGCAGGCAGATCACCTGAGGTCAGGAGTTCAAGACCAGTCTGACCAACATAGAGAAATCCTGTCTCTACCAAAAATATAAAAATAGCCAGACAATAGTACATGCCTGTATTCCCAGCTACTCGGGAGGCTGAGTCAAGAGAATCGCTTGAACCCAGGAAACAGAGGTTGTAGTGAGCCGAGCTCACACCACTGCACATCAGCCTGGGCAACAAGAGCAAAACTCCGTCTCAAAAAAAAAAAATTGGCCGGGTGCAGTGGCTCACACCTATATTCCAGCACTTTGGGAGGCCAACGCGGGCAGATCACCTGAGGTAGGGAGTTTGAGACCAGCCTGACCAACATGGAGAAACCCCATCTCTATTAAAAATACAAAAAAAAATTAGCCAGGCATGGTAGCGCATACCTGTAATTCCAGCTACTCAGGAGGCTGAGGATTGAACCTGGGAGGCAGAGGTTGCAGTGAGCTGAGACTGCACCACTGCACGCCAGCGTGGGCAACAAGAGTGATACTCCATCTCAAAAAAAAAAAAAAAAAAAAATTTAAAAAGTGGTGGTGCACGCTTGTAGTCATAGCTTCTCAGGTGGCTGAAGCAAGAAAATTACTTGAGCCCAGGAGGCAGAGGTTGCAATGAGCTGAGATCTCACCACTGCACTTCAGCCTGGACTACAGAACAAGAGTTCATCTGTTTTTTTTTATTTTGTCACACATCACAATCTGATTTTTTTGTTGTTTGTTTGAGAGTTCATCTCAAAAAAAGGAGTCTGAGCCAGACGAGGTGGCTCACACCTATAATCCCAGCACTTTAGGAGGCCAAGGCAGAAAGATCACCTGAGGCCAGGAGTTCAAGACCAGCCTGGCCAACATGGTGAAACTCATCTCTACTACCAATAGAAAAATTAGCCAGGCATGGTGGTGTATGCCTGTAGTCCCAGCTACTCGGGCAGCTGAGAATCACTTGAACCCAGGAGGCAGAGGTTGCAGTGAGCCAAGATTGTGCCACTGCATTCCAGCCTTGGATGACACAGCGAGACCCTGTCTCAAAAAAAAAAAAGGAGTTTGAGACCAGCCTGAGCAACATGGCAAAACCCCATCTCTATAAAAAAATACAAAGATGAGCTAGGTGTGGTGGCATGCACTTGTGGTCCCAGCAAAGGGAGGCTAAGGCAGTAGAATTGCCTGAGCCGGGGAGGCAGAGGTTGCAGTGAGTGCAGATAGTGCCCGTTGCACTCCAGCCTAGGCAACAGGAGTGAAACTCTTTCTCCATAAATAAATAAATAAAGTATAAAAGTGATTGCTCTTAAATGGTAGTAATTATAAGAGAAATAAAATATCTGGTATGATAAAGAGTCTCCCCGACCCCAACACTACTGGCATCACAGCCTGTGATATTCTTTACTTCATTAGTTCACTGGTGAAAATATCCTGCCAATTTGATCTTAAATTCTGTTCCATTATGCCAAAGGGCCATTAAAAAAAAGGCAAATGCAGGGTAGAATGAGTTGGCAATAGGATCACTTTATATTGAGTCATTCTGTCTGTACGGAGATAAGTTTCCCACAGTACCACTTAGAACACACATGTAATAAAAAACAGAACTGAAGAAAAATAAACTTTGGCATTTACTGCTTTTGGAAGTTGGTGGGCTGGACTCCTGCAATTAGAGGAGAATGGTCGACATTTATACTCAGCTCATTATCAAGTTTACAATCTCTAAATTACAAGCAAAATTATGGCAAAACAATTCTTTGGCCTGTAATGTCCTACTTGGTTGCAATAGTTTTGTCTGGTTTATCTTGCCTAAGGAAGCAGAAATAGGTTAGAACATGGACACTGGAATCAAAGACTGATTTCAAAAACCAGGTTTTACCTGGTAACTAAGCTTCAGTTTCTCACTTTTCAAAAAAGGGTATCTGGCCAGGTGCAGTGACTCACACCCGGAATCCCAACACTTTGGGAGGCCGAGGTGGGTAGATCACCAGGTCAGGAGTTGAGACCAGCTTGGCCAACACAGTAAAACCTCGTCTCTACCAAAAATACAAAAATTAGCCAGGTGTAGTGGCGGGCACCTATAATTCCAGCTCCTCAGGAAGCTGAGGTGGGAGAATCACTTGAACTTGGGAGGCAAAGGTTGCAGTGAGCCGAGACCACAGCATTGCACTCCAGCCTTCTTTTGAGACTGAATCTTACTCTGTGACAGAGTAAGACTGTCTCAAAAAAATAAAGGGTATTTATCTTCTTCATAAAATTGCTATAAGGATTAAATACAGGAAATACAATAGCCCAATGCCTAGAACATAATTAATATTTCCATTATCATCAGTGGTTCTCAATCTCTTTTCCACTCTGCCCCACGTGACAGATCAGGCTCCTATCAGTAACAGTGGCTAACAAGGGCAGAGATTCTCCACCCAGAGCTATGCCCCTTTGCTCTTCAATTATACTACCCTCACCAGAGCTGCCTATTCAAGTGGCATCTACCTGTTGCCATGTGTTTCCCAGCAGGATGGCTGAGCTGTAAGATCCACTCCTTTACCTGAGAGCAAAACTGAAGAACCTCTGGTCTTCCCTCATTCAACAGGAAAGTTTCATAATACCTCCTGGAAAAGGGGCATGAAAAACACAACAGACTCTGCTCTAGAACAGTCCAGTCCAGAAGGTGAGAACAACACTAAAACTAGTACAATACACTATAATGATTATAGAAAAGTAATCTGTGGGTGGTCCACAACTGCAACATACCAACTACCCGGAGTTCCATAATGTTATTCATTAACATTAATGTGTCCAAGTGTCCAGGGGGTTCAAGTGACCAGCCCAAAGAATTGTGTCCAGCCCAAAGAACTGTGTTGTAATGATAAATGCCAATTCATGTGTCCAGCCCAAAGAACTGTATTATAACAATGAATGCTACTTCCAAGGTCACTAGTTTAGGCTACCTGGGTGAGAACCAGGTTTTGCCCTTTTTTTTTTTTTTTGAGACTGAGTTTCGCTCTTGTTGCCCAGGCTGGAGTGCAATGGCGTGATCTCGGCTCACCGCAACCTCCGTCTCCCGGGTTCAAGCATTTCTCCTGCCTCAGCCTCCCGAGTAGCTGGGACTACAGGCAAACGCCACCACACCCAGCTAATTTTTGCATTTTTAGTAGAGACGGGGTTTCACCATGTTGACCAGGATGGTCTCAATCTAGGTTTTGCCATTTATTATTATTAACTCAAATTTACTAACTGACCTGAATAAAACTGCTCAGTAAGTCAGATGTGACTCCGTATCATAGGGCTCCATATAAGACAGAGGCCTGAGTAAGTCTTCAAGAAGCTCTTGTTAACTTGCAGAGCAATAATTAGATCTTAGAGCTCTGCCAAGAACTGACCTAGAGTTTGATCTGTTCACCTAGCAAAGAACAGGCCAAGAACCTTGACTCTCCTTTCAGTTTTCATCCACCAAGTCTATCATAAGGAAACACAACAAAAGATCTTATAGATCCTTATTACAAATTTTATGAAACCAATGTTGCCAGGCGCACTGGCTCACGTGAGCCTGTAATCCCAGCACTTTGGGAGGTCAAGGCAGGTGGATCATGAGGTCAGGAGTTTGAGATCAGCCTGATCAATATGGCAAAAACCCGTCTCTACTAAAAATACAAAAACTAGCTGGGCATAGTGGTGCACACCTGTAGTCCCAGCTACTCAGGAGGCCGAGGCAGAAGAATTGCTTGAACCCGGGAGGTGGAGGCTGCAGTGAGCCAAGATCACGCCACTGCACTCCAGCCTGGGCGACAGAGCAAGACTCCATCTCAAAAAACAAAAAATGTTTATCTTACCTAAATAACGTTTAGCCGAATGGTACAGAAATTACAGAATTTATTTTTGCTCCCCTACACAGATGACACCCAAATCAAATACCTCCTACCTTGATGTCCCACTACATGTAGAGCTGCCTACAGTATACACCTAGATATTCTACTTCTACCTCAAACTCAGCAGGTGTACTACCAAATTAAATACCTTGTCCCAAACCAGAGCCACTTTACACTCCTTTTCCTCATTACTTCATTTTTCCAGGATATAAGATTCCTAATTCAGCACCAAATTCTGCACATATCTTGGTCCTGAAGAAAGAGAAACTTTCTGGCCAGGCATGGTGGTTCACACCTGTATCCCCAGCACTTTGGGAGGCCAGCGCAGGCAGATCACAAGGTCAGGAGTTCAAGACCAGCCTGACAGACATGGTGAAACCCTCTCTCTACTAAAAGGCTGAGGCAAGAGAATTAATTGAACCCAGAGGTGGAGGCTATAGTGAGCCAAGATCGCCTCACTGCACTCTATGACTGTCTCCCAAAAAAAGAAAAAGAAAAAAGAAAGAGAAACCCTCTTTTTTCTTTGTTTTGGAGACGGAGTTTCGCTCTTGTCAAAGAGCGTCTTGTTGGTCTAGAATTCCTGACCTCAGGTGATCCACCCTCCCTGGCCTCCCAAAGTGCTGGGATTATAGGTGTGAGTGCCACCGTACTCAGCTGCAAACATTTTCTTTTTTATTTTTTTTGAGGCAAGGTCTGTCTCTGTTGCCCAGGCTAAAAAGCAGTGGCACAATCTATGTTCCTTGTAACCTCTGCCTCCCAGGCTCAAGCGATCCTTCTACCTCAGCCTCCCAAGTAGCTGGGACCACAGGCATGTGCCACCATGCCCACATTTTTTTTTTTTTTTTTTTTTTTTTTTTTTGAGACAGAGTTTCAGGACGAGGAGGGAAAAAGAGAGAGAGAGAGAGACAGAGTTTCACTCTTTTTTTTTTTTTTTAATTTATAAACGGGGTTTCACTGTGTTGGCCAGGCTGGTATTGAACTTCTGACTTCGTGATCCACCCACCTCGGCCTCCCAAAGTGCTGGGATTACAGGCGTGTGCCACTGCACCTGGCCGAGAGACAGAGTTTCACTCTTATTGTCCAAGCTGGAGTGCAGTGGCACGATCTTGGCTCACCACAACATCCACCTCTCAGGTTCAAGCGATTCTCCTGCCTCAGCCTCCTGCCTCCTGAGTAGCTTGGGATTACAGGCATGCACCACCACACCTAGCTAATTTTCTATTTTTAGTAGAGACGGGGGTTTCACCATGTTGGTGAGGCTAGTCTCGAACTCCTTACCTCAGGTGATCTACCCGCCTTGGCCTCCCAAAGTGCTGGAATTATAGGTGTGAGCCACAGAGGCCGGTCTGCTAATTTTTGACATACCTTCTCTTTTTCACTGCTCACCTCAGGTCTGATAGTTTTCCAATTAGTCTCAGCCCTCACAACAACCCTTTTATTGTCAATGCAATCTTTCCAAAAGCCACCACATTTATATACTCAAGATTCCTGCTGCCTACTGAATTAAGTAAATCTCTACTAAAAATACAAAAACTAGCTGGGCACGGTGGTGGTAGCCTAAAATCCCAGCTACTCAAGATGCTGAGGCAGGAGAATCACTTGAACCTGGGAAGTGGGGGTTGCAGTGAGCCGAGATCGCGCCACTGCACTCCAGCCTGGGCGACAGAGCGAGACTCTGTCTCAAAAATAAATAAATAAATAATTTTTTAAAAATAAAGGGAAAAGAGGAACTCATATTCAGTAAGTTTCTTCTGAAGCTCTATTATATGCTAAATTCTAGGGATCAGAATATTGACAAGAATAAAGTTTGACACCCACCTTCAAGACTCCAAGCAAATAGGAAACAAACACAGTACCTTAATGAGTATATAATAGACTAAAAGTACCCTAAATGGCCAAGCATAGTGGCTCACACCTGTAATCCCAGCAGTTTGGGAGGCTGAGGAGGGTGGACTGTTTGAACCCAGGAGTTCAAGACCAGCCCAGGTAATGTGGTAAAACCCTGTCTCTACAAAAAAAACACAAAAACTTACCCAGGTGTGGTAGTGCATCCCTGTAGTCACAGCTACCCAGGAGTCTGAGGTAAGAGGATTGCCTAAACCAGGGAAGTCAAGGCTGCAGTGAGTCGTGACTATACTACTGTGCTCCAGCATGAGGAACAGAGTGAGATCTTATCTCAAAATAAAAAAAATAAAGTACCCTAAGTGCACACAAAGAGTTTCCTATACCTTATACTTCTTAGATTCCCACACCATTGATACTAAGGGTTGTTCCAGTAAAACAGAGACCTGTCACCAATGTGCTCAAATTTCCATGGAATAAGAAGACAAATTTTGACTTTTTTTTTTTGAGATGGAGTCTGGCTCTGTCACCTAGGCTGGAGTGCAGTGGCACGACCGAGGCTCACTGCAACCTCCACCTCCCAGGTTCAAGTGATTCTCCTGCCTCAGCCTCCCAAGTAGCTGGGATTACACGTGCTCACTACGCCCAGCTCATTTTTGTATTTTTAGTAGAGATGGGGTTTCACTGTGTTCGCCAGGCTGGTCTCAAACTCATGATCTTGTGATCCACCCGCCGCGACCTCCCAAAGTGCTGGGACCACAACCATGAGCCACCACGCAAAGTCTGTCTTCGTTTCTACTATGGTAAAGAACTTGGCCAGGTGCAGTAGCTCACATTTGTAATCCCAGTACTCTGGCAGTTCAAGGCGGGTGGATCACTTTGAGCCCAGGAGTTCAAGATCAGCCTGGCCAACATGGTAAAACCCCATCTCTACAAAAAAAATACAAAAATTAGCCAGGTGTGGTGGTGTACGCCTGTAGTCCGAGCTACTCAGGAAGCTGAGGTGGGAGGATCGCTTGAACCAGGAGGTAGAGGTTGCAGTGAGCCAAGATCACACCACCGCACTCCAACCTGGATGACAGAGCCAGACCTTGTCTCAAAAAAAAAGGGCCGGGCGCGGTGGCTCAAGCCTGTAATCCCAGCACTTTGGGAGGCCGAGGCGGGTGGATCACAAGGTCAGGAGATTGAGACCATCCTGGTCAGCATGGTGAAACCCCGTCTCTACTAAAAAAAAATACAAAAAATTAGCTGGGCATGGTGGCACGTGCCTGTAATCCCAGCTACTCAGGAAGCTGAGGCAGGAGAATTGCCTGAACCCAGGAGGCGGAGGTTGCGGTGAGCCGAGATCGCGCCATTGCACTCCAGCCTGGGTAACAAGAGTGAAACGCCGCCTCAAAAAAAAAAAAGAAAGAAACAAGAGTAGGCACAGCGGCTCACACCTGTAATCCCAGCACTTTGGGAGGCCAAGGTAGGTGGATGACTTGAGGTCAGGAGTTCGAGACCAGCCTCACCAACATGATGAAAACCCCTCTCTACTAAAAATATAAAAATTAGCTGGGTATGGTGGCGGGCACCTATAATCCCAGCTACCAGAGAGGCTGAGGCAGGAGAATTGCTGGAAACTGGGAGGTGGAGACTGCAGTGAGCTGAGATCATACCACTGCACTCCAGCCTGGGCAACAGAGTAAGACGGGTGAGACTCCATCTCAAAAAAAAAAAAAAAAAAAAAGCCAGGTAGAGTGGCTCACGCCTGTAATCCCAGCACTTTGGGAGGCCAAGGCGGGCGGATCACAAGGTCAGCAGTTCAAGACCAGCCTGAACAACATGGTAAAACCTGGGCTCTACTAAAAATTCAAAAATTAGCCAGCCACGATGGGGCATGCTGTGATCCCAGATACTCAGGAGGCTAAGGCAAGAGAATTGCTTGAACCCAGGAGTTGGAGGTTGCATTGAGCGGCAATCACACCACTGCACTCTAGCCTGGGTGACAGAGCAAGACTCCATCTCAAAAAAAAAAGAAAGAAAAAAGAAAAACAAATACGGTTCACTTTTGGGGGGACCAGAGGAAGTATAATAAATTCAGGAATGCAGGTATACCTATACCTAATTTTTTTCTGAAGTAAAACAGAAGCACTAGAGGCCTAATGAAAAATGTCAGTTCTCACTCATGAGTACTCAGATGGGTGATACAAAATGTACCTTTGCAAATTCAACCTATACCCAATGTCAAAGAATCCCCTGATCAAAACAGTGTAATCTTCTGGTTGATCTCTATCAAGAAGTCAAGAAACATGAATCAGGCTAACCTTTCTTCTCAGTAAAATATGCTATGATTCCCAATATGGTTTTAGATTAATAAGACTAAATACATTAAAATTAAAAACTAAACAATTTTACAAGAGGACAAAGATGGTTAAAACCTAAAAGCCCCACCACTTCTCTCTGACACAGTATCAGACCCATTTCAAATAAATTTCACTTGAGCAGCTGATGTTATCAACTTCCCCCTACTTTTAACTACAACATCTTAAAATCAAGTCACCCACACCCAAGAGAAAAGATTCAAAAATATGTATCTGTCCTATAAACAACCCAACAGTTCTTATGTCAATAGGAAAAAAAGCATCCTTTGTTCCAAAAAAGTGTTCTTAAAAATGCATTCTTCATTTAACACCAAACTCAGTGCCTCAAAAAAAAAAAAAAGAAGAAAAATGCATTGTAGAGGCCAGGCACGGTGGCTCACACCTGTAATCTCAGCAGTTTGGGAGGCCGAGACAGGCTGATCACCTGAGGTCAGGAGTTCCAGGCCAGCCTGGCCAACATGGTGAAACCTCGTTTCTACTAAAAATACAAAAATTGGCCGGGTACAGTGGCTCACACCTATAATCCCAGCACTTTGGGAGGCCAAGGCAGGCGGATCACAAGGCCAGGAGTTGAGACCAGCCTGGCCAATATGGTGAAACCCTGTCTCTACTAAAAATACAAAAATTAGCTGGGCCTGGTGGCACATGACTGTAGTCCCAGCTACTTAGGGGGCTGAAGCAGAAACACTTGAACCCGGGACGTGAAGGTTGAAGAGAGCTGAAATCATGCCACTGCACTCCAGCCTGGGTGATAAGAGTGAGACTCTGTCTTTTTTAAAAAAAAAAAAAAAAAAAAAAGGCCGGGCGCAGTGGCTCACACCTATAATCCCAGCACTTTGGGAGGCCGAGGCGGGTGGATCACGAGGTCAACAGATCGAGACCATCCTGGTCAACAAGGTGAAACCCCGTCTCTACTAAAAATATAAAAATTAGCTGGGCATGGTGGTGTGTGCCTGTAGTCCCAGCTACTCGGGAGGCTGAGGCAGGAGAATTGCTTGAACCCAGAAGGCAGAGGTTGCGGTGAGCCAAGATCGTGCCATTGCACTCCAGTCTGGGTAACAACAGCAAAACTCCGGCTCAAAAAAAATACAAAAATTTAGCCAGGCTTGGTGCTGCACACCCTAGTAGTACCAGCTACTTAGGAGGCTGAGGCAGGAGAATCACTTGAACCTGGGAAGTGGAGGTTACAGTGAGCTGAGACTGAGCCACTGCACTCCAGCCTGGGTGACAGAGTGAGACTCCATCTAAAAAAAAAAATGAATGAATGAATTGGCTATTTACTATTTGACACCAGAATGATAAATGACCCAGTGATAGTATTACAATCATCAAACTTTAAAACAAGTAACTGTTTGGACCAAGTGAAGTTAGCAATTTAAGTCTGTAAAGACATTCATTGAAAGCAGATAATTATAAAAGAATGTCAAAGCTGAAATAGTGAACATTTTTTTACCTGATGTTCTGCATGAATGTTATCCCCAGTGGGCCATCGATGTTTGCTATTATTATAGCCGCCTCCTCCACTTCCTCCTCCCCCAAGCTGCTCACCATGCTGCCTCTGAAAGAAGTAGTCCACCATAGCGTCGTCCTGGGAACGGCCTGCAACTCCTATGGATCCTGGGACAGGGCTGGAGTGAGTCCCAGCTGCAAGAGCCTGATTTGCAGCTGGTTGTGGCTGCGCTTGCGACCCTGTTCCAGATGTCAAAACAACAGGCATGTTGGGATTAGCTGGTTCTTGAGGGTGATGTTTCAGGTGGGGGCTGAAAGAGTCCTGCCAAAGCACTGCTTTTCTCTTCAAGACACATGCAACGCTCATTCCACCAACACCTAAGGACAAACAGGTGACAAATGTTTAATATTTACATCTTTTGAAACATAAAATACACTAAGATAAAAACATGAACCCCATGTCATTTGCAATAAATAAACGTTGTTGGTGGCATGCACTCTTGACAATCTTGAGATCAGAGCTCAATAATATTACTTCAGAAAAGTTTGTTAACCAACATGTAACAATATAGAATTATACTTCTATCAATCTACCAAACTTATATATATCTCAAACCAACTGATAGTTGTTAAATGAACAAAAGCTTTTTCTTCTTGAGACGGAGTCTCACTCTGTTGCCCAAGCTGAAGTGCAGTGGCACAATCTTGCCTCACCACAACCTCCGACTCCCAGGTTTGAGCAATTCTCCTGCATCAGCCCCCTGAGTAGCTGGGATTACAGGCACACACCACCATGCCCAGCTAAATTTTGTATTTTTAGTGGAGTCGGAGTTTCACCATGTTGGTCAGGCTGTTCTCAAACTACTGACCTCAGGTGATCCGCCTCCAAAAGTGCTGGGATTACAGGCATGAGCCACTGGGCACAGCCAGCAATTTTTTTTTTTTTTTGGAGACACAGTCTTACTCTGCTGCCCAGGCTGGAGTTCAACAGTGGCTAACTGGAACATCCACCTCCCAGTTTCAAGTGATTATCCTACCTCACCCTCCTGAGTAGCTGGGATTACAGGCACACACCACCAAGCCCAGCTAACTTTTGTATTTTTAGTAGAGACAGGGTTTCACGATGTTGGCCAGGCTGGTCTCAAACTCCTGACCTCAGGTGATCTGCCCGCCTCAACCTCCCAAAGTGCTGGGATTACAGGTGTGAGCCACCACACCCAGCCCCAAACTTTTCTAAAATATCACAACTTTGGCGGGCACCGTGGCTCACACCTGTAATGCCAGCACTTCAGGAGGCCAAAGCAAAGGATCATGACAGGAGTTTGAGACCAGCCTGAACAACTCTGTCTCAAGAAAAAAAATGAAAACATTAAGGTACGGAAAAATGTTGTGTCCAAGGCCATTCAACTGGCAAGTAGCAGAGAAAGCATTCAAACCCTAATCTGTTCTGTCCCCAAACCTACTGCTTTCTACTAATCCCTTGCAGGAGTAACTCAACAATGTCTCTCATTTGTATCCTCTGGAAGACCAACAAAGAATCCCTGAAATGTTACTATGAAACACTACTATTCAAGTTCCTTAAAATCAAAAACTACATCTGTACTTAAGATACATCACTTGCCAGTTGTGGGTGCTTTAAAAAAAAAAAACAAATGCTACAAAGTGGCCAGGCATGGTTGTTCACGCCTGTAATGCCAGCACTTTGGGAGGCCCAAGGTAGGCAGATCACGAGGTCAGGAGTTCGAGACCAGCCTGGCCAATATAGGGAAACCCCATCTCTACTAAAAATACAAAAATTAACCAGGCATAGTGGCGCATGCCTGTAGTCCCAGCTACTCCGGAGGCTGAGGTAGATCAATATCTTAAACCCGGGAGGTGGAGGTTGCAGTGAGCCAAGATCACACCACTGCATTCCAATCTGGGTGACAGAGCAAGACTCCATCTCAAAAAAAAAAAAAGGAGGGGGCTACAAAGTAAACAAATCAGTTACCAATTAGGACACACCTGTCCACAGCCACCAGTCTAATTTCAAAGCCATTGGTCTAACAGTCTACTGCTACAAATGCCTTACTTATCTCTCCTCCAAGCCCTGCTGTGACGCTTCAAAAATAAATTTATAAGAAATCTACTATCTCTACAATAAAAATGACCAAAAAAAGCGAAATCTCTTCTGCTGAATAAATAAAACTTCTGATATAGCAGCATTTGCTTCTCACAACTAAATTCATGTTTTGAAGCCAGAATAAGACACAATGGAATTTGTAATTTGTTTAAAGCCTAATTTGGAAATGCCTACTCTAGGTTTAGAATTCCAGTCCATCAGAACCTTAGCAGGGAATGGAGTAGTCTAACCTAGACACTAATCCATGCTCAAGTACCAAAACCAAAAAGTCATAGCCCTGTTTTACCACTGGTCTTTCAAAAGTGTAAACCAGCCTAATGCCTTCCTGCTTGGTTTTTTAAAGAATCCATTACTTTCTTAGTACCAATATTAGACAGTCCCATTTTGTTCTAAAGGGAAATCTCGATCTAACACTCTTTGTTCCAGAGTAGGCCAAGAATTCCAAAACCCAATTTTTGCCACTAAACCAACAACCTGTTTCCTCATCTAGAAAATGAAAGAAATCCTTCCTCTATGACTCCCGATGTGGGTTTGGGGCTTTTTTTCTTAATCAAAGTAAGCTAAATATAAAGGCTTTTGGTAAATTTAAATTCATCGTTAAGACTTTTAGAATTTAGTTCCACTAGTTGAGGCAATGGAACTCTAGTCCCTAACAGAATTCCTCAAACAGCAAATGCAATCTTTTGTGAAATAAAAGCCTTGTCAAAATAGTTATCTAGGAAGGTGAGAGAATAATGAGAAACTACCTAAGGAGGACAATGTACGGTATTCCAGTGATGAACACACAAAAAGCCCTGACTTCACCACTACGCAATTACAAGTGTAATTTTGTACATGGGTACCTCACAAATTACACAAATAAAATTTTAAAAAAGAAAAAATAGCGGGGCGCAGTGGCTCACGCCTGTAATCCTAATGCTTTGGTAGGCCAGGGTGGGTGGATCACCTGAGGTCTGGAGTTCAAGACCAGCCTGGCCATCATGGTGAAACCCTATCTTTTAAAAGAAAAAAGAAAAAACAGTTATCCAGGGAAGAATATCCACATCAAAGTAGAGTATCACTGAAGCACACTAAACACAACTTCATTCTAAAAGGAATGGGGGGAAGGAAAGACTGCTATAAAAATGTTCAAACAAAACAACTGGCTTTTGTAAAGCTCTCTGTATGCCCTGAGACTTCCTGCTTTACCTAAAGAGGGAAGGCAGTTTCTCAAACCAGAGAAAACTGGCAGAACAGTTTCAAAGTTAGCAAACACCTAAGCAATTAGCATGTGTCTTGGGTAGTTTTGTAGTATTTTGGCAAATACAGTGCAAAAAATCAAAAACTCAGTATCCTAAATATCAGAAAATACTTAAGTTGCTGCTACCTTTTATGGAACTCTCAAAGCTCACTAAAAACTTATGTGTAGCATTTAAAATGTCATTTTTTTTTACAAATGACACCTTATAAAAATAAGTACTTTAAGCAACTAGTAGTGCTCAGCCTAACTACTCTTTCACATCTTTCAAATGCTGACAAAGCTTTTTAAAATATCACTCATAGAGCTGAATTCAAAGGACACGGTTTAATCTACTTCCATGGCTCACCTTTTACTAAAATGCTTAGTGGTTTAAAAGGTGTTTATTTTTACCACACTAAACAAACATTCTGTGGTCATAAATTTATTTTAAAGCAGTTCATCTCAAACCCAAACTAAACAAATTCCAACTTCAAAACGCTGTGGCCTTGAACAAAATGAATTCAATTGTGGCTAAAGCAAAACACTAACTCAAAGTTCAGAATCCGGAGAGCGTTTCCAAAGAGCCCAGATAAAGAATCAACAGTACCCGAGTGTTTTATAAAGTTAAAATTAGCAATGGGTCAAAATGCTTATTTTGCTTACGAAAACTGTATCGGAAGCCACACTTCTTGGGGGTGGACCTGTCTCGGTAAGTTTTTAAGTGCTTTCAAAAAACAAACAAAATGCTAAGCCTATTGTTTCGAAGTTAACTGACTTTAAAACAGAACCCAGGAAAAGCTTCATAAAATCTAATTCTTAATTAATCCTAGTAATAACAGGAATTTAGCAAAATGATATCAAGGGCTGAGAATAGTGTTTTCTTAATTGAACAATAAAAGGTAACAATCCTTGAAGTTACAGGAGGATAAAACCTTCTCTGGTAATGCTGTGTGGCTTTCTGGTTTTGTTTTTTCGGGGGAGGGGGCTACAGGAGGGAAAAGTTACAGGAGTGTATTCCTCACTTGACGTGGGAATGATACTGACAAATAGAACAAATGACCTATGTTTACCAAGCACGTTTGTGAGGACTAAAACTATCCAGTATTGTGTACCTGGATTTTCCTACTAGCAAGGGGTGAATCCCTCTTTGAGTTAAGAGAGACACTAATACGGGGACGCTCAAAGAGGAAGAACCCACCAAAAACACAAGCTCACACGGAAACAAAAGGCCACAGCACCCAGGAGCCTAAAAAGCATTCTGAAACTTCCTGATCGCCACTTCTCCATATTTAAGGCTCGCAAAGTTCCCCCACCGTGAATCTCGCCTGTGGACAAGGGCCACGGCTGCTTCTAAAGCGCTTTATTGTTCCTCCTCCTCCGGCGCTGCCATGGAAGCTCAAGAAGTCGAAGAAATCGGGGTGGTACAGAATTACACTTCATGGCCACAAAGAAGACTCAGGGCTTCGCAAACCCATCAAAAACAGCAACCCGAATGGAAACATCAGTCTTCGGTGGTTCCCAACAGGGCCGGGCAAAAATGTAGAGGCACGTCTACGCCCTGGGCTCGGGCCTAAACCCCTTGCATTTTCCTCGCTTCGACCCGCTCCCCACCCCCTCCCTCCTTTGATAACAATAGGGGCCTTGCTGCTGACTCCAAAACATGTACGAGGAACAGCGAGTGGGAAGCCTCAGCCAGGGCCCCGGCAGCTTTTCCAAAGCCCTTCTCACCCCCACAACCGCTCTCAAACACCAATACAAAGAGACAATCTGCTCGCTAGGGGTCCGGAACAGCATTTGGGACCGGTGGGGTACGGATACTCACGGGCGGAGCGGTAGGATGAAGATGGATTTCAGCCCCCCGATCTTCTCTCTCCGGCGCTCTCGCTCCCCCTTACCTTTCACTCCGACAACATGGCGGCCCACTGGGGACTGGGCTGGCGCGGTGCATCCTGGGATAGGCTCCGGCCCCGGCCCGGGCCTCGGCGGTGGCAGCGGCATGTGCGGAGAAGACTGGCGGCTCTGGAACAGGTTGCCTGGTTGCCATGCCAACCCAGGGCCTGTGTGAACTCGGGAAACTCGCAGGCAACACAACCGCTGCGCGCGAGTGCCCGCCCGCTAGACGAGCGCGCGCCGCCAGCGCCGAAGGCTGGGTTCCGCCGGCCCGCAACTGGAAGAACACGGCCCAGAGCTGGGCACCCGGGGTGGCGTAGGTGACGCTCGACCGAGTCTCGGATGCACTCCCCGCGCCCGCCGCGCCCTCGCAAGCTCGCCCCGGAGCGCCACAGCCTGCAGGGTTCGCGAGTCGCCACGTGCACGGCTCTGGCCCTGGAGGTGCAAGGTTCAAACCCCTCACTGCAGCTTTCTAGCTCGGTGGCCCTATTTAAATCGACCTGCCTCCATTTCCACATTTGTAAAATGAAGAAGAAAATAACCCCCACTTAACAGAATGGCCTGGAGGATTAAGTGGAATAATATATGTCGAGTGCTTAATACAGTGCGTGGGCCTGGTAAGCAGTCCCACAACATAAATGAAAAATGCGGGGTTCCTTGTTCAAATATTACTGCGAATTTCAAGATGGCAACAGCACAACATTAAACTAAGAACTTGAAGCTGCCCTGCTTGTAAGCACTGAATCTTAATGTCAGCTGTTATTCTATCCACTTTCCAATATCAATAGGAATTTGGCCACTTAATGAAAGTTACTTTTCAAATCACTCGTATTTGTTAAGATATACTATCTCAAACTAGACTCAAAATAGATCGAAAACAGACAAATCGCCGTGCTATAAAACACCAGAAGATATGGGGGGAAGCTTTGTAATTGGAGGAGGGAAAGGTTTATACTCATTAATCAAAATCAAAAGATCATAAAAGAAAAGATTGAAAGAAATGTAAACGTCTGGGGAAGGGGGTGGCTCACACCTGTAATCAAAGCACTTTGGGAGGCCGAGGCGGGAGGATCACGAGATTAGGAGTTTGAGACCAGCCTGACCAACATGGTGAAACCCCGTCTCTACTAAAAATACAAAATACTGGGCATGGTAGTGTGCGTCTGTAATCCCCAGCTACTTAGGAGGCTGAGGCAGAAGACTCGCTTGGACCCAGGAGGCGGAGGTTGCTGTGAGCCGAGATCGCGCCATTGCGATAGATTAGGCGACAGGGCAAGACTCTGTCTCTAAGTATATATGTATATTCTTATACATACATACATTAACATCTGTACCAGGAAGAGATACCATCAACAAAGTAGAACAAATGGCTAAAAATTATTTGCAATACATATGGTAAGCAAATGGTTGATCATCATGATAAACAAAATTTCTCCCATCAGGGTCCTGGCGCGGTGGCTCACACCTGTAATCCAGCACTTTGGGAGGCAGAGGCGGGCAAATCACGAGGTCAGGAGTTGGAGACCAGCCTGGCCAACATGGTGAAATCCCGTCTCTACTAAAAGTACAAAAATTAGCAGGGCTTGGTGGCAGGCGCCTGTAATCCCAACTACTAGGGAGGCTGAGGCAGGAGAATCGTTTGATCCCGGGAGACAGAGATTGCAGTGAGCCGAGATCGCACCATTGCAATCTGGCCGGGGCGAGAGAGCGAGATTCCATCTCAAAAAAAAAGAGTAGCATGGGATGGGCTGGGTGCTGGTCAGGAGTTCTAGACCAGCCTGAATAACATGGTGAAACCCCATCTCTATTAAAATTACAAAAATTAGCCGAACCTGGTGGAGGGCGCCTGTAATCCCAGCTACTCAGGAAGCTGAGGAAGAGAATCGCTTGAATCTGGGAGGCAGATGTTGTAGTGAGCGGAGATCCTGCCATTGCACTCCAGCCTGGGCAACAAGAGCAAAACACCCTCAAAAAAAAAAAAAAATTAGACTGTGATGATGGTCACAAAACTCTGTGAATATACCATAAACCAAACTGGACACTTTACACTTTAAATGAGTGAATTTGTCAGGCACTGTGGCTCATGCCTGTAATCCCAACACTTTGGGAGGTGGAGACAGGTGGATCACAAGGTCAATAATTCAAGACCAGCCTGGCAAAGATGGTAAAACCCCATCTCTACTAAAAATACAAAAATTAGCCATCTGTAATCCCAGCTACTCTGTAGGCTGAGGCAGAAGAATTGCTCCAACTTGGGAGGCGGAGGTTGCAGAGAGCCGAGATCACGCCACTGCATTCCAGCTTGGCTGACAGAGCAAGACTCCATCTCAAAAAAAAAAATTAAAGAGTGAATTTGTTTTTGTTTTTTGAGACAGGGTCTCACTGTCACCCAGGTTAGAGTGCAGTGGTGTAACTACCGCCCACTGTAGGCTGGATCTCCAGAGCCCAAGCAGTGCTCTCACCTTGGCCTCCCAAGAAGCTGAGACTTCTGTCACGCACCACCATGCTCAGCTAATTTTTTTTTTTTTTAAGAGATGAGGTCTCCCTGTTTGGCTCAGGCTGACAAATTAGTGAGTTTTATGGTATATGAAATATATCTCAAAGCTATAAAAAATGAGAAAAAATAACTAATAAAAAATGCAACTTTGAAGTATGATGTTTTCATCTATTAAACACACTGGCCAAAATTTAAATGATTATTAACATAGTGTTTCTACAAGTGTATGAGAAAATTGGTACTCGTGTTGTTTACACTGTTCAAGCTGTATTATCTTTATTTTTATTTATTTATTTATTTTTGAGATGAAATCTCACTCTGCCACCCAGGCTGGAGTGCAGTGGCACGATCTTGGCTCACTGCAACCTCTGCCTCCTGGGTTCAAGCGATTCTTCTTCCTCAGCCTCCCAAGTAGCTGGGATTAAAAGCATGCCACCATGCCCAGCTAGTTTTCCTTTTTTCAGTAGAGACAGGGTTTCCAGATGTAGCAGAGAGAGCTTTTAATCTCTGAATGAGTTGGAAGTTAAAGATTTGAGCTCTGTTATTTTCTAGCAGTGTGACCTTGGGAATATGAGACCAGCTTCCTCATTCATCTGTTAAGTGAGGATAGCTATATGCTTCTCACAGGTTACAATGGTTAAATTAACTAACTCATGATAGTGTCTGATACAGCCAGGTACAGTGACTCACATCAGTAATCCCAGTTATTCCAGAAGCTGAAGATATAAGATCTCTTGATCCCAGGAGTTCAAGACCAACTTGGGCCAGACTCCCTCTCAAGAAAAAAATAAATATATCTGATACAGAATTATTAATTTAAAAAAAAAAGAGAATAGAGAAGAGGTTTCGCTATGTTGCCCAGGCTGGTCTTGAACTCTTGGGCTCAAGTAATCCTACTGCCAAGGCAGGCAGATCACCTGAGGTCAGGAGTTCGAGACCAGCCTGGCCAAAATGGTGAAACCCCATCGCTGCTAAAAATACAAGATTAGTCAGGCATGGTGGCAGGCGCCTATAATCCCAACTACTCAGGAGGCTGAGGCAGGAGAATCACTTGCACCAAAGAGGTGGAGGTTTCAGTGAGCTGAGATCACACCTCTGCACTCCAGCCTGGGCAATAGAGTGAGACTCCGTCTCAAAAATAATAATAATAAAAAATAAATAAATACAGCTGTTTGGTTGTAGTTGTAGACTTGTATTCACTCCTGAATCCCCAATTTAGTGCAGTGGATACACTAACTGCTAATTAAAAAAGGAATGAATTTAACAGCTATTGAGTGTGAGGGACAGTGCGATGATGCACACCAGTAATTCCAGCATTTTGGGAGGCCAAGGCAGGAGTATTGCTTGAGCCCAGGAGTTTGAGGTTACAATGAGGAGTAACCTCACCACTAAATTCCAGCCTGGGTGGCAGAGTGAGATCTCATCTCAAAAAAATGAAAGTGTTGGCCGGGCATGGTGGCTCATGCCTATAATCCCAGCACTTTGGGAGGCCAAGGCAGGTGGATCACCTGAGGTCAGGAGTTCAAGACCATTAAAAAAAAAAAAAAAAAAAAAAAGTGTCAAGACTCAAATTCAACAACCCTGTAAGATGTTGTATTCAGAAATTCAGCTCTGGAGTCAGACAAGAAATTATTTACTTAACCTCTCTGAGCCTCCATTTTCTCCCCTGTAACATGGGGTTAATATAAAACAGCACTAAATGAAATAAAGCTTATAAAGCATTTAGCCCTATGGGGCCAGGACATTGCAAAGTGCTGGGTAACCATAATAGGAAAACCTGCAGAAGGACATTGAGCAAATGAGCACACATATCAGAAAGTTACAAAGTTTTCAGTTTTCAGAACCTTACCACATGTACTATGCTTCATGATTTCATTCTGAGATCCATGACTAACTCTAGGTTTTATTTATTTTTTGTTTTTGTTTTTGTTTTGTTTTGTTTTTTGAGCCAGAGTCTTGCTCCATCACCTAGGCTGGAGTGCAGTGGTGTGATCTCAGCTCACTGCAACTTCTACCCCCTGGATTCAAGCAGTACTCCCGCCTCAGCCTCCCTGGTAGCTGGGATTACAGGCCTGCATTACACACCTGGCTAATTTTTGTATTTTTAGTAGAGGCGGGGTTTTGCCATATTAGCCAGGCAGGGGGTGCATGCCTGTAATTCCAGCTACTCAGAAGGCTGAGGCAGGAGAATTGCTTGAACCTGGGAAGCAGAGGTTGCAGTGAGCAGAGTACACCACTGCACTCCAGCCTGCATGATGGAGTAAGACTCGGTCTAAACAAAGGACTTTTATAATCATTATCTCATTTAAAACTCCCAAAATATCTATGACGTGGACAAAATTATTATTCCTATTTCCCATGAGAAAATTATCTGGCTATGGTGGCTTATGGCCTATTATCTCCAATTGCTCAAGCCCAGGAGTTCAAGACGAGCTTGGGCAACATAACGAGTCTCACAGTGTTGGAGCTGGAGTGCAGTGGTGTGATCTCAGCTCACTGCAACCTCCACCTCCTGGATTCAAGCCATTCTTCTGCCTCAGCTTCCAGAGTAGCTGGGATTACAGTTGTCTACCACCATGCCCGGCTAATTTTTGTGTTTTTAGTAGAGACAGGGTTTCACCATGCTGGCCAGGTTGGTCTCAAACTCCCGATCTCAGGTGATCCTCCCGTCTCGGCCTCCCAGAATGCAGGGATTACATACAGGTGTGACCCACCACACCTGGCCAAAAATTTAAAAAAATTGGCCAGATGCGGTGGCTCACACCTGTAATCACAGCACTCTAGGAGGCCAAGGCGGGCGGATCATGAGGTCAAGAGATCGAGACTATCCTGGCCAACATGGTGAAACCCCCATCTCTACTAAAAATACAAAAATTAGCTGGGTGTGGTGGTGCATGCCTGTAGTCCCAGCTACTCAGGAGGCTGAGGCAGGAGAATTACTTGAACCTGGGAGGCGGAGGTTGCGGTGAGGCGGAGGTTGCGGTGAGCCGAGATTGCGCCACTGCACTCCAGCCTGGCGCCTGGCAATAGAGCAAGACTCTGTCTCAAAAAAAAAAAAAAAAAAATAGCCAGGTATGGTGGTGCACACCTGTTCTCAGCTACTCAGAAGGTTGAGATGAGAGGGTAGCATTACAGTCTTTCTACTCCTTAACTCAGCTAGATCGCAGTTCTTGTCTTACAAGCAGGAAAAATTAGGCATGGGGACACTGGAGAGTGAGTGGAATAGAATTTATTAAGCAAAAGGAAAGCTCTCAACAAAGAGGGGATGTGCAGGGTGGTTCTCCTACCTTACCTGAAAGCCAGAAATTCCCCCAGGTGGCTGGGTCTGGGGCCCCACTTTGGACTCAGAATGGAGAGTGTGTGCTGATTTGTTTGTGAGTAAAGACACCACCCAAAGATGGGCAGGACAGTGCAGAAAAACCAGTTAGGAAAGGGTAGGTACGGTGAAGGGTAGGGCCCAGAGGAAAGTACACCAAACAGGAAGACAAGCTCTCAATTCAGTTCGAGGATTGAACTTGTAGCTTGATCTTCAGACTTTAAACTGTCTTCAGCTTGGAGGTGGGGTTTCAACAGGGACTCAGCCCTACCTTCCTGGGTGTTTGTCTGCCTCCTGCCACTCTCAGTGGCTTAGGCCTTGGAGGTCAAGCATCCAGTGAGCCATGATGACACCACTGCTGGCCAGCCTGGGCAACAGAGTGAGATTCTGTCTCTAAAAACATAATAATTTAATAATTTTAAAAAATTAAAAACTAATTTTTTAAAAGATGAGAAAACCAAAGCTTGAAGAGGTAAAGGAAATGGATTAGTATTTATCCAAACATTGTTTGAGGCTATTTGCTGAGTGTTGTCTGATCAAGACAATGTGGTAATTATGCCTAAAACTTGGGAATCTTCTCAATTCATCTGGTTAAGCAGCTACATAATAGATAATATCATTAAACATTGGGAGTTTGTGAAACCTAAAAATCTGATCAAGCTGACCCAGGGAGAGGATTAAGATGGATTTGAGAAGGGTATTTTTAATCTAATCAGGAAAACCTAATCTATTCCATTGTAACCTAATCAGAGAAAGACCTACAAAAATCTCAAAATAGAAACTTTTAGTGAAGGTCATTCTAGAAAGCCTGGGTTCAGGAATTTTGAATGCCACATTTTCATAGAGTAGTGGTTGTTTTTTTTGTTTTTTTGTTTTTTGTTTTTTGTTTTTTTGAGACGGAGTTTCTCTGTTGTTACCCAGACTGGAGTGCAATGGCAGGATCTCGGCTCACCACAACCTCCGCCTCCTGGGTTCAAGCAATTCTCCTGCCTCAGCCTCCCAAGTAGCTGGGACTACAGGCGCGCGCCACCATGCCCAGCTAATTTTTGTATTTTTAGTGGAGACGGGGTTTCACCTTGTTGACCAGGATGGTCTCCATCTCTTGACCTTGTGATCCACCCGCCTCGGCCTCCCAAAGTGCTGGGATTATAGGCATGAGCCACTGAACCTGGCGGAGTAGTGGTTCATAAAGTTAAGGTCTGAGGCTTAGTGGTGTGAATCAGCCAGCCTGACCCTGCTGACAACTGAAAACAAAGTCCACAATAGACAACTGTGATACAATTCCACAGATTTTCATTCTCTTACAACCACCTATATTTGGTTAGTACCTTACTATCATCTGATATTTGTAAACAGAATATAAAGCATTCTCAAGTAAAGCTTACATCCCTCAATTTTCAGGAAGGATTTTTTTTTTTTTTTTAGGGGAGGTGGATATTTTGTTATCAGTGTTTGAGTTGCTTTTTCAACTATGTTACACTTGTGTTTTTCTATTTGTAGAATCTCCCTTGAATGGCACTTCAGTTCATTGTTTTGGTGCTTAGGTAATTGTTACACTGTCTGCATTTCCACTGTCATTTTGTTTCTTAGCAAGTTATGACTATTAGAGTGCTTTTCCCCTAGGAACATAGGAGTAAAGAAGAATTTGGACTTCCAGTATTGGTAACTGTGTAATCCTGACCAACCCTGAAACTGGAAAAATATTTTTTAAATGTCTGCTTGATATTATTGGAAAGCCAACAAGGTAACGAAGAATTACTGAGCCAGGATTTGTGAAAGAAAAGAAACTGAAAGGTGTAAATCCCACATTTAGAATTTCTTTTGCAGTTGAGGTATTTCTGAAGAGGTAGCTGCTAATTAAGAGAGTGAATGACTGGGCGCGGTGGCTCAAGCCTGTAATCCCAGCACTTTAGGAGGCTGAGGCAGGTGGATCACAAGGTCAACGGATCGAGACCATTCTGGCCAACATGATGAAACCCTGTCTGTACTAAAAATACAAAAACAATTAGCTGGGCGTGGTCATGTGCGCCTGTAGTCCCAGCTACCTGGGAGGCTGAGGCAAGAGTATTGCTTGAACCCGGGAGGCGGAGGTTGCAGTGAGCCGAGATTTCGGCACTGCACTCCAGGCTGGTGCCTGGCAACAGAGCGAGACTCTGTCTCGAAAAAAAAAAGAGAGAGAGAGTTAATGGTGTTTATTTTTTGTGTTTTTCAAAGACTTATTTGAGATCTAGAGTGGTAGTTTTTAATTTATTTTGGGTTCAAGCAATTTTCCTGCCTCAACCTCCCAAGTAGCTGGGACTACGGGCATGTGGAACCACACCTGGCTGTTTGTTTGTTTATTTGTTTGTTTGTTGAGACAGAGTTTCAATCTTGTTGCCCAGGCTGGAGTGCAATGGCACGATCTCAGCTCAGCGCACCACAACCTCCACCTCCCAGATTCAAGTGATTCTCCTGCCTCAGCCTCCCAAGTAGCTAGGACCACAGGCATGCGCCACATGCCCAGCTAATTTTGTATTTTTTTTTTTATTTTTTATTTTTGAAAGGAGAGAAGGAAAGATAAAAAAAAAAAAGTCGTGAAGGAGAGGAAGAAAAAGAGGGACAGAGAACAGGAATGTTGCTTTATTCTAAAAATGGGTATTAATAATGGCCGATCAATATTTCATTTAAACCTCTGAGTCGGTGTGATGTGGTATTGACAAGAATGTATGTTTTGTTTATTTAAAGTGGAGAGCTCTATAAATATTTATTAAGTTTACTTGTTCTGGATCTGAGTTCAAGTCCTGCATATCCTTATTAATTTTCTGTCTCATTGAGTCTAAGTCTCTTTATAGGTCTTATGTATCTGGGTGTTAGGATCATTAGCTCTTATTATTGCATTGATCCTTTACCATTATATCTTTGTTGCTTTAAAATCTATTTTATCAGATGCGAGAATTGCAACTCCTGCTTTTTATTTATTTATTTATTTATTTATTTATTTATTTATTTTTGCTCTCCATTTAGTTGGTTAATCTTTCTCCATCCCTTTGTTTTGAGTCTTTGTGTATCTTTGCATGTGAAATGGGTCTGGATGTAGCATACTGTTGGGTTTTGGCTGTATCTTTTGTTTGGGGGATTTAGTCGATTTAAGTTTAGGATTACTGCCATTTGATGTTAACTGGCTGTTGTATCCATTTGTTGATGTAAATTCTTCTTTATGTTGATGCTCTCTACTTTTTGGTATATTTTTAGAAAGGCTAATACTGGTTATTCCTTTCTATGTGTAATGCTTCTTTCAGAAGCTCCTGTAAAGCAGGCCTGGTGGTAATAAAATCTGAGTACTTGCTTGTTTGCAAAGGATTTTATTTTTCCTTCACTTATGAAGCTTAGTTTGGCTGGATATGAAATTCTGGGCTGAAAGTTCTGTTCTTTAACGATGTTGACTATTGGCCCCCACTCTTTTCTGGCTTGTAGGGTTTCTGCTGAGAGATCTGCTGTAAGTCTGATAGGCTTCCCTTTGTAGGTAACCTGACCTTTCTCTCTGGCTGCCTTTAGTATTTTCTTCTTTGTTTCAACCCTGGTGAATCTAACGATTATGTGCCTTGGGGTTGCTCTTCTTGAGGAATATCTTTGTGGTGTTCTCTGTATTACCTGGGGTTGAATATTGCCCTGCTTTGCTGGTTGGGAAAGTTTTCCTGAATAATATCCTGAAGAGTATTTTCCAGCTTGGATTCGTTCTCTCCATCGCATTCAGGTACACCTATCAAACGTAAATTAGGTCTTTTCACATAGGCCCATATTTCTTGGAGACTTTGCTCATTCCTTTTTATCCTTTTTTCTCTATTCTTGTCTTCTTGTTTTATTTCCTTAAGTTGATCTTCGACCTCTAATATCCTTTCTTCTACTTGTTCAATTCGAGTGTTAAAACCTGTGCATACTTCTCAGACTTCCCGTATTGTATTCTTCATTTCCATTAATTCACTTATATTCCTCTCTAAATTGTCTATTCTCATTAGGATTTCGTCAAACCTTTTTTCAAAGTTCTTAGTTTCTTTATGTTGGGCTACAACATCTTCTTTTAACTCACAGAAGTTTCTTATTATCCACCTTCTGAAGCCTGATTCTGTTAGTGGAATGCACTCCTTCTCCATCAAGCCTTGTTCCCTTGTTGATGAGGAACCGTGATCCTCTGTAGAGGGAGAGGCATTCTGATTTTGAGTATTCTCAGCCTTTTTAAGCTGGTTTCTTCTCATTGTTGTAAATTTATCCACCTGTCGTCTTTGTAATTACCAACTTTCAAATTAGGTCTCTGTGTGGATGTCCAACTTGTTAATTCCCAGGGCCGAAATCTGAGCAACCCACTGCGCCGGCCAAAACAGCGGCGTTAAGACTGATGGTGCTTTTCTGCCTGGGAATCTCCAGTCTGGCTTCCTTCTTGAGTCCATAATAGGTGACTCTGCCTTCCCGGAGCTCCGAACATCGGTCAGAAGGGGAACCAGTCCCCTTTACTCTGCACCAAGAGCTGCCGCACCAAGGCACCGGCAAAACCACTGCGCTGGCCACAAGAGTTGTGCTGGTGACCCATGGGGCTCCTCCACTGTGAATCTTCTGGAACGTGAGTGACAAAAATTCATCTGAAAGTGTGGCATCCTCTCGTTCTCTGTGCTTTCACTGGGAGCTACAATCCCGAGATGTTAGAGATCAGCCATCTTGGATCGTTCCTCTAATTTTGTATTTTTAGTAGACACAAAATTCCTCCATGTTGGCCAGGCTAGTCTTGAACTCCTGACTGCAGGTGATCTGCCCACCTTGGTCTCCCAAGTGCTGGGATTACAGGTGTGAGCCACCCCACCTGGCCAACTTTTTGTATTTTTAGCAGAGACAGGATTTCACAGTGTTAGCCAGAATGGTCTCAATCTCCTGACCTCATGATCCACCCACCTTGGCCTCCCATTATTTTTTTATTTGTTTACTTATTTTTGAGTAGCCTGGAGTGCAGTGGTACTATCATGAAGCCTCAGCCTCCCAGTTTCAAGTAATCCTCCCACCTCAGCTGTGATATAGCTAACCTAGAGTTAGAACCTGTACACTGCCATTTTATAAAGGACAAAATTGTTTCCATTCTCCTCACAATGACTGCTAACCTTGGCTTCTGTAAACTGCTAATTTACCTTGCAAAATGCAAAGAGAGGTAAAGCTGAATACCTTCTCTTATCTGTAACTATCAGAATTGCTGGCCTTTGTTTACCGGTACTGACCAGAGTAAGCACCCCCAGATAATTCCATCCTGGCGCCAAGCAACTGAAAAATCTGTGGACCCCACACCTGTCCAAATAATGTATAAGCTAATGTTTATCTTAACCTCTGTAAACCACTTAAGTGGCAATTGGAATGACAAAAGTCCCCTGGCCCTTGGAATGTCCAGAGCCCCACTCAACCTTGTCTCAGCCTAGGAGGTGATTTACAGTCTTTCATCCCCATCTCCACTCCTCATCCCCACTCCCAAGGTGGTTTTGTGGGTATAAAAAGGTCTTGTCACTCTTCTTTCTCTGCCACGGGTTGGAGAGACGTGAGTCCTCCGTGGTTGCCGGCAATAAACCCTGCAATTTGGCATACTTTTGTCTTGGTGTTGACTTTCTGTGCTCGGTTCGATACAACACAGCCTCCTGAACAACTGGGACTACAGGCAGGCACCATCACACCTAGCTAATTTTTCAGTTTTTTGTAGAGACAGAGTCCCACTATGTTGCCCAGGCTGGTCTCCAACTTCTGATCTCAGCTGATCTGCCCACCTTGGCTTCCCAAAGTGTTGTGAACCACAATACCCAGACTATTTTGATTTTTTTCATTTTATTTTATTTTGACATAGGCTCTCTCTCAATCATGGCTCACTGAAACCTCGATCTCCTGGGTTCAAGCGATCCTCCTGCCTCAACCTCCCCATTAACTGGGACTACAGAGATGCACCTCCACACTTTCCTAATTTTTTAATATTAATTTTGTAGAGCAGAGGTTTCACTGTGTTGATCAGGCTGGATTTTTAACTCCTGGGTTCAAGATATCTTCCTGCTTTGGCCTCCCAAAGTGCTGGAATTACAGGCATGAGCCACCACACCCAGCTATTTTCATTCATTCATTTAGAGATGGCATCTCACTCTGTTGCCCAGGCTGCAGTGCAGTGGCATGATATCAGCAAGGCCTGCCCTACTGTGCTCCCATGGAGGGCTAGAGGGGCCTGTGGTTCCAGAACATTGCATGGCCTCAGGAAAAAGGAGGCTTCCAGTTATTTGAGACTAGTGGCCAAGTGGTGAAAACTCTATCTCCCTAAAACTGTCTGAGGTGGGAAGGGGAAGGATACCTCCTCCCCCACCACCTCCTTAGCCTGGTGTGAGAAATTGTTTTTAGAAAATGAGAGAAGGGGGCTGGACGCGGTGGCTCACGCCTATAATCCCAGCACTTTGGGAAGCTGAGGTGGGTGGATCACTAGGTCAAGAGATCGAGACCATCCTGGTCAACATGGTGAAACCCTATCTCTACTAAAATTATAAAAATTAGCTGGGCATGGTGGCACGTGCCTGTAGTCCCAGCTACTCGGGAGGCTGAGGCAGGAGAATTGCCTGAACCCAGGAGGCGGAGGTTGCGGTGAGCTGAGATCGCACCATTGCACTCCAGCCTGGGTAACAAGAACGAAACTCCAACAAAAAAAAAAAGAAAATGAGAGAAGGAATCCCAAGATGCCAAGGCCCAGAGAAACTTCTGTTCTTCTCCCCTTAGCCCACATAGACTTCACAGAATTGTCTGAGAAAGGAGAGATTTTTTTACCCCTGGCTTTCTAGAATTTCCTTTGTCTGCATTTGTGAATATACCACACATGATGGTGACTCTGAGCCAACCAGATTATGGAAACTCAATTGTCAGGGGACCCAAAACAAACAGAGTGAGTTGGGTATTGCCTCTGCCAGTGCTGAACCGTAAGATGCTTTGAATAAACATCCTCCTCCTCTCTATACCCCCCCAAAAAAGGGAACAAAAACAAAATATGGGAGATATAAAATATAGCAGGAAAAAGTCTTAAGAGAATTCCAATAAATATAGAAGGGTTGGCTGGGTGTGGTGGCTTACGCCCATAATCCCAGCACTTTGGGAGGCTGAGGCAGGTAGATCATCTGAGGTCAGGAGTTTGAGACCAGCCTTGCAAACATGGTGAAAACCCCATATCTACTAAAAACACAAAAGTTAGTCAGGCACAGTGGCACGTGCTTATAATCCCAGCTACTCGGGAGGCTGAGACAGGAGAACCTCTTGAGCCTGGGAGGCGGAGGTTGCAGTGAGCCAAGATTGTGTCACAAAAATGCTATAATGGGGCTGGCTGGACAAGATGGTGCATGCCTGTAATCTCAGCCCTTTGAGAGGCCAAGGCGAGTGGATCATCTTGAGGTCAGCAGTTTGAGAAAAGCCTTGCTAACATGGTGAAACCCCATCTCCACTAAAAATACAAAAGTTACCCCAGGTGTGGTGATGCACGCCTGTAATCCCAGTTACTTAGGAGGCTGAGGTGGGTGAATCACCTGAACCCTGGAGGCAGAGTTTGCTGTGAGCTACTGCATTCCAGCCTGGGAGACAGAACCAGACTCTGTCACAAAAAAAAAAAAAAAAAAAAGACTGCTATAATTGGGTAAAATTGTAAGAGGCATACTTAAAAATAAATGTCACCTAAATATGAACCTAAAGAAAGCAAGTATAAAAATGTAAATATATGATATAATAAACCTAACTTTAAAAATACCGTAAGGGCTATTCTGTATGATAGCATAAAAGTGGATATGGCTGGGCGTGGTGGCTCATGCCTGTAATCCCAGCACTTCAGAAGGCTGAGGAGGTTAGACCACCTGAGGTCAGGAGTTCAAGACCAGCCTCGCTAACATGGTGAAACCCTGTCTCTACTGAAAATACACAAATTAGCCAGGCGTGGTGGCAGGCATCTGTAATCCCATTTCCTTGGGAGACTGAGGCAGGAGAATCACTTAAACTCAGGAGTCGGAGGTTGCAGTGAGCTGAGACTGAGCCATTGCACTCCAGCCTGGGCGACAGAGCTAGACTTCATCTCAAAAAAAAAAAAAAAAGAATTAGCCAGACGTGATGGCGCTTGCCTGTAATCCCATCTACCCAGGAGGCTGAGGCAGGAGAATTGCTGGATCCTGGGAGGCAGAGGCTACAGTGAGCTGAGATCACACCACTGTGCTCCAATCTGGATGACAGAGTGAGATTCTGTCAAAAAAAAAAAAAAAAAAAAGTGGATACATGTCATTATACATTTGTCAAAACTCATAAAGTGTGCAACACTGATTATGAACTCTAATGTAAATTATGGACTTGGAGTGATAATGATGTGTCGATGTAGGTTCATTGATTGTAACAAATGTACCATTCTGGTGCTGGATGTTAATTGTGGTGAAGGCTGTGCATTTGTAAATACAGGAGGTGCATGGGAACTTTCCGTACTTTCTACTCAATTTTCCTGTAAACCTAAAACTGCCAATAGAAAGTCAACTCTATTTTTAAAATATATGTATATACACATACACACATACACACACATGCACATATATATATTAAAGATAAAGAAGTATGTTATATATTGATAAAATGAATATATGGGCTGGGAGCAGCGGCTCACACCTGTAATCCTGGCACTTTGGGAGACCGAGGCAGGTGGATCACCTGAGGTCAGGAGTTGGAGACAAGCCTAGCTAACATGGCAAAACCCTGTCTCTACTAAAAATACAAAATCAGCCAGGCATGGTGGCAGGCGCCTGTAATTCCAGCTACTTGGGAGGCTGAGGCAGGAGAATGGCTTCAATCCAGGAGACAGGGTTTGCAGTGAGACAAGATCTTGCCCCTGCTCTCCAGCCTGGGTGACTGAGAGAGACTCCATCTCAAAAAAAGAATTTTTAAAGGCCAGGCATGGTGCCTCACACCTGTAATCCCAGCTACTTGGGGGGAGGCTGAGACAGGAGAATCACTTTAACCTGGGAGGCAGAGGTTGTGGTGAGCCAATATCACACCATTCCATATATATGGCCCTCATCAACTTTATTTACTTTTTTATAAACAAGGTTTTCCTCTCACTCAGGCTGGAGCGCAGTGGTGTAATCATGGCTCACTGCAGCCTCACCCTCCTGAGCTCAATCAATCTTCCCACCTCAGCCTCCCAAGTAGCTGGGACCACAGGTATATACTATCATTAGCTGGCTAATTTTTTTTCTTTTTAAGATGGAATCTTGTTCTGTCACCCAGGCTGGAGTGCAGAGGCTCGATCTCAGCTCACTGTAACCTCCACCTCCTGGGACCAAGAAATTCTCTTGCCTCCGCCTCCTGAGTAGCTGAGATTACAGGCACGTGCCACCACACCCAGTTAATTTTTGCATTTTTAGTAGAGACAGGGTTTCACCATGTTGGCCAGGCTGGTCTTGAACTCCTGGCCTCAGGTGATCTGCCTTCCTCAGCCTCCCAAAGTGCTGAGATTACAGCAGTGAGCCGGATGCCTGGCTATTTTTTTTTTTTTTTTTGGAGCACAGGAGTAGGGGAGTCTCACTATGTTATCCAGGCTGTTCTCAAACTCCTTGGCTCAAGTGATCTATCAGCCTCCCAGTGCACAGCCCTCTCACAATCATTTTAATTATTATATCCTTAAGTCTATGTTTCTCTTTCTGGGGTTATTCTGTTGGTTTTTTTCTTTTCTATTTACTCTATTTTTCAACTAGCTTGTCTTTTTTTTTTTTTTTAATAGAGATGGGTGTCTTACCATGGTATCCAGGCTGATCTCAAATCTTGGGCTCAAGCAATACTCCTGCCTTGACCTCCCAAAGTGCTGAGATTATAGGTGTGAGCTGCCATACCCAGCCATTCATGATAAACTATGTGTATCAACAAAACAGCCTGCAAATACAGAAATGTGACAGGCAGAGCTGCAGGAAAAAACAGATCCATTCATATTAGAGTTTTTAACATATTTCTTTCAAAATAGAGCAAATAGACAAAATATGTAAAATCTGTCTGGGTACAGTGGCTGATGCCTGTAATCCTGACACTTTAGGAGGCTGGGGCAGGAGGATCTCTTGATCCCAGGCGTTTGAGACCAGCCTAGGCAAGATAGCAAGACCTCGTCTCTACTAAAAATTTAAAAATTAGCTGAGCATAATGGCATCTGCCTATAGTCCCAGCTGCTCCAGAGGCTGAGGTGGGAGGATTGCTTGAGCATAGGAAATTGAGACTGTAGTGAGCTTTGGTCATTTTTTAGGACATAAACTTGTTCAAAATGAACAGGCCAAGGACTTCACTCAAGAAATTAGAAAAAAGTTACAGAGCAAGACTAAAGGAAAAAGAAAGAAAACCCATGTGGATTCTTACAAGGGAAAGCTAAGAGAATATTAACACAAGAATTAAAAATGCAAAAGATTTGTTGGCTGTTATTCTCTGTGGAGATGCCCTTGGTCAATTCTATGATCTTGCAGAACATTTTTTAAAGTATAGAAAATCACTAGACGTATCTATTCAAGGGAAAATATGTATATAAACACTATTATTCAGTAGACACCATGACTCTGTTTGTGATATTAAAGATATATTATCCAGGCTGGACATGTTGGCTCATGCCTATAATACCAGCACTTGGGGAGGCCAAGGCAGGTTAATCAGTTGAGCCAAGGAGTTCAAGGCCAGGCTCAAACATCCACCCGCCTCAGCCTCCCAAAGTGTTGGGACTACAGGCATGAGCCACCACACCTGGCTGAGACTCTGTTTCTTAAAAAAGCAAAAGAAGACCAAGCAGTGGCTCACGCCTATAATCCCAGCACTTTGGGAGGCCAAGGTGGGTGGATCACTTGAGGTCAGGAGTTCAAGGTCAGGAGGTTGCAGTGAGCTGAGATCATGCCACTACACTCCAGCCTGGGTGACAGAGTGAGACTTCATCTCAAAAAAAAAAAAAAATTGCAAAGATATGGCCCCTCTCTGTTACACATTCTTGGCTCACTGCAGCCTCAACCTTCTTGGCTCAAGCGATCCTCCTGCCTCAGCCTCATCAGTTCCCAGGACCACAGGCCCACACCACCATGCTGGGCCTTGGGGCTTTGCTTTAACTTTAAAAGAAATGTGAAAAAAAAGTCTCCATTAAATATGATATTTGCTGTAGATTTTTGGTATAAAACATTTACCAAGTTAATATTCTACTCTTAGTTTTCCGAGCTTAAAAAATATAATAGGTCTGAGCTACGTGGAGGACTGCTTGAGCACAGGAGGTCGAGGCTACAGCGAGCTGTGATCTTGCCCCTGAATTCCAGCCTGAGCCATAGTGCCAGATGCTGTCTCAAATAGTAATAATAATAATAGGTTGACCAGCCTGTGCAACTTAGTGAGACTCCATCTCTACAAAAAAAAAAAAAAAAAAAAAAAACTGGCCAGGTGCGGTGGCTCATGCCTGTAATCCCAGCACTTTGGGAGGCTGAAGAGGGTGGATCACCTGAGCTCAGGAGGTCGAGATCAGCCTAGCCAACATGGCGGAAACCCATCTCCACCAAAAAATACCAAAAAAAAAATTAGCTGGGTGTGGTGGCAGGCACCTGTAATCCCAGCTACTCAGGAGGCTGAGGCAGGAGAATTGCTTGAACCCAGGAGGTAGAGGTTGCAGTAAGCCAAGATTGCACCACTGCACTCCAGCCTGGGTCACAAAAACAAAACTCTGTCTCAAAAAATAAATAAATAAATAATGAAAAATAAATTAGCCAGCATGGTGGGGAATGTTTGTGGTCCCGGCTATTTGGTAAACTAACTTGATAAGATGGCTTGAGCCTGGGAGGTCAAGGTTGCAGTGAACTGTGATCTTGCCTCTGCATTCCAGCCTAAACAACAGAAAGAAAGAAAAATGCCACAATGCCAACTCACATCTTTTTTTTTTTTTTGAGACGGAGTTTTGTTGTTGTTAACCAGATGCAATGGCACGATCTCGGCTCGCCACAACCTCTGCCTTCTGGGTTCAAGCAATTCTCCTGCCTCAGCCTCTCGAGTAGCTGGGACTACAGGCACCCACCACCATGCCCAGCTAATTTTTTTTGTATTTTTAGTAGAGATGGGGTTTCACCTTGTTGACCAGGATGGTCTCAATCTCTTGACCTTGTGATCCACCCGCCTCAGCCTCCCAAAGTGCTGGGATCACAGGCATGAGCCACCACACCCGGCCCCAACTCACATCTTAATATATTTAAGAACTAATGAAAAACATGCAGACATATACAGAGAAAACTTTAATATTACAGTGAAAGACTGGATGTAGTGGTCCATACCTGTAATCCCAGCACTTTGGGAGGCAGAGGTGGGACGACTGCTTGAGCACAGGAGAGAGAGACCTAGCTGGGAAATAATAGCAAGATCTCATCTCTACAAAAAATATATAAAATTTTTTTTTGGCTGGGTGTGGTGGTTCATGCCTGTAATCCCAGCACTTTGGGAGGCTGAGGCGGGTGGATCACTTGAGGTCAGGAGTTCGAAACCAGCCTGTCCAACATGGTGAAACCCCATCTCTATTTCTTTTAAAAGAATTAAAAAATTTTTAAAACAAGTTTTTAAAAAGCATACTGATGAACATAGATGATAATCTATATAAACACCCAGCCAATATTCCATAAATTAATCACAGTCTCAATAACAATAATTCTAGATTAAAAGTCCACACATAAAGTTCCATCTTGAAAAGCCTGAATGGGCTGGGTGTGGTGGCTCTCGCCTGTAATCTCAGCACTTCGGGACAAGGCAGGTGGATCACGAGGTCAGGAGTTCAAGACCAGCCTGGACAAGACAGTGAAACCCCATTTCTACTAAAAACACAAAAATTAGCCAGGCATGATGGCAGGTGCCTGTAATCCCAGGTACTCGGGAGGCTGAGGCAGAGTATTGCTAGAACCCAGGAGACGGAGTTTGCAGTGAGCTGAAATTGTGCCACTGTACTCCAGCCTGGGCAACAGAGCGAGACTTCATCTCAAAAAGAAAGGAAGGAAGGAAAGAAGGAAGGAAGGAAGGAAGGAAGGAAAAGAAAAGAAAGAAAGGCAGGCAGGCCTGAATGAAGAGGGAGGATTGGGCTTCCTAGATATTGGGGCATACCACAAAACCATGGCAACAAAATTCATTGTGGCACTGTTGAATAACAGACGAATAGACCAATGGAATAAAATCGAAAGCTTGGAGCCAAACCCATGAGAACTTAATGTACAAGAAAGGCAATACAAGAATCACTGGGGAAGGGATGGCTTATTTAGGAGGTGGTGCTGGCAAAATTGGCTCCCAGTAAAACTGGTGACTGCTTAACACAACATAGAATGGTAGACTCCAAATGGAATAAAGGCATAAATGTGAAAGGTGAAAGTCTCCAGTTAATGAAAGAAAATACCGTAGCGCCCCACCCCCACTTATCCACAGGGGACACATGCTACATCTCCCAGGGAATGCCTGAAATTTCAGATAGTACCAAACCCTCTCTAAACTGTTTTTTTCCTTCATGTACATATCTATGATAAGGTTTAATTGATGAATCAGATGCAGTAAGAGATTAACAATAACCAATAATAAAATGGAACAATTATAACAATGTACTGTGAGAACTAAAAATAATTTTTTTTTTTTTTTGCCAATCATTGAGAGCTTGTAAGGTTGCTGAGGTTGGTTGGCCTTGAACTCTTGGCCTCGCCTTCGCAAGCGCCACAACATCCGGCCGGAGCCACTTTGGGCCCCTAATTTTTTTTTTTTTTGAGATGGAGTCTCACTCTGGCCCAGGCTGTATTGCAGTGGTGCCATCTCAGCTCACTGCAACCCCTGCCTCCCAGGTTCAAGCAATTCTCTTGCCTCAACCTCCCAAGTAACTGGGACCATAGGAGCACAGCAGTACACTCAGCTACTTTTGTTTTGAGACGAAGTCACACTCTGTTGCCCAGGCTGGACTGCAGTGGTGCAATCTTGGCTCACTGCAACCTCCACCTCCTGGTTCAATTGATTCTCCGGTCTCTCCTGTAGCTGGGACTACAAGCACATACCACCATAGCCTGCTAATTTTTTGTATTTTTAGTAGAGGTGGGGTTTCACTCTGTTGGCCAGGATGGTCTCGATCTCCTGACCTTGTGATCTGCCCACCTCACCCTCCCAAAGTGCTGGTATTACAGGTGTGAGCTACCACGCCCAGCCAGTTTTTCTTTTTCTCTAACAGCCAAACAGATACTGGCCTGGAGATAAACAACCCTAAAACAATTACAAGGCATCCAACAGCGGACACTGACAAACTGACCCCCTGTACCACAAACTGTAATACAGCTTTAACTTGGTGAGTTCAGTGACTTTCTCCTGATGAGACCACCAACCATGGAGTGGCTCTGGCAGTTTACAGAGGCTGTGCACTTTGAGTGCCTTTGTGTCTGTTTTACCCTATGACATTATGACATATAGGGCCAGATTGTAATGCCTTTTTTTTTTTTTTTTGAAACAGAGTTTCGCTCTTGGAGTGCAACGGTGTGATCTCGGCTCACCGCAACCTCCATCTCCCGAGTTCAAGTGATTCTTCTCCTCAGTCTCCCGAGTAGCTGGGATTTCAGGCACGAGGGCATGCGCCATCACGCCGGGCTAATTTTGTATTTTTAGTAGAGACAGGGTTTCCACCTGTTGGTCAGGCTGGTCTCAAACTCTCAATCTCAGGTGATCTGCCCGCCTCAGCCTCCCAAAGTGCTGGGATGACAGGTGTGAGCCACCATGCCCAGCCTGTAATGCATTTAAATGTTAAGTCTCCACTCTAAAGTAAACATGAGATGTATGTAACATACATGTTTGTTTAATATACATGTATCAGAACTCCCTTCATAAATATTCATAGCTCCTCCTATAACCTGTTGAATATGTGTATGTGGCCAACCTGTTAAACATAAATCCCTGTTCTACTCTACCCTCTCTCAAAGTGACTCAAAGTGCCTGCCTTTCAGTCTGTAGTGGAGGCTACACTTCACAGCCTATTAGAAAGGCCCCCTTACAGGCTGTAACCCATGTAAAAAGTAAGGCTCTACTTTCTAAATTTATAATTTGTCAGCCAGGAACAGTGGCTCACACCTGTAATCCCAACACTTTGGGAAGCCAAGGTGGGAGGATTGCTTGAGGCCAGGAGTGTGAGACCAGCTGGGCAAAATAGGGAGACCTCGTCTTTACAAAAAATACAAAAATTAGGGGCCAGGTGTGGTGGCTTATGCCTATAATTCCAGCACTTTGGGAGGCCAAGGCAGGTGGATCACTTGGGGTCAAGCGTTTGAGGCCAGCCTGACCAACATGGTGAAATACCATGTCTACTAAAACTACAAAATTAGCCAAGCATGCTGGTGCATGCCTTTAAACCCAGGTACTTCGGAGGCTGAGGCAGGAGAATCACTTGAATGTGAGAGGTGGAGGTTGCAGTGAGCCAAGATCAAATTATGCCATTGCACTCCAGCGTTGGCAACAAGTGAAACTCCCTCTCAAAAATATATATATAGGCTGGGCACGGTGGCTTATGCCTGTAATCCCAGCAATTTTGGAGGCCAAGGTTGGTAGATCTTGAGGTCAGGTGTTAGAGACCAGCCTAGCCAACATAGTGAAACCCCGTCTCTACTAAAAATATAAAAAATTAGCTGAGCATGGTTGCGGGTACCTGTAGTCCCAGCTACTTGGGAGGCTGAGGCAGGAAAATTGCTTGAACCTGGGAGGCAGAGATTGCAGTGAGCTGAGATCACACCACTGCACTCTATCCCGGGTGACAGTGTGAGACTCCATGTCAAATAAAAAAAATACACACACACGTGCGCACACACACACATATGTATATGAAAATTAGCCAGGTGTGGTGATATACTCCCATAGTCCTAGCTGCTCAGAGGCTGAGGCAGGGTCACTGGAACCTAGGAATTTAAGGCTGCAGTGAGCTATAATTGTGCTACTGCACTCCAGCTTGGGCGGCAGGGTGATACCCTGTCTCAAAAATATATATATATATATTATTTTAATTTGTAATATACTTAATTACAATTCCAAGGGTATACATTTGTTAAATGATTATCTCTGAGGGAGTGAGGAGAAGGTGATGGAAATGGTGGGAGCAGAAAGAACAAGGGAGCTAGAAGAAAGAGTGGGAGAGGAGGTCAGGCCTCAGGGGCACTGCAAGACTAGCCAGGCAAGATATTGAGCAGGGCTGCATGATGCAATCTGACTTAGATTTCTCAAAAATCTCTCTGTATGTTGCATCAGAAATAGACTGTGGCAGGCCAGGGTGGAAGCCCAGAGACCTGTTTAGAGGCTGTTTACTGTGCTGATGGCAGCACAGACAAAAGTGATATGAGTGGGGCTGGAAAGAAGAATCTAGATTCTGGATATCTTCAAAGGTAGAGTTAATAAGATTTCCTAAATGAAGAAGTCATGGAGAGGGTAAAAAAATATATAAAGGAATCAGGTCAAGCATGATGGCTCATGCCTGACCCAGCACTTTGGGAGGCCGAGCCAGGTAAATCACCTGAGGTTGGGAGTTTGAGACCAGCCTGGCCAATATGCTGAAACCTCGTCTCTACTAGAAACACAAAAATTAGCCGGATGTGGTGGCAGGCACCTGTAATCCCAGCTATTTACTTTGGAGGCTGAGACAGGAGAATTTTTGAATTCGGAGGTGGAAGTTGCAGTGAGCCAAGATCACACTACTCCACTCCAGTCTGGGTAACAGAGTGAGACTTGGTCTCAAAAAATAAAAATAGCTGGGCGCAGTGGCTCATGCCTGTAACCCCAGCTCTTAGGGAGGCAGAGATGGAGGATAGCTTGAGTCCAGGAGTTAGAGACCTGCCTGAGCAATATAGTGAGACTCTGTTCTCCATAAAAAGGAAAAAAAAAAAAAAGACAAAATAAAAATAAAAATAGGCCAGGCACGGTGGCTCACACCTATAATCCAAGCATTTTGGGAGGCAGAGGCAGACGGATTTCCTGAGGTCGGGAGTTCCAGACGAGGCTGACCAACATGGAGAAACCCTGTCTCTACTAAAAATACAAACTTAGCCTGGCATGGTGGCGCATGCCTGCAATCCTAACTACTCAGGAGGCTGAGGCAGGATAATTGCTTGAACCTGGGAAGTGGAGGTTGTGGTGAGATGAGATTGCGCCACTGCACTCCAGCCTGGGAAACAAGAGCGAAAATCCATCTCAAATATATATATATATATTTTTTTCCTTACCTTAGCAGACCACTCCTACTGCCTACCCACATCAACCCTGGTGTGCCCTAAGATGTTTAAGGATTTGAGGACTAGAGTACTAGAGAATTGTGCTGAATTTGGTTGGGAAAGGCCATGATCAGAGCAGGTTTTAGGGGAGGGGAGGAGTACAGGTGAGATTGGGAGTTCAATTCCGACCATTTTAAATTTGAGATATCTATTAAACACTCAAGCAGTTGAAGCAGTGTTGCTGGGTAGAATAAGCATGTCTGGAGTTTGGGGAAAAGATCTGAGCTAGAAACATACAGTTGGAAGTTGTTGGCGTACAAATGGTTTGGTTTTTTGGTTGGTTGGTTGTTTTTGAGATAGGGTCTTAACTCTGTCGCCCAGGCTGGAGTGCAGTGACATGATCTCGCCTCAGTGCAACCTCTGCCTCCTGGATTCAGGCAATCCTCCCACCTCAGCCTACCGAGTAGCTGGGACCACAGGCACATGCCACCATACTCTGTTAATTTTTGCATTTTTTAACAGACAGGCTCTTGCTATGTTGCCTGGTCTGGTCTTGAATGCCTGAGCTCAAGCAATCTGCCTGCTTTAGCCTCCCAAAGGGCTGGAACTATAGGCCTGTGCCCTCATGCCCACCTAATTTTTGTATTTTACATTTTTATTTCTTTTTTCATCATTCCTACGTGAGGCAGAGATGATATAATTACTGTATTTTTCGTAGAAAAATTTTGGGGTTTTGTCATGTTGCCCAGGCTGGTTTCAAACCACTGTACTCAAGTCATCTGCCTGCCTTGGCTTCCCAAAGAGCCAGGATTACAGGCATGTGCCATGGCACCCAGCCACAAATAGTGTTTAAACCATGAAATTGGACGCGATTAGCAAGGGTGTAAAGGTAGAGAAGAGAAGGGGACCAAATGTGGAGCCCTGGGGCACTCCTTCACTGAGAGTTTGGAGAGAAGGGAGGGGACTCACAAAGAAGGAATGGGAAGTATTTGATGTGGTGTCCCAGAAACCAAAGAAGTACATCACGGAGGAGGAGTGAGCAGGTGCATCAAACAAGGGGAAGACCGAAAATTAACCACTGAATTTAACAAAGCAGAGGCCATTGGTGACTTTGGCCAGAGCAGTTTCAGAGGAATACTGGGGTCAAAAACCAGATTGAAGCAGGACTGAAAGAGAATGGGAGGAGAGGAATTGGAGGCATCGAATGGATACAGCGCTTTGGAGGACATGGGCTTCAAAGAAGTATAACGGGTAGGAAGGTGAGAAGGTTGATTTTTTTAAGGTGGGAGAATTAGAAAGTTTGTAAACTGATGGGAAGGATCCAGTAAGAGAGCAAAAGTTGATGATATTGCAGAGAGAAGAAGAGTTGAGCTGGGCGCGGTGGCGTGTGCCTGTAGTCCCAGCTATTCAGGAGGCTGAGGCTGGAGGATCTCTTGAGCACAAAAGTTCTTATCTGTAGTGCACTATGCCAATTGGGTGTCTGCACTAAGTTTGGCATCAATAAGGTGACCTCCCGGGAGTAGGGCACCACCAGGTTGCCTAAGGAGGGGTAAACCGGCCCAGGTCAGAAACGGAGCAGGTCAAAACTCCCGTGCTGATCAGTAGTGGGATCGCACCTGTGAATAGCCACTGCACTCCAGCCTGGGCAACACAGCAAGACCCTGTCTTTAAAAAAAAAGGAAAAGAAAAAAAAAAGAGTTGCTAGAACCCTGCCTGTCCTTGAGTCTAATGGCTCCAAGGAGATCATGGCTTTATTTTATTTATTTTTATTTTTTGAGATGGAGTTTCACTCTTGTTGCCCAAGCCAGAGTACAATGGCAAGATCTTGGCTCACTGCAACCTCTGCCTCCTGGGTTCAAGCAATTTTCCTGCCTCAGCCTCCCAAGTAGCTGGGATTACAGGTGCGTGCCACCATTAGCTATGCCTGGCTAATTTTTTATATTTTTAGTAGAAATGGGGTTTCACCACATTAGCCAGGCTGGTCTCAAACTCCTGACCTCAGATGATCTGCCCACCTTGGGCTCCCAAAGTGCTGGGATTACAGGTGTGAGCCTCCACGCCTGGGTGAAAATGGCTTTGGATGGTAAAAAAGAAAGCAAATCTCTGATAGCTAGTAGAAAGGCTCCTGCATGTGGGTGCAAATGTTGAAATTCCCATTGTTTGCTAGACAATCTCATTAACCAAATCTCCACCCTAAAGTCAAAACACATGGGTCAAAATTTTGTGATAACAGAGCATAGAAAAATGTTGCACATGTAATAAGTGCTCAGTAAATGGTAGATATGATATTATCCTTACTAGTTCTTTGTTTTCATTAGGCTCAAGTCTCTGCCCATCAGCAACCAGCCAACCTCTCTCTTCCCCTTCACAGCCAATATGCTTTAAACAGTTGTCTACACACTGTTTCTACTTGTTTGCCTATCACTCACTCTTCAACTATTGATACCTTGCTTCACTCTCACAACTCCAAACAAAACCTGTCAATGCTAGATCCAGCAAACGTGGCTTTGTCTTCATTCTCCCTGATCGCTCATCTGATCCTGCTATGTCCTACTTGAAACTTTCTTTCTTTCTTTCTCTCCCTCTCTTTCTTTCCTTTCTTTTTTAATGAAGTTTCGCTCTTGTCACCCAGGCTGGACTGCAATGGCACGATCTTGGCTCACTGCAACGTCCACCTCCAGGTTCAAGCAATTCTCCTGTCTCGGCCTCCCAAGTAACTGGGATTACAGGTGCCACCACATCCGGCTAATTTTCATATTTTTGGTAGAGACAGGGTTATCCTGAGGGATTATCCCAAGGCAGGATAATCACTTGAACCTGGGAGAAGGAGGTTGCAGTGAGCTGAGATTGCACCATTGCACTCCAGCCTGGGCAATAAGAGCCAAACAAAAAAAAAAGAAGGAAAGAGAAAGAAAGAGAGAAAGAAAGAAAGAAAGAAAAAAGAAGGGAAGGAAGGAAGGAGAGAGAAAAGAAGGGAGGCAGGGAGGGAAGGAAGGAGGAAGGAAGGAAAGACAGAGAGCGAGAAGGGACGGCGGAGGGAGAAAGGGAAGGAAGGAATGAACGAACAAACAAACTGGTCTGATGCAGTGGCTCATGCCTATAATCCTAGCACTTTGGTAGGCTGAGATGGGGAAGGAGTTTGAGACCAACCTGGGCAATATAGTGAGATGTCCTCTCTGCAAAAAAAAAATTTTAATTGGTCTGGCATGGTGGCTCATGCCTGTATTCCCAGGACTTTGGGGGGCCAATGCAGGAGGATCACTTGAGCCCAGGAGTTTGGAAACTAGCCTGGGCAACATGACAAAAGCTCGCTTTTACTTATTTATTTATTTATTTTTGACAGAGTCCCGCTCTAGAGGGCAGTGGCGCGATCTTGGCTCACTGCAACCTCCACCTCCTGGGTTCAAACGATTCTCCTGCCTCAGCCTCCCAAATAGCTGGGATTGCAGGCACTTGCCACCACGCCTGGCTAATTTTTTTGTATTTTTAGTAGAGAAGGGGTTTCACCATCTTGGCAAGGATGGTCTTGATCTCTTGACCTCGTGATCTGCCTGCCCTTGGCCTCTCAAAGTGCCGGGATTACAGGCATGCACCGCTGCACCCGGCCAAAAGCTCACTTTTATTAAAAAAAAAAATCACCTAAGTGTGGTGGTGCACGCCTGTAGTCCCAGCTACTCAGGAGGCTGAGGTGGGAGGATCACTTGAGCCCAGGAGGTAGAGGTTACTGTGAGCCGAAATTGCATCATTGTACTCTAGCCTGGGTGATAGAGTGAGACCTTGTCTCAAAAATAAATAAATAAAAAAGAGCGAGAGAGAAACAAAGAAAAGCCTAGATCTGCTGGTTCCTATGTTTGCCACCTCATAGGAAGATTCTGCCTGAGAGCTAAGCTAACCCAGAGGGAAACAAAGCTGAGACATGGTGACAGGAGGTGACCTAATGACACTGGGATAGGGATCTAGCCATGCCCAAAAGCTAATTCTATCACCTGAGTCAATAGATTATTTTGTTTTTCTTTTGCTTACACCAATTTCAGTTGCGTTTCTGTCATTTATAGCTGACCACAGGTAACAATCATAGTTCACTGTGGCCTCAAACTCCTGGGCTCAAGGCATCCTCCTACCTCAGCATCCCCAGTAGCTGAGACTCCAGGCATGTATCATCACACCTGGCTAGTCTGGATCTTTTTGTTGTTGTTGTTGAGATGGAGTCTTACACTGTCATCCAGGCTGGAGTACAATGCGTGTGATCTCGCCTTACTGCAACCTCCACATCCCAGGTTCAAGCAATTCTCCTGCCTCAGCCTCCCGAGTACCTGGGATTACAGTTGCCTGCCACCACGCCTGGATAATGTTTTGTATTGTTAGTAGAGACAGGGTTTCACTATGTTGGCCAGGCTGGCCTGGAACTCCTGACCTTGTGATCCATCCGTCTTGGCCTCCCAAAGTGCTGGGATTACAGGTGTGAGCCACCGTGCCTGGTCTTTTTTGTTGTTGTATTGAGATGGAGTCTTGCTCTGTTGCCCAGGCTGGAGTGCAGTGGCACAATCTCGGCTCACTGCAACCTCTAACCCCAGGGTTCAAGTGGTTATCCTACCTCAGCCTCTCAAGTAGCTGGCATTACAGGCAGGACTACAGGTGTAGCCAGGACTGCAGGTGGGCACCACCATACACAGCTAATTTTTGTATTTTTAGTTAAGATTGGGTTTCATCACGTTGTCTCAAACTTTTGACCTCAGGTGATCCAACCACCTCGGCCTTCCAAAGTGCTGGGATTACAGACATAAGCAACCGCACCTGGCTGTCAAACCTACTGTTAATCCCCATGTCTGTGAGTGGCACCAGCATTCACCCAGTTGCTGAGAAAATCATATTCGACTTCTCTCTCTCACCCAGCGATCCCAGAAATCTCAGGTATTATATTTCCTTTACCTACCTGCCTTCGTCCAAGTCACCGCGGTGTGTGGTGAGGATTAAATGAGCTGATCTATATATACAAAGCATTTAGAATAGGGGCTGAAACACGGTAAGTTTACCTTTCTATGTCTTCCATTAGACCAGGGGCCGGAGCTATGAGTGGTCCATCTTTAAATCTCTGGTATGCTTATTGAATGAATAAATGAATGAATAATGAGATGGTAGCAGAAGGGAGACTAGAGAGGTTATTCAAAGATACATTGCCATGGTGTTGAGGAAGATAGGAAAAAGATCCAATAAAAAAAAGCTTTGAGGAAGGGAATAGGTGAAATAAGATGGTACCACATTTCAGGAAGCCAAGGAAGGATGAACTTCGGAAAAAACAAGATTGTCAATAGGGTTCTGTACTTCAGGAGGCCAGAGAAAATGAGAGTAGAAAGAAGCCACCCTGTAGAATGATTGGGGCACCCCTTGCAGCGAGTCATTTCAGGCTCTCCCTGTAGCCCACACCTCTTTCTCCATCCCCTCCTGGAAGCAGTGGTCATGGGATAAGGATAGAATAATAAAATAAAATAGATAAAATAATAAAAATTTTAAAAGATCAGGCATGGTGGGTCATGCCTGTAATCCCAGCATTTTGGGAGGCCAAGGCAGGTGGATCACCTGAGGCCAGAGGTTCAATACCAGCCTGGCTAATATGGCAAAACCCCATCTCTACTAAAAATACAAAAATTAGCTGGGTGTGGTGGCACACACCTGTAATCCCAGCTACTCAGGAGGCTGAAGCAGGAGAATCACTTGAACCCAGGAGGTGGAGGTTGCAGTGAGCCGACATTATGCCGTTGTACTCCATCCAGCCTGGATAATAGAGAGAGACTCCATCTCAGAAGAAAGAAACATTATTGCTACAAATGGCAAGTCTGACTGCTAAAGTTTATTAGCATATAACATTGATATTATTTTTTCATTATGTTAAAATACATGGGCTGGACATGGTGGCTCACACCTGTAAGCCAAGCACTTTGGGAGGCCAAGGTGGGCAGATCACATGAGGCCAGGAATTCAAGACTAGCCTGGCCAACATGGTGAAACCTTGTCTCTACTAAAATTATAAAAATTAGCTGAGTGTGGTGGTGTGTGCCTGTAATCCCAGCTACTTGGGAGGCTGAGGCACGAGAATCGCTTGAACTTGGAAGTCAGAGGGTGCAGTGAGCTGAGACTGTGTCACTGCACTCCAGCCTGAGCAACAGAGCAAGACTGTCTCAAAAAATAAATAAATAAACAAAATAAAATAAAAGAGCTGGGTATGGTGGCTCATCCTTATAATCCCACCACTTTGGGAGGCTGAGGTGGGAAGACTGCTTGAGCCCAGGAGTTTCAAACCAGCCTGGGTGACATAACAAGACCCCATCTGTCAAAAAAAAAAAAAAAATTAGCCAGGCATGGTGGCTCACATTTGCTTGGTGCTGGTTGGTTTGTCTGTTTGCTTGTTTGATTGTTTTGAGATGGAGTCTGGCTCTGTCGCCCAGGCTGGAGTGCAGTGGCACAGTCCTGGCTCGCTGCAACTTCTGCCTCCTGGATTTAAGCGATTCTCCTGCCTCAGCTTCCTGAGTATGTGGGACTACAGGCATGTGCTACTATGCCTGGCTAATTTTTCTGTATTTCTGGTAGAGATGGGGTTTTGCCATGTTGGCCAGGCTGGTATTGAACTCCTGACTTCATGTGAGCTGCCTGCCTTAGCCTCCCAAAGAGCTGAGATTACAGGGGTGAGTCACCACACCCAGTCCTTAGTGCTACTTGTGAGGCTGAGAAGGGGGGATCATTTGAGCCTAGGATGTCAAGACTGCATAGCTATAGCTATGGTCACATCACTACACTCCAGCGTGGGTGACACTGTCTCTAAAGAGCAAAAGCAAAACAGAACATAAAATAAAATTGATGGTGGGAGGCCAAGGCCAGCTGATCGCCTGAGGTTGGGAGTTCAAGACCAGCCTGACCAACATGGAGAAACCCTAATAAAAAAAAATACAGAATTAGCCGGGCGCAGCGGTGTATGCCTGTAATCCCAGCTACTTGGGAGGCTGAGGCAGGGGAATTGCTTGAACCTAGGAGGCAGAGGTTGTAGTGAGCCAAGATCATGCCATTGCAGCCTGGGCAGCAAGAGCAAAACTCTGTCTCAAAAAATAAAATAAAATAAAATTAAATAAAATTAAAAATTGATGAAATTAACCATGGCTAAGTATACAGTTTAGTTGCACTGAATACATATATAGTGTTCAACCATTACCACCATACATTTTATTATTTTCTTCTTGTAAAACTGAAACACTATGCCAGTTAAACAATTATTCCCCATTTGCCCCTCCCTCCAGTCCCTGGCAACCACCATTCTTCTTTCTGTCTCTATGATTTTGACTGCTATAAGTATCTTTTTTTTTTTTTTTGAGTTGGAATCTCACACCTGTTGTGCAGGCTGGAGTGCAGTGGTGTGATCTCAACTCACTGCAACCTCCACCTCCTGGGTTCAAGTGATTCTCCTTCCTCAGCCTCCCGAGTAGTTGGAATTACAGGCATATGCCACCACACCTGGCTAATTTTTGTATTTTTAGTAGAGTTAGGGTTTCCCCATGTTGGCCAGGCTAGTCTCGAACTCCTGACTTCAGGCGATCCACCCACCTCAGCCTCCCAAAGTGCTAGGATTACAGGTGTGAGCCACTGTGCTCAGCCTACTATAAGTATCTTCTGTAAGTAGAGTCATATAGTATTTGTCATTTTGTGATTGGCTTATTTCATTTAGCATAATGTCCTAAAGTTTCATCCATGTTGTAGCATTCTACAAAATCTCCTTCCTTTTTAAGTCTGAATCATAATAGTTCATTGTATGTATCTCTCACATTTTGCTTGTCCATTCATCTCTAGATAGACACTTGGATTGTTTCTACATGTTAGCTATTTCAAATAATGCTACTATGAACATGGGAATACAAATATATGTTGGAGACTCTGCTTTCAATTCTTCTGGGTATACACCTAGAAGTGGAATAGCTGAATCATAAACTTCTATTTTTTATTTTTTTGAGGAACCATCATACTTTAAATTAAATTAAAAATTTAAATTAAATTAAAAATTGGAATTAAAAATTCCACAGCAATGTCACTATTTTACATTTTCCCCAAAAGTGCACAAAGGTTCCAGTTCTACCACAACCTCACCAACACTTACTTTCTGTTTTTTGAAAGTAGCCTAGCCATCCTAATGGGTGTGAGGACATTGATATTATTTTAGAATGTTGTAAATAATAAAATCCTAAATCATACAATAATTTCTTTCCAGGCATCAGAAAAAAATTTTTAATTGTTTTCCATTTAAAACATTTTAATTAAAAAAATTTTTTTTTTTTTTGAAACAGTCTTGCCATGCCACCAGGCTGGAGTGCAGTGGTGCAATCATCACTCATTGCAGCCTTGAATTCCTGGGCTCAAGCAATTCTCCAGCCTCAACACCCTACGTAGCAAAGACTACAAGCACACATCACCATACTTGGCTAATTTAAATTTGTTTTCTTTTGTAGAGGTGAGATCTTGCCATGTTACCCAGCCTAGTCTTCAGTTCCTGGCCTCAAGCGATCCTCCCTCCTTTGGCCTTCCAAAGTGCTGGTATTATGGGCATGAGCTACAGTGCCCAGCCAAAAAAAATTTTTTTTTAATCATGAGATCCAGGAAAAAAAAGTTAAATAAATTTTATTGGCCTGGCACAGTGACTCACACCTGTAATTCTAGCACTTTGAGAGGCTGAGGCAGGAGGATTGCTGGAGGCCAGGAGTTTGAGACCAGCTTCAAGCTTGGGCAACATAGCAAGACTCCATCTCTACTATTTTAAAAAGAGGGCCAGGAACAGTGACTCACACCTGTAATCCCAGCACTTTGGGAGACTAAGGTGGACAGATTACTTGAGTCCAGGGGTTTGAGGCCAGCTTGGGCAACATAGCGAAACCCCATCTCTACCAAAAAAAAAAAAAAAAACAGAGAGAGAGAAAAAAAATTAGCAGGGTGTGGGGTGTTCGTCTCTGGTTCCATCTACTCAGGAGGCTGAGGCAGGAGGATCTATTGAGCCAGGGAGGCAGAGGTTACAGTGAGCCTAGATCATGCCACTACTCTCCTGCCTGGGTGACAGAGTAAACCCTGTCTCAAAAAAATAAATTAAGAGAAATTAATTTTTCTCTAGACAGCAGGGCAATTAATTTCTCTTTCTCTCTCTCTCTTTTGTTCTTTCTTTCTCTCTTTTCCTTCCCTCCTTCATTCTTTCCTTCCTTCCTTCCTTGTTAAATGTGTCCAATATTTATTGAATCGTGAATGGTGACAAACATTGCCGCAATCAGAGGTTCATCCATCCTGATGCTTCTCTTGGCTTCCCTTTGAGAAGGAAGCCTGAGGTGGGACATCCCCAAACTTGGGGAGACATGGGGTATGCACAAAGATATGATGAAATTGGCAAACAGGAGTGGAGTGGGGCGGTGTGGATCCTGGGAAAGACACGGACACACAGACTCTCCCACACAGAGGCAAAGACCAGGGGTGTCAGTCTGCCCCCAAGAAGTCGCGAGAACATCAGGGAAAGATCAGGCATCCATGAGACATTTCAGTCCTTCCTGTCATGAAGCGTCTGCTGAGAGGTCCCCGGACTTGGCCTTCAGGGTGCATTAGCCCTGAGCCAAGGCAGCTTTAATGGTGGCCACCAGCTTCGAAACTTGTTTTCTGTGTCCACGTAGTCATCGCCTTTCTTCTTAGAGTGAATCAACTTCCCGGCTACCATTACTTCAAATAACCCTGGGGAGTTCTCTCGCCTCCAATGTCCAGGTGCCAGGGAACTCAGCTTCTAACTTCTTGAGCTGAAGATACTTGGACTTATAGCCTCAAGCCCACAATAAACGACTCCAACAGCGAGAGCCATGGCTCAGGGCTGCCACATCCTCTGGGAAGCAGACACCCCCAGACACAGCAACCTCCTCCCTGGATGCGTGAGGTCTGCGCCATATATATATATGTATATACGTATATATTTATGTGTGTGTGTATATATATACACACACACACACACACGTATATATATACATATCTAGATATAGATATGTATATATGTATATGTATATATATACATATCTAGATATACATATATAGATATGTATATATATACGTGTGTGTGTGTATATATATATATATATATTTTTTTTTTAAGATGGAGTCTCGTTCCATCACCAGACTGGAGTACAGTGGCGCGATCTCGGTTCACTGCAACCTCCACCACCCAGTTCAAACGATTCTGCCTCAGCCTCCCAAGTAGCAGGGATTACAGGCCCGTTCCACAATGCCCAGCTAATTTTTAGTAGAGAAGGGGTTTCACCATGTTGGCCAGGATGGTATTGATATCCTGACCTTGTCATCCGCCTGACTTGGCCTCCCAAACTGCTAGGATTATAGGCGTGAGCCACTGCGCCCGGACTAGAAATTTCATTTAAAAAATAATTTTATTCATTTAAAATATATGCATACAGTTGCTTACTGTAATCTAGGCACTGTCTTAAATATTTGTTTCCACCAGCCATACTAAATGACTCATCTGCATCACCAGATTTCAGGAGAAATTAGGTGCACTGCCAGAAGAGAACGAAATACTTTAGATACTAGTTTTAGCAAAACATGGCATTAATACATTGCAGATGGAGCAGGATGTGAATTTACCTTCAACTTCCCAACTGATGGATTTTGAGAAAAACTAGAAAAAAATACTGACAAAGAATCCATTAAACCAAATGATATTTTTGGCTATATATGTACTTGACCACATCATTTTGCATATTAAACAACAACTGTAGTTAAACAGGCTGGGCTCAGTGGCTCACGCTTGTAATCCCAGCCCTTTGGGAGGCTGAGGAGGGCAGATCACAAGGTCAGGAGATCAAGACCATCCTAACTAACACAGTGAAACCATGTCTCTACTAAAAATATAAAAAATTAGCCGGGGGTGCTGGCAGGTGCCTGTAATCCCAGCTACTCAGGAGGCTGAGGCAGGAGAATAGCTTGAACCCAAGAGGCAGAGGACACAGTGAGCTGAGATCACGCCACTGCACTCCAGCCTGGGTGACAGAGCGAGATTCTGTCTCAAAAAAAAAAAATTTTTTTTTTGTAGATATGAGGTCTTGCCATATTGGCCAGGCTGCTCTTAAAATCCTGATTGCCCAGGATGCCAAACATCTCATGATTTTCTAGACTCTAATATGAGAACCATTGAATAATTACAACATATTTGGCAACAATGAAAATTTTCCATGATCTTATATTCAATATTTGATTTGTTTAATTTATACAGAGTGATTTAATGCTTGTCATAATTGTAATTCATTTTGTTTGTTTTCAGATGGAGTCTCGCTCTGTCACCCAGGCTGAAGTGCAGTGGCGTGATCTTGGCTCACTGCAACCTCTGCCTCCCAGGTTCAAGCAGTTCCCTGCCTCAGCATCCCGAGTAGGAGTAGCTGGGATTGCAGGTGCCTGCCACCACACCCCGATAATTTTTGTGTTTTTAGTAGAGACGGGGTTTCATCATCTTGGCCAGGCTGGTCTTTAACTCCTGACCTCATGATCCACCCACCTCCGCCTCCTAAAGTGCTGGGATTACAGGCGTGAGCCACCAAGGCTGGTCCATAATTGTTATTCTTTTTTAAAAAAAAAATTTTGTAGAAATAGGATCTTACTGTGTTGCTGAGGCTGGTCTGGAACTCCTGGCCTCAAGTGATCCTCCTGCCTCAGTCTTCCAAAATGTTGGGATTATAGGTGTGAGCCAGTTCTATGCCCAGGTATGCCCAGTCCTAAAATTGTTATTCCTGAGAAATAATAAACTAACTTATATAATGTCTTACTGGAGGATGGGGCAACTTTTTGTAATTCTCTAAAACAGGAATCAGCAAGTACAGGCCACAGGCTAAATTCTCAACTTGCTTCCTGTTTTCTTTTCTTTCTTTCTCTTTCTTTCTTTCTCTTTCTTTCTTTCTTTCTTCTTCTTTTTTGGATAGGCTTTCTTTCTTTCTTTCTTTCTTTCTTTCTTTCTTCTTCTTTTTTGGATAGGCTTTCTTTCTTTCTTTCTTTCTTTCTTTCTTTCTTTCTTTCTTTCTTTCTTTCTTTCTTTCTTTCTTTCTTCTTTCTTTCTTTCTTTCTTTCTTTCTTTCTTTCTTTCTTTCATTTTGAGACAGAGTTTCGCTCTTGTTACCCAGACTGGAGTGCAATGGTGCAATTTCGGCTCACCACAACCTCTGCCTCCTGGGTTCAGGCAATTCTCCTGCCTCAGCCTCCCGAGTAGCTGGGACTACAGGTGCACATCACCATGCCCAGCTAATTTTTGTATTTTTAGTAGAGACTGGGTTTCACCATGTTGACCAGGATGGTCTCGATCCCTTGACCTCGTGATCCACCCGCCTCGGCCTCCCAAAGTGTGGGATTATAGGCATGAGCCACCGCGACCGGCCTATTTATTTATTTATTTATTTATTTTTTCATTTTTTGAAATGGAGTCTCACTCTGTGGCTCAGGTTGGAGTGCAGTGGCATGATCTCGGGTCACTGCGATCTCTGCCTCCTGGGTTCAAGCAATTCTCTTGCCTCAGCATCATGACTGACTTGGATTGCAGGTGTCTGCCACCACACCCTGCTAATTTTTTTTTTTTTTTTTGGCCTGATCTTGGTTCACTGCAACCTCCATCTCTGGGGTTCAAGCAATTCTTCCACCTCAGCCTCCCCAGTAGCTGGGATTATAGGTACCAGTGATCATGCCCAGCTAATTTTTGTATTTTTGTAAAGACAGGGTTTCACCATGTTGGCCAGGCTAGTCTCAAAATCCTGATCTCAAGTGATCCACCCACCTTGGCCTCCCAAAGTGCTGGGATTACAGGCATGAGCCACTGCGCCCAGCCTATTTATTTAATTTTTGAGACGGAGTTTCACACTTCTTGCCCAGGCTAGAGTGCAATGGTGCAATCTTGGCTCACTGCAACCTCTGCCTCCCGTGTTAAAGCAATTCTCCTGCCTTAGCCTCCTGATTGGCTGGGATTACAGGCATATACCTCTATACCCGGCTAATTTTGTATTTTTTTGGGTAGAGACCAGGTTTCACTATGTCGGCCATGTTGGTCTCACACTCCTGACCTCCGGTGATCCACTCACCTTGACCTCCCAAAGTGCTGGGATTACAGGCATGAACCACTGCACGTGGCCAACAGGCTTTATTTTTTAAGAGCAGTTTAGGGTTTACGGCAAAATTGAGCAGAAGATACCATCTGTGTACTTCCTACCCCTACACATGAATAGCCTCCTCTGTTTTCAATATATCCCTATCACAGTGATACATTTGCAACAACTGATGACTCTACAGTGATACTTCATTACCACCTGACTCCCCTATTTTTATAGGACCTGTGCAAGCCAAGAATGATTGTAACATTTTTAAAGGTGGGGAAAAAAACTTTTAAGAGTACTATTTCTTGACATCTATCTACAGATAATATGAAATTCAAATTTCAGTGTCCATAAATAAAGTTTTATTAGAATACAGTCAGACCCAGCTGATTAAGTAGTGCCTTTGGCTCCTTTTGTGCCCCATAGCTGAGTTGAGTAGGTACCATCATGAGCATATGGTCTACAAAGCTTAAAATATGTACTAACTGGCTAGGCATGGTGGTTCACGCCTGTAATCCCAGCACTTTGGAAGGCCGAGGTGGGTAGATCATGAGGTCAGGAGTTAAAGACCAGCCTGACCAATACAGTGAAACCCTGTTTCTACCAAAAATACAAAAATTAGCCAGGTGTGGTGGTGTGCACCTGTAGCCCCAGCTACTCCTACTTGGGAGGCTGAGGCTAGGAACTGCTTGAACCTGGGAGGCAGAGGTTGCAGTGAGCCAAGATCACGCCACTGCACTTCAGCCTGGGTGACAGAGCGAGACTCTGTCTCAAAATAGAATAAGATAAAATAAGTATTATCTGTTCCTTTACATACACAAAAATTGCCATACCCCGCTCTGAAAGACAAACTATGAGCTAATGCAGCCTAAAGAGATTTGAATTGAGGCAAAATTCCCTCCAGACCAAACATTGATACCTGCCACCTGAGTGTCTCTCCTTGATGGCACAAAGATATCTTAAACTTGGCAGGGATCATATCCTTCCCCATACTTGGTTTTTCTGTGCCACCCTCCCCCATCAAACCAGTTGCTTAATCCAGAGCTTTCTTTGGTGAGTTTTTATGATTCCTCCCCCACTTGAACCTCCTTCCCTGCTCCTCCTTCCCATTAATCATCACATTTCTATCTTCCAAATCCATCTCCTTCTCCATATACCTCCGGCTAGCCCCATGGCTGAAGTTTTCAGTATTTCCTGAAGGAGACTGAAGCAGTGTCCTCTGTGGGCTGGGTCTACAGGTGTGCACCACCACACCTGGCTGATTTTTTGTATTTTTAGTAGAAATAAAGTTTCACCATGTTGGATAGCCTGGTCTTAAGCTTCTGGCCTCAAGTGGTCCGCCTACTTCGGCCTCCCAAAGTGCTGGGATTACAGGTGTGAGCCACAGTGCCCAGCTTTTTTTTTTTTGACAGTCTTTGCTTTGTCACCCAGGCTCTATACCAGGAGTACAGAGGCATGATCACAGCTTACTGCAGCCTCAAACTCCTGGGCTTAAGCAATCTTCCCACCTCAGCCTTCCAAGTAGCTGGGACTACAGGTGTGCACCACCACACCTGGCTAATTTTTTCTATTATTTGCGGAGACAATGTCTTGCCATGTTGCCCAGACTGGTCTCAAACTCCCGGGCTTAAGCAATCCACCTGCCTCAGACTCCCAAAGTGCTAGGATTACAGGGATGGACTGCTGTGCCCAGCCTGGCCCCGACTCTTAGACCCTCTATTCATCCTCTACCACACAGCTAGAGTGACCTTCTTGGCATCTGTCCCCATCATTCCTCTCTTTCCCTCCCCTCGGTGGTAAAGAACTAGACCACTATGTTTGTCTGTCCATTATGTCTTCCAGTGACCCATCATCTTTCCTCTAGCTCTGCCCCTTTTTCTGTTTAGATAAGATGGAGTTGACAATCCCAACATTTAGCCAGCTGTCCAGCCCTAGGTGAGCACGTGGCTACCCTGGACCAATCAGTTCCTTTCTCCTGGGAACTTTCATCTTGAGTGAAGATGCACAAGGTAGAAATGCTGATATCAATTGGTACAGGTGGACACGGACACAGTGTCTGGACACGGTGGCTCATGCCTATTATAGGAATCCTAGCACTTCGAGAGGCTGAGGTGGGCCGATTACATGAGCCCAGGAGTTCAAGACCAGTCTAGGCAACATGGTGATATCCTGTCTCTACAAAAAATACAAAAATTATCTGGGTGTGGTGGCATATGCCTGGAGCCCCTGCTACTGAGGAGGCTGAGGAGGGAGGATCACTTGAGCCCAGGAGAAGGAGGTTATAGTGAACCAAGACTGTGACGTTGTACTCCAGCTGGGGTGACAGAGCAAGACCCTGTCTAAAAACCACCACAACAAAAAATTGACACAGAAGCCTGCTCCATAGGGTAGGGTTTTGGAGTGTGGAAGTCCCATTGCTTACATTCCAATTTTGGTTCACCCACTCACTAAACTAGGTGACGCTTGGCAAGTCCCAGAACTGGTCCATGCCTCAGTATCCTACCTGTGCAATGGCGATCACAGGAACAAATCACACTTACTGAGGCCTCACCATTTGAGTGAGTGTGAAGTGCTGAGGACAGTTCTTGGTACACAGTGAGAGCCTAGTAAAGAAGCTGTCCTTATAGCTTGAGAGTCAGTGTGCAAATCCCTGTAGCTGGGATCCTGGATCTGTTTCTCCTTTTTCTTCTTCCCTAGTCCTAGTTCCTCCCTCCTCCTCCTTTATCTTCTTGTTTAAATAGAGACAAGGAGGGTCTCACTATGTTGCCCCAGCTGCTCTGGCACTCCTGGGTTCAAGCAATCCTCCCATCTGAGTCTTCCAGAGTGCTGGGATCACAGATGTGAGCCACTGCACCCAGCCATTCATTATTCTTAGATTTCTTCAGTTTTCCTTAAAGCTTCTTTTTATCTTTCTTAAAATAGTTTGAGTGGGGTTTTGTTTGCTCACAAAAATTGGCCAGGCACAGTGGTTCATGCCTGAAACGTCAGCACTTTAGACGCCAAGATGAGAGGATCGCTTGAGTTCAGTAGTTCAAGACCAGCCTGGGCAACATGGCAAAACCCCATTTCTACAAAAATAATTTTAAAAATTGGCTCACACCTGTAATCCCAGCACTTTTGGAGGCCAAGGCAGGTGGATCACTTGAGGTCAGGAGTTCAAGACCAGCCTGGCCAACATGGTGAAATCCCATCTCTACTAAAAATACAAAAATTAGTCAGGTGTGGTGGCATGCACCTGTTGTCCCAGCTACTCAGGAGGCTGAGGCAGGCAATTCACTTGAACCAGGGAGGCGGAGGTTGCAGTGAGCTGAGATCTCACCACTGCACTCCAGCCTGGGTGACAGAGTGAGACTCCATCTAAAAACAAAAAACAAAAACAAATTAGCCAGGCATGGTGGCACATACCTGTAGTCCCAGCTACTCAAGAGGCTGAGGTGGGAGGATCATCTCAACCTGGGAGGTCCAGGCTGCAGTGAGCTGTGATGGCAGCACTGCACCGCAGCTTGAGTGACAGAGACCCTGCCTCAAACAAACAAACAAACAAACAAAAGTATTATTAGAGTTCATTGTTTTGGACTTAGCTCCTGCACTGGTCCCAGCAGATCAGACCAAATCAAAATGGAGTGACCCATGCTAAGTGCCATATAATCAAACTGAAACTTTAAGGAAGCAGATAGATTCCAAAACAGACAAGTTTTTCCTGAAAACAAGAAATTTCAGTCTACCAGGGTCATCATAATAAGAAAGTCCCATCTGCCTTAACCTGTACAAAAAAAAATTAACCTGAAGTTTTTCTTTGTGACAAAAGAAAAATGTCAAAAAAGCATTTTTTGTATTATTCTCTTTCCTTGTTCCCACCTTACAAAACCTACTGTTCTGCTATTGCCCAGCATTCTACTTTGTAGAATAAAGCCAATTAGATCTATAAGTACATATATTTTTCCTAGAGACAGGGTCTCCCTCTATGCCCCAGGCTAGAATGCAGTGATTATGGTTCACTGCAACCTCAAACTCTAGACTCAAATGAGCGTCGTTGCCCGAGCCTCCGGAACAGCTGGCACCACAGAGGTGTGCTACCACGCCCAGCTAATTTCCTTATTTTTATTTTTTGTAGAGACAGAAGTCTTGCTATGTTGCTCAGGCTGGTCTCAAACTGCTGGCCTCAAGCAATCCTCTATCCTTGGCCTCCAAAAGTGCTGGAATTATAGGTGCAAGCCACTGTGGCAGACCTAGAACTAATTTGTCATTTTTTCTCTTGACAGAACCAAAAGAACCCCAGCCAACATTCCCTCTATGACTCACCATTGTTCTGGGGACACAGGTCAGAAAGTATAGCAAGGCCGCAGTTGGTGCCCTGGCCCTCCCAATTTCCCAGCCTCATCTCTCCTCGCCACCTCCTCTCCAGCTTCTTGTGTGTCCCTGAAAGGTTTTTTTTTTGTTGTTGTTGTTCTTTTGAGTCAGAGTCCTTCTCTGTCACCCAGGCTGGAGAGCAGTGGCAGGATCTTAGTTCACCGCAAACTTTTTTTTTTTTTTTTGAGGCGGAGTTTCGCTCTTGTTACCCAGGCTGGAGTGCAATGGCGCGATCTCGGCTCACCGCAACCTCCGCCTCCTGGGTTCAGGCAATTCTCCTGCCTCAGCCTCCTGAGTAGCTGGGATTACAGGCATGCGCCACCATGCCCAGCTACTTTTTTGTATCTTTAGTAGAGACGGGGTTTCACCATGTTGACCAGAATGGTCTCGATCTATTGACCTCGTGATCCACCCGCCTCGGCCTCCCAAAGTGCTGGGATTACAGGCTTGAGCCATCGCGCCCGGCAGTTCACCGCAAACTTAAACTCCCACCTTGATCCTCCTGCCTCAGTCTCCCACGTACCTGGCACCATAGGCACGCACCAAAGTGCCCAGCCATTTTTTAACATTTTTGTAGAGACTGGATCTCACATTGTTGCCCAGGCTGGTCTTGAACTCCAAGGCTTAAGTGATCATCCTATCTTGGCCTCACAAAATGCTAGGATTATAGGAGAGAGCCACTGCACATCGCTGTGTGTCCCTGAATTTGCCAACCTCTCCCTTTGAGTCTCAGGGCCCAGATTCTCCGCTCTCTAATCAGGAATGTCCTCTTCCCAGTCCTGCACCCCTGCCCTTCCCATTCTGGCAAACAGAAATAGGTCATGTTCTACTGAGACATCTCTGGAGAGCAGCAAGGCCTGCCCCACTCCTGTCCTCCCCACTGGTTTAGCTGAAGTGATCCGTGATAACCTCCAAGGGTCAAGATTTTCTCACAATTTACTCTCCATAGCCTGCATTAAGAACAAAAGTAGAGTTTTGTTTTGCATTTTCTGAATAAAAATGCTGTTATAATATGTAATATTCTTTTACAAAGGGCCCACACTTGTGGGGGATACTGCTACATGCTTTTCCTTCTCTCCCCTTTCCCTCCTCTCCTTTTTCCCTCCTCCCTTCCCCTGCATTCCTTGGGCACATTTATTGTATCTTACTTCCCCAGGTCAGAAGCAGGCTGTTGGAGGGCCCAGTTGGCAACTTCCCCACCTGAGAGGCCCCAGAGCCTGCCCAGGGTGGGGAGCAGTTAATGTTTAATGAGTGAGTGAATGAATACATTTTAAAAGGTAAAGGCCAGGTGCAGTGGCTCATGGCTGTAATCCAGCACTTCGGGAGGCTGAAGTGGGTGGTCATGAGGTTAAGAGATGGAGACCATTCTGGCCAATATGGTGAAACACAGTCTCTACTAAAAATAAAAAAATTAGCCGAGTATGGTGGCAGGAACCTGTAATCCCAGCTACTCAGGAGGCTGAGACAGGATAATAGCTTGAACCCAGGAGGCAGAGGTTGCAGTGTGCTGAGATTGCACCACTGCATTCCAGCCTGGGTGACAGAGTGAGACTCTGTCTCAACAACAACAAAAAAGATGTATGAAGACCTGGTGACTCACACCTGTAATTCCAACACTTCAGGAGGCAAGGTGAGCAGATCACTTGAGCTTAGGAGTTTGAGACCAGTCTGGGCAACATAGGGAGACCCCTGAATCTGAATCTACAGATAATTTTTTAAGACATCCATACATATTCTGCTTATGTAGATAATTTTTTAAAGTTAGCCATATGTGGCCGGGTGTGGTGGCTTATGCCTGTATTCCCGGCACTTTGGGAGGCCAAGGTGGGTGGATCACGAGTTCAAGAGGTTGAGAGCATCCTGGCCAACATGGTGAAATCTTGTGTCTACTAAAAATACAAAAATTAGCTGGGCATGGTGGCGTGCGCCTGTAGTCCCAGCTACTCGGAAGGCTAAGGCAAGAGATTTGCCTGAACCTGGGACTTGGAGGTTGCAGTGAGCTGAGATCAGGCCACTGCACTCCAGCCTGGCAACACAGCAAGTCTCCATCTCAAAAAAATAAAAAAGCCAGATGTAGTGGCACATGCGTATAGTGCCAGCTATTTGAGAGGTTAAGGCAGGAGGATTGCTTGAGCCTGGGAGATTGAGGCTGCAGTGAGCCACTATACTCCAGCCTGGGTGGCCAGAGCAAGACCCTGTCTTGGAAAATAAAGAAAAAGATAAAAAGTATGAAGGAAATCGGGGAAGTATGCTCTGTCTCCTGGGGACCTTTCTGCTGAATCAAGGTGGCCTCTCTGGATGACAGAATGAAGCCCTACTCTCTGGGCAACTCACTGTTTACGAAGTCCATTCCCACAGCAGCTGAGGGACAAGTTGACTATCCCCGCCCAGTCTGCACCAGCCACCCACTGGGTTAAACCTCTCAGGTCTTCCCCCTTGACTACACTCTCCAAATCCCAGAGTAGGTAGACTGAAGATGTGAGGTGACAGTGGGGTCTCTTCTCCAGCCAGAGTGGTGCCGAAAGCCCCAACACCACAGATGTCCTGAAACCCAAAGGGAAGACACAAATTATCAGGAAAGGAGGCATGGCGCGGTGGCTCACCCCTGTAATCCCAGCACTTTGGGAGGCTGAGGCAGGTGGATCACGGGGTCAAGAGATCGAGACCATCCTGGTCAACAAGGTGAAACCCCCGTCTCTACTAAGAATACAAAAATTAGCTGGGCATGGTTGTTCGTGTCTGTAGTTCCAGCTACTCAGGAGGCTGAGGCAGGGGAATCGCTTGAACCCGGGAGGCGGAGATTGCAGTGAGCTGAGATCGCGCCATTGCACTCCAGCCTGATGACAGAGTGAGACTTTGTCTTAAAAAAATAAAACTGTTCGGCAAACGTTAGCTAGCTCCTGGGGTCATAAGTAACCTTGTTTTATATTCCCAAATGTGTTGTCTGGAGCATGTATACATATTATGTATTAAAGCAAAAGCAAAATCGGAATAAATATTGCCTTCCAAGTTGTATTTGTGTGTGTGTGTTGGTTTTTGTGGTTGATTAGTCTTTCTTTTCTGTTGGGTAGAAGCCAGGCTCCTTTCTCCCAAGACACACACAGACTCAGCACACACAGAAACCCCAGGAATTAAATCACTCTCCAAAATGATAAGTAGGAAGAAGGAGGTTAGGTGGAGAGTGGAGGAAGGGGAAGGGAGGAGGCCTCTTCCCCTGCCCTGGGGAGGAGCCCTGGTCCAGAAGAGGTCAGGGTATGCATAGGCCTCTGGGTAGGAATAGGAACAGGGCCATTGGCCAAGTACCCTCTGCTCTGTTACTCCCAGGGCTGGCTCCACCCTCAGGCCTGGGAGCTCACCCTCTGCCAGTGAAGGGTTTCAGGAGTAGGGAGAGTGCAGATGAGGAGTGACCCTCTTTATCTCACATTCCCTCTTAAACCTCAATTTTCTTTTTCCTTTTTTTCTTTTTTTGAGACAGCGTTTCGCTCTTGTTGCCCAGGCTGGAGTGCAGTGGTGAGATCTCACCTCACTGCAACCTCTGCCTCCCAGGTTCAAGCGATTCTCCTGCCTCAGCTGCATGAGTAGCTGGGATTACAGGCGCCCATCACCATGCCTGGATAATTTTTTTAAAACATATATTTTTAGTAGAGATGGGATTTCATCGTGTTGGCCACGCTGGCCAACATGAACTCCTGACCTCAGGTGATCCACCCACCTTGGCCTCCCAAAGTGCAGGGATTTCAGGCATGAGCCACCATGCCCAGCTGACCTCAGTTTTCTTAAAAAGAAATTATTCTAAAATTAGCTGGGCGTGGTGGTGGGCACCTGTAGTCCCAAATGTGTTACTACTTAGGGGTCTGAGGTGGGGAAATTGCTTGAGCCTGGGAAGTCCAGGCTCCAGTGAGCTGAGATCAGATCACTGCACTCCAGCTAGGGAGACAGAGAACCTGTCTCAAAAAAAAGAAAAAAAGAAATAATTTTTGTCCTTTTTCTATAAGCATCTTTTAAAACTTTTTCCTGGAGGGGAGTGGTGGCTCACGCCTGTAATCCCAGCACTTTCGGAGGCCCAGGCAGGCGGATCTCACCTGAGGTCAGGTGTTTTGAGACCAGCTTAGCCAACAAGGTGAAACTCATCTCTACTAAAAATACAAAAATTATCCAGGCATGGTGACGCACCCTGTAGTTCCAGCTACTCAGGAGGTTGAGGCAGAAGAATCACTTGAACTTGGGAGATGGAGGTTGCAGTGAGCTGAGATAGGGCCACTGCACTTCAGCCTCGGGGACAGAGCAAGACTCTGTCTCAAAAAAAAAAAAAAGGCAGAAGAGGCGGGAGGATAGGAGTTTGAGAACAGCCTGGCCAAGGTGATGAAACCCCATTTCTACTAAAAATACAAAAACTAATGTGCGCCTGTAGTCCCAGCTACTCCGGAGGCTGAGGCAGGACAATCGCTTGAACCCGGAAGGCGGAGGTTGCAGTGAGCAGAAATCGGGTAGCTGCACTCCTGCCTAGGCAACAGAGTGAGACCCTGTAAGGAAAACAAACAAAGAAACAACACACACACACACACACACACACACACACACACACTCTTAAAAAAAAACATGTGATCTGCACAGCAGCTTTCTAAACAGAGCCCCCTTCCCCTTCATCTGCCTGACCACCCCCGACAGAGTCCCAGGTGCGGGCGGGAGGTCAGGGACCGGCTGCGGCATCTGTGCAGACTTGCCTCCACTAGCCTGAATCTCAGCAGGAAGAAGTGGCTCTTCCCTCAGGCCAAGCAGGAAATGATTCTCCCACAAAACACATGACCCTGAGACCTTCCCAGAGAGTTGCACACATTCGTTTTAAAACCAGCATAGTAATTCTGAGGGTTTTAGAGTGGGAAGGGTTTGCTCCTAGTCCTCTGAAGACTCTACTGTTTAATTACGAAAACCACTGCTGTGCTCACAGCTGAAGAAACACAGGAAGGATCAAGAAGTGAACTGCCCCCAGCTCTACCTCCCTATACTGCCTCAGAGTCCCAGGGACAGGCTGGTCCCCAGACAGGGCTGTCTGGAAGGACTGAGCAGGCACTGACCGCTCAGCTAGGGAACCAGGCCAGTGAATGCAGGTTGAATCTAGGCTAGATCACCTCCATGTCCTCATCTGTAAAATCATGCCAGGTACGTCGCATGCTTGGTACATATTCATTCATTGCATCTGGGCCACAACCCATGGGGGAGGTGTGAGTATCATCTTTGTTTTACCAAGAAACCTAAGGCGTAGAGAGGGTAAGAACATGACTGGGCCCGGTGCCGTGGCTCATGCCTGTAATCCCAGCACTGTGGGAGGCAGAGGCTGGAGGATCACTTGAGCCCAGGAGTTTGAGATCAGCTTGGAACATGGTGACTAAGGTCTCATAGTTTGTGTATGTATAGCTGAAATTTGAAACCAGGCATCTGGGCACCACTAGGCTCCACTGCCCCTATGAGGAGCGCACACTCACCTGTACCTTTCTCAGAGAATCTCTTTGAATTAAAGGAGATAATGCATGTAAAGTGCTCTGAACAGAACCTGGGACTTAGCACTCCCAGTAACACAAGTCCAACATTATCATCACCAACTGTCTTAACTATTCAGAATTCTTTACTACTATTATTATTAAAGGGCCTCACTGTGTCACTCAAGCTGGTGTTCAGTGGCATGTTCATAGCTGACTGCAGCCTCAAACTCCTGGGCACAAGTGCCACAAGGCGGGCACTCCCACCCTGCCTCCCAAAGTGCTAGGATTACACCACACCTGGCCCCATTAGAATTCTGAAGCAGTCGCATTCCTGGTCCTGGCTGCACGAACATGGCGGAAACCTTATATGCTTAAAAAAACTTTTACTGGATTAAAAAAATAAAAGAAAAAGAAGAAAAGAATACTGGGAAAAAAGAAGAAGAAAATAAAATTATACTTTGGTGATTTAGGAAATCTGCTGAGTTTTTCTCCTTGGTTTTTACGTTTTATTTTTTCTTTCTTATTTTTATTTATTTATTTTTTTTGAGATGGAGTCTTGCTCTGTTGCCCAAGCTGGAGTGCAGTGGCATGATCTCTGCTCACTGAAACCTCTGCCTCCCATGTCAAGTGATGTTCCTGCCTCAGCCTCCTGAGTAGCTGGGACTCCAGGCGCGTGCCACCATGCCTGACTAATTTTTGTATTTTTAGTAAAGATGGGGTTTTGCCATGTTGGCCAAGCTGGTCTTGAACTCCTGACCTCAGGTGATCTGCCCGCCTCAGATTCCCAAAGTGCTGGGATTATAGGCGTAAACTACCACACCTAGACTTCTTCCTTATTTTTAATCTTACAATTCGAATATGTACTCAGTATAAATAGTTAAAAAAAAAAAAATGAAAAAGTAGCTAGGCAGGGTGGTATGCACCTGTAATCCCAGACTACTCCAGAGTCTGAGGTGGGAGGATCACTTGAGGCCAGTCACTGAGTTCAGTTTAGGGACAGAGAAAGACCCAGTCTCTGGAAAGAAAGAAAAAATAAAAAAAAAGATCAAAGATGGAAGTTCCCTCTCACCCCACATCTATTGTTGCACAACTTGCCTTTTTTGAGACAGAGTCTTGCTCTTGTCGCCCAGGCTGGAGTGCAGTGGTACATCTTGGCTTACTGCAACCTCCGCCTGCCAGGTTTAAGCGATTCTCCTTCCTCCGCTTCCCAAGTAGCTGGGATTACAGGCGCCTGCCACCACGCCTGGCTAATTTTTGTATTTTTAGTAGAGATGGGGTTTCCCCATGTTGGCCAGGCTGGTCTCAAACTTCTGACCTCAGGAGATCCATCCCCCTAGGCCTCCCAAATTGTTGGAATTACAGGCGTAAGCCACCACACCCAGCCTGGTACAATTTTTTTAAGCCTATAAGGGTTCCACCATGTTTGTGTAGCCAAGGCCAGGAGTGTGGCTGCTTCAGAATTCTGACTGGGACAAGTGTGGTTTAATCCTAGCACTTTGGGAGGCTGGGGTGGGAGGATCACTTAAGGCCAGGAGTTTGAGGCTACAGTGAGCTATGAACATGTCGCTGCCCTCTAGCCTTGGCAATAGTCTGAGATTGTGTCTCAAAAAAACAAAAAACAAAAACCTAACCTTTGTTCTGAGATCCTGCTTCTTTCGGTGTTTCCATCACACCTCTTTTTTGTTTGTTTGTTTTTCGTTTTTTTGAGACAGGGTCTCACTTTGTTGCCCAGACTGGAGTGCTGTGGTGCAACCACAGTTCACTGTAGCCTGGACCTCCCGGGTAAGTGATCCTCCTACCTCAGACTCACTGATAGCTGGGACCGCAGGCAGGAGTAACCACACCTGACTAATTTTCATATTTTGCGTAGAGGTGAGGTTTTGCCATGTTGCCCAGGCTGGTCTTCAACTCCTTAGCTCAAGCAGTCCGCCTGCCTCAGTTTCCTAAAGTGCTGGGATTACAGGTGTGAGCCACCTTGGTCAGCCTCTTCCATCACACTGAATGCGGAATTAGAGGCTCACACTCCAGGCCTGGCCTGCCACCTGCACACAGCCTGCTGTTCCTACCATAGCATACAGAAGATTCTTCCCACCCCGCCCGGTGAATCACAGTGCGAGCTTCTTCAGGATTTTGATCCCACATAGCAGTTCCTGTAGCCAAGGTCTGGTAGCCAATAGATGCTCCATAATGGTGAATAGAAGTATGCATGGGCTAGGCACGGTGGCTCACGTCTGTAATTCCAGCACTTTGGGAGGCCGAGGTGGGTGGATCACCTGGGGTCAGGAGTTAGAAATCAGCCTGGCCAACATGGCAAAACTCTGTCTCTACTAAAAATACAAAAAAATTAGCCAGGCGTGGTGGCAGGCATCTGTTATCCCAGCTAATCAGGAGGCTGAGGCAAGAGAATCACTTGAACCTGGGAGATGAAGGTTGCAGTGAGCCGAGATCGTGTCGCTGCACTCCAGCCTGGGCAACAAGAGTAAAACTCTGTCTTAAAAAAAAAAAGAGATAGGCCGAGCGCGGTGGCTCAAGCCTGTAATCCCAGCACTTTGGGAGGCTGAGGCGGGTGGATCATAAGGTCAAGAGATTGAGACCATCCTGGTCAACAAGGTGAAACCCTGTCTCTACTAAAAATACAAAAATTAGCTGGGCATGGTGGCGCGTGCCTGTAATCCCAGCTACTTGGGAGACTGAGGCAGAAGAATCATTTGAAGCCAGGAGGCGGAGGTTGCAGTGAGCCAAGATCGTGCCATTGCACTCCAGTCTGGGTAACAACAGTGAAACTCCGTCTCAAAAAAAAAAAAAAAAGAGAGAGAGAGAGAAACATACATGAACAAGCTAGGCAAGGTGGCTCACTTGAGGCCAGGAGTTTGAGAACAGCCTGACCAACATGGCAAACCCCTGTCTCTACTAAAAAAGAAAAAAAGAAAGAAAGAAAGGAAAAAAGAGGGGCCAGGCACAGTGGCTCATGCCTATAATCCCAACACTTTGGTAGGCCAAGGCAGGCGGATCACCTAAGGTCAAGAGTTCGAGACCAGCCTGGCCTATATGGTAAAACCCTGTCTCTACTAAAAATACAAAAAGGACTAGCTGGGCAGGGCATGGTGGTGGGCACCTGTAATCCCAGCTACTCAGGAGGCTGAGGCAGAAGAATAGTTTGAACTCTGGAGGCTGAGGTTCTAGTGAGCTGAGATCTCACCACTGCATTCTAGCCTGTATGACAGAGCAAGACTCTGTCTCAAAAAAAAAAAAAAAGAGAGAGAGAAAAGGAAAAAACATATACAAACAAGTGAATTGAGTGCTCACTACATGCACTTGGCATTTATATATTATGTCTTCATCTATGCATATTATTCTTTTTTCTTTTTCTTTTTCTTTTTTTTTTTTTTTAGACAGAGTCTTGCTCTGTCTCCCAGGCTGGAATGCAATGGCTTGATCTCACTGCAACCTGTGCCTCCTGGGTTCAAGTGATTCTCCTGCCTCATCCTCCCAAGTAGTTGGGATTACAGGTGCCCACCACCACACCCTGCTGATTTTTGTATTTTTAGTAGAGACTGGGTTTCGCCATGTTGGCCTGGGTGGTCTCAAACTCCTGACCTCAAGTGATCTGCCCACTTCGGCCTCCGAAGTGCTAAGATTACAGGCGAGAGCCACTGTATGTGGCCTCTCTATGCAAATTTTTTAATTACAAAATAATACATGATTACTATATAAAATAGTTATGATTATAGAAGTTATGAAACATGAGTTTCCCCCACAATCCTGCTTGGCAATAACCACTAAAAGCAATTTGATATACAAATGTTATTCTAAATTCTTACAAAAGCTGTGCTATATATGTTGTATTATCCCCATTTTCCAGTTGAGAAAAGAGACCCAGAGAGGTGATGTGACTAGACTGGGGTCACAGAGCTGGTAAGTGATTGAATCAGGACTGGCAGGGGCAGCAGTTTGGCCCCAGAGACTATGTTCCTTTTTGCTTTTTTTTTTTTTGTAAAGACAGAGTTTTGTCATGTTGCAAAAGCTGGTCTCAAACTCCTGGGCTCAAGCCATCCTCCCACCTTGGCCTCCCAAAGTGCTGAAATTACAGGCGGGGGCCACCACCCCTGGCTGGACTTGCCATTTTTGGTATTCCAGGGAGTCTAAGATTCTGGGATCGGTGCCTAACCTAGGATCACGTTTCTCTCTGTCTTCTCTGGCAGGGCCAGCTCCTGGCTATTGTATTCATCAGCAGAGGGACTTCACAGACTTAGACTGAACCAGTGTAGACCTAGACTGGGTCTGAGGAGCAAGGGGAGGGCAGAGTGGTGGAATGCACCCTAGACAAGCCTCAGGAGACCGGAGCCCTGGTCCTGACTCTGCCACCCACCTGCTGTGTGACAACCTTGAGCAAGTCACTTCACCTCAGGAGTTTCCACCTTATGTTTGTAAAATGGAGATAATAAAATCTGTCCAGCTGGGCACAGTGGCTCAAGCCTGTAATCCCAGCACTTTAGGAGGCCAAGGTGGGCAGATCACAAGGTCGGGAGATTGAGACCATCCTGGCCAACATGGTGAAACTCGTCTCTACTAAAAGTACAAAAATTAGCTGGGTGTGGTGTCACGTGCCTTTAATCCCAGCTACTTGGGAGGCTGAGGCACAAGAGTCGCTTGAACCCAGGAGGCAAAGGTTGCAGTGAGCTGAGATGGCACCATTGAACTCCAGCCTGGTAACAGAGCAAACTGTCTCAAAAATAAATAAATAAATAAATAAAATAAAATCTGTCCTCACTGAGTCACAGGGTTATTGAGAAGGGATGGGCATGAAACTGGAAATGTTGGCTACCTTCTGCTCTTAAAGCCCCTTGTTGTTATTTTGGGCTGGATGGAAAAAAAAAAAAAAAAAAAAAAGCCCCTTGTGCAGGGGATTGCTTGAACCCAGGAGTTTGAGACCAGCCTGGAGAACATAGTGAGACCCTGTCTCTACTAAATTTTTTTTAAAAATTAGCCAGGTACAGAGGCATGTGCTTGCAATCCCGGCTACTTAGGAGCTGAGATGGGAGGATAGCTTGAACCCTGGAGGTGAAGGCTGCAGTGAGCTGCGCACGCACCACTGTACTCCAGCCTGGGTGACAGAAGACCTTGTCTAAAAAAAAAAAAAGCCCCTTCTGCTTCCCCTTCTCTTTGTACTTATCATTCTGTTGTATTGGAAACCAGTTTGGTGCCCTTGGAAAAGGAAAGGGAAGCAATCTATGTAAAGAAATAGATACTTGGCCAGGCGCGGTGGCTCACGCCTATAATCCCAGCACTTTGGGAGGCCGAGGCGGGTGGATCACGAGGTCAAGAGATCAAGACCATCCTGGTCAACAAGGTGAAACCCCGTCTCTACTAAAAATACAAAAATTAGCTGGGCATGGTGGTGCGTGCCTGTAGTCCCAGCTACTCAAGTGGCTGAGGCAGGAGAATTGCTTGAACCCAGGAGGCGGAGGTTGCAGTGAGCCGAGATCTCGCCATTGCACTCCAGCAGTCTGGGTAACAACAGCGAAACTCCGTCTCAAAAAAAAAAAAAAAAAGAAGAAGAAATAGATACTTAAAATGGTGACTAAGGAAAACAAACAAAATAAATATATGCAAATGCCAAGCCCCGCATTTTCATGAGTTTGTTTCACAGCAAAATAGTTAAGCTTGCAAACCATAAACTTCTGGGATCAGACATTTGGGCTGAATTTTATTTTGTTATTATAATAGCATTTCTCACTATTTACCAAACTCTGTTTTCATTTCTTTTTAACAATCCAGAGGCCTTTTATTTTTTTAATGCCTACCATGCCCTGAATTCACAGGGAATAGGTTCCAGCAGCTCAGGCTCCTTCCCACTGGTTCTCAAAAAGTGCGATTCTCTGGGTGGAGCAGGCTGGCGCTTCATTTGGACCCAGGTACCTTTCTCTTTGGCTTCTTTCTTTTTTTTTTTTTTTTTTGGACACGAAGTTTTGCTCTTGTTGCCCACCAGGCTGGAGTGCAATGGCACGATCTCGGCTCACAGCAACCTCTGCCTCCTGGGTTCAAGCCATTCTCCTGCCTCAGCCTCCTGAGCAGCTGGGATTACAGGCACCCACCACCACGCCCGGCTAATTTTTGTATTTTTAGTAGAGACGGGGTTTCACCATGTTGACCAGGATGGTCTTTAAATCCTGAGTTCAAGTGATCTGCCTACCTCGGCCTCCCAAAGTGCTGGCATTACAGGCATGAGCCACCATGTCCAGCCAGCAGTTATTCAATTCTAATGATGTAGTGTGGAAACAGCCATAGACCATATAGAATGAATGAGGTGTGACTGTTTGATTAAAACCTTATATACAAAATCAGAATGAGTGAATTTCCCCATAGGCCATAGTTTGCTGATCCTTGCTTTAGACTGCTGTAATATGTCAAACTGGACACATCTTTAATATCTGAAAGGGACTGGGAAGTTATGGAATCTGATCTAGATGTCATTAAAGACTATATTACCTGGGATAAAGGGAAAAAATGGAAGAAATATTTTCTTTCTTTTTTTTTTTTGAGACGGAGTTTCGCTCTTGTTATCCAGGCTGGAGTGCAATGGCGCGATCTCGGCTCACCGCAACCTCCGCCTCCTGGGTTCAGGCAATTCTCCTGCCTCAGCCTCCTGAGTAGCTGGGATTACAGGCACACACCATCATGCCCAGTTAATTTTTTGTATTTTTAGTAGAGACGGGGTTTCACCATGTCGACCAGGATGGTCTCGATCTCTTGACCTCGTGATCCACCTGCCTCGGCCTCCCAAAGTGCTGGGATTACAGGCTTGAGCCACCACACCCGGCCCTGGAAGAAATATTTAATTACCATGTTTGTTTCACCAGTAATAACAGTGAAATGGAATAAGTGCTATGATAACTCATTCTAATTCAGGGCAGGGACAGAAAGATGAGGGGAGAGGAGAGTGATGAGGAGGCCGAGGTCTGAAGGGTGAATGGGAGCTGGTCGGGGGAACAGGAGAGTGTTCAGGTGAAGAAAACCAGTGGTAAGAACAGTATTACTATGTTGAAAGGAACTGAGAAAACATCAGTGTTGCTGGAGCCCACAGTGGGCAAGGTGGGTTCAGAGATGCAGGAGCCAGGCGATAAGTCTCTTGTAAACAAAGTTAAGGAATTTTTACTTTGATTTTTATTCTGAGGGCAACAGAAAGCTATGAAAGGGCCAGGCACAGTGGCTCACGCCTCTCATCTCAGCTCTTTGAGAGGCCAAGGTGGGCAGATCACTCGAGATCAGAAGTTCGAGGCCAGCCTGGCCAACATGGCAAAACTCCATCTCCTATAGTCCCAGCTACTCAGGAGGCTGAGGTAAGGAGAATCACTTGAATCCAGGAGGCAGAGGTTGCAGTGAGCTGAGATGTGCCACTGCTCTTCAGCCTGGGAGACAGAATGAGACTGTCAAAGGAAAGAAGAAAGAAAGGAAGGAAAGAAGGAATGAAGGAAGGAAAGGAGGGAGGGAGAGGGGAAGGAGGGAGGGAAGGAAAGAAGAAAGAGAGAGAAAGAAAGAAAGAAAGAAAGCAAGAGAAAGAAAGCAAAAGAGTTGTTTTTGTGCCCACAGGAATAAAAAATAAAAATAAAAAAGAAAGAGAGAAAGAAAGCTATGAAAGGGCTGGGCGCGGTGGCTCAAGCCTATAATCCCAGCACTTTGGGAGGCTGAGGCAGGTGGATCACGAGGTCAAGAGATCGAGACCATCCTGGTCAACATGGTGAAACCCCGTCTCTACTAAAGATACAAAAAATTAGCTGGGCATGGTGGCGCGTGCCTGTAATCCCAGTTACTCAGGAGGCTGAAGCAGGAGAATTGCCTGAACCCAGGAGGCGGAGGTTGCAGTGAGCCGAGATCGCGCCATTGCACTCCAGCCTGGGTAACAAAAGCAAAACTCCGTCTCAAAAAAAAAAAAAAGAAAGAAAAGAAAGCTATGAAAGGACGTGGGGTTTGAAGAGCTGTGTTTCAAAAGGAGGGCTCTGGCTAGGCAGACACACTCACCTATAAAATGAAAATAATATCTACCTCCTGGTGTTGCTGTGGCAATGAAATAAAATTGTGTTTATGAACCACTGAACACAATGCCTCACAGTAAATACACAGTAAAATTGTCATCAGAAGTAGTAGCAAGAAAAGGGACCCATAAATCAGATTTTTATTAGACACCTAAGGGAGTAAATCAGAATTAAGAACTGTGGCTGGGCACGGTAGCTCATACCTGTAATCCCAGCACCTTGGGAGGTCAAGGCAAGCAGATCGCTTGAGGCCAAAAGTTTGAGACCAGACTTAAGCCCAGGAGTTCGAGACTAGCCTGGGCAACATGGCAGAAATCCCATATCTAAAAAAAAAATTAGCCAAGTGTGGTTGTGTACTCCTGTGGTCCCAGCTACTCAGGAGGCTGAGGTGGGAGGATGGCTCAAACCTGGGAGGCAGAGTTTGCAGTGAGCCAAGATTGTGCCACTGCAAGCAAGCAAGCAAGCAAAAAAGAAAGAAAATAAAAAAGTGGCACAATGGGATCTGTCTCAATAAAATGTTATACCTACACCTAAAAAAAAGCAGAGGAGGCAATTCATTCAGCAGTGAACTAGAGATGTTTTTGTTTTGTTTTGTTTTAAACAGAGTTTGGCTTTTGTCACTTAGACTGGAGTGCAATGGCACAATCTCAGCTCACTGCAACCTCTGCCTCCTGGGTTCAAGCGATTCTCCTGCCTCAGCTGCCTGAGTAGCTGGGATTACAGGCGCCCATCACCATGCCTGGCTAATTTTTTAAAAAATATATATTTTTAGTAGAGATGGGGTTTCACCATGTTGGTCAGGCTGGTCTTGAACTCCTGACCTCAGGTGATCCACACACCCCAGCCTCCCAAAGTGCTGGGATTACAGGTGTGAGCCAGCTCAGCCGGCTGAACTAGAGGTTTTAACAAATGTCACGGTGATGAACACTGAGTGGAGACGAGTTGATAATGAACCATACTGGAGAAAGCAGCAAATTAGAAAATGGGGGAGCAGGAGGAGGTTGGAAAAGAGAGAATCTCCTTTACTGGTAGAATTCTAGAGAAGTTTCTGACTGGGAAATGAGAATTGAGATAAAGAGTTGAAGTAATGACTGGGTGCAGTGGCTCATGCCTGTAATCTCAGCACTTTGGGAGGCCAAGGCAGGTGGATCATGAGGTCAGGAGATCAAGACCATCCTGGCCAACATGGGGAAACCCCATCTCTACTAAAGTACAAACAAATTAGCCAGGCATGATGGTCCACGCCTGTCATCCCAGCTACTCGAGAGGCTGAGGCAGGGAAATCACTTGAACCTGGGAGGTGGAGGTTGCAGTGAGCCGAGATGGTGCCACTACACTCCAGCCTGGCTACAGAGCAAGACTCCATTTCAAAAAAAGAAAAGAAAAAAGAAAGGAGTTGAAGTAATAAATGGGCTGTAAATCTAACTGAATGCTCCACTCAAACATCTTTCCACCACACAGGACAGCAATGGGAGGGTTATTTTCTAAAGAAATGGACCTTGCCAGGCGGTACACGATGGGGATGGGGAGGAAAACTGAACAAAGTGTGAAGATTAGGAAGACAATTGAAGCAGGAGCTCCCGACCCGAATAAATTCCTCCTTTAGACATCCCCTTTCACCATCATGGCCCCTCCCACTCCTCCAAAAATGAAACCAGTCAGTCAGAAACCTAGCAAGTGCACACAAATCCCGGAGAGTTTGCATTCACCTTTTTTTTTCCTTTTTTTTTTTCTTCTGAGACAGAGTCTCACTCTTTTGCCCAGGCTGGAGTGCAGTGGTGTGATCTCGGCTCACTGCAACCTCCGCCTCCCGGGTTGAAGCAATTCTCCTGCCTCAGCCTCCCCAGTAGCTGGGGTTACAGGTGCCCACCACCATGCCCAGCTAATTTTTGTATTTTTAGTAGAGCCAAGGATTCACCATGTTGGCCAGGCTGGTCTCGAACTCTCAACCTCAAATGATCCACCCGCCTCAGCTCCCAAAGTGCTGGGATTACAGGCGTCAGCCTTCAGGCCTGGCTGCATTCACTCTTTCTTAAAAATGTACATCAGCCAGGTGCCGTGGCTTGAGCCTGTAATCCTAGCACTTTGAGAGGCCAAGGCAGGTGGATAACCTGAGATCAGGAGTTCAAGACCAGCCTGGCCAACACGACGAAACCCCACCTCTACTAAAACTACAAAAATTATCCAGGCATGGTGGCATGCTCCTGTAGTCCCAGCTACTCAGGGGGCTGAGGCAGGAGAATTGCTTGAACTCAGGAGGCAGGGGTGGCAGTGAGCTGAGATCGTGCCACTGCACTCCAGCCTGGCAACAGACATATCGAGACTCCATCTCAAGAAAAAACAAAAGGGAGACCCAGCTCGGTGGCTCATACCTGTTAACCCAGCACTTTGGGAGGCCAAGGCAGGTGTATCTTAATATCAAGACCATCCTGGCTAAGATTGTGAAACCCTGTCTTTACTAAAAATAGAAAAAATTAGCCAGGCATGGTGGCACACACCTGTAGTCTCAGCTACTTGGGAGACTGAGGCAGAAGAATCATTTGAAGCCAGGAGGTGGAGGTTGCAGTGAGCTGAGGTCATGCCACTGTACTCCAGCCTGGGTGACAGAGCAAGACTCTGTCTCAAAAGAAAAAAAAAAAGACCAGTTTGGCAAACATGGTGAGGCCTCGTCTCTACAAAAAATACACAAATTAGCTTCCGGTCCTAGGAGCTTCGGGAACTGCGGCTTGGGTGCAGACATGGCCAAGTCCAAGAACCACACCACACACAACCAGTCCCGAAAATGGCACAGAAATGGTATCAAGAAACCCCGATCACAAAGATACGAATCTCTTAAGGGGGTGGACCCCAAGTTCCTGAGTGAGGAACATGCGCTTTGCCAAGAAGCACAAGAAGGGCCTAAAGAAGATGCAGGCCAACAATGCCAAGGCCACGAGTGCACATGCTGAGTCCATCAAGGCCCTTGTAAAGCCCAAGGGGGTTAAGCCCAAGATCCCAAAGGGTGTCAGCCGCAAGCTCGATCGACTTGCCTACATTGCCCACCCCAAGCTTGGGAAGTGTGCACGCATTGCCAAGGGGCTCAGGCTGTGCCGGCCAAAGGTCAAGGCCAAGGCCAAGGATCAAACCAAGGCCCAGGCTGCAGCTCCAGCTTCAGTTCCAGCTCAGGCTCTCAAAGGTGCCCAGGCCCCTACAAAGGTTTCAGAGTAGATATCTTTGTCTGCCAACGTGAGGACAGAAGGACTGGTGCGACCCTCCCGGGGCTGCCATCTACATGGGGCTGGGGTCCTCCTGTGCTGTTTGTACAAATAAACCTGAGGCAGGAAAAAAAAACACACACACACACACACACACACACACACACAAATTAGCCAGAGGGCCAGGCACAGTGGCTCACACCTGTAATCCCAACACTCTGGGAGGCCAAGTCGGGCAGATCACCTGAAGTCAGGAGTTCAAGACCAGCCTGGCCAACATGGTGAATTTCAATCCCTATTTTTTTTTTTTTGAGACCGAGTTTAGCTGTTGTTGCCTAGGCTGGAGTGCAATGGCACAATCTCGGCTCACCGCAACCTCTGCCTCCTGGGTTCAAGCAATTCTCCTGCCTCAGCCTCCCGAGTAACTGGGACTACAGGCGTTCACCACCATGCCCAGCTAATTTTTGTATTTTTAGTAGAGACAGGGTTTCACCTTGTTGACCAGGATGGTCTCGATCTCTTGACCTCGTGATCCACCCGCCTCGGCCTCCCAAAGTGCTGGGATTATAGGTGTGAGCGACCGCGCCCGGCTTAATCCCTATTAAAAATACAAAAAAATTAGCCAGCCATGGTGGCACTTGCCTGTAGTCCCAACTCCTTGGGAGGTTGAGACATGAGAATTGCTTGAACCTGGGAGGCAGAGGTTGCAGTGAGCCAAGATTCATGCCACTACACTCCAGCTTGAGTGACAGAGCAAATCCCAGTCTCAAAAAAGAGTGTGGTGGCACATACTTGTAGTCTCAGCTACTAGGGAGGCTGACATGGGAGGATCACTTGAGCCCCAGAAGTGGAGGTTGCAGTGATCACAGATCCCACCACTGCACTGAGCAACAGAGTGAGATCCTGTCTCAAAAAATAAAAGAATGCAAATTTCCTTTCTCTTCATCAACACCAGTTGGGAGAGGCAGTTTCTGTCAGTGTGCAAAGGATACTTTCTCACACACACACACACAGAGAGAGAGAGAGAGAGAGAGAGAGAGAGAGAGAGAGAGAGAGAGAAGCTTGGGAGCAGAGTAGCCCTGGAGAGTTCAGCCCCTAAGTGACTTTCTGTGTTCTTCAAGGCTGAGAAACAACGAGCAACTTTTAAATAGCAACTTCTCTTCCCAAACCAAAAATTAAGATCTGTCTCTCTGGGCAGCTTTCTACATTATTAATGGCTAAGAGACTATTAAAACTTTCCTGGTCCTGCCCTTCTCTAACTTCACCCCATAGCCTGGAAGAAGCAGAAAGCCCGAGTCAGGTGCCCTATCAGGACCGTAACTCCATGTGCCTCGGCTGTCCTTTTTATTGCAGAAAACCAACCTGAATAAACTCCAGAGTAGGAGCACCATGCTCATAGTTGCATGCTCAGTGGGCTCCCAAACTCAGATCAGACCCTAGGCTCTTGTGCCGTTTTACTCAACCACGTAGGAAGGCTTATCAGATTTCAGATGATTCTGCTCAGAAAACCGTAGTCAGCATGGTGCATAACCCCAGTGGCGTGCTGGTACGTGTTTAGCAACCAGCTCTCTGGGGTGCAAAGGCGGCTCTTGTTTGTAGAACGTGCCAATTTCCTTAGTGTGAAGTCTTTCACTGTGGCTGATTTCAAGCTATCAACTTGACGTCAACCTGAAAATTAAGCAGTCAGTGCTCCGGAGCTGAGGTGCACAGACTCCAGCACATTACAGTCAATTCAGACCCCTTCCCAAGAGCATACAAACCCAGAGTTCTGACACCTAGGTCAAGTCTTGCCTCTGTCCCACCGCAACAGAATCCTGGTATTTCAAAGACTGTCACTCGCAAGGGGTTTTGTTGAGGCAACGTGGGCAGGGTGGGACAGGAACTGGGGAGTTGCACAGGCTTGGTTCCCAGTGACAGCCCCACCACATGAGACCATGCTACCTAGCTAAGCAGCTCCACCTTTCTGGGTCTCAGCTGCGTCATCTGTAAAAGTGGGATAATAATACCTGAGAAGGTTATTTTGAGAAATAAGTGAGATAATAGTCACGAAGTACTTGACAGTCAATATAGCTTCCTTCTTTGTATTACCATGAACAATTGCTTACAATATAGCACAATGATTAAAAATCATAACACGGGCCAGGCGCGGTGGCTCACACCTGTAATCCCCGCACGTTGGGAGGCCGAGGCAGACCAATCACCTGAGGTCAGGAGTTCAAGACCAGCCTGGCCAACAAGGTAAAACCCTGTCTCTACTAAAAACACACACAATATATATATATATTTTGGGTGTGGTGGCAGGCACCTGTAATCCCAGTTATTCAAGGAGGCTGAGGCAGAAGAATAGCTTGAACCTGGGAGGTGGAGGTTGCCGTGAGCCGAGATCATGCCACTACACTCCAGCCTGGGCAACAGAGCAAGAGTCTGTCTCAAAAAAAAAACAATCATAACATGGCCAGGCACAATGGCTCATGCTGCAATCCCAGGCACTTTGGAAGGCTGAGGTGGGAGGATTGTTTGAGGCCAGGAGTTTGTTGAGACCAGTCTGGGCCACATAGCAAGACCTTGTCTCTACAAAGAATTTAAAAATTAGCTGGTCATGGTAGTGCACACCTATGGTCCTAGGTTCTCAGGAAGCTGAGGTGGGAGGATCGCTTGGGCCCCAGGGGTGACTAAGTGGAACCCCATCTCAAAAAAAAAAAAGTCGGCTGGGTGCAGTGGCTCACGCCTGTAATCTTAGTACTTTGGGAGGCTGAGGTGGGTAGATCACTTGAGGTCAGGAGTTTGAGACTAGCCTGGGCAACATGGCAAAACCTTGTCTCTACTAAAATTCAGAAACTAGCTGGGTGTGGTGGTGCATGCCTGTAATTCCAGCTACTCGGGAGGCTGAGGTAACAGAATCAATTGCTTGAACCCGGGAGATGGAGGTTGCAGTGAGCTAAGATCATGCCAGTGCACTACAGCCTAGGCAACAGAGTGAGACTCTGTCTCAAAAAAAAGAAAAAAAGACAAAATCAGGACACCAAACTCTACCTATGGCTTATTGTCCTAGGATGGGGATGTGGGAGACAGAGAAGGGCAGGGAGGGCTTTATCTTGAGAACGGTGTGGGTTACAGAGGTGTATACTTCTGTCAAGACTCGACTTACTTCACTTAAAATTTAAGGATTTCATTCTAAGAAAATTATACCCCTGTTAAAAGATTTTAAAAAGTGGGGAAGGGAGCATGATTATAGATGACAAGTAAGTGTACAGTGACTTAAAAGACTTACCAACTCTGCCTCCCCATCCCCCCAAAAAGGCATGCAAATTAGCAAGTGAAGATGCAGAAAAAGCTGGGAGAGCAGGCCAGGCAGGTCCAAACTCTCCTCCCTGTCTGCCTGGAGGCAGCCTGACTCTCTCCAGCACAGATGTCTGCAAGCAGCTGCTGATCACAGCGAGCCTGGGGGCCCTAGGCTTCAGCACTCTGTTGTCCAGCATCATCCGACTCCAGCTAAACCATCTCTCCAGCAGACTACTGCTCCAAGACCAAGTGCTGAAGAAACTAGAAGTCAGCCTTCAGTTGAGATGTTCATTGCTGGGCAGTTGTGGTGGCTCACTCCTGTAATACCAGCAACCTGGGAGGCTGAGGTGGGCAGACCATTTGAGCCCCGGAATTGAAGACCAACCTGGGCAACATAGCAAGACCTCATCTCTACAAAAAATTAAAAATTACCCAGGCTTGGTGTTGTGTGCTTGTAGTCCCAGGAGGAAGCAGGAGGATCCTGTTCGGGAGGCTGAAGCAGGAAGTCAAGGCTGCAATGAGCTGTGATTGCACCACTGCACTCCAGCCTGGTTAACAGAGACCCTGTCTCAAAAAAAAAAAAAAAAAGAAGTCAGACATGGTGGCTCATGCCTGTATTCCCAGCACTTTGGGAGGAGGCTGAGGTGGGTGGATCACCTGAGTTCGGGAGTTCAAGACAGTCTGACTAACATAGAGAAACCCCATCTCTACTAAAAACACAAAAAATTAGCCGGGTGTGGTGGCACAAGCCTGCAATCCCAGCGACTCAGGAGGCTGAGGCAGGAGAACTGCTTGAACCCGGGAGATGGAGGTTTCGGTGAGCTGAGATCTCGGCATTGCACTCCAGCCTGGGCAACAAGAGTGAAACTCTGTCTCAAAAAAAAAAAAAAAAAAAAGACTTCCCTTGTCCGTGGGATGCTCCACAGTGTGATGCAGCTGAAAAGCTGCACACCTACTAGAGTGGCTTGGCTGCTGGACAAGGGTTACCTGACAGACACAGTAATCAACCCCATCCTGCCTTCAAAGACCACTAAGCATAGCCTTCCCACTCTCTGGATCCCTGCACCCAGTGCTGTGTGTGTCATGCTGAATTCAACCCTCCCCAGCCTGTTGGTAACTGTGCTCTGACCAAAGTCTGTTGCCAAGAGACCAAAACTTGGGAAGCTCAAAGGAAAGCCATTCTGCAATATTAATAGAGAAAAGAAGGTCAGAAACATCCTCCTGAACATAAGCCAAGAAGATCTAGCCCTAGTTAGACCCTTTCCTACAAAGAAAAAGAAAGTGGCACAAATAAACCAGAAAGCAGCAGTTACTTCAGGATGAAAAAGGAATAATCAGTAAGATGAGCAGAACCTTCTTTTCCTGCCATTCAGAAAATTCTGGGCCTAAGACTCCAGCAGACAGAAATTCTTTTAGATTATATTTCCATTTCATTTCTACTGATTGTAATCTGGAAACCAAAAGATGAACAAAAGATTCTAATAGTAAGATTTAGCTTTTAATCTGGGTGCAGTGGCTCACGCCTGTAATCCCAGCACTTTGGGAGGCAGAGGTAGGCAGATCATGAGGTCAGGAGAGCGAGACCAGCCTGGCCAACATAGTGAAACCCCATCTCTACTAAAAATAGAAAAATTAGCTAGGCATGATGACATACGCCTGTAGTCCTAGCTACTCAGGAGGTTGAGGCAGGAGAATCACTTGAACCCAGGAGGTGGAGGTTGCAGTGAGCCAAGATCGTGCCACTGCACTCCAGCCTGGGCAACAGAGCAAAACTCCCTCTCAAAAAAAAGAAAAAATTAGCTTTTAGGCCAGACACAGTGGCTTATGCCTGTAATTCCAGCACTTTTTGAGACCAAGGCAGGCGGATTGCATGAGATCAGGGGTTTAAGACCAGCCACGACAACATGGTAAAACCCCATCTCTACTAAAAATACAAAAATTAGCTGGGCATGATGGCATATGCCCGTAGTCCTAGCTACTTAGGAGGCTGAGGCAGGAGAATCACTTGAACCTAGGCGGTGGAGGTCGTGGTGAGCTGAGATAGTGCCACCGCACTCCAGCCTGGGCAACAGAGCACAACTCCATCTCAAAAAAAAAAAAAAAAATTAGCTTTTAGGCCAGATGTGGTGGCTTATGCCTGTAATTCCAGCACTTTTTGAGACCAAGGCAGGCGGATTGCATGAGATCAGGGGTTCAAGACCAGCCAGGACAACATGGTAAAACCCCATCTCTACTAAAAATACAAAAAAAAAAGAAAAAAAATTAGCTGGGTATTGTGGTGCACACTTGTAATCCCAGCTACTTGGGAGGCTGAGACCGGAGAATTGCTTAAAACCAAAAGGCAGAGGTTTCAGTGAGCTGAGATCGCAACACTGCACTCCAGCATGGGCAACTGAGCAAGATTCTGTCTTAAAAAAAAAAAATGATTTAGCTTTTAAAATAGTCTAATATGGTTACTTAGTTATATCCTGTGAGTGAGCAATTAAATTAGAAGGTCTAAACAGCTCATTATACCCTACTTAAAAATTTGGGCTTTTTTTTTTTTTTAGACACCGTCTCATTCTGTCACCCAGGCTAGAGTGCAATGTCATGATCACAGCTCACTGCAGCCTCAGCTTCCCTGGGCTAGGGTAATCCTCTGGCTTCAACCTCCCAAATAACTGGGACTACAGGTGTGTGCCATTATGCCTGGCTAATTTTTGCTTTTTTTTTTTGTAGAGATAGGATCCCAGTATAATGCCCAGGCTGTTCTCAAACTCCTGGGCTCAAGCAATCCTTCCACCTTGGCCTCCCAAAGTACTAGGATTATGGGCATGAGACACCATGCTCAGCCAAAAAAAAATTTTATTGTGAACGCTAAAAGAGCAGGCCAGGAATGGTGGCTCATACCTGTAATCCCAGCACTTTGGGAGGCTGAGGCAAGTGGATCACCTCAAGTCAGGTGTTCCAGAACGGCCTGGCCAACATGGTGAGACCCCGTCTCTACTAAAAATATAAAAATTAGCTGGGCATGGTGACACGGGTCTGTAATCCCAGCTACTCAGGAGTCTGAAGCAGGAGAATTGCTTGAACGTGGGAGGCAGAGATTGCAGTGAGCCGAGATTGTGCCTTGCACTCCAGCCTGGGTGACAAGACCAAAACTCTGTCTCAAAATAAATACATAAATAAAAGAGCAATTGGTTAAGTCTTTTTTTTTTTTTTTTTTTTTTTTTGTATTTTTAGTAGATATGGGGTTTCACCATGTTGCCCAGGATGGTCTTGAACCCCTGACCTCAAGTGATTCATCTGCCTCAAGCCTCCAAAGTGCTGGGATTACAGGCGTGAGCCACTACACGCAGCTGGTTGTATCTTTTTTTATTTTTTTTTTATTTTATTGGGACATGCTGTTGAATTTTAAAAGACTACATTGGAAGCATTTGGAAAACAATGTCTTGGCATGTGTGGAAGGAAATGATATCTTTTTTTTTTTTAAATAATGTTCATAAGCTTTTTTGGAGGGTCTCTTTCAAGTAGTGATTTTGTTGTTATTGTTGTTGTTGTTTAGAAAGCAAAGTAGAGAAGCCTAGGACAGAATCCTGAGGAATTCTGACATTTAATGTTTGAACAATAATGGCTAAAAATATAGAGTGCTTATTAGGGTCAGTCATCATTCTCAGTGCTTTATACATATGCAATCATTTAAATTATACAGCATCTGTGAGGTAGATTGTATTACTCCTATTTTACAGGTGCTAAAAATGGGTGAGAGAAGTTAATGGAAAATTTGCCAGTAAATTAGCAGCTGGAGAAATGGAAGTTTAGTGTTAGGTAAAACAAGATTTTTTTTTTTTTTTTTGGAGAGAAGGAAAGAAAAAAGGAGTGAAGGAGAGGAAGAAAGAGGAAGAAAAAGAGGGAGAGAGAATGGAAATGTTGCTTTATTCTAAAAAATGGGTAATAATAATGGCCAATCAATATTTCATTTAAACCTATGAGTAGGTGTGATGTGGTATTGACAAGAATGTATATTTTGTGTATTTAAAGTGGAGAGCTCTATAAATATTTATTAAATTTACTTGTTCTGGATCTGAGTTCGAATCCTAAATATCCTTATTAATTTTTTGTCTCATTGAGTCTAAGTCTCTATGTATCTGGGTGTTAGGATCGTTAGCTCTTATTATTGCATTGATCCTCTTACCACTATATCTTTGTTGCTTTAAAATCTGTTTTATCAGATGCGAAAATTGCAACTCCTGCTTTTTATTTATTTATTTATTTAGTTAGTTAGTTATTTTTGCTCTCCATTTGGTTGGTAAATCTTTCTCCATCCTTTGTTTTGAGTCTTTGTGTATCCTTGCATATGAAATGGGTCTGGATGTAGCATACCATTGGGTTTTGGCTGTATCTTTTGATTGGGGGATTTAGTTGATTTAAATTTAGGATTACTGCCATTTGATGTTAACTGGCTGTTTTATCCATTCGTTGATGTAAATTCTTTATGTTGATGCTCTTTACTTTTTGGTATATTTTTAGAAAGGCTAATACTGGTTGTTTCTTTCTATGTGTAATGCTTCTTTCAGAAGCTCTTGTAAAGCAGGCCTGGTGGTAATAAAATCTCTGAGTACTTGCTTGTTCACAAAAGATTTTATTTTTCCTTCAATTGTGAAGCTTAGTTTGGCAGGATATGAAATTCTGGGCTGAAAGTTCTGTTCTTTAAGGATGTTGAATATTGGCCCCCACTCCCTTCTGGCTTGTAGGGTTTCTGCTGAGAGATCTGCTATAAGTCTGATAGGCTTCCCTTTGTGGGTAACCTGACCTTTCTCTCTGGCTGCCCTTAATATTTTCTCCTTTGTTTCAACCCTGGTGAATCTAATGATTATGTGCCTTGGGGTTGCTCTTCTTGAGGAATATCTTTGTGGTGTTCTCTGTATTACCTCGGGTTGAATATTGTCCTGCTTTGCTAGGTTAGGAAAATTTTCCTGAATAATATCCTGAAGAATATTTTCCAGCTTGGATTCATTCTCTCCATCACATTCAGGTACAGAGAGAATCCTGTTTCTAATTTATCAAACGTAAATTAGGTCTTTTCACATAGTCCCACATTTCTTGGAGACTTTGCTCATTTCTTTTTATCCTTTTTTCTCTAATCTTGTCTTCTCGTTTTATTTCATTGAGTTGGTCTTCGACCTCTGATATCCTTTCTTCTGCTTGATCAATTTGAGTGTTTAAACCTCTGCATACTTCTCGGAGTTCCCATATTGTATTCTTCAGTTCCATTAATTCACTTATATTCCTCTCTAAATTGTCTATTCTCATTAGGATTTAGTCAAACATTTTTTCAAAGTTCTTAGTTTCTTTACATTGGGCTACAACATGTTCTTTTAACTCACAGAAGTTTCTTATTATCCATCTTCTGAAGCCTGATTCTGTTAATGGGATGCACTCATTCTCCATCAAGCCTTGTTCCCTCGTTGATGAGGAACTGTGATCCTCTTTAGAGGGAGGGGGATTCTGATTTTGAGTATTCTCAGCCTTTTTATGCTGGTTTCTTCCCATCATTGTAAATTTATCCACCTGTCGTCTTTGTAATTACCAGCTTTCAAATTAGGTCTCTGAGTGGATGTCCAAGTTGTTAATTCCCAGGGCCGAAATCTGAGCAAACCACTGCGCCGGCCAAAACAGTGGCGTTAAGACTGATGGTGCTTTTCTGCCCGGGAATCTCCCGTCTGGCTTCCTTCTTGAGTCCATAATAGGTGACTCTGCCTTCCCGGAGCTCCAAACGTCGGTCAGAAGGGGAACCAGTCCCGTTTACTCTGCACCAAGAGCTGCCGCGCCAAGGTGCCGGCAAAACCACTGTGCCGGCCACAAGAGTCGCGCTGGTGACCCGTGGGGCTCCTCCACTGGGAATCTTCTGCTCCATGAGTGACAAAAATTTGAAAGTGTGGCATCCTCTCATTCTCTGCGCTTTCACTGGGAGCTGCAATCCCGAGATGTTAGCAATCAGCCATCTTGGATCATTCTCTGGAGACGTATCTTTTTATTTTAAGAATAATATTGTTTCCCTACTTTTCTGGAAACATAATATAAAACTACCTAATACTAATTTTGTCAAAGTATCTCAACAGGGGTTTCTTAATAAACGAATGCCAGCTGGGCATGGTGGCTCACGCCTGTAATCCTAGCACTTTGGGAGGCCGAGGCAAGCGGATCACCTGAGATCAGGAGTTTGTAGACCAGCCTGGACAACATGACGAAACCTCTACTAAAAATACAAAAATTAGCCGGTCGTGGTGGCAGGTGCCTGTAATCTCAGCTACTCAGGAGCTGAGGCAAAAGAATTGCTTGAACCTGGAAGGTGGAGATTGCAGTGAGCCAAGATTGCACGACTGCACTCCAGTCTGGGTGATAGAGCAAGACTCCATCTCAAAAAATAAAAAAATAAACTAATGCCAAAAAAAAAAAACAAAACTCATTTCTTACTCTAGGACACAATTTGTGTTGCTCTATGTCTATAAAATGCAATCCTATTGTTGTGGGGGGTTTTTTTTTGTTTTTTGTTTTTTTTTTTGAGACAACATCTTGCTCTGTCACTCAGCCTGGAGTGCAATGGCTTGATCTCCACTCACTGCAACCTCTGCTTCCTGAGTTCAAGCAATTCTCATGTCTCAGCCTCCCAAGTAGCTGGGTCTACAGATGCATGCCACCATGTATTTTGAGTAGAGACGGGCTTTCATGGTGTTGACCAGGCTGGTCTTGAACCAGCCTGATCTCAGGTGATTGGCCCACCTCGGCCTCCCAAAGTGCTGGGATTATAGGTGTGAGCTCCTGGCCTTGCAATTCTAAATTAAAACAACCTAAGTTGCAGATTGGATATTACAGAATATTAATTCACAATTGCCTTTAAAATAAAAACTTGTACACAAATTGCCCAGGTACACTGAATGTATGTTTTTGGTCACTTTCAGTTTATGTTTCAAAAACAACCCAGACCTGGGATAGTGGCTCATGCCTATAATCCTGGCACTTTGGGAGGCCAAAGTGGGAGGATTGCTTGAGGCCAGGAGTTTGAGACCAGACTAGCCAACATGGTGAAACCCCATCTCTACTAAAAATACAAAAATTAACCAGGCATGGTGGCACGCACCTGTAATCCCAGCTACTGGGGAGACTGAGGCACAAAAATCACTTGAACCCAGGTGGTGGAGGTTACAGTGAGCTGAGATTGCACCACTGCACTCCAGCCTGGGTGACAGAGCAAAACTCCATCTCAAAAAACAAAAATTAAAAAAAATTAAGTGAGATTTGGAAAAATACGATTTTTGTTTTATTTGGTTTTTGTGTTTTATTTCATTTTCTGAGACAGAGTCTTGCTCTGTCATCCAGGCTGAAGTGCAGTGGTGCGATCATAGCTCACTGCAGCCTCTAACTCCTAGGCTCATGGGATCCTCCCACGTCAGCCTCCCAAGTAGCTGGAATTACAGGTGTGTGCCATCATGCCTGATTAATTTTTTAAATGTATTTGTAGAGTTGGAATCTTCCACTGTTGCCCAGGTTGGTCTTGAACTCCTGACTCAATCAATCCTCTCACCTTGACCTCCTGAAGTGCCGGGATTATAGGGATAAGCCACCATGCCTGGCCAAAACTCTGATTTTTAAATGACTTGCTTTTATTTTTCTTTTTAAGTTCATGTGTTTTGAGTGTTATAATTTATGCTAGAACTTGACACCATGATATGAGTGCTTGAACAAGCACCAAAATTGCTTGAAGTTTTTCTTCTTTCTTTTTTATTTTTAAGAAAAGCTTTCACTGTCACCTGGGCTGGAGACAGTGGCACAGTTTCAGCTGCTACAACCACAACCTTCCAGGGTCAAGTGATCCTCTCACCTCAGCCTCCTGAGTAGCGCTTGGCTAATGTTTGTATTTTTTTAAGAAATGGGGTTTTGCAGCCGGGCACAGTGGCTCATGCCTGTAATCCCAGCACTTTGGGAAGACGAGGCAGGTGGATCATGAGGTCAGGAGTTCGAGACCAGCCTGGTCAACATGGCAAAACCCTGTCTCTACTAAAAATACAAAAATTAGCTGGATAAGATGGCGGGCACCTGTAATCCCAGCTACTCAGGAGGCTAAGGCAGGAGAATCACTTGAACCCAGGAGGCAGAGGTTGCAGTAAGCTGAGATTACACCACTGCATTCCATCCTGGGCAACAGAGCGACACTCCATCTCAAAAAAAAAAAAAGAAAGAAAAAAGAAAACAATAAATGTGTGTGTTGCAATCCACTTCCCAGTTTTTTTCTTTCTGCCCAAATATGCCTTAATGGGTAACAAATCAGAGCACAGTAAAAGGAACAAAAGATAAGCCAGGGCACTGTGTACATCAAGCCTTGTCATTAGGAAGTAGAAATACATTTAGCATGTCAAATAAAACATCTCTTGCAGTCATAATTAGTAAACAAGAATAGCAATAAAAAGACCACTCGTAGTTAGGGTCCCAGGTTAAGGAGGTACTGGAAAGTAAGTTAGTTTGCTGGAGAATAATCATTAAGTTCTTTGTTCCTGGTGAAAGGCATTGATACTGGCTAACTTTCAGACCCTTCCATCTCAGGGCTATTGAGTATAATCTGAACAGCCATTCTCTAATCATTATGGGACTTGGATTCCTGAGTGAGGCGAGGAGGATGCACATTTATGATGGTCAGACTTGGGGTGGGATGGGCTAGGGAGCTATGGACCAGTTCCCTGGTACCAGCTGTGTACCAGAGATTGAGGAATCACTCGGCTATGTGCAAAATTACACATTTCACTTTAACATTATTGTGCTAAATCAAATGACTCTTCATATAGCTAATTTTATTAACTGCTTTTGAAATTTTGTTCTACCTCCTAATACTTTTAAAATTTTAATACACTGCCAGTCTTTCACCATGGACAAGACTCTGCTTGTTCTTGGCAGACAGAAAAAGAAAATGGACAAGGCCTTTAATAGGATTACAACTATGTTTTACTCTCCACATTTTATTCTTTATTAAACTTTCTATAAGCCACATTTTAACATTGATATCAGCTGGGCGCTGTGGCTCACGCCTGTAACCCTAGCACTTTGGGAGGCTGAGGCGGGTGGATCACCTTAGGTCAGGAGTTTGAGACCAGCCTGGCCAATATGGTGAAACCCCATATTTACTAAAAATACAAAATTAGCCAGGCATGATGACTCATGCCCATAATCTCAGCTACTCAGAAGGCTGAGGCAGGAGAATCTCTTGAAATGGGGAAGCGGAGGTTACAGTGAGCCAAGATTGTGCCACTACACTCCAGCCTGGGCAACAAGAACAAAACTCTGCCTCAAAAAAACCCAAAAAACCAAAATTGATATCTTGTGCTTTTCAAGGTTGGTATGAGATATTAGACTAAATGAACTATCAGTAGGCTCTAAAACATTATTTCTTGCTTTATTATAATGTAATTAAATTGTGGCCAGGTGTGATGGCTCATGAATTTAATTCCAGCACTTTGGGAGGCCAAGGCAGGCAGATCATGTGAGGTCAGGAGTTTGAGACTAATCTGGCCAACGTGGTGAAACCCCATCTCCACTAAAAATATAAAAATTAGCCAGGCGTGGTGGTGGGTACCTGTAATCCCAGCTACTCGGGAGGCTGGGGCAGGAGAATCACTTGAACCTGGGAGGCAGAGGTTACAACAAGCCAAGATCGTGCTATTGCACTCCAGCCTGGGCGATAAGAGTGGAACGTCTCAGAAAAAAGTAAAATAATAATAATAAAATTGCAGGAAAAAATGTAGTACTAAGAAATTGACTCAGAAGGAAAGGAGGAAGGAAAAGAAAAGAGAGAGAGAAAATAAGAAACAGGGAGGCCATTCTGAGAACAGCTAACACACAGTCCAGGAGTTGAGAATGGGATGGATGGCAAATACTTTAAGAAAATGATCTGAGGATTTTTCCAGAATAGAAGAAAGACATGGGCCTTCAGATTAAAAGTACCCAAGTACTGAGTAGCTTCAGTAAAAATAAGTCATCAAACACATCAAACTGATAGTTGTGGTACCCTCTGAAAGGGTTGGGATTGGTTTGATGCTCATAGATCTTAGCCTTAGCTGTAATGCATACATTTTTTATAAGGAGACTGGATCAGTGCATTTCATATGCAGTCAGGAACTATTTTTAAAAGAACCTAACAAGACTTAAATGTTTAATTCCTGGTCGGGCACAGTGACTCAAGCCTGTAATCCCAGCACTTTGGGAGGCCAAGGTGTGTGGATCACGAGGTCAAGAGATCGAGACCATCCTGATCAACAAGGTGAAACCCTGTCTCTACTAAAAATACAAAAAATTAGCTGGGCATGGTGGCACGTGCCTGTAATCCCAGCTACTCAGGAGGCTGAGGCAGGAGAATTGCTTGAACCCAGGAGGCGGAGGTTGCGGTGAGCCCAGATCACACCATTGCACTCCAGCCTGGGTAACAAGAGCGAAACTCTGTCTCAAAAAAAAAAAAGTTTAATTCCTAAATGGAAAGCCAATCACTTGGAAGCCAGGGAGAGACGTCTTGAGTGAGTGACCACTTGAACCATCCCATAGGATATCTGCCCTCAAAGAGCCAGAGCTTAGGGGAGGAGACAGAGCCCCAGAAAAGTATACTGTGAAAACTCCCAAAAGAGATAGAGATATCAATTGCTGGCCCCACCAGTCTCTGTTGATGATACGCCACGTGCCTAACAAACAGTAGCTGATCGAAACTTCATGGCAATCTTACAAGGCTTGGCTATCACTATTTCCACATCATAAAAATTCCAAAGCCAGGTGCAGTGGCTCACGCCTATAATCTCAGCACTTTGGGAGACTGAGGTGGGCAGATCATGAGGTCAAGAGATTGAGACCATCCTGGCCAACATGGTGAAACCCTGTCTCTACTTAAAATACAAACATTAACTGGGTGTGGTGGCACAAACCTGTAGTCCTAGCTACTTGGGAGGCTGAGGTAGGAGAATTGCTTGAACCTGGGATGTGAAGGTTGCAGTGAGCTGAGATCGTGCCACTACACTCCAACCTGGGCAACAGAGCAAGATTCTGTTTCAAACAAATAAATAAATGAAAATGGTGTGTGGAATGGAAGAGGAATCTCAGAGTCTAACTGTTCTAAAACAGAATTTCAACAAGTCTTTGGTTCCTAGCCCCACTCTTTAGAACTTTGGAGGTACACTGTAGTGAAACTGGGTGATCTCTCAGCTATGCCCTGGCTGGTTTACAATTCCTTATGGTCACCCTTGTTTCCTTATTTTATTTTATGTTGTTTGATTGAGACAGGGTCTCACTCTGTCACCCAGGCTAGAGTGCAATGACGTGATCACAACTCACTGCAGCCTGGACTTACTTGGGCTCAGGTGATCATCCCACCTCTTAGCCTCCAGAGTTATCTGGGAATACAGGCGAGTGTCACCACCCCTGGATGTTTTTTGTAATTTTTGTAGGCAGGGTTTCACCATGTTGCCCAGGCTGGTCTTCAACTCCTGGACTTAAGCAATCCACAATCCACCCACCTTGACCTCCCAAAGTGCTGGGGTTACAGGTATGTGCCACCATGCCCAGCCTTTTTTCTATCTCCCCCCTTTTTTTTTTATTGAGACAGAATCTCCCTCTGTTGCCTAGGCTGGAGTGCAGTGGTGCCATCCCGGCTCACTGCAACCTCTGCCTCCCGGGTTCATGCAATTCTCCTGCCTCAACCTCCCAAGGAGCTGGGACTACAGGTGTGTGCCACCACACCCAGCTAATTTTTATTTTTAGTAGAGACAGGATTTCACCATGTTGGCCAGGCTGGTCTCAAACTGCTGATCTTAGGTGATCCACCCACCTCGGCCTCCCAAAGTGCTGGGATTACAGGTGTGAGCCACCTTGCCCGGCCTTTTTCTCATTTTAGTGCAAAGGAACAGTTGTTCAAAAATGTGAGCTGAGAAGGGTTGCTCATGCCTGCAATCTCAGCATTTTGGGAGGCCCGGGTGGGAAAATTACCATGAGTTCAAAACCGGCCTGGACAACATAGTGAGACCTCATCTCTACAAAAAATTATATATTTTTAAAATTAGCTAGATTGTCCAGCTCTGGGTGGCTCATGCCTGTAATCCCAGCACTTTGGGAGGCCGAGATGGGTGGATCATGAGATCAAGAGTTCAAGACCAGCCTGGCTATGATGTTGAAACTCTGTCTTTACTAAAAATACAAAAATTAGCTGGCGTGGTGATGCATGCCTGTAATCCCAGCTACTAGGGAGGCTGAGGAAGGAGAATCACTTGAACCTGGGCAGCAGAGGTTGCAGTGAGCTTAGACTGCACCACTGCACTCCAGCCTGAGAGACAGAGCAAGACTCCATCTCAAAAAATAAAATAAAAATAAAATTAGCTGGGCCTGGCGGTTTACACCTGTGGTCCTACCTACCCAAGAAGCTGAGGTAGGAGGATCACTTGAGCCCAGGAATTCAAGGTTACAATGAGCTATGATCATGCCACTGCACTTCAGCCTGGTGACAGAGTAAAACCCTGTCTCTAGAAAAGAAAAGAAAAAATAAAGAATTGTGAGGTTTTGGACTAAATCAAGGAGAAAAATGGAGGTGATAATTTAGTAAAGGACTATGTTTTCGATTGCTCCTAATGGCAACCCATTCAAATGGGCTTCAGCAGAATAAAACTATTAGAATGACAAAGGTGTATGTTATGGATTCCCAGGGCAAGATGTGCAGGCAGGAGGTCCTGAACCCAGAAGCCGGCAAATCCTTGGCAAAAAGCTCTTCTGTGTGTACATGTGTCCTCTGGCATCACCCGAACCACTTCTGTCTTCTCTGCTAGAAACCCCTGGAATCATCCTGGATTCTTCTTGCTTTCTATACCTCTTTATGATCTGTCAGCAAGTTCTGTTGGCTCTACCTTCAAAATACATTCTGAATCTGCCCCTTCTCACCAACTCGACTGCTGTTTTCCGTCCAAGGTGCTGTAACTTGGTGCCTGGAGTCTCTCAGTACCCTCTTTACATCCTCTTTCCTTAGGTCGCCCTTGCTTTCTAATAATCTATTCTGTGTGTAGCTGCCAGGATGATCATACTTTAAAGAGTAATCAAATCATGCCACTCCTCTGCTCAAAACTTCCCAACAAGCCAGAAGTCTGTAGTCCCAGGTACCTGGGAGGCCAAGGCAAGAGGATCACAGGAGCCCTGAAGTTTGAGGTTGCAGGGAGCTATGATCTTGCCACTGCACTCCAGCCTGGGTGACAGGGAGACCTCATCTTAAAAAAAAAAACAAGTCCTGGGGTGGTGGCTCACACCTGTAATTCCAGCATGTTGGGAGGCCAAGGCAGGCAAATCACTTGAGTCCAGGAGTTTGAGACCAGCCTGGCCAACATGGTGAAACCCCATCTTAAAAAATAATAATAGCCGGGCGCGGTGGCTCAAGCCTGTAATCCCAGCACTTTGGGAGGCCAAGGTGGGTGGATCACAAGGTCAAGAGATCGAGACCAACATGGTGAAACCCCGTCTGTACTAAAAATACAAAAAATTAGCTGGGCATAGTGACACGTGCCTGTAATCCCAGCTACTCAGGAGGCTGAGGCAGGAGAATTGCCTGAACCCTCAGGAGGTGGAGGTTGCGGTGAGCCGAGATCGCGCCATTGCACTCCAGCCTGGGTAACAAGAGTGAAACTCCGTCTCAAAAATAAATAAATAAATAAATAATAAATAATAATAAAAAGAAAAGAAAAATAAAGCCTCCCTAATGGCTTTCTCATCCACAAAACCCTGCAGAACCAGCCTCTATGGCTTTTCTGATTTTATCTCCCACCATCTGCCCTTTGCCCACTTTTCTTCAACCGTAATGCTTACCAGGCACTCTCCCACCTAAGGCCCTCTGCTCTAACTATTCCCTCTCCCTTGATTGTTCTCCCCGCAAGGACCCCATGGCTTGCTTCCTCTGTTCCTTCAGATCTCTACCCAAATGTCACCTTCTCAGTGAAGACTTCTCTGGACACCTTAACCATCCCAGCTTTTTTTCCCCTCTCCTTAGCTCATATCGTCATCCAACTTTCATTTTTCTTTAAATTTATCTTGCTTATTGTCGCTCCTCTAATAAAATGTAACCTCCATTGGGCAGGGGTTTTTACTTTCAAGGTTCACTGATGAGTCCCCAGCACACAGAACAGTGCCTGACCTATCACTGGTTTTCAAATTGTATTTATTCAGGCCAGGTGTGACGGCTCACTCCTGTAATCCCAGCACTTTGAGAGGCCAAGGTAGGCATATCACTTGAGGTCAGGAGTTTGAGACCAGCCTGGCCAAAATGGTGAAACTGTATCTATACTAAAAATATAAAAATTAGCCAGGCCTGGTGGTGCATGCCTGTAGTCTCAGCTACTCAGGAGACTGAGGCACGAGAATTGCTTGAAACTGGGAGGCGGATTGCTGTGAGCCAAGATGACATCACTGCACTCCAGCCTGGGTGAAAGACCAAGACCTTGTATTAAAAAAAAAAAGTAGGCCGGGCGCGGTGGCTCACGCCTATAATCCCAGCACTCTGGGGGGCCGAGGCGGGTGGATCACGAGGTCAAGATATCGAGACCATCCTGGTCAATAAGGTGAAACCCCGTCTCTACTAAAAATACAAAAAATTAGCTGGGCATGGTGGTGCGTGCCTGTAGTCCCAGCTACTTGGGAGGCTGAGGCAGGAGAATTGCTTGTACCCAGGAGGCGGAGGTTGCGGTGAGCCGAGATCACGCCATTGCACTCCAGTCTCAGTAACAACAGCGAAACTCCGTCTGAAAAAAAAAAAGTATTACTTGAATATTTATTTAATGAATAAATATTTATCTTTGTAATCTGCTTTTTTTCGTCTCCTTCCTTTCTGTGCATTTGGTAGTAAATCACTGAGTTGGTTCTGGAGCTTTATGGTAAATTCCAAATTCTCAGTACAAAGATGCTGATTGGTCCAGCTTGAGTTAAGTATTCACCCCTGCACCAGTAAGCTATGGTCATGGGGCTGGGATCATATGGCCACCCTTCTCTGTGGGACAGGTTATTTCCCAGAGAATCTGAGCTGGACATATACCTTAAAATGGCTGTATGAGTGTAAAGAAGTGACCCAAAATTTATCTTTCTATTTATTTATTATTTTTAGAGATGGGTCTCTCACTGTTGGCCAGTTGGGTGCAGTGGCCCAATCATGGTTCACAGCAGCCTTTAACTTGTGGGCTCAAGTGATCCTCCCACCTCAGCCTCCCAACTAGCTGGGATTACAGGCACATACCACCATGCCCAGCTTCAACTTTTTTAAGCCAGAAAAAAAAAGTGCAGCCGGGCACAGTGGCTCATGCCTATAATCTCAGCACTTTGGGAGGCCAAGATGGGCAGATCACAAGGTCAAAAGTTCGAGACCAGCCTGGCCAGCATGGTGAAACCCCATCTCTACTAAAAATACAAAAAACTAGCCAGGTGTGGTCGCAGGTGCCTATAATCCCAGCTTCTCAGGAGGCTGAGGCAGGAGAACAGCTTGAACTCAGGAGGCAGAGGTTGCTGTGAGCTGAGACCGAGCCATTGCACTCCAGCCTGGGCAGCAGAGCAAGACTCTGTCTCAAAAAAAAGAAAAGAAAGGACTATGTATTGGTTCCTTTTACATTTGTGGCAAAAATGCCAGTCAGGTTTCTGGCCACATTCAGTTTCCCTGCCTGGCTTGACCTAACCCAGCTCCCTCACTCTTTCCTGCCATTATACTTGCCAGAGAGAAATGGCCAGGGTGGATTCCTGGCCCAAGGGAAACCAATCATTTTGTTGGGTTGAGGCAATGGAGACTGTTTCCCAATAATTTTTTTTTCTTTTGAGACAGAATCTCACTCTGTTACCCAGGTTGGAGTGCAGTGGCATGATCTTGGCTCACTGCAACCTCCACCTCCCAAGTTAAAGCAATTCTCTTGCTTCAGCCTCCTGAGAAGCTGGGATTACAGACATGCACCACCATGCCTGGCTAATTTTTATATTTTTAGTAGAGATGGGTTTCACCATGTTGGCCAGGCTGGTCTCCTGACCTCTCATGATCCACCCACCTCGGCCTCCCAAAGTTCTGGGATTACAGGCATGAGCCACCACACCAGGCTCTTCCCAAGAATTTGAGTGAAGAGATCCAAAGGCTGTGGTCAGTTGGCAGCTGGCTCTAGAGCAGAAAGGTCCTCATGTACAATCAGGACCACAGTGGGCCCAGGGGCAAGCCAGAACTTTGGGGAGGCCAAAGTGTTGGGAGAGCAGCAACTAACTTTGAGTGTTGTAAGTTGGTCTATAAAGAGAAAAGACCCCAGCTCAGGAATTGTGCTTATAGCCCTAGCTACTCGGGAGGCTGAGACAGGATTGATATGGACAGGAGGCAGGGAAATACTGGGTAGAAGAGGGCAGCTCCAGGTGAGGGCCACACCCTCAAGCCTGGTACAGCGGCCCAAAGTGAGCACATGCATTCCTGTTTTCCTGTTCAAATGTTGCTTTTTGGCCTGCCCACCCCCTATCCTGTACCCATAAAAACCCATCCTGTACCCATAAAAACCCAGGCTCCACTGGCAGAGGGGCAGCAGAGTGGCAGAGAAGGAGAGAAGAGGAGAAGCAGCCAGACATTGGAGAGAAGCGTGACTTCAGGGGGACAGCTTAACAGTAAGACTTTGGCCACCTTCCCACTCCATCCGCTTTCTGGCTCCCCATCCTGCTGAGATTCCCTTCTACTACCCAGTAAAACCCTCCACATTCACCACCCTTCAATTCGTTTGTGCAACCTGATTCTTCCGGGATGCTGGACAAGAACTCAGGTACCAGGTCGCAAAGTGGCTCCGGCCGGATGTCGTGGCGCTTGCGAAGGCGAGGCCAAGAGTTCAAGGCCAACCAACCTCAGCAACCTTACAAGCTCTCATTGATTGGCAAAAAAAAAAAAAAAAAAAAAGAACTCAGGTACCAAGAAGGTGAGTGCAAAAGACTGTCACCCTGCCCCTCCACTGAGCTGTTAAACACTTAAGTCAATCAGGCATGGTGGCTCATGCCTGTAATCCCATCACTTTGGGAGGCTGAGGCAGGTTGATTGATTGAGGCCAGAAGTTCAAGGCCAGCCTGGCCAACATGGTGAAACCCCATGTCTACTAAAATTACAAAAATTAGCTGGGCTTGGTGACACATGCCTGTAATCCCAGCTATGTTAGGAGGCTGAGGCACAAGAATTGCTTGAACCCAGAGGGTAGAGGTTGCAATGATCTGAGATCATACCACTGCACTCCACCCTGGGCCACAGAGTAAGACTGTATCTCAAACAAAACAAAACAAAAACACTGAAGCCGTCTGTGGATGGCAAAGCTAAAAGAACACACTGTGACACAAGCCCTCTGGTGCTCTGGGGGTCACGATTACCCCCGCTAGACACTAGACATAGAGAGAAGAGAGCCCAGCTTGGCTGCATGTAGTTCTACTCCTACCAGTGCCCAAAAGCACTCATCTGGCCCCTGCACTGGCTCACCTGCATGTTCCCCCTCCCATGAGGGGTTGAGAGCTTCAGGGTGAGTAAATGAGCCCACCCCTTCCCAAGTCCTGCCAAGGGGTCAGGGAAACTATCCTATTTCAAGATGATTGCTTAAAGTCAGGAGTTTGAGGTCCCAGTATGTCATAATCACACCTGCAAATAGCCCCTGCATTTCAGCCTGGGAATAGAGTGAGACCCTCATCTCTAAAAATGTTTTCTTTTGGCCAGGCACGGTGGCTCATGCCTGTAATCCCAGCACTTTGGGAGGCCAAGGCAGATAGATCACAAGGTCGGGAGTTCAAGACCAGCCTGGCCAACATAGTGAAACCCCATTTCTACTACAAATACAAAAATTAGCCAGGCATGGCGGTGACCACTTATAGTCCCAACTACTCAGGAGGCTGAGGCAGGAGAATCGCTTGAACCTGGAAGGCAGAGGTCGCAGTGAGCAGAGGTTGTGCCACTGCACTACAGCCTGAGCAACAGAAGGAGATTCCCTCTCAAAAAAAAAAAAAAAAAAGGCAACATAAGGTATTGATTGGCTATACATTGTTCTTTCTGTCCTGAAGCAGGAAGATAATGGGTGAGGCAGCTTGTCAGAAACAAAATGCTTTTAAACAATTGCCCCTGGCAATTCGGTGGGGAGGAGGCATGACTGAAGTCCCATGCTTATGTCCCTCTGGCCTGAGAAATTTTGCATATCTCACTGAGCTCAGACTGTTCTGTGCTATTTTTCTTTTCTCAACTTCAAGGTCTTTAAGGAGGGGAGAGGCCCAATGTCACAAACAGTTTAGGAAGCTCACCCTGGAGGCAGGTCCATATGTGCTGACATGGAAAAGCACTCAAGACAGATTCTTAAAGAAAAGAGGCTGGTTGCCAAATGAAACACACAGAGCTATCCCAGTTATGAAAACACAAGAAAACAAAATACAGGTCTGAGTGAAAACACACAGTTGAAGGTCTAAAAGGACATACAAGTAACTAATAACACAATTGACCCTCTTGAGGAGCAGAGGATTTGGAATTTGTGAAATTTAATGTTGCTTTGTGCTGACTTTTGCTTGGATTTTGCAGCGATAGTAAATGCCTATATTACTTGAGTAATTAAATGAATCACCAAATAAATACATAAATTCTGTTTGAATAAGAGGAAACTGTTAAGTATATTCTGAATAAAGAGACACCCCAAACAGGCTTTGTGTGAGCAACATGGCTATTTATTCACCCGGGTGCGGGAAGGCTGAATCTGAAAAGAGAGCCAGTGGAGGGTGGGAGGGTGGTGGGATAGGAGTTGGTTTTATAGGTTTGAGGTAGGCAGTGGAAAGTTACAGAAGTTATAGTTCAGGGTGGTTTTGGCAAGCTGGAAGGGCATTGTAGATCTGCAGTCACGAGGTTGACCTATCAGTTGAGTAAGGTTGGTTACAAAGTCCAGTTGCCTTATCAGTTGAGGCAGGAATAAGGAACAATAGAAGAATGTCTCAAAGTTAATTAGGTGCTGCAGAGGTTGATCATTCTTCTCATTTTGTGGCTTTCCATTTACTTCAGGCTTTCTAGTTCCAGGAACTCATCTGGAGGTCTACACGCAGGTCACAGAGGTTGCCATGGTTGCCATGCAGTTCATGGTGCAGTCAGTCAGCCTAAAAGACCTTACAGAAATAAACAAATAGGTTGGTTTCTCTTTTTTTTTTTCTTTCTTCTTCTTTTTTTTTTCTGAGACAGAGTCTCACTCTGTCACCCAGGCTGAAGTATAGTAGCACAATCTCAGCTCACTGCAACCTCCACCACCTGGGTTCAAGTGATTCTCCTGCCTCAGTCTCCCAAATGTCTGGAATTACAGGCACCTGCCACCAAGCCCAGCTAACTTTTGTATTTTTGGTAGAGACGGGGTTTCACCCTGTTGGTCAGGCTAGTCTTGAACTCCTGACCTCAAGTGATCCACCCACCTCAGCCTCCCAAAGTGCTGTGATTACAGATGTGAGCCACCATGCCTGGCCCCAGCCTTTTTTTTTTTTTTGGAAAGGGAGTCTTGCTCTGTCTCCCAGGCTTGAGTGCAATGGCACAATCTCAGCTCACTGCAACCTCTACCTCCGAGGTTCAAGTGATTCTCCTGCCTCAGGCCCATGAGTAGCTGGAATCACAGTTGTCCGCCATCACGCCCGGCTAATTTTTTTCTTTTCTTTCTTTCTTTTTTTTTTTATATAAAGATGGGGTTTCACCCTGATGGCCAGGCTGGTCTTGAACTCCTGACCTCAGGTGATCCGCCCACCTCGGCCTCCCAAAGTGCTAGGATTACAGGCGTGAGCCACCGTGCCCAGTCAATTTTTGTATTTTTAGTAGAGACAAGGTTTCACTATGTTGGCCAGGATTGTCATGATATCCTGACCTCACATTCCACATGCCTTGGCCTCCCAAAGTGTTGGGTTTACAGGTGTAAGCCCCACAAAAAAATTTAAAAATTGGTTGGACCTGGTAGCATCAGCCTTTAGTCCCAGTTACTCAGGAGGCTGAGGTAGGAGGAGCACTTGAGCCTGGAAAGTGAGCCATGACTGTGCCACTGCACTCCAGCCTGGGTGACATAGAGAGATCTTATCTTTAAAAAAGGAAAGAAAGAAAAGGAAAAAAAAGTATGTACGTATTATTTTCTATCTTCTCTAAAAAAACAAAACAAAACAGGCCGGGGGCGGTGGCTCACACCTGTAATCCCAGCACTTTGGGAGGCCGAAGCAGGCAGATCACAAAGTCAAGAGATCGAGACCATCCTGGCCAACATGGTGAAACCCCATCTCTACTAAAAAATACAAAAATTAGCTAGGCATGGTGGCTCGCGCCTGTAGTCCCAGCCACTCGGGAGGCTGAGGCCGGAGAATTGCTTGAACCCAGGAGGTGGAGATTGCAGTGAGCTGAGATTGCACCCACTGCACTCCAGCCTGTCTCAAAAAAAAAAAAAAAAAAAGTAGTAACATACTATGTATATTGTTTCTTACTTTTCTTATTTCACATCCTGGAAATGGTACCAGGGCGGTACATTTAGATAAACCTCATCCTTTTCAGTGATTGCATGGTATTATATTACATGGATAGGCTTGACTTTATTTAAGCATACCCTTATTGAATAATAAACCCAGTCTTTAACAAACGAGATTGCAATGAATATTCTTTGCCTGTCTTTTTGTATATGTACAAGCATATCTGTTAAGTCAGATTCACAGAAGTAGAATTATTTGATCCAAGTTATAAAAAATTAAGTTTTTTTTGAGATGGAATCTCGTTCTGTCCCCCAGGCTGGAGTGCACTGGCGCCATCTCAGCTCACTGCAAACTCTGCCCCCTGAATTCAAACGATTCTCCCACCTCAGCCTCCCAAGTAACTGAGATTACAGGCATCCACCACCACACCCAGCTAATTTTTGTATTTTTAGTAGAGATGGGGTTTCACCGTGTTGGCCAGACTGGTCTTTAACTCCTGATTTCAGGTGATCCTCCCACCTCGGCCTCCCAAAGTGCTAAGATTATAGGTGTGAGCCACCACACCCAGCTTCAATGAGATTTTTTATATTTATCTAGGATGTTCCTCAAACCAGCTTCCCGTCTTGAGGTTTCTGAATCTCCCTATGATCACAGCTTGCCTTGGCTGTAGGAATTAATCGAAAAGATAGTCTTTACCTAAAAGCTACATGTGAAAGTCCACTCATAGTTTTACATTTGCGGTCCTTGTTTTCCTATGTTTTCTGCTGGTTCTGATGTAGTCCTACTCTTTCTAGAAGTCTCTTTTTTCCTTTTTGAAACAGAGTTTCACTCTTTTTACCCAGGCTGGAGTGCAATGGCACAATCTCAGCTCACCACAGCCTCTGCCTACCAGATTAAGCGATTCTCCTGCCTCAGCCTCCTGAGTAGCTGGGATTATAGGCTCCTGCCACCGCACCCAGTTAATTTTTGTATTTTTAGTCAAGACGGGGTTTCACCACATTGGCCAGGCTTGTCTTGAACTCCTGACCTCAGGTGATCCACCCGCCTCGGCCTTCCAAAGTGCTGGGATTACAGGTGTGAGGCTCTGCACCTGACCCCTAGAAGTCTCTTTTAACTATTATTATTTTTAATTTTAATTTTTAAAAATTATAAATAGATAAGACATCTCTGTATATTGCATAGGCTGGTCTTGAACTCCTAGCCTCAAGTGATCCTCCTGCCTTGGTCTCCCAAAACCCTGGGATTATGGGCATGAGCCACAGCATCTGGCTGTAAACTTTATTTATTTATTTTATTTATTTTGTAGAGATAGGGTTTCACCATGTTGTACAGGATGGTCTCGATCTCCTGACCTCATGATCTGCCCGCCTCGGCCTCCCAAATTGCTGGTATTACAGGCATGAGCCACCGCACTTGGCCATTTATTTTTATGTTTATTTTTTGAGACGGCCTCCCAAAGTGCCGGGATTACAGGCATGAGCCACCACACCCGGCCTGTAAGCATTATTTTTTAGTATATATTACAGACAAATATTCCGGTTAACCCAATGGATATAATCTGGAAACACCCATGATTACCCACTTGAAGAATCACATGCCATGGTTCTTTTTAGTTGTTAGTGCGATGAAGGCAAAAACGCCTTTTACATTGGTGTTTGTTCCTATTTTACTGGGCACCAATGCATATATATTGTGCACTAGAAACAGCCTAAAAAGTATCCTGTTTTTTTTTAGAGATGTGGTTTCACCATGTTGGCCAGACTGGTCTCGAACTCCTGAACTCAAGTGATCCACCTGCCTCAGCCTCCCAAAGTGCTGGGATTACAGGCATGAGCCACCGTACCCAGCCTGGAGTTTACCTTGAGAAGCTATTAGAAGAATTTGAGCAAAGGAGTCACATGACCATTAACTTTTTTTTTTTTTTTGCAACCATGTCTTTCTTTGTCACTCAGGCTGGAGTGCAGTTACACAATCATAGCTCACTACTGCAACCTCCACCTCCTAGGCTCAAGGGATCCTACTGCCTCAGCCTCCTGAGTGGCTGAGACCACAGACATGTGCTACCATGCCTAGCTAATTAAAAAAAATGTTTTTTTTTTTTAAAAGATGGGGTTTCACTATGATGGCCAGGCTGGTCTTGAACTCCTGATCTGAGGTGATCTACCCACCTCGGCCTCCCAAAGTGCTAGGATTACAGCCTAAGCCACCGCACCCAGACTTAGGTGTTTTTTTTTTTCTGAGACGGAGTTTCGCTCTTGTTACCCAGGCTGGAGTGCAATGGAGCGATCTCTGCTCACCGCAACCTCCGCCTCCTGGGTTCAGGCAATTCTCCTGCCTCAGCCTCCCGAGTAGCTGGGATTACAGGCACACACCACCGTGCCCAGCTAATTTTTTGTATTTTTAGTAGAGACAGGGTTTCACCATGTTGACCAGGACGGTCTCAATCTCTTGACCTCTTGATCCACCCACCTTGGCCTCCCAAAGTGCTGGGATTACAGGCGTGAGCCACCGCACCCGGCTCTAAAAAAATTTTGTTTTAGAGATGGGGACGTGATATGTTGTCCAGGTTGGTCTTCAACTCCTGTCCTCAAGCAATCCTCCTACCTCTGCCTCTCAAAGTGCTGGGATTACAGGTGTGAACTACTGCACCTGGTCAAAAAGTATTTCAGTGACGTAACAATATAGGAAAACATATAGCTGGTAGCTCAGCCTTTAAAACCAGAATAGCCAAGTGAAAAGTCAGTACAGCTTCCTATTTTTACTTAAAAAAAAATCAAAGGAACACATTGGAAATTGAACTACTATGTTTTTTATTCTTCCTAGAGATGTGACATACATGTTTTCTGGTAAGTAACATTCTACCAAACATGGTCTTAAACCAAAGCAGAGAGATGAGCAGTGAAGCTTCTTACTACCTGCTACTTACTAAGGTGGAAGGATTGCTTGGGTCCAAGAGTTCAAGTCTGCAGTGAGCCGAGATCATAGGCTGGGAGGCTGAGGCAAGAATTGCTTGAAACCGGGGGTCCGAGGTTGCAGTGAGACGAGATCGCACCACTGCACTCCACCCTGGCAACAGAGCGAGACTCCAGCTCAAAAAAAAAAAAAAAAAAAATCTGGCCTCTGCCTGCCCCTGAACTCATCCTCTCATCCCCTGCCTCCTCTCCTCTTTCCCTGTACTGCATTGGGCTTCTTCCTGTTCTTCCTAGCACCGGGGGTGTTCCCTCCATCACTTCATTAATAACTCAATTCCCCTTGATCCCATTTCTCCTAGTCTTTCATCACCACAACTGCAACTCCTGCAAGAAAAAGAGCTTTCTTGCCCAACAAGACAGGGCTGGCTTTCATTGGTCCAAATTGGCTGGGCACATCCCTGAACCAATCACTGGGTTGTCAAAGGGCTGAGGCTCTGATTAGTTGGGGTTGAGTCACATGCCCTGGAGCTGATGGAGGGAGGTGTGGACTTAGTGGAGGTAGACAATTTCCCAGAGAAAAACTGGTGCCCTGTTACCAGAAGGTGAAGTAAGTAATCCTGGGCAGCAGAAGAAACAGATGTTTATTTTCAATGTTTACATAGCATCTGACATATAGGAGATGTTGTTGTTGTTTTCTTTATTTCTTTATTTCTTTTTCTGAGATGAGGTCTTGCTCTGGCATCCAGGCTGGAGTGCAGTGGCATCATCTTGGCTCACCACTACCTCTGCCTCCCGGGTTCAAGTGATTCTCCTGCCTCAGCCTCCTGAGTAGCTGGATTACAGGCATGCGCCACCATGCCTGGCTACTTTTTATATTCTTAGTAGAAATAGGGTTTCACCATGTTGGCCAGGCTGGTCTCGAAGTCTTGACCTTGTGATCTGCTCACCTCAGCCTTCCAAAGTTCTGGAATTACAGGTGTGAGCCACCACTCCCGGCTCCATTGTTGTTTTCAAAAAAGCCAATTTGCACTGCACGCAGGAACACCCTGAGAGCTCCTTCATCAAATATTTATTCATTTAACAACTTTGCTTTTTTTTGTTTGAGATAGAGTCTCACTCTGTCTCCAGGCTGGAGTGCATGGTCCTGGCTCTCCAAAATCTCTGACTCCCTGGTTCAAGTGATTCTCATGCCTCAGCCTCCTAAGTAGGGATTACAGGCATGTGCCACCACACCCAGATAATTTTTGTATTTTTAGTAGAGAGAGAGTTTCACCATGTTGGCCAGGATGGTCTCGATCTCCTGACCTTGTGACCTGCCTGCCTCGGCCTCTCAAAGTGCTGGGATTACAGGCATGAGCCACCATACTCAACCACAACTTTGTATTGATACTATTAAATTCCATACTTAGTCCCAAGGGAATCTGCTACTCTCTTGAATCAAAATGTGATAATGTAATAGATTATGTGACTTGTCTAGAAAAACAGTGCTGGGCATTCATTCAGCAATATTTGTTAGTCTTTTACTAGCTTCAGAAAGGAGCTGAGATGACAGCTATGGTCACCATAGGCAGCCCCTCTCCTCCTGAGGCTTATATTCTAGGGGAAAAAAAGACACATAGTCAAAAAGAAATGTCAATGGAGACACAAGCCATTCATGAAACATACTTTTCAGGGAGAAAAATGAAATAGACTAATAGGCTTTTGTACCTTTCGAAATGAGTACTTGTATTAATAATTTTTCGAAAGTAATGTCACAATGAGATACACCACATCCATTCCAATGGCTAAAAGTAAAATGTTTGGAAGGTCAAATGCTCAACAGGATGTGGAGCAACTGAGGCTCCTAATTGCTGATGAGAATGTAAAATGGGGCTGGGCACAGTGGCTCAAGCCAGTAATCCCAGCAGTTTGGGAGCTGAAGTGGGAGGAGGACGCTTGAGCACAGGAGGTTGAGGCTCCAGTGAGTTATGATCACATCACTGCACTCCAGCCTGGATGACAGAGTGAGACCTTGTCTCAAAAAAACAAACAAACAAAAAATAATGTAAAGAATGTAAAAGGTTATAACTATACAACTTTAGAGAACTGTTTAGCAGTTTCTTTTCTTTCTTTCTTTCTTTTTTTTTTTTTTTTTTTTTTGTGAGACAGAGTCTTACTCTGTCACCCATGCTGGAGTGCAATAGCCAGATCTCGGCTCCCTGCAACCTCCGCCTCCTGAGTTCAAGTGATTCTCCTGTCTCAGCCTCCCGAGTAGCTGGGATTGCAGGCATGCACCACCAGGCCCTGCTCATTTTTGTATTTTTAGTAGAGACAGGATTTTACAATGTTGGCCAGGTTGGTCTTGATCTCTTGACCTCAGGTGATCTACCTGCCTCTGCTTCACAAAGTGCTGGGATTACAGGCATGAGCCACCTCGCCCAGCCAGCAGTTTCTTGTAAGGTTAAATATACGACTACCCTATGACCTACCAATTCTGCTCCCTTACCAGGAGAAATAAAAACTCATGTCCTGTATGTTAATTTATACTGAGGTAAAATTTACCTAGGTTGGTAGAAATTGGAACAGTGGGTTCCTGGGGAGGGAGAGTCACTGGGAAGCGACCCAAGAGAACATGAGAATTTTCCTTTTTTTTTTTTTTTGAGACAGAGTCTCACTCAGTCGCCCAGACTGGACTGCAGTGGTGCGATCTCGGCTCACTGCAACCTCCGCCCACCTCCAGGGTTCAAGGGCTTCTCATATCTCAGCCTCCTGAGTAGCTGGGATTACAGGCACAGCTCACCACTCCCAGCTAATTTTTTGTATTTTCATAGAGATAGGGTTTCATCGTGTTGCCCACGCTGGTCTAGAACTCCTGAGTTCAGGCAATCCATCTGCCTCAGCCTCCCAAAGTGCTAGGATTACAGGCATGAGCCACCCTGCCCAGTCCCTTTTTTTTTTTTGACAGGGACTTGCTCTGCTCTATTGCCCTGGCTGGAGTGCAGTGGTGCGATCACAGCTGACTGCACCCTTGACCTCCTGGGCTCAAGTTATCCTCCCACCTCAGCCTCCCAAGCAGCTGTGACCACAGCCACCCACCACCATGCCCATCTAATTTTTGTCTTTTTTGTAGAAACACAGTCTCACTATTTTGTCTGGGCTGAACTCCTGGCTCAAGCAATCCTCCTACGTAGGCCTTCAAAGTACAGAGATTACAGGCTGAGCCACTGTGCTGGGTGCACTGTGCCCAGCCCTAAGATAACTTTCTAGGAACTGGAAACATTATTTTAAATTGAGACAGGGTCTCACTGCGCTGCGCAGGCTGGAGTGCTGTGGCACTATCACGACTCACTGCAGCCTGGACCTCCTGGGCTCAAGCCATCCTCCCACCACCGCCTCCAAATAGCTGTGACTACAGGCGGGCACCACCACAGCGGGCTATTTTTAAATCTTTTGCAGGGACAGGGTTTTGCCGTATTTCCCAGTCTGGGAGAACTGGAAACTTTCTACATCTTAATAAAGGTGTAAGTTATACGGTGTTTTCATTTCTCAAAACTCATTATTTGCATGTTTAAGTTGTGTGTATTTCATGAAATGCAAATTAAGCCTCAATTTAAAAATAAAAGGAATTGGAAATATTTGAATAGGAGACGTTACTGCATGCTGTGGAACTATGCCACAGGGTGACTCCATGAGGGTGTGCCTGAGAAATCAGGGCAAGCCTTTTCTAAGAAGGTGAGATTTAGATTTCAAAGATTTGGGAGGACTACAAATTGCACATGCAAAGTGGGATGGGGGAGTAGGGTGAACTCAATACAAAAACGTTAGCTTCTTTCGGTGAAGGTCTTCCAAACCCGAGTATCTAACATTCACCTTGTGCCTGCAGATACTTCATGTTTGTGTTTGGCATTTAATTCCATTTCACAGCGATCCTTCGACGTCAGAATTTTGGCTCCCATTCCACAAGGGAGAAAACTGAGGTTCAGGCAGGTAGGACGCGCTACAAGCCAGGCTTGAGAGCTGCAGGCTCGGCGTCAGTTTCTCCAAGGCAAAGTCTGAAACAGGAACCACAGGCTCTCCAGGTGGGGAGGCTGGCGCAGAGGAATGTTCTTTGGTAACAAAGGCCTCGGCTCGCGCGCCAGTACACTCGCTTCCCCCGGCGCCGGCCTCGGTCTCCCAGAGACAGTGGGGTGGGGGTGGAGGCGCCCGAGGCTGGCTCCCCTCTGCGGAATCGAAGCCCCCAGGGCCGGGGCCGGTTGACTCCGGAACAAAGAAAGTCCTTGGGGCGGGGAGGAACGGGGGAGGGGCGGGGCCGGAGTCGAGGGAGGGGGCGGAACCCGGGCCAGGGACCTGGGCGGGGAGCGGCCTGGCACTTGGCGGGGTAGGGCGAGGCTGGATCTCCGGAACAAGTCCGTGAGGCATTGGGCGGGGCCGGGGCCTTGGCCGGAGGTGGGGACGAGGGGAGTTGACAAGGGGTGCGGAAGGGGCTGGGTATGTGGGGGTCCGGGCGGAACCAGTATGGGGAAGGCTGAAGTGGGTGCTGGAGGTAGGACCCGAGCCCCGAGACCAGGCAGGCGGAAAGCCTTTTGGGGAATTGGAGACCCGGAGGCTTGGAGGACCCCCAGCCCCGGAGAAGGGGAGGGCGCGGGCAGGAATGGAGGCGGGCCTGGCTGTAGCCGCCTGGGGCGGCGGAGTGGGGGTGCGATCTTATCAGGGGAATCCGCGGGTGGCCCGGAGAGGCTGAGAGGGGGCGCGGAGGGCGGCGCTGGGGTCACTTGGAGCCGCACCCCCCACCTCCGAGCTGCCACACTGTTAGCCCCGCGGCCCGTCGTTCCTTAGGATCCGCAGGTCCCAGGCTTTGCGGCTCCCCGACGAGCCCTGGAGCAAGTCCTCCCCTGCGTCTGTCTTGTGCCCTCTTCTATGAAATAACGATGGCCCGTCTTGTTTTTCAGGGTCAGAGAATGGTGGGTTCAGAGAATGGAAGTGAAGAGAAGTCTTCACCATCTCCTTAACTAACAGTGTTTCCTACCGTTAAATAAAGATTATAGGAGGCTATTGTTTTGGACTAAATTTCTACACCAGGCCGCAACTGACCAAACTAAAAATCGAAATGGAGTCACCCATGCTAAAGTTCTACATTACCAAATAGAAACTGAGTTCCCATCTTACCTGGGGAGAAATCAAGAGACAACAGCTAATTTCCCGAACAGGCCAGTTTAAATCCTCAATCAACATCACGACTACGTTTCCCTGCTTTAATCCCGCGCAAAAACAGATGGCCTGAAAGAACCCGATGGTAACCAATCGGTTATTATTCTATTGGTCTGTCTTATTTTACAGGAAAAGAAACTCTGAGAAATAGCTAATATACTTTTTCTTTCCCTTTTTTTTTTTTTTTAGATGGAGTCTCACTCTGTGGCCCAGCCTGGAGTTGGATTGCCGTGATGCGAACTTAGCTCACTGCAAGCTCCATCTCCCAGGTTCAAGCCATTCTTGTGCCTCAGCCTCCCTTTAAGCTGGAACTACAGGTGTGTGCCACCAGGCCTGGCTATTTTTGTATTTGCAGTAGAGACATGGTTTCTTCATGTTGGCCACGCTGGTCTCAAACTCCTGACCTCAGGTGATCCACCTGCCTCAGCCTCTCAAAGTGCTGGGATTACAAGCATGAGCCACCACACCCTGCCATTTAAAATTTTTTTTTTGAGACCAAGTTTCACTCTTGTTGAACAGGTTGGAGTGCAATGGTACAATCTCGGTTCACTGCAACCTCCATCTCCTGGGTTCAAGCAGTTCTACCCAAGTCTCCCAAATAGCTGGGATTACAGGCATCTGCCACCACGTCCAGCTAATGTTTGCATTTTTAGTGGAGACAGTGTTTTACCACGTCTGCCAGGCTGGTCTCAAACTCCTGACCTCAGGTGATTTGCCCACCTTGGCCTCCCAAAGTGCTGGGATTACAGGTGTGAGCCACTATGTCCAGCCATTTTTTTTTTTTGGAGACACAGTCTCGCTCTGTCGCCAGGCTAGAGTGCAGTGGCATGATCTCAGCTCACTGCAACGTCTGCCTCCCAGGTTCAAGCGATTCTCCTGCCTCAGCCTCCTAAGTAGCTGGGACTACAGGTGCGTGCCATCATGCCCAGCTAATTTTTGTATTTTTGGTAAAGACGGCTTTTCACTGTGTTGGCCAGGATGATCTTGATCTCTTGACTTCGTGATCCACCCGCCTCGGCCTCCCAAAGTACTGGGATTACAGGCATGATGCACTGTGCCCAGATATTTACATTTTTGTAGAGACGGGATATCACCATGTTGGCCTGGATGGCCTGAAACTCCTGGGCTCAGGGGATGCTCCCATCCCAGCCTCCTGAAGTGCTGGGATTACAGGTGTGATCCAGGACTCTGGGCCTAATATACTCTTTGTTCTTTGCCCATGCTTTCTTTAGCCCTTCTGTGTCTATAAAGCCAAGCTCTTCTGCTCAGATCATTGAAACACTTACTCTATTTTATAGAATGAGGTGCTGCCCAATTGTGGAATTGCAAATAAAGCCAACTGAAATTATTTTTCTAAATTTCTTGTAATTTTGTCTTTTGACAGTGCCAACTGGGAAGAACTGTACTAATAGTTTATGCAACATGTTCATTTATTCCACACAACAATTTCAAAAATAGGTAATATTATCATCCCTATTTTATTATTGTTATTATTATTGAGATGGAGTCTCATCCTGTCGCCAGGCTGGAGTGCAGTGGCACGATCTCAACTCACTGTAACCTCTACCTCCCAGTTTAAGCCATTCTCCTACCTCAGCCTCCTGAGTAGCTGGGACGACAGGTGCGTGCCACCACGCCCAGCTAATTTTTGTGTTTTAGTAGAGAGAGGGTTTCACCATGTTGGCCAGGATGGTTTCAATCTCTTGACTTCATGATCCGCCTACCTTGGCCTCCCAAAGTGCTGGAATTATAGGTGTGAGCCACCACACCCAACCTTTTTTTTTGAGACAGAGTCTTGCTCTGTCACCCAGGCTGGAGTGCAGTGGTGCAATCTCATCTCACTGCAACCTCTGCCTCCTGGGTTCAAGTGATTCTTCGGCCTCAGCCTCCCGAGTAGCTGGGACCACAGGCATGTGCTACCACGCTTGGCTAATTTTTGTATTTTTAGCAGAGACGGGATTTCACCATGGCCAGGAGGGTCTCAATCTCTTGACCTTGTGATCCGCCCGCCTCGGCCTCCCAAAGTGCTGGGATTACAGGCGTGAGCCACCATGCCTGGCCCCTTTTTATTTTTTTTTGAGACGGAGTTTCACTTTTTCACCTAGGCTGGAGTGAAGTGGTGGGATCTCAGCTCACTGCAACCTCCACACCCCTTGTTCAAGCGATTCTCCTGCCTCAGCCTCCCGACTAGCTGGGATTATAGGTACCCAACACCACTCCTGGCTAATTTTTATATTTTTAGTAGAGTCAGGGTTTCACGGTGTTGGCCAGGCTGGTCTTGAACTCCTGACCTCAGGTGATCCATTCACCTCCACCTCCCAAAGTGTTAGGATTACAGGTGTGAGCCACCTCACCCAACCTATCATCCCTATTTTATTTTATTGTTATTATTTTTTGAGATGGAGTCTTGCTCCTGTTGCCCAGGCTGGAGTGCATTGGCATGATCTCAGCTCACTACAACCTCTGCCTCCCGGGTTCAAGCCATTCTGGTGCCTCAGCCTCCAGAGTAGCTGGGATTACAGGCGCACGCCACCATGCTCTGCTAATTGTTGTATTTTTAGTAGAGACGGGGTTTCACTACATTGCCAGGCTGGTCTTGAACTCCTGACCTCAGGGGATCCACCTGCCTTGGCCTTCCAAAGTGCTGAGATTATAAGCATGAGCCACTGTGCCCGTCCTGTCCTCCCTATTTTGTGCCCATGTTAACACAGCTAGTAAGTGGCAGAACCAGGACTTAAACCTGGGGGTCTGATTTAGTACATTTGGAGTCTTTCTCACTCCAGATACCACGTTCTTAACCACTATGTAATTACTGCCTAATTATTTATTCACTCATTGATAATTCAAAAAATATTTGTTGGTCATGTGCTGAGGGATACAGTGAACAAGTTGGCATTTCTACACAAATAAGCTTGCAGGCTGGTTCAAAGACTGAACAATTAACAACCTGAAACATTATTCAATTAAAATTGTGACGTGTGACTGGGCGCAGTGGCTCATGCCTGTAATCTCAGCACTTTGGGAGGCCAAGGTGGGCAAATCATGAGGTCAGGAGTTGGAGACTAGCCTGGCCAACATGGTGAAACCCCATCTCTACTAAAATATACAAAACATTGACCAGGATTCCAAGATGGCATCAGTCGGGTTCTGAAGGTCAAAATAGGGGAGCTGCCAAGCTAGATCTTGATGCGGGACTTCAGTCCTAGCGGCATTGCCGGAGCATTTGAAGAGGTTACTACTAGTACTATAACAAGTACATCTTGGGAGGCCGAGGCAGGTGGATCACAAGGTCAAGAGATTGAGACTATCCTGGCCCAACACAGTGAAACCCCATCTCTACTAAAAAATACCAAAAAATTAGCTGGGAGTGGTGGCACGCGCCTGTGGTCGCAGCTATTCGGGAGGCTGAGGCGGAAGAATCGCTTGAACCCAGGAGGCAGAGGTTGCAGTGAGCCGAGATTGCACCACTGCACTCCAGCCTGGTGACAGAGCAAGACTGTCTCAAAAAAAAAAAAAAAAAAAAAAAAACCCGGGCGCAGTGGCTCACTCCTGTAATCCCAGCACTTTGGGAGGCCGAGGCGTGCAGATCACCTGAGGTCAGGAGATCAAGACCAGCCTGGTCAACAAGGTGAAACCCCGTCTCTACTAAAAATACAAAAAAATTAGCTGGGCATGGTGGCGAGCGCCTGTAGTCCCAGCTACTCGGGAGGCTGAGGCAGAAGAATTGCTTGAACCCAGGAGGCGGAGGTTGCAGTGAGCCAAGGTCGTACCACTGCACTCCAGCTTGGCGCCTGGTGACAGAGTGAGACTCTGTCTCAGAAAAAAAAAAAAAAAAAGGTGGGGGGAGCGGGCGCGGTGGCTCACACCTGTAATCCCAGCACTTTGGGAGGCCGAGGCGGGTGGATCATGAGGTCAAGAGATCGAGACCATCCTGGTCAACATGGTGAAACCCCGTCTCTACTAAAAATACAAAAAAATTAGCTGGGCATGGTGGCGCGTGCCTGTAATCCCAGCTACTCAGGAGGCTGAGGCAGGAGAATTGCCTGAACCCAGCAAGCGGAGGTTGCGGTGAACCGAGATGGCGCCATTGCACTCCAGCCTGGGTAACAAGAGCGAAACTCCGTCGCAAAAAAAAAAAAAAGAAAAAAGAAAAAAAAAGAATAAATAAATAAAAATAAATATTTTTTTTAAGTACATCAACGTGAAGAAAGGGAGCATCTCAGGGGTTACCATGTTGCTGGCAGCTGCTGCTGTTCAGCTACTGCCTTTTTTACAAGGGGTTCAAGCATGAGCGGCTATGCAAGTACCACTGAGGAAGAGGACATGCTCTGCGCTCCCCTCGCACGACCTCCTTGACCCCAACCCCTCCATAAGGAACACAATCCCAATTGTTGCTGAATCCTTTCATACATAATGAAAATTGACCTCCAAATAAAAGATGACTGGTATGTGTAAATAAAAAAATACAAAGAATTAGCTGGACATAGTGGTGGGCGCCTGTAATCCCAGCTTTTCGGCAGGCTGAGGCAGGAGAATCGCTTAAACATGGGAGGCAGAGGTTGCAGTGAGCCGAGATGGCACCACTGCATTCCAGCCCCTGCAACAGAGTGAGACTCTGTCTCAAGAAATAAAGAAATAAAATTGTGATATGTACCTTGGTGGAGAAGTATAGGGAACTATAGGAGCAGTGTTTTCTGGGCAGCAAGTGCTTGTTATTATGTGCCAGGTTCTATGCTAAATCATTTAAGATTTGGCTCTAGTCTCCAGCCCACCTAAGATCTAGATCAGACTTATTCAAACATTGTATCAACCAGGATTCTAGCAGTTGCAAGTAACAGAAACAATGCAGGCCTGTTGTAGTCAATTTCGCCTGTAATTCCAGGCTTTGGGAGGCCTACCAGGTTAGCTTGAGCCCAGGAGTTTAAGAGCAGCCTGGGCAACATAGCAAGATCCCTCATCTCTACCAAAACAAAACAAACAAACAAAACATGGGGTGAGGGGTGACATTACATGCCTGTAGTCCCAGCTACTGGGAGGCTGAGATGAGAGGATTGGAGGGAGGGAGGGGAAGACTTATTGATAAACTCTAGAAGTATGTTTTTAAGTTTGTTAAGCATGGCTGGATCCCAGGGGCTCAAGAGAAGATTTCAAGGCTCCATGTCTCTCGTTATCCCTCAATTCTCTCTTCTAGGCAGCCAAGCAAGATGGCTACTAGCTGTTCTAGGGCCAGGTATAGTGGTTCACACCTATAAATCCCAGCACTTTGGGAGGCTAAGGAGGGAGAATTGCTCAAGCAATGAAGCTGGGAGTTTGAGATCAGCCTGGGGAACATAGCAAGACCCCATTTCTACAAAAGATAATAAGAAAAAAAATTAGCTGAGCATGGTGGTTTGCACTTGTAGTTCCAGCTGCTCAGGAGATTGAGGCAAGAGGATCCCTCCTTGAGCCCAGGAGTTTGAGGCTACAGTGAGCTATGATTGTGCCACTGCACTGTACCCTGGGCAACAGAGTGGGAGAAAGAAAGAGAGAGAAAGAGAAAGAACTAGAGAGAGAAAGGAGGGAGGGAGGGAAAGAAGAAAGGAAGAGAGGGAGGGAAGGAGAAAAGAAAAGAAAGATGGATGTGGCTACAAGCAGTCTTAGGCTTTCTTTGACTTTATAGTGCTGGGTCCCTGAAAAGAGAGTGTACTTCCCAATGGCTCCAGCATTAAAAAAGTAGTCTTGGGGACCATCTCTCCTAACTTCCTTGAAGCTGTCCTGAGTTCTTGCAAACTGAACCCAAGTCCTGAGCCCTACGCAGGGCATGGCACATTAGCAGTGGAGGCTACATGTTAAATTCCGGGGAATGGGAGTGTTTATCATGGTGGAGGTTTGGAGATGCTTCACAAGGGCAAAGGCCACAGGGAGATGAGCAGATCACATGGTAGAGAGAAGGCAGAAAGAGGTGAGGCACCAGGGAAGGTCAAAGATTTAGAGGTAGTCTGGAGGTAAATCCTACTGAATCACACTCTGGCTCTAGGCAGGTAAAAAGGACACGTTCTTGTCCCCGAATCTTTCCCCTTCCTTCCTCAGCTCCTTCCACCCACTCAAGTTATGCCCCACCATTAAGACTGTCTTCGGTTCAGGCCTTGTTAAAACACAAATGCCTGGATGATAGAGAAAGGGAATTTTACATCAATTACTTCCTGTGATCCTCCTAGAACCCTGCCCGGTGAGGCATTTTGCAAGTGAAGTAATTGAGCTTCTGAGAAAGTATGAGTTGCCTAAGATTAACCAGTTAGTAAGTGGCAGAGTTGGGATATAAACTCCCCCTGGTCTAGCTCCAAAGCCTATGAACTTTCGGGGCCAAGACCAAAAATGGAGAGGGAGAGGGAGGGCCCTGGTTAGGCAGAAGGATGACCATGCATGCAGGAGGACTTGGACTTCCTGGAGGGTGCGGGGAGGTGCTGGGGATGGGGGTGGGGCCCATCCGCTGGCAGGAAGGGGTGGTTTCCTCCCAGTCTAGATGCCTGGTCCAAAGCAGACAAATTGTATGGGTTTTTTTTTTGTTTTTGAGATGGTGTCTCCCAGGCTGGGTGGTGGCTCACGCCTGTAATCCCAGCACTTTGGAAGTCCGCCGAGGCGGGCGGATCACAATGTCAGGAGTTCAAGACTAGCCTGACCAACACAGTGAAACCCTGTCTCTTAAAAAAAAAAAGAGAGAGAGAGAGACGGAGTCTCCTTCCCATGGCGTAACCTGGAGGGTAGTGGTGCGATCTTGGCTCACTGCAACCTCCGCCTCCCAGGTTTAAGCTATTCTTCTTCCTAAGCCACCCGAGTAGCTGGGATTACAGGCATGCGCCACCATGCCCGGCTAATTTTTGTATTTTTAGTAGAGATGGGGTTTTGCCATGTTGGCCAGGCAGGTCTTGAACTCCTGCCTTAAATGATCCACCTGCCTTGGCCGCCCAAAGTGCTAGGATTACAGGCATTAGCCACTTCGCCCAGCTATACATTTTGCCTCTATAAAAAATACAAAAATCAGCTGGGCAGCCAGATGCGGTGGCTCACACCTGTAATCTCATAATCCTAGCACTTTGGGAGGCCAAGGCGAGTGGATTGTTTGAGGTCAGGAGATCGAGACCAGCCTGGGCAACATGGCAAGACCCCGTCTCTACTAAAAATACAAACAACAAAAAATCGGGTGTGCTGGTGCATACCTGTGGTCCCAGCTACTTGGGAGGCTAAGATGAGAGGATTGCTTGAGCTGGGGAGGTCGAGGCTGCAGTAAGCTGTGATGATGCCACTGCACTTCTGTTTGAGTGACATAGTAAGACTGTGCCTCAAAGGAAAAAAAAAAGGCTGGGTGCTGTAACTCACACCTGTAATTCCAGCACTTTGGGAGGCTGAGGCAGGCAGATCATCTGAGGTCAGGAGTTTGAGACCAACATGGTGAAACCCTGTCTATAACTGAAAATACAAAAATTAGCTGGGCATGGTAGCACACGCCTGTAGTCCCAGCTATCCAGGAGGCTGAGGCAGGAGAAGTGCTGGAACCCAGGAGGTGGAGGTTGTGGTGAGCCGAGATCACGCCATTGCACTCCAGCCTGGGTAACAAGAGCAAAACTCCGTCTCAAAAAAAAAAAAAAAAAAAAAAAGTCTGTGTCTGTGGGCATGTGACATCATTGCTGAAAATTCAGTTTTCCTGTCTATGAAATGGTTATCAGCGGAAGAGCCAGCGGTGAATGTGTATCTCCAGCCTAGTGTCTGGCACAGAGTGCCAGAATGCCCACAGCAGTAGCTGCAGGGTTGTGGGCACTGGTGTTGGGGGCTTGGGACCCCTGCTGTCTCATCACAGATCACCAACCAAGCTGTGGTTCTTTTATTTTATTTTAGTTTTTGAGGCAGGGTCTCATTTCACTTGCCCAGGCTGGAGTGCAGTGGCACTACCTCAGCTCTCTTCAGCCTCAACCCACTAGGCTTAGGTGATTCTCCCACCTCAGCCTCCTGAGTAGCTCCAACTACAGGCATGTGCCACCATATCCAGCTAATTTTTTGGTATTTTTTCATAGAGTCAGGGTTTCCTCATGTTGCTCAGGCTGGTCTTGAATTCCTGGACTTAAGCAATCTGCCTGCCTCAGCCTCCCAAAGTTCTGGGATTACAGGTGTGAGCCACCCCTCCCTCCGGCCCTAGCCGTGGTTCTTTTTGTTTGTTGTTTCCCAGGCTGGAGAGCAGTGGCACAATCTTGGCTCACTGAAATCTCTGCCTCCTGGGTTCAAGTGATTCTCCTGCCTCAGCCTCCCGAGTAGCTGAAATTACAGGCATGCACCACCACATCTGGCTAGTTTTTGTATTTTTAGTAGAGATGGGGTTTTGCCATGTTGGCCAGTCTGGTCTCCAACTTCTGACCTCAGGTGATCTGCCCGCCTCAGCCTCCCAAAGTGCTGGGATTACAGGCATGAACCACCATGCCCAGCCACCAAAGCTGTGATTCTTAATCTTATATTGGTAGCCCTTGATGGTAGACTAGTGTGGTGTTTCTGAAATCCAGAGAACCATCCCATAGTTAAATGGGAAGAGGTTGCTCAGGCCCAGAGAAGACTCTGCTTGGGGCCATCCAGGAGGTCACAGAGTGTGTCCTGTCCAGCAGAGCTGCTGGGACAGCTATTGTTGGCAAATGGGAAACTAATTAACTGTTAGCCAATGCTCTGTTTTTAAAAATAGGACCTAGTTGGGGATGGTAGAAAATTGGGAGCAACTGGGCGAGGTAGCTCACACCTGTAATTCCAGCACAACAAGGCCAAGATGGGAAGATTGCTTGAACCCAGGAGTTCAAGATCAGCCTGGGCAACATGGCAAAATCCTATCTCTCCAAAAAAAAAAAAAAAATTTGTGCCAGGCATGGTGGCTCATGCCTGTAATCCCAGCACTTTGGGAGGCTGAGGTGGGTGGATCACAAGGTCAAGAGATCAAGACCATCCCGGTCAACATGGTGAAACCCCGTCTCTACTAAAAATACAAAATATTAGCTGGGCATGGTGGCGCATGCCTGTAATCCCAGCTACTCAGGAGGCTGAGGCAGGAGAATTGCCTGAACCCAGGAGGCAGAGGTTGTGGTGAACCGAGATCGCGCCATTGCACTCCAGCCTGGGTAACAAGAGAAACTCCGTCTCAAAAAAAAAAATTTAACCAGGTGTGGTGATGCATGCTTGTAGTTCCAGCTGCTCAGGAGGCCCAGGTAGATCACTTGAGCCCAGGAGGTCAAGGCTGCAGTGAGCCATGACTGGGCCACTGCACTCCAACCTGGGCAAGAAAGCAAAACCGTATCTAAAAAAAAAAAAAAAGGTGGGAGTGGCCAGATGTGGTGGTTCATGCCTGTAATCCCAGCACTTTGGGAGGCTGGTGGATCATCTAAGGTCAGGCGTTCAAGACCAGCCTGGCCAACATGGCAAAACCCCATCTCTAGTAAAAATACAAAAATTAGCCAGGCATTATGGCAGGCACCTGTAATGCCAGCTATGGGGGAGGTTGAGGCAGGAGAATTGCTTGAACCCGGGAGGCGGAGGTTGCAATGAGCAGAGATCGCACCATTGCACTCCAGCCTGGGGGACAGAGCAAGACTCTGTCTCAGGGAAAAAAAAAGGGTGGGAGCCGCTGATCTAGTTGACATTCTTCCTTTAACCGAAACACCATTTTACAGGCAGAGACACTGAGGCCCTAGTTTGAAGCTCAAAGGTAACAGTCTAGTTTTTGTTAAGACCAGGGGTCAGGGGTTGTCACTGTCCCATACCAGAAAATAACTAATGCTTATTGGGGACACACTATGTGTCAGGTGGTTTATAAGCATTCTCCTTAATTATCACAATAACTCTGAGATACTAACCATTTTACAGTTGAGAAAAATAAGGGTCAAGATCACTTTTCCCTCATCACTTTACTGACTTTATTTCCTCCGCCTAGAATGGTGGTTCTCAAGTGGAATATTGTCCTCCAGGGTCATTTGGCAATGTCTGGAGACATTTTTGATGTCACAGCCAGGGGTGGGGGTTGCATGTGTGGCTAGAGCCTGGGATGCTGCTAAACATTGTACAGTGCTCAGGCCGGCCTCCCACACCCAGCGATTGTCCAGCCCCAAACGGGAACATTGTACAGTGCTCAGGCCGGCCTCCCACACCCAGCTATTATCCAGCCCCAAACGGGGATACTGCTGAGCTTGTGAAGCCCTGATCTAAAATAATGCATGCCCTTGTCTCTTAGTCACCTCAGGAAGCCTATCCTGACTCCCCTCCCAGGAGAGGTTGCTCCTCCCTGTACCCGCTGCAGCCACCAGCTGTGCTGTTAACAGGGTTGGTTGTGCTGCCTCCAACCAGAGCTCTCTGGTAAACCGTATTGAAAGCATATTCACTGCTCCTTGGTTTAAAACACAGGGCTGGGGCAGGGGCTCACGTCTGTAATCCCAGCACTTTGGGAGGCAGAGGCAGGTAGATCACCTGAGGTCAGGAGTTCGAGACCAGCCTGGCCAGCACGGTGAAATCCTGTCTCTATTAAAAATACAAAAATTAGGGCCGGGCGCGGTGGCTCACACCTATAATCCCAGCACTTTGGGAGGCCGAGGTGGGTCAAGAGATCGAGACCATCCTGGTCAACATGGTGAAACCCCATGTCTCTACTAAAAATACAAAAATTAGCTGGGCATGGTGGCGCGCGCCTGTAGTCCCAGCTACTCAGGAGGCTGAGGCAGGAGAATTGCTTGAACCCAGGAGGCGGAGGTTGCGGTGAGCCGAGATCGCGCCATTGCACTCCAGTCTGGGTAACAAGAGTGAAAACTCCGTCTCAAAAAAAAAAAAAAATACAAAAATTAGCTGGGCGTGGTGGTATGTGCTTGTAATCCCAGTTACTTGGGAGGCTGAGGCAGCAGAATCGTTTGAACCTGGGAGGTGGAGGTTGCAGTGAGCAGAGATCATGTCATTGCACTCCAGCCTGGGCAACAAGAGTGAAACTCCGTTTCAAAAACCAAAAACAAAACAAAACACAATTAGTGTCTTTCTTCTATTGACTTCTTGCTTCAGTTAGTCTGGTGGCTTTTTCAGGAATGGGATGTTTGTGAAAGATCCCACAACCTCTGTGTCCTTGCCAGAGGGGTGGCAGGCTTTCTGTCACTTCAATTGTGCAAATTGAGGCCACAGGACCATTTACTAATGCAGATGTAGAACAGTGCAGGGGTTAAAAGCACAGGCTTTTATGTCAGAAAGATCTTGATTTAGGTCCTAGCCCTACAAGTTACTGTGTGACCTTGGGTATGGTATTTAATCAGTTTCCTCAATTATGAACTATGGACAATAATAATAACTACCTTGTTGGGTCATCGTGAGGATTAAATTGGACAGTCCATCCATAGCGCTTAGCACAGTGCTGGCAATTGCAGCATTCTGAAAATGTTGGCTATTACTATTATTAGGAAATGCAGTGGGCCCACTCAGTGATATCAGGTTCCCTCTAACTCTGAAATTCCCAAAATATGCTAGCCTCTCTCACACCTCTGTGCCATTTGACCTCTTTGAACAAGTTGTACTTTGGCTTAGAATGCTGTTCTCCCCACATATGTCTTCCAAACACACTCCTCTTCATCCTTCAAGCCTTAGCTCAGGTGCCATCTCTTCTGTGAAGACTCCGTCGATTGTCCTCTTCTGTGTTTTCACCGTGAGTCTCCACCCACCCTGAAATCCTACTGCCATTATAGCATTCATTCTGTTTTTTGTTTTTGTTTTTGTTTTGAAACGGAGTTACATGCTTGTTGCCCAGTCTGGAGTACAACGGTGTGATCTCGGCTCACTGCAACATCCGCCTCCCAGGTTCAAGCAATTCTCCTGCCTCAGCCTCCTGAGTAGCTGCAACTACAGGCATGAGCCACCACACACAGCTAATTTTTTTTAGTAAAAATGGGGTTTCACCATGTTGGCCAGGCTGTTCTTGAACTCCTAACCTTGTGATCCACTGGCCTCGGCCTCCCAAAGTGCTGGGATTACAGGCTTGAGCTACTGGGCCCGGCTCCTTTTTTTTTTTTTTTTTTTTGAGACAGAGTCTTGCTCTGTGGCCCAGGCTGTAGTGCAGTTGTGTGATCTTGGCTCACTGCAACTACTGCCTCCTGGGTTCAAGTGATTCTCCTGCCTCCGCCTCCCAAGTAGCTGGGACTACAGACATGTGCCACCACAATTCGTTAATTTTTAAGCTTTTTTTTGAGACGGAGTTTCGCTCTTGTTACCCAGGCTGGAGTGCAATGGCGCGATCTCAGCTCACAGCAACCTCTGCCTCTTGGGTTCAGGCAATTCTCCTGCCTCAGCCTCCTGAGTAGCTGGGATTACAGGCACACACCACCATGCCCAACTAATTTTTTGTATTTTCAGTAGAGACGGGTTTTCACCGTGTTGACCAGGATGGTCTCGATCTCTTGACCTCGTGATCCACCTGCCTCGGCCTCCCAAAGTGCTGGGATTACAGGCTTGAGCCACCATGCCCGGCCCAATTGTTAAGTTTTTTTGTAGACACAGAGTCTTGCTCTGTTATCTAGACTGACCTTGAACTTCTGGGCTCAAGCAATCCTCCCATCTCAGCCTCCAAAGTGCTGGGATAGGTGTGAGCCACCTCCCCAGGCTCCTTGTTTATTTATTGTATATGTCCTCCCAACACACATTCTCACCAAGAGAAGGGTTTACTGTCTGTTTAGTTCACTGCTTATTCTCAATCCTAGCACATAGTAGGTGCTTAATAAATATCTGAAGGATGAATTCAGATGCATGGGCTCCAAGTTCCAATGAATTATAACTTGGTATGCTGGTGGAGCCCAGGAATCTGTATTTTATTTTTAAAATTTATACATATATATTAGTTTATTTAAACTTTATTTTAGGAGACAGGCTCTCATTCTGTTGCCCAGGTTAGACTCAAACTCCTGGTCTCAAGGAATCCTCCTGCCTTGGCCTCCCAAGTAGCTGAGACTACAGGTACACACTACTGAGCCTAATGGAATCAGTATTTTATTAATTTTCTTTTTTTTGAGACAGATTCTCACTCTGTTGTGCAGGCTGGAGTGCAGTGGCGCAATCTCAGCTCACTGCAACCTCCACCTCCCGGGTCCAAGTGATTGTCAATGCTCCAGCCTGCCCCACAGCTAGGATTACAGATGTGCAGCACCACTCCTGGCTAATGCTTATATTTTTAGTAGAGCCAGGGTTTCGCCATGTTGGCCAGGCTGGTCTTGAACTCCTGGCCTCAAGTGATCTGCCCACCTCAGCCTCCCAAAGTGCTGGGATTACAGGCATGAGCCACCGCACGCAGCTGTATCTATATTTTAGGAAGGCATCCCAAGTATAGTGAGAGTTGAGAAGCTCTATCCCAGAATGTCAGCAGCAAAGCAGCCAGTGAATATCATGCCAGCAAAGTCCAGTCCTCTCATTTCACAGATGACATCATCAAGACCAGAGCAGGAGTGGTTGCCCAAGGTCACAGGTTATCGACAGAGAAAGAACTAGTGCCAACACTAGTGTCAGATACCCAGCACAAGGCTCTCTGGAGTTCTAGCTGGCCTGAGCCTGCTCAGTCTCATTCCAGGGCAGACTGAGGGGAACTGCTGAGTCACTGGAATTGAGGCCCAAGGCAGGGTGTGGCCTCCATCGCCTGGGTGGGGGTGGGGCAGTGTGAGACTACCCCCACCTCTTCTGAGTGACTGAGGCTGAGGCTGGAAGAGGGACCCGCAGAGAGCTCAGGCTGCCTTCCCATTCCCGGGACCCCTCCCTTCAAGAGAAACCACCTTTTCAAAGATTATAACTGAGGAAATGATGACAGTGAAAGAGATCTGACCTAACCGACACTATCTTGCTTCTAACCTCTAAGCTGTCCGTGTTCATTCCTGGGTGTTGGCCAAACTAAGTGTGGGAAGGAATTTAGTTTATACTTTAACTTTGAAACAAAAATGATAATAGCCCTTTCCCGAAATAAACCCGCTTCTTGCTTGGGGATCAGTCTGCCTTCATAGGACTAAGAAATTACAGGATTAGAAATTACGGTTTAGGAACCATGCAGCCTCTGGCTCCAAGAGTCTGAACCTCCCCAAATTGCTCCTGGGTATAACATCACTGTTGTAAAATCTAAGATCAGTGCTTGAGATATTTTGCAGACCTTGCTGTTCCAGCTGAAACCGCCATCCAGACGGGTAATCTGGTTCAACCAGTTCTTCCATCTCACGCTGGGACAGTAGACAGCCGGAAAAACTCACTTCGACCTCCTGTAATTTTATCTCCAACCTGACCAGTTAGCACTCCCCACTTCCCAAGCCCCTACCCACTAAATTATCCTTAAAAACTCTGATCTCTGAATTTTCAGGGAGGCTGATTTGAGTAATAAAACTCCGTTCTCAGCCGGGTGAAGTGGCTCATGCCAATAATCCCAGCACTTTGGGAGGCTGAGGCGGGTAGATCATGACCTCAGGAGTTCGAGACCAGCCTGGCCAATATGGTGAACCCCCAATCTCTACTAAAAAAAAAAAATTAGCCAGGTGTGGTGGCATATGCCTATAGTCCCAGCTAATCTGGAGGCTGAGGCAGGAGAATTGCTTGAACCTGGGAGGTGGAGGGTGCAGTGAGCTGAGATCGCACCACTGCACTCCAGCCTGGGCAACAGAGTAAGACTCCATATCAAAAAAAAAAAAAAAAAAGAAGAAGAAAGAAAGAAAAAATAAGTAAGTAAATAAAACTCCATTCTCCCGTACAGCCGGCTCTGTATGAGTTGCAGTTTCTCTATTGCAATTCTCCTGTCTTGATAAATCGGCACTGTCTAGTCAGCAGGTAAGGAGAACGAATTGGGTGGTTACACCAGGACTCCCGCCTTTGACCTAACTAATTTAGTGATGAAGTTAAACCAATGCCTAATTTCAAGAGTTGATTATAGCCTTTGAAATGGCTAATCCATTTAAAAAAAATAGTAAGACTGTCAGTAATAAATACAACTATGCTTAAATATAATTCAGCTTTGAGAAAATATTCTCAAAATATTTTTTATTTTGAGAGACAGAGTCTCACTCTGTTGCCCAGGCTGGAGTGCAGTGGTGTAATCTTGGCTCACTGCAACTCCACCTCCCAGGTTCAAGTGATTCTCTTGCCTCAGCCTCCCAAGTAGCTGGGGGTGCAGGTGTACACCACCACACCCGGCTATTTTTTGTATTTTCAGTAGAGATTGGGTTTCACTATGTTGGCCAGGTTGGTCTTGAACTCCTGACCTCAGGTGATCTGCCTGCCTTGGCCTCCCAAAGTGCTAGGATTACAGGCATGAGCCACTGGACCTGGCCAGCTTTGAGAAAATATTTTTTTTTTTTTGAGATGGAGTTTCGCTCTTGCTGCCCAGGCTGGAGTGCAATGGCACAATCTCGACTCACTGCAACCTCTGTCTCTCAGGTTCAAGCGATTCTCCTGCCTCAGCCTCCCTAGTAGCTGGGACTACAGGCATGCACCACCACACCTGGCTAACTTTGTATATTTAGTAGAGACTGAGTTTCTCCATGTTGGTCAGACTGGTATCAAACTCCCAACCTCAGGTGAGCCGCCCACCTCAACCTCCCAAAGTGCTGGGATTACAGGCATGAGCCACTGCACCTGGCTGAGAAAATATTCTTAAAGCCTAGCTCTTGATATGAAGGAGGTGGCAGGCAGAATTTGACAGGGTCCTGAAGACAGTAAAGTAGGTAAAGTTTCAAAACTGTTTGAATGCCTCTTTACCAGGGTCTAAGATTTCTCAAACCTGGATTACCTGGTGAAAAGCACAGATTCCCATCTCTGCCTTGGAGATGTTGGATTCATTGTGTCTCAGGGTAATTGGGGCTCAGGAATCTGGATTTTAAGGGATTCTTAAATTCTGCAAGACTGGGCCAGGCGTGGTGGCTCATGCCTGTAATCTTTGCACTTTGGGAGGTCTAGACAAGTGGATTGCCTGAGGTCAGGAGTTCAAGACCAGCCTGGTCAACATGATGAAACCCTATCTCTACTAAAAATACAAAAATTAGCAGGGCATGGTGGTACATATCTGTAATCCCAGCTACTCCAGAAGCTGAGGCAGGAGAATCGCTTGAACCCAGGAGGTGGAGGTTGCAGTGAGCCAAGATCGGCTATATACTCCAGCCTGGGTCACAGAGTGAGACTCCATCTCAAAAAAAAAAAAAAAAAAAAAATTCTGCAAGACTGAAAAGCACTGCCCTGGCCCTTTGGAATAATGAATCTTAGAAAGGAATGAGGCCTTGATGTCAGGACCTACTTCATCCCTAATCTGTTGAGAAGTTGCAAGACCCACATTCCAATGCCCTGAAGAAAACCCCTATGTCCCTAAATCCCAGTAGATAGTTGTGCTTGTCAAATGTACTGTGGGTCAGTTCACATTTTGTTGCTTCAAAGAATGCCTTAGGCACCTTTATGACTTAGCAGTTATTGGTGGATGGTCAGCCCTACCTGGATGATTCTAATATGTAGAGGTTATTGGGAGATGCCGCAGGGTGGCAGGAGCTGGGGGACTCCACTGGGCTGCCTGGGAAGACCAGCCCGGGGTTCCAGAGTGGGGAATTTGAGATTTGGATCCAGGTCTGCTTGACCCCTGCAGTTCATGCTGATCATTACTGTACTAGCTCTGCCAAGTTTATGCACAGAGTGCTCATATCACACACATAATCCTGAGAAACATGCCTACATCCACAAGCGAGACACACTAGGCCTCTTGCAGACAGAAGATTGCAAAAAAATGAGGTCTCCTTGTGTTGCCCAAGGTGAGTCTGGAACACCTGGGCTCAAGCAGTCCTGCTTCTGCCTCCAAAAGTGCTGCGATTATAAGCATAAACCATATAACTAACCTTCCAGCCCTGCCCATTCTCTAAAGTGTGGCTCTAATTGATTAGCTTGTGATTTAAATCCTTCAATAGTTCCCCACCACTATCACATCAGGCTGATGCATTTGATTTGACATTCAGGACTGCCATAATTTAAATACAACTCCCTGATTTTTTTTTTGATTGGGTCTCTACCAGTTGCAGTGGCTCACGCCTGTAATCCCAGCACACTGGAAGGCTGAGATGGGTGGATCACTTGAGGACAGGAGTTCAAAACCAGCCTGGCCAACACAGCGAAACCCCGTCTCTACTAAAAATACAAAAATTAGCTGCGTGTAGTGGCACACGCCAGTAATGCCAACGACTTGGGAGGGTGAGGCATGAGAATCACTTGAATCTGGGAGGCAGAGATTGCAATGAGCCAAGATCAAGCCACTGGACTCCAGCCTAGGGTTACAGAGTGAGACTCTAACTCAAAAAAAAAAAAAAAAAAGAGAGAGATAGGAGAGTTGGGGTCTTGCTCTGCCACCCAGGCTGGAGAGCAGTGGCATAATAAGAGCTCCCTGCAGCCTTAAACTCCTGGGCTCAAGTCATCCTCCTGAAACACACACACACACACACACACACACACACGTGGTCCCAGCTACTTGGGAGGCTGAAGAGGGAAGATAGTTTGAGCCTAGGAGGGCAAGGCTGCCGTGAGCTGTGATCATGCCACTGCACTCCAGCCTGGGTGGTAAAGCAAGACCCTGTCTCTCATCTCAAAAAAAAAAAAAAAAAAAGAGGAAGGAAGGAAGGAAGGGATGGGGGAGGAGGGAGGGAGAGGGAAGAGTATGCTCTCCACTGAAGCTTCCTCCAACCAATTGGTCTCCTACTATTCTTACCCTGGCCACTTTGTATTTTCCTACCTCTACCTTTTTTCCCATGCTGTTGCCCCTGCTGGGGCACTCAGATTGCTCTCCTGAGCTCCTATTAAGGATTGCCTTTCACTCTACTGTGCGTCCTCAGCACTGACTGCCAGCTGTCAGCAGATCAGAACTTCCATGGAGGCTCTGTGCCTGTGACTTATTTTCCTCTGGACCTCATGGTCGGGAGTGGTCCACAGGGCTTGGCATAACTGACCTGGGCATTGTTATGTTAAGGATCTCTGATTCTTATCCACCACCTGCATCAAGACCTGTCATCATGGAAGAAAAAGAGGAAGCCCCACAGAAATTATTGGGGGAAGATTGCCAAGATTAAGTGAGAGAGGCCAGGTGTGATGACTCACTCCGGTAATTGCAGCCTTTTAGGAGGCCAAGGCAGGTGGATCACTTGAAGTCAGGAATTCAAGACCAGCCTAGCCAAAATGGCAAAACCCCATCTCTACTAAAAATACAGCACTCCAGCCTGGGCAACAGAGTGAGACCTTGTCTCAATAAATAAATAAGTAAAATAAAATAAAAATACAAACATTAGCCAGGTGTGATGGCAGGTGCCTGTAATCCCAGCTATTTGGGAGGCTGAGGCAGGAGAATCACCTGAACCCAAGAGGTGGAGGTTGCAGTGAGCCGGGATTGTGCCACTGCACTCCAGCCAGGGTGACAGAGTGAGACTCCATCTCAAGAAAAAAAAAAAAACAAAAACTTGGGGGCTAAAGAGTAAGTAGAATATGTTGCCATTTGTGTGAAAAAAAAAGATGTGTAGTTTTATTTGTTTTTGAGACACAGTCTTGCTCGGTTTCCTAGGGTGTAGTGCAGCGGCACAATCTCAGCTCACTGCAATCTCAACTTCCCGGGCTCAAGCAATCCTCCTGCCTCAGCTTCCTGAGTAGCTAAGACTAAAGGAATGTGCCACTCCATACTCAGCTAATTTTTTTTTTTTTTTTTGAGACGGAGTTTCACTCTTGTTACCCAGGCTGGAGTGCAATGGCGTGAACTCGGCTCACTGAAACCTCCGCCTCCTGGGTTCAGGCAATTCTCCTGCCTCAGCCTCCTGAGTAGCTGGGATTACAGGCACGCGCCACCATGCCCAGCTGATTTTTTGTATTTTTAGTAGAGATGGGGTTTCACCATGTTGACCAGGATGGTCTCGATCACTTGACCTGGTGATCCACCCGCCCCGGCCTCCCAAAGTGCTGGGATTACAGGCTTGAGCCCCTGTGCCCGGTCACTCAGCTAATTTTTTAATTTTTTTTTTAAGAAATGAGGTCTCGGCAGGGCACAGTGGCTTGTGCCTATAATCCCAGCACTTTGGGAGGCCGAGGCGGATGGATCACCTGGGGTCAGGAGTTCAAGACTAGCATGACCAACATGGAGAAACCCCATCTCTACTAAAAACACAAAATTAGCCGGGTGTGGTAGTGCATGCCTGTAATCTCAGCTATTCAGGAGGCTGAGACAGGAGAATCCCTTGAACCCAGGAGGCAGAGGTTGAAGTGAGCTGAGATCATGCCACTGCACTCCAGCCTGAGCAAGAAAAGTAAAACTCCTCAAAAAAAAAAAAAAAAAAGAGGTCTCCTTATGTTGCCCAAGGTGAGTCTGGAACTCCTGGGCTCAAGCAGTCCTGCTTCTGCCTCCAAAAGTGCTGGGATTATAAGCATAAACCATCATGCCTGGCCAAAAATTGTATAATTTAAAAAAGGCCTATCCTTAGAAAGATATGAAAAAAAGGTCTGAGTATATAATCCCACTGGAACCTTCTTTTTTTTTGACAGAATCTTGGTCTGTTGTCAAGGCTGGAGTTCAGTGGCACCATCTCAGCTCACTGCAGCCTCTGGCCTGCTGGGTTCCAGTGATTCTCCTGCCTCAGCCTCCTGGGTAGCTGGGATTACAGGCGTACACCACCACGTCTGTCTAATTTTTGTATTTTTAGTAGAGACAGGGTTTCGCCATGTTGGCCAGCCTGGTCTCAAACTCTTGACCTCAAGTGATCTGCCCACTTTGGCCTCCCAAAGTGCTGGGATTACAGACGTGAGAACCTTCTGACTTCGGCACCTTATACACATATTACCCGTTTACCTACATATCCCCCCAACACACAAATTAAAACATACTGATTCTTGGGCTATATCCCCAGAAAAGTATCCAGGATGTCAAAGGTTGGATGCAGGAATCCATGTCTAAAGCAGTGTGTCAGTTCATTCCACACCCAGAACTGAATTGTCAGGAAGAGCCAAGATGCAAAGGATATTTGGAAGCATAAACTCAAAACGGATGTTATTAGGACAATGAGTAGGACAATCTCTAAGGGATTATGAAACCACATTTGGGAACTCACTGGTTTTGTTTGATCTCTGCATTTTTTTTGTGGTGGTGGGGGATGAGAATAGAGAGAGTGAGTTGCCTAAAGCTGCACACCCAGTCAGAGAAACAGGCCAGTGCCCCAGGATTTCTTTTCTTTTCTTTTTTTTTTTTTTGAGACAGAGTCTCACTCTATCACCCAGGCCGGAGTACAGTGGCACCATCCAGTTCACTGCACCTCTGCCTCCTGGGTTCAAGCGATTGTCATGCCTCAGCCTCCCAGGTAGCTGGGATTACAGGTGCTCCTACCATCCCTGGCTAATTTTTGTATGTTTAGTAGAGACAGGGTTTCACCATCTTGGCCAGGCTGGCCTTGAACTCCTGACCTCACATGATACGCCTGCTTTGGCCTTCCAAAGTGCCGAGATTACAGGCATGAGCCACTGTGCCCAGCCACCCAAGAACATCTGATAACATCAACATCAAATCATCCCTGCCTGCCCTCGTGCAGGGACTTCTCACTTAGAAAGTTCTACAGACCCAACGGGCAGGACAGGAAGATAGAGAAGAAAACACCATCTTTAATCAACCCACCTGCTCAGAAACCAGGAGAGCATTCCCCTCCTTACAAGGTCCCAGTGAAAAGAGAACCTGGTCCCCTTGCAAAAACCGTCTTATAAAAACAAAGGGCTTCAAAGCACCAGTGGCTACACCTGTTGAGTAGAAAGGGGCCTGGGGAAGTAGGGGTGAAAGAAGTGAGGGCTGGAGGCAGGGATGGCCCAGTGGAGGGCAGCAGCTTAGTCTGAGGGAGTTGCCCCACTCTGGAGCTGTACCCACCAGCTGGGAGCTCCATGCCTGTGGGGGCCAGAACTCCTGGGGCTGGTTAATTGCAGATGGGATGGTGGGGTGAGGTTGCCAGCTTTGCTCAGGATATTTTGGCCTTAGAGAGTAGGGAACAGACTGGAGTGTAGTAGGCAAGGAAAGGAGTGGTCACCACAGACAGGCTCAGGTGTACAAACCATCTGCACCATCTGGGTGTCCCTCTATGCCTCCTGCCCTCCTTTCTAACCCAGGGCCACGCCTCTCTCACAGATTGGAATGCTGAGGCCTGATCCTCTCATCTGTGGACACGCTAGGCAGAGCATGGGATGTAGGATCCTCAGGAGCATCTGTAAAGGGAGGTGGGGGAAAAAGTGTTCTCACCTATAGTTGCTCTCAAAGAAAGGTGAGGGTGCTGGCAATCCTGACCCCCCCACTACTCACACCCCTATCTGTCCCTTCAGAACTCCTCTGGCTTACGAGAGGAGGCTTCTGGTCATTGGATTGGTCATAAACGCTGGTGATCTGTAAACACTGGTGTCTGGGCAGCACTGACCAGCCTTGCTCCTCTCTGGAACCACAAGCCTTCAAACTGGTGAGGTGGATGGAGCTGTCAGGGGTGAGCAGAGTTGTGGAGGGGAGGAGGATACAGCAGACCCAGCCTCGGGGACCTGGAAGTGGGTGGGGTGACTGAGTTGGGGCCCCTTTCCTGGAGGAGAGAGTTTAAAAGGTTTGCCAAGGGTGGACAGAGGCTGAGCATAGGAAGGCTTCTCTGTGGGTGGGGCTGAATTTAGGGCTCTGTCCATCCGGTTCCCAATAAGAGAACGAACGGGTATATTGCTTTAAGAGAGGCATTGGCAAGTGGTGGAGGTGGTGTGTGAATATGGTGGCCACATGGGTCCAAGCTGGAGAGGGATTGGAAATGGAACTCAGAGAGCAGACACTGGGTTTTGCAGTCAGAAACTGTAGAAAGTATACTTCCACCAAAATCTAGCTGTGTGGCCTCAAGCATCTCACATCTCTGGACCTCAGTTTCCATGTACTGCAAAATGGGAATTTTAATCCCAGTCTGGCTCAGGGAATTGAGTTAAATGAGAAGTCTAAAAGAGTTCATTTGCTAAGGGATTACTTGAGGTGGGGAAACTGAGGCCCAGAGAGGGCAAGGGTTTTGCTAGATGTCACAGCCAGTGATGGACCTGCGATTAGAACCCAGGACTCCTGCTCCTAGTTCACAGTCGCTTTCCCAGAGCTGGTGAGTGGTGTGGTGGGATGGGATGGGTCTGATATCCTGCTGTTTTTGGACAGGGGGTCAGTATGCTGGGTGAAGAGGGAAAGGGAGAGGCTGGAGAGGAAGACCCCAGCTCACGCCCAAGGCTGAGATTAAAACAAACAAACAAAAACCAAAAACCAAAAAACCTGCGGTGCCCCTCCCCTGCCCCGTCCCACTCCTCCGAAGTCGGGGCTGTGAAGAGCCAAGTCCAAGTCCAAGACCAAGTCCGCGTCTCCGGCTGCAGACCCGGGGGCGGGCGCAGGCTGCAGTGGGCGCGCGGGCCACCAGGGAGCGCGCCTGCTCCTTGGCCCGAGATCGCGGCAGCTGCGGTCAGTCCAGCAGCCCAGGGCAAGGCGCCGGGGTGGGCGCTGGGCAGAGGCTACCCCGACCTGCAGGAAACAAAGGCAGGTTAGGGACAGTGGAACCCAAAAGTATGGCGGGAGGGGAGACCCGGCTGCCCTGCCCACTCCTCCGTCCCCTCCTTTCCGCAACCCCGACGCCCGGGCCTCCCCAGCCAGCGGGGCGCCGCGACCCACGTGTACAGAGGCTGCAGCTGTAAATGCGACGTCTTCTGGGGCGCCTGGTATCCGTAGGAGTCAAAGCCGCCGATGAAGTCAACTGCGGAAGCGGGGCGGCGCGTGTTAGGGATGGGCGGCCGGGGCGAGGAGAGGGAGGCTGGGTTCTAAAGGGGAAGAATTTGGGGCAGGACCCCACCCTGGAAGCGGAGCCAGATGAGCCATGGGGAGGGGAGCGGCGAGGGTCAGGCCCGGTGCAGGGGCCTGGGGCGGGGCTCCGGCTGGACCCTGAGGGTTGGGCCTCTGGGGGTCTGGAAGTAGCGGGGCCATGCCCGCGGAGGGTCAGGCCCAATCCTTGAGGCAAGAGCCCGGAAGGCCGGGCGGTCCTATAGGAAAGAAGGCTCTTGGGGGCGGGGCTCGGGCCTCTAAAGGAGACAGGACCTCCGATGCGGGTGTGGCGAGGCTGGGGAAGGCGGTGCGGGCCCGGTACTGGGCCCATCCCGGAAAGGGCTGGCCATGCAGAGCCTCCCACTCCAGCCGCCTCTTCCCCTCGGAAGGGACCCGTAGTGGACCGTGGGTTCCCTTCCGCCGCGGCCCGTCCTGGGCCTCTGTCCAGGGTGCTGAAGGCGCAGGGTCAGATTGCCCGCTTCCCCAGTGGCGCCTTACTCACAGCTGTCCTCCTCCTCCAGGAACACTTTGCTCACGTAGCAGGCGAACACGAAGCCGAACAGCTGGGAGTAGGGGTGACACGTCAGGGAGGGAAGGAGGAGTGGGAACCTCTTCCTCCACCCGCTGCCGGGCCCTGTACGCCCTGACTGTCGAGGGAGGACATGTGCCAGGATGAAGGCAAACCATAACTTCAAGTTAAATGCTTTCGCCTTAAAGTCAGACATACATGGTCCAACTCTTCTGAAAGTGTGACTTGAGACAAGTAATTGTTTTACCTCTTTGAGCCTCAGTTTTCCCAGTTGGACCTGGGCAATACCTTACAGCTTGTGAAGACGAAAGAGGATTATGTGACTTTGTGAGTATAAAGTGCCTAGAAACAGGAACGACTTCTATCTTGGAGCTTTCTTCTGCGCCCGCCCTTCCTTCTTTTCCTTCTTTCCTTCCTTCCTTCCTTCCTTCCTTCCTTCCTTCCTTTCCTTCTTTGTTTCAGATAGGGTCTCACTCTGTCACCCAGGCTGGAGTGCAGTGGTGCAGTCATGGCTCACTTCAGCTTCAGTTTCCTGGGCTTAAGCGATCCTCCTGCCTCAGCCTCTTGAGTAGTTGGGACCACAGGTGTGAGGCACCACGCCCAGCTGGGGTCACTTTCTTATTCTCACAACTCTGAGGTTGGTATTATCATTCCTCTTTGTGAATAAGGAAACAAGCTCGGAGAAGCCAAGTGACTTTTCCAAGGTCAAGAAGTGGGTGTATTGAGTATTTAAACCCAGGACGGATTCACAGTCTGATGTCTCATCCTGTTCACTAAACCTGTTCACTCCCTGCATAGGGGCTGGGGCAGGGGTGAGGGAAGGCAGTACAGGGTATGGAAACAGATCCAGGCAAAAGGACAGGCAGGCTGAAGACCTAGGTTCATCCCCTCTTAACTAGAGCTAAAGAAAGGGATCAGAAAGTGTGTGTAGGGTGGGGAATAGAAGGACTCACTGCCAGGAAGATCTGCAGGGCACTGCTGAGGGCTTCAATGTAGGGATAGTCAAGCAGGCAGCCAGTGACAGAGATGACATGGTGGTCCTCCAGAGCCAGGCGGGAGTTCAGAACAGGTGTCACCAGGCAGCCAGGCCCATTCTCCATCCACCAGGAGCGGTGCAGGGATGTGTTGAAGGTCATGATGAAGTCCCGGTCCTGGGGGCAGAGGGGCCTGGGATGCTGAGTGTGAGGGAGAGGGAGTGGGGAGCTACTTCCCTGGCCCAGGGAGACTCTATATTGATTGGTAAAGGGATCCAGGGAGCCTGCACCTGCAAGTCCACGTTTGGCCAACAGGTGGCACTTAATGACCACGCAGGCCTCACTCTTTTGTCACTGAGATGGGAAGGGGCTGGTGTGTACTCAGGGGCCCCAGAATTTTCAGAGCTGGAAGGAACACTAACAGCTACTGCGTTCAATTGCCCAGCCACTGGTGAAATCCTGACTAGAGGCGCCTTCGCAGCGCATTCAGTGTCTCCTTTGCTCCCGCTGTGTGTGACCCTGGGGGCGAACCTCTTCTCCTTTGGGGCCTTGATCTTCCCATTTGTTAAATGGAGAAGGGGCTGGCCTAGATCACAAATTTTTCTTTTTCTTTCTTTTTTTTGGGGGATGGAGTTTTGCTCTTGTTGCCCAGGCTGGAGTGCAATGGTGTGATCTCAGCTCATTGCAACCTTTGCCTCCCGAGTTCAAGTGATTCTCCTGTCTCAGCCTCCGGAATAGCTGGAATTACAGGCGCCCACCAGCACACCCAGCTAATTTTGTATTTTTAGTAGAGATGGGGTTTATCCATGTCGGTCAGGCTGGTCTCAAACTCCTGACCTCAGGTGATCCACCCACCTCAGCCTCCCAAAGTGCTGGGATTACAGGCATGAGCCATCGCGCTGGCTAGATCAGAAGTTCGTACCCAGGGTGTGCACCTACATGCTCATCCATGCAGTCACTCGTTTAGCCAATAAATACTCACTGCCTGCCGACCAGGGGCCAAGCACTCAGATGTGCAATCTTCTTTTATCCCCTCAGCAACCACATAAAGTTGCAATTGCTATTATGTCCAGTTACTAGATGAGGAAACTGAAGCTCAGAGAGGATCAGCCACTTGCCCAGGGTAACACAGCTAGGAGGTTTTAGAACTGGGATTTGAATCTAGCAGGGTCAAACTACAAAGCCAATGCTCGTACTCACATATTTTGCCTCCTTTATATCTAAAAATAGAAGTTGTGTCTCTCTGGGCTTGCTCTTATTCAAGCGAAACAGTCCTACTTTCTTCAGCAGTTCTCCATGTGACATGGTCTGCTCAGTCTTCCCTGAACAAACTCTAACTAGTCCAGTTAGAAAAATAGTCCCTTCTGAAAAATATTGATCAGAATTAGACCCAAATCTCTGTGGTCTAAGCAGTACAAAGCACATGGCATTTTCACCTCCCTTGCTCTGAATACTCTACCTCTATTAGTGGGGCCTAAGAGTAGCTTTCTGGGCCACCACATACTGTTGGTTTTTACTGAGCTTGTGATCAACTGGGACCCCCAGCTCATCTTCACATGGACTGCTCTTCAGCCTTATCTATTCCATTATTGTGTTGGAGGAGGCCAGAAATAAATCGTGTAGGTGGGAAATGGGGCACACAGATTATTAGGGTGTGGAAGGAGAGGGAGGCCTCTTCAAGACATGATGCTCTGATTCTATACCACAGTACCTTTGGGGCAGGGGATAGGAATGGTCAGGCTCTGCCCTATGGCACTGCCAGGCCTGAGGCTTACCTGGGACAGCTGTCCAACCTCCAAGTAGAAGCAGATGATAAATGCATTCCAGCCAACCCAGAGCACCAGCCAGGCTGCATACTGGGGAAAGCAGAGGTGGGATCAGGGTGGGGCCTGGGGAGTGGGGGACGGGGAGTGCCAGTGGAGACAGAGCTCAGGGATGAGGAGACCTGGGCAAGGGAAATTATGAGTTTACCTCACTCAGAGAGCACAGTGTCCTTACAAATCATTTTCACACCCATCAGCTCTTACAACAGCCCTGCAATGTAGGCACTATCCTCTCTTTAGAGAGAACTAATTTAAGGCTGAAAGGAAGTTTAAGCTTTCCAAGATCACACAGCTAGGAGGAGGTAGGGCTGCCACTCAAATCTGAGTTCTCTGATAGCTAATCCCATCCACTGTGCTAACAACATCCTTTAGACCAGCAGTCTCTAGAATACTGGAATCACTCAAAGATGTTTGTTAAAAATGCAGATTCTTGGGTCTACCTTTAGACCTACTGATTCTGAATTTCTAGGGATGCTGTTTAGGAGCTGCTTAAGCAATCCCTAGGGGATTCTGACTCAAATGACACTTTTAGAAACATGTCCCAGGTGGTAAGCTACTAGAAGGCGAGGATTTTGCCTGCGTGGCTCACCACTGCAATGCCAGTTCTTAGCACAGAATAGCTGGAGAAACCCACTAAGAATACAGGAAGTGGGCCAGGGGCAGTGGCTCTTATCTGTAATTTCAGCACTTTCAGAGGCTGAGGTAGGCAGATCACTTGAGCCCAGGCAACATGCAGAAAACCCATCTCTTAAAAAAAGAAAAAGAATCTTCCCCACCCCCATCTACCAGAGTCTCGCTCTGTCGCCAGGCTGGAAGTGCAGTGGCGCGATCTTGGCTCACTGCAACCTCTACCTCCCAGGTTCAAGAGATTCTCCCGCCTCAGCCGCCCAAGTAGCTGGGACTACAGAAACGTGCCACCACACCCGGGTAATTTTTTTGTATTTTTAGTAGAGACAGGTTTTCGCTATGTTGGCCAGGCTAGTCTTGAACTCCTGACCTTGTGATCCACCTGCCTTGGCCTCCCAAAGTGCTGTGATTAGCATGAGTCACCACGCCTGGCAAAAAAAAGTCTTTTTTTTTTTTTTTTTTTGTTTTGAGACGGAGTTTCCCTCTTGTTACCCAGGCTGGAGTGCAATGGCGCAATCTCACCTCACTGCAACCTCTGCCTCCTGGGTTCGGGCAATTCTCCTGCCTCAGCCTCCTGAGTAGCTGGGATTACAGGCACGCGCCACCATGCCCAGCTAATTTTTTTTTGTATTTTTTTAGTAGAGACGGGGTTTCACCTTGTTGACCAGGATGGTCTCGATCTCTTGACCTCGTGATCCACCCGCCTCAGCCTCCCAAAGTGCTGGGATTACAGGCTTGAGCCACCGCGCCCGGCCCAAAAAAAGTCTTAATTTTTTTTTTTTTTTTGAGACAAGATCTCAGTCTTTCACCCAGGCTGGAGAGCAGTGGATGCTGGGAACTTTAGCCCAAAAGAGACAAGAGGGTATCCTGCAGCTTTGTGCCTGAGTATGAGTGTGATATCATCTCACATGGCTGTGGCTGGAGTCTGGATATAAGGGAACCAGGGGAGGTGGGGGCAGGACCATGGATGGGGCCTAGTAAAAGGCTGGGGTGGGCATACCAAACTGAGGCCCCAAGGATGGAAAGGGAGTCCAGCCTGGACCCTGGATGCCCTCACTCTCACTCTCCTCCCTCCCTTCCTTGCCCTGTAAATTGTACCTGGATGACACGGTCAGGTCCATCTGCTCCAGCAATCTTCCCATCTGGCTGGAGGGAGAGGGCTGGGAGGAGAGGAACTGGGAGAAGCATTGCTAGAGCAGCAGCAAGACCCCTTGGCCCCTCAGTTTTCCCTTATCCTGAATGTGGCCACTTCTGGGGAGGACAGCAATCTACTCACAGCAGTGAGCCAGAGAGGAGGTTAGGGTAGATTTGAGAGCTGGATGCTTCTACCCAAGTCCTGTGTCTGCAATCCTAGTGGCTGTCGCCTGGCAGACAGTGTTGCTGACAGTGGTGCCTGGGGCTTTCCTGAGAACTGGAGAGAAGGGTTCTCTTATGTCAGATGAGAGAGAGCCTGGTTAGAGTCCTGTTCACCTGGTTTCTGGGAGCTGAGCCTGTGGAGGTGGGGAGAGAAGTCCTAGAATGAGTGTGTGTGGGCTACGGAGGCAGTGTGACACTGCATGCCATTGTGATTGCAGATGTCAAGCTTGTGTGTAGTAAATCCAGTGAAAAGCCTTTTCCCTCAAGACAACCATGTGAAGAGGTCACTGAGGAACAGCAGGGAACATGGGTGAATCTAGCTGAAAGTAGGAGTTTGACAGAGACCATCAGGGACCAGGACTTGGGAAGAGGCTATGGGGGAGGAGGAGAGAGACCCAGACTCCTGGGGCTGGAGCACAGAGAGGCACTGAATTCAAAGCCACACTAGCTGCTCCAGGCCACATCCTTGATGTACATCAGGCAGGAGGGACAAATGCCAAGACTTCCTGAAGCTTCCTGAGAAACTCAGTAAGATAAAGCCCATCCTCCTGTGTCCCACCCCTCGGCTTCCTGAGGCCGTGTGGCGCCGCAACAGGAGTCTTCACTGTAGATCTGATGCTCTAATCCTGCCGTTAGCTGTGTGACCTTAGGAAGACTCACAACCTTGCTGAGCTTCAGTTTCCTCATCTGGGAAATGGAGCTGGTCAGATCTACCTCACAGGGCTATTGTAGACATGAGATGAAGCACGTGAAACTTAGCAGCAAGTGTGGCACATGCCAGGCACTCACTACATGATCCATTTTGTTTATATTTGGATTATTTCCCTAAAAAATTCTTCAGGAAAAAAAAAAAAACGACATTGTCTCCTATGAGCAAAGAAGCATTGGGATGTGCACATTCACCCCATCTTGTCTTGGGTGAAGCCAAGACTGGTGTGCCAGGGTTGGGGGACATTCTGGTTTTGAGGAGCAGGGAGGGGTGGAGTGGGCAGGGGTGAGGAGAGGAGGTGGCTTGGGAAGGGGCTAGGTGAGCCATACCAGGATGAGGTACCGGGAGCGGTACTGCACGGTGCCAAAGATGCCCAGGATGACTGCCATGATGTGTAGGAAGTTGGCTAGGATGGGAGCCCACTGGTAGCCCAGGAAGTCAAAGATCTGCCGCTCCAGTGCAGCCACCTGTGGAAGAGACAGGCTGAGGTCACTGTCACCCCCTGAAAGGGAAGGACAGGGACTCCTGATTGACCTTGGGGAGCAGGTAGCACCAGTTACCATGGTGTGAGGCGTAAGTCTCAGAACCATTCAGTCCTTCACTAGCAAAGGGATGCTGGGAGGTGAGGATAAGCCTGTGGTTGGTGGGAGTGGGGTGGATCCTTAAGCTTGATCATCACTTTGAGGTGGGCTGAAAGGTGACAGGAGCCAGGGTTCAGAACACCTTCCTCCCTGCCATGGAGTCCCTTCCCTCTAGCAGCTCAACCTCCTGAACCTTCTCCATGGGGGGGAAGATGGTGGGGTCAGAATCCAGACTGCCACCCCCAGTCCTGGTCAAAGGCTGAGACACAGCCCTGGAGGGCAGGGAAGTCCTAGAACCCAAGTCACCTCTTCCAAGGATCCCTATCTGGAGCTTGCCCTGGCCCATGGCATCCCTGGGCTACAGAGAAGGAATGCTTTTCACTCCCCTTCCCCGAGAGAGCTAGAATAGATTGCAACTGGCCTCGAATCCTCCTCTTCCTGTTTCCATGCTCTTCTGCAGTGCCCTTCCACACTAATGCTGTGCCTGGCCATGCAACTTGCTTTGCCTAAAGGGACTTTGGCAAACACAATGCAAATGAAGGCTTGAAAAAAGCATGTGTCCAGCCTGGGCAACATGGTAAAGCCCCATCTGGACAAAAAATACAAAACATTGTCAGGCGTGGTGGTGCACACCTGTAGTACCAGCTACTTAGGAAGCTGAAGTGAGAGAATCGCTGAAGCCCAGAAGGTAGGGGTTACAGTGAGCCAAGATTGCACCACTGCACTCCAGCCTGGGCAAGAGAGTGAAACCCTGTTTCAAAGAAAAGAAAAGAAAAATAAACGAGTGTGCTCTGGAGCTTGCCCACTTGCTTCACTTATAACAAGACCACCTTGAAAATGAGCCCCAGCTGACCTGCTGAAGGATGAGAGGCCATGGGGAGGAGCGTGAAGGTGCCTCAGCTGACAGCCCATCAGCCATTAGCCATGTAAGGCCGTTCTAGATCCCCCTGGATCACTAGCTGATCACAGATACACAGCCCAGACCAGAATAATCACCTGACTGACTCACAGAATTATCTAAATAAAATGGTTGTTTATTTTTAATGTTAAGTATTTACTATTATTATTATTATTATTTTGAAACAGAGTCTCACTGTCACCCAGGCTGCAGTGCAGTGGCATGATCTGGGCTCACTGCAACCTCTGCCTCCCGGTTGGAGTAGCCTCTAGCTACTCAGGAGGCTGAGGTGGGGGATGTTAAAGCCAACAAGCACCAGATCAAATACTCCCAAAGCGCCGGGAGTATAGGCGTGAGCCACAGCACCCGGCCTCATCTGCTGAATTTAACAGCAAGGAGGTCGCCAGTGACCTCAGTAAGAACTGCTTCAGTGGCGAAGCAGAAAGTCACACTGGCAGAAGACTGAGTAGCAGGGAAGGCCATGGAGACCTTTTATGTAGTTTTGGATGTGAGAGTGTTGAGATAGATAAAGCTGACATCAGCTGGAAGATGGTAAGGAGCTTTTTTTTCTTTTTGAGACAGGGTCTTGCTCTGTCGCCCAGGCTGGAGTGCAGTGGGCTATGACGGCTCACTATAGCCTCAGCCTCCTGGGCTCAAGCAATCCTCCCACCTCAGCCTCTCAAGTAGCTGGGACCACAGGCATGCATCACCACACCCAGCTGATTTCTTTTGTATTTTTTGTAGAGGTGGGGCTTTTGTCATATTGCACAGGCTGGTCTCAAACTCCTGAGCTCAAGCAATCCTCCCACCTGGGCCTCACAAAGTGCTGGGATTACAAGTGTATACCTAGACACTTTTTCTTTCTTTCTTTTTTTTTTTTTTTTTGAGACGGAATTTTGCTCGTTACCCAGGCTGGAGTGCAATGGCGCAATCTCGGCTCACCGCAACCTCTGCCTCCTGGGTTCAAGCAATTCTCCTGCCTCAGCCTCCCGAGTAGCTTGGACTACAGGCGTGCGCCACCATGCCCAGCTAATTTTTGTATTTTTAGTAGAGACGGGGTTTCACCTTGTTGACCAGGATGGTCTCGATCTCTTGACCTCGTGATCCACCCATCTCGGCCTCCCAAAGTGCTGGGATTATAGGCGTGAGCTACCCCGCCCGGCCTTTTTTTATTTTTTTTTATGGTGAAAAGATATACATATATTTAGAATTAGCCAGCCGGACTCAGTTTAGATGATCCCAATTTTGTTGGCAACATCCAAAGCATCATAATCAGGAGCCAGTGGAACATATGCCTTCTTCTCTCCATCAGGCCGAATCAGGGTGCTGACCTTGGCCACATCAATGTCACAGAGCTTCTTCACAGCCTGTTTGATCTGGCGCTCGTTGGCTTTAACATCCACAATGAAAACAAGCGTGTTGTTGTCTTCTGTCTTCTTTATGGTGGACTCAGTGGTCAGTGGAAACTTGATAGCAGAGTGGTCAAGTTTGTTTCTCCTGGGGGCGCTCTTCCGAGGATATCTGGGCTGCCTCTGGAGTCGCAGTGTCTTGGGCCGCCGGAAGGTGGGTGACGTGCGGATCTTCTTTTTTTTGTGGCTATGGACACCTTTCAACACTGCCTTCTTGGCCTTTAAAGCCTTCACTTTGGCTTCAGCTTTAGGAGGGGCAGGAAATTCCTTCTTCACTTTTGGCGCCACTTGTGAAAAGGGTCCTTTTTCTTTCCTTTTAATGGGAGAGGCTTTGAGCTTTTTTAAGAGCCAGTGAGGGCAGTTCGCAGTGGCTCAAGCCTGTAATCCCAGCACTTTGGAAGGCCAAGGCAGGTGGGTCACTTGAGGTTAGGAGTTCAAGATCAGCCTGGCCAACATGTTGAAACCCCATCTCTACTAAAAATACAAAAATTAGCCCACTGTGATGGTGCATGCCTGTAGTCTCAGCTACTCAGGAGGCTGAGGCAGGAGAATCACTTGAACCCAGGAGGCGGAGCCTGCAGTGAACTGAGACCGTGCCACTGCACTCCAGTCTAGGCGACAGAGCAAGACTCTGTCTCAAAAACATAAAAATAAAAAAACAGAGTGCAGGTGGCAGGAATGGCCTTGGGTGGAAGGAGGGGCAGTGGAGGTGGGGACTGGGGTAGGGGAGGGTGGAGTAATCCCAGGAGAGGAGGGGAGGGAAGGGGAGGGGAGGGGAGGGGAGGGGAGTTGGGGGGGAGGGAAGGGGAGGGGAGGGGAGGGGAGGTAGGGGGGAGAAGGGAGGGGAGGGGAGTAGAGGAGAGGAGGCTCACATCTGTAATCCCAGCACTTTGCGGGGCCGAGGTGGGTGGAGGGCAGGAGTTCGAGACCAGTCTAGCCAACATGGGGAAACCCTGTCTCTACTAAAAAATACAAAAAATGACACAGGCGTGGTGGCAGACCCCCCCCTGTAATTGCAGCTACTGGGGAGGCTGAGGCAGGAGAATTGCTTGAACCCAGGAGGCGGAGGTTGCAGTGAACTGAAATCGCACCACTGCACTTCAGCCTGGGTGACAGAGCAAGACTCCACCTCAAAAGAAAAAAAACACACACACAAAAAGAAAGAAGGAGGGAGGGAGGGAGAAAGAAAGAGGAAGGAAGGAAGGAAGGAAGGAAGGATGGAAGGAAGGAAACGAGCGAGCAAACTGGGTCAGGGGAAAGCAGAGATCAAAGGCAGAGAGGACTGATGAGCAGGAATGTGGGACTTCCTCCGTGATCAATGGCAGTGAAGGCAGGGATGTGAGGCCTGGGTGACTTGTTCTCATCTGTCACTCTGGGACTATAGTCAGGGAACTCATTCTTTGTGGCTGGGATGAGATCTGTATTTTAGAAAAAAGCAACTGGGCAGGGTGGTGGCCAGCTTTCCCCTGGCAGGACATCAGGGAGAAGCCTGTATCTACTGCCCCCAGGAACTTTCATCCCAGCCCACTTAGGAGAGAGATTCAAGAAGCTATCTTGGCTTGGCTTGCAGCTGACCAGGTAAAAATATCCCCAAAGTCAATGTTTCCAAAGTCAATGCACACAGGCATTTGCAGTTTTTGCAAAGGAGTAGATTGCTGTTGCCTCTGCACAGTTCCTCCCTTCTAAGTAACAAAGACACAGCAAGGCGGGTTATGATTTACAGTCACCGCAGCCCTCAGATTAGTGTTTCGGAGCTGATACAACAAGATGGGAAAGATATTCCTCTTATTGTTAATTAGCTGCATGTAACTGCTATACAAGTCCTGGAATATTTGACATGGTTATGTTTCTCTTTTTTTATTTTTTATTTTTTGAGATGGATTCTTGCACTGTCACCCAGGCTGGAGTGCAATGGCACAATTTTGGCTCACTGCAACCTCCACCTCCTGGGTTCAAGTGATTCTCCAGCCTCAGCCTCCCAAATAGCTGGGATTACAGGTGCCCATCGCCACGCCCAGCTAATTTTTTGTTAAAAAAAGAAAAGGGGGGGTTCACTATGTTGGCCAGGAGAATCGCTTGAACCCAGGAGGTGGAGTTCAAACTCCTGATCTCATGATCTGCCTGACTCAGTCTCCCAAAGTGTTGGGATCACAGGCGTGAGCTACCACATCCGGTCTTCACTTGTTTTTTTTTTTTTTTTTTTTGAGATGGAGTTTCGCTCTTGTTACCCAGGCTGGAGTGCAATGGCGCGATCTCGGCTCACCGCAACCTCCGCCTCCTGGGTTCAGGCAATTCTCCTGCCTCAGCCTCCTGAGTAGCTGGGATTACAGGCACACGCCACCATGCCCAGCTAATTTTTTGTATCTTTAGTAGAGACGGGGTTTCACCATGTTGACCAGGATGGTCTCGATCTCTTGACCTCATGATCCACCCGCTACTCAGCCTCCCAAAGTGCTGGGATTACAGGCTTGAGCCACTGCACCCGGCCTTCACTTGGTTTTCTAATAAAAAATAATAACTTTAAAATTGAAATTGTTTATAATACACTGAATCTGAATTTTTTTAAATAGATATGGGATCTCACTATGTTGCTGGTCCCAAACTCCTGGCCTCAAGCCATCCTCTGGCCTTGGCCTCCCAAAGTGCTGGGATTACAGACATAAGTCACTACTCCCAGCCTGCATCTAAATTTTTAAAAATATATATTTAGGGCTGGGTGTGGTGGCTCACGCCTGTAATCCCAGCACTTTGGGAGGCTGAGCCGGACAGATCACAAAGTGAGGAGTTCAAGATCAGCCTGACCAACATGGTGAAAGCCCATCTCTACTAAAAATACAAAAGTTAGCAGGGCATGGTGGTACTCGCCTTATCCCAGTTACTTGCAGAGTCTGAGGCAGGAGAATCACTTGATCCTGGGAGGTGGAGGTTGCAGTGAGCTGAGATGGCGCCACTGCCTGGGTGATAGAGCAAGACTTGTCTCAAAAAAAAACAAAAAACAAACAAATTAATTAAATATGTATTTGGGCCAGGCATGGTAGCTCACGCCTGTAATCTCAACACTTTGGGAGGCCGAGGCAGGTGGATCACTTGAGCCCAGGAGAGTATTGAGACTAGCCTGGGCAACAGGGCAAGACCCCGTTCTCTACAAAAACATACAAAAATCAACTGGGCATGGTGGCATGTGCCCGCCGTCCCAGCTACTCAGGAGGCTGAGGTAGGAGGATCACCTGAGCCTAGGGAGATTGAGGCTGCAATGAACAGTGTGCCACTGCAAGCCATCCTGGGAGACAGAGTGAGACTGTCTCAAAAAAAAAAAAAAAAGATATGTTTAAATCTGCACTCACCATCAGAGGTGGACCTTTTCAGGCCTGGATCATAGTTCTGACTTCCCTGGTTTGTACTGTCTGATTTTCCATCCGCCCTCCTCTACTGAGGGGGTACTGAGTTCCCAAAGGGCAGGGGCCACAGCTTCCTCCCTTCTACATCAGAGCTAGCACACAGCCTGACACAGACTAAACGTTCTGTGAATAAATAAGTGATGAACCCTCGCTGGGTGAGGACCTGTCAGATGTCAGATGGATGAATAAATGGGTCTGGCTGGCTGTAGATAAATGAGGGAATGATTGTTGAGCGTGAGGATGAAGGAAGGCCAGGGTCGTGTTGAGAGTGGTAAGAATAGCCCCTGCTCCATGTCAAGTGGAGAGAGCAGTCCCTGTGAGCCAGTCAGGGAGGCCTTCCTACCAAAGCAGGGAACTGAGCAGCACTGTGAAGACTAAGGAAGACTTGGATAAGGCAAAGGGAGGCCTGGTACAGTGGCTCATGTCTGTAATCCCAGCATTTTAAGAGGCCAAGGCAGGAAGATCACTTGAGGCCAGGTGTTCAAGACTACCCCAGGCCACATAGTGAGACCCAATGTCTACAAAAAATTTAAAAATTACCCAGGCGCAGTGGCACATGCCTGTAGTCCCAGCTGCTAAGGAGGGTGAGGCAGGAAGATGCTCTGAACCTAGGAATTTGAGGTTACAGTGAGCTGTGATCACCACATTGCACCCCAACCTGGGCAAAAGTGCAAGACTTTCTCCAAATGTAGAATAAAAAATAGGCCGGGCGCAGTGGCTCACACCTATAATCCCAGCACTTTGGGAGGCCGAGGTGGGTGAATCATGAGGTCAGGAGTTCAAGACCAGCCTGGCCTATATGGTGAAACACCATCTCTACTAAAAATACAAAATTAGCCGGGTGTGGTGGCACATGCCTGTAATCCCAGCTACTCAGGAGGCTGATGCAGGAGAATTGCTTGAACTCAGAGGTGGAGGCTGCGGTGAGCCAAAATTGTGCCAATGCACTCCAGCCTGGGCAACAAGAGCAAAACTCCTCCTAAAAAATAAATAAATAAAATAAAATAAAATATAGGCCCAGTGCGGTGGCTCACGCCTGTAATCCCAGCACTTTGGGAGGCCAAGCTGGGCTGATCATGAGGTCAGGAGTTCCAGACCAGCCTGGCCAATATAGTGAAACACCATCTCTACTAAAAATATGCTATTAGCCAGGCGTGGTGGCACATGCCTGTAATCCCAGCTACTTGGGAGGCTGAGGCAGGAGAATCACTTGAACCCAGGAAGCGGAGGTTGCGGTGAGCTGAGATCGCACCACTGCACTCCAGCCTGGGCAACAAAAGTAAAATTCCATCTCAAAAAACATAGAAAATAGGCCGGGCGCGGTGGCTCACGCCTATAATCCCAGCACTTTGGGAGGCCAAGGCAGGTGGATCACGAGGTCAAGAGATCGAGACCATCCTGGTCAACAAGGTGAAACCCCGTCTCTACTAAAAATACAAAAATTAGCTGGGCATGGTGGTGCGCGCCTGTAGTCCCAGCTACTCGGGAGGCTGAGGCAGGAGAATTGCTTGAACCCAGGAGGTGGAGGTTGCGGTGAGCCGAGATCATGCCATTGCACTCTAGTCTGGGTAACAACAGTGAAACTCCATCTCAAAAAAAAAAAAAAAACATAGAAAATAAGGCAAAGGCAAATGAAGGTGGGACTTCAGCCTCTTGGAGGCAGGAGCTAATGGGGTATTCAGGATTGAGTCAGATCCTAGTTCCCTCAGTGCCAAACTAAGAAGCTTAGACTGTTAAGCCTTCTATTAACTAGCCACTGTTTATCAACTCTAATTGTCTGTTTGTTTCTGTGATATCTCCATATCCCCACAACAAATTCTCAAGAGAGGAATTATCTTGTCTGTTAATAGTTGAAGAAACAGATTCAGAGAGGGAAAGTGACTTGCCCTAAGTCATACAGCGGAGCTGGAATTTGAACCTAAGTTTGAGTGACTACAAATCTGCTACTGCTTTAAAACAAAACAAAACAAACAAACAAAAAACTATCTCTGTTCTCTATCAATAAAGTCACAGAGAACAGAGGGGTTTTGAGTGGGCGCCAGTTTGGGGGTGGAGATGGTATCATCTCTTAGGTGGGCTTTTTTTTTTTTTTTGAGACCGAGTCTCACTGTGATACTCAAGCTGGAGTACAGTGGAGTTTCTCCCCCAAGGTCAGCAGACCATGGAAGTCAAGGCTGGAAGGGCCCTTGGAGATTACCTAGTCTGATGAGTTTCATGTATGGAAGAAGAGCCCCAAACGGGAAAGTGGGCTGCCCAAAGTCACCCAGGAGTCGGAGGCAGAACTTCCCACCTCTTGACTAACTACAACCGAAGAGGAGAGAATTTACACCTCTCGACTCCCCTACCAGTGCCAAGATGAGAAAGGTGGTGCCAAGATGGGACAGGTGGCTGAGAAAGGCCTATTCTGCCACCAACCTGCTGTGTCACCTTGGACAAGTCACTTCCCCTCTCTGAGCCTCATGTTCTCTTTCCTCAAAATAATGATTCCAGCTCTGCCTTTCTGCCAAGGAGTATCCAGTGAGAGATGAGCTTTACAATCTGCAGATCCCTGGGAGGGGAGTCACCAAGAAGAGGCAGGCTGATGCCAGGTGGGTAAATGCCAAAGTTGGCCTGGCACCACCAGGCTTCCTCACCACCTAGCCCAAGCCTGCAGCTTCCTTGGTCTCTGCCCAAGACTTGCCATCTGTGTGGTGGCATCAGCTCCACCTCCTCCTGCCTCCCTGCCTGGAAAAAGGCTTCTGGTATCTTATCACTTTATCTGAATCCTCCCCCCATCTCCCCAACCAGACCGTCTTCTCTCCTCTTCTCTTTCTTGCAAATGGCAAAAATCAGCAGGACAAAGGGAGAACGAGCTTTAGGCAGGCTAGATCCAGAGACCTCAAAGATGCCACAGGACATTCCCTTGCATGTTTGGTCTTCCTCCCAAACACACTCTCCCTCTGTACCTTAGCTATATGCTTCCTCCTCAGGCAGGCCATGACCTGAGATGGCAAGGCAGCCACCAACAGCTCCAAGCTCACACCACACCCATTCAGGTATCCTGGCAGGAGAGCAGCTCTGTCCCGGTTGTTCCAGCAAATATCCAGGTGATTCTCAGGGGCAGAGCACAGGGTGAGCGCCTAGCCCTAAATTAATCATTGTCTTGGACTATTTGGCTAGACCTGGCTTACCTGCCCACCCCAGAAACTAGAAATGAGTCAGCCCCACCGAAGCCATGTGGACAGAGTGGTAGGAGGTGGTTATTTAAAGCAAAATTTGGCCAGGCACAGTGGCTCATGCCTGTAATCACAGCATTTTGGGAGGAGGAGGTGGGCAGATCACCTAAGGTCAGGAGTTCAAGACCAGCCTGACCAACATGGAGAAACCCCGTCTCTACTAAAAATAGAAAATTAGTTAGGCATGTGGCAGCACATGCCTGTAATCCCAGCTTGAACCCAGGAGGCAGATGTTGCAGTGAGCCGAGATCGCCCCATTGCACACCAGCCTGGGCAACAAGAGCAAAACTCCGTGTCAAAAATAAATAAATAAATAGCCAGGTGTGGTGGTGCATGCCTGTAATCCAAGCTATCGGGAGGCTGAGGCAGGAGAATTACTTGAACCCGGAAGGCAGAGGTTGCAGTGAGCCAAGATGGTGCCACTGCACTCCAGCCTGGCGATGGAGTGAGACTCTGTCTGAAATTATAATAATAATAATAAAGCAAAGTTAGCCAGGCATGGTGGTATGCACCTGAATCCCAGCTACACGGGAGGCTGAGGCAGTAGAATCGCTTGAACCCAGGAGGTGGAGGTTGTAAGGAGCCGAGATCGCGCCACTGCACTCCAGCCTGAGCAACAGAGCAAGACTCTGTCTAATAAAATTATATTTTCCACAAAACTCCCTACTTCCCTCCTTCCTTTATTTTTTCCACAGTGCTTATGATTTTTTACTTTTTTCTTTTTTTCTGAGATGTAGTCTCACTCTGTGGCCCAGGCTGGAGTGCAGTGGTGCAACCTCGGCTCACTGCAATCTCTGCCTCTTGGGTTCAAGCCATTCCCCCGCCTCAACCTCCTGAGTAGCTGGGATTACAGGTGCCCGCCACCAAGCCTGGCTAATTCGTATACTTTTAGTAGAGATGGGATTTCACCATGTTGGCCAGGCTGGTCTAGACCTCCTAACCTCAAGTGATCCGCCCACCTTGGCCTCTCAAAGTGTTGGGATTACAGGCATAAGCCATCGCACCTGGTGGTATTTTACTTTTTATTTTTATTTTTTGAGATGGGATTCTCCCTTCATCACCCAGCTGGAGTGCAGAGGTGTGATCACGGCTCACTGCAGCCGTGAACTCCTGGGCTCAAGCCATCCTCCCACCTCAGCCTCCTGAGTAGCTGGGACTACAGGCATGTGCCACTGAGCCAGCCCGTGCTTATCACTGGCAAACACACTCTCTACGACTTAGTGATGGTGTGCCTCCTGCAGCAGACGGCGTGCCTCCCACAGTGGATGGCAAGCTCTGCGAGGGCAGGAATTTCTGCTTATGTGGTTCACTGCCATATTTTCAGTGGTGAGAGCAGTGCTTGGCACACTCCAGGTGCTAAAGCCAAATTTGCCACCTTCCTCGGCAACCACCCGTTCTGGAGCAGTCAGGCCCCTGACTATTAGAGTGCCCCAGGGCTACATCCCAGGCCCTCTTCAGGCCACACTTGTCCCGGGAAATGCACGCCCACCCAAGCTTCAGCGACTACCTGCTCACGTGTAGCCCCCAGCTGCATTCTAACCGATGACTCACGGAGTGGCTCACTGTGAGCTCCATATGCCCAAACCTGGTCCATTTCCAGTATTTTGGGCCCCGTGATGTGTCTAGCTGCTTGAGCTAGGAACCTAAAGGTTTCAGTCTCCTTTATCTCCCTACTCTTTCCATATCCCCTCCCCAGACAGTCTGTCCTTAAGCCAGGGCTCTCAGATCTTCCAAATCTCTCATATTTGGCCACTTTTTCCCATCCACCTTCTCTCACCTGGCAATGCCAACCCCCCTGCCCTTCAGCCTACTTCAAGCCTAAATGGAACCTCTGCTCTCCAGAGTGGGGCCTCCTTGAAACTCCCTGCTGCCCCTCCCCCCTGCCCTTCTCTCCCCACCCCCACCCCTAATTATTTATTTATCAGGTAGCTGCCAGCTGTAGGGGGATGCTGTTACCATGGGAACCTTCAGCCCCGAGTCAGGGCTGCCTCTGTTCTCAGTAGGATGCTCTTGTCTGTCTAGACGCCAACCCCAGGAGCCCAACACGAGGTGGGGGCTGGGGGACAAGGGCTGAATAATGCAGATGGGCCCATCCTAGCCCCAGGAAGCTGGATGGGGGAGAAGGCAGGGTAGGGGCCAGGCTCAGGGCCACCGAACCCATCAGAAGTCTCTTGTGCCCAACCCTTGCCAGCCAGTTCTGCAAGTCAACTACTTTCCTGGCCAAAATTCCAGCCATGTCGCCATAGGCCTTAGATACTGAAGTCGGCCTGTCTGGGGAAAGAGGAGGGAAGAGCTGTTGAAGTTTCTGCAGAAAGCTTTGGTCCAGCCTGGTTCTGTCTCTCTTAGTGACTTCAGTTCACTGAGGGCTGAGCTCTCCATTTAAGGACAGGGAGACCTGAGTTCCAGCTCCAGTTCTCACTGACTCACTGTGTGACCTTGGGCAAGTTATTCCCCCTCTCTGAGCCTCAGTTTCCTCATTAGTCAAATGTCCTGAGGATTCAGACCGTGAATGTAAAGCTCACAGCCAGCCGGGTGTCTGGCACACAGGGTGCTCAGTAGCTGGCAACAGCTTTTGTTACATCCCCAACCTCAGGCCCCCCTTTTCCCAGTGGATTTCTGAGGCAGCTGACAAAATTAAACTCGACTCAATCCCTCATCCGTGAAATGAGGGAGTGGGACGAAAGCCACAGATGACAGAGCTGGAAGGACCCCTGAGATCCGCTGGCCCAACCCCCTCATTAGGGAGGTGAGCAAACCGACAGCAGGGCGGGCAGCGATCTGCCTGAGGGGAGGGTCTTCTCTCTCTCCCCGAGCTCTGCCCCCATCTCCCTGTCTCCAGGGGTCCATCTGAGGTCAATGCCATTTGAGCATGAGTTGAAATGAGTTTCAACTCAACATGAGATTAGAAGGAACGGTCACAGAGACCAAGTGGTCTTTGACCCTGCCAAAGAAGATGGGCCAAGTAGGGATAGGGACTCAATTAATTGAACAAATATTTCTTGAGCACCTACTATGTGCTGGGCCCTGGGCATATGGCAGTGAACAAGATGGCGTCCTGCCTCAGAGAGCTCAAGTCTGGAGACAGAGACTACCATCCTCTGGGAGCTGGTGAGCTGATGATGGGGGTTTCTCTGCCAGATTCCCCTCCTGGCAGATCCAGGTGATTCTCCCACCTCAGCTTCCTAAGTAGCTGGGATTACAGGTGACCGCCCCTAAGCCTGACTAATTTTTATACTTTTAGTAGAGACGGGGTTTCACCATGTTGGCCAGGCTGGTCTCAAACTCCTGACCTCAAGTGTTCCACCCACCTTGGCCTCCCAAAGTGCTGTGATTATAGTCATGAGCCAACACACCTGGTGCATAGGGACCTGTGAAGATGCCTTCCTGGGGCCCCCAATACACACACACACACACACATGTCTCTTCTCTGTTTCTTTCAGGGCTTCTGCAGCCTTTCTGCCTCTCTATCCCAGCCCGGATCCCACTGGAAATGGCCAAGGCCATCACTGTTAGGTGAAAAAAGCAAGCTGCAGAGCAACATGGTTCCATTTGTGTAAACACCTTCCCCAAAAGGCACTAAACGTGTGTGACTGTAAATACAGAACCAAGAGCCAGGGAGAGGCACAATAAACAGTTATGAGATGTTATTTCTAGGGAGTGGGGAGATGGGGAGACTTTGAATTTTAACTATATGGTTTTGTTTTTTTTGACATGGAGTCTAACTCAGCTGCCCAGGCTGGAGTGCAGTGGCAGGATCTCGGCTCATGGCAACCACCATTTCTCGAATTCAAGCAATTCTCTGGCCTTAGCCTCCTGAGTAGCTGGGATTACAGGTACCCGCCATCATGGCCAGCTAATTTTTTTATATTTTAGTAGAGACAGGGTTTCACCATGTTGGCCAGGCTGGTCTTGAACTCATGACCTCAGATGATTTGCCCACCTCAGCCTCCCAGTGTTGGGATTACAGGGGTGATCCACCATGGCCAGCCTAACTACATGCACTTCTATAGTTCTGGAATTTCTTACAACAAAGTTGGACCACCAGAAGTCTCCTCTCTCTCTCTCTCTTTTTTTTTTTGAAACAAGCTCTCACTGTTGTTCAGGCCAAAGTGCAGTGGGGTGATCAGGGCTTACTGCAACCTCAGCCTCCTGAGTAGTTGGGACTACAGGCACATGCCACCCACACTTGGCTATTTTAAAAACTCTTTTGTAGAGACAAGGATCTCTCTATATTGCAGGCTGGTCTGGAACTCCTGAGCTCAAGTGATCCTTCCCTGCCTTGGCCTCTCAAGGTGTTGGGATTACAGGCGTGAGCCACTGCGCCCAGCCACATTTATTAATCTCCTATTTGATCTAGACACTATTCTGAGTACATAACATGTATTCGTCCTGCAGACATTCCTTGCGTGCTTCTTGCATGCTAAATCCTGAGAACACAGTGGTGAATACAGCGCACCCAGTTCCTGCCCCCTGAGGATGAGAGTCCCACCCTTTCCCTCCTCAGTTCAGACACCGGTAACACCTGTCCCATTAGGAAACAAAACAAAACAAACCTCCCAGGAGGTCAGGAACCTCCCTCAAGGGGTTTATCTTAGGATACCTCACAGAGCGCTCACTCTCTATAAACCTCATGCTCCTGTCACATCTCTTAATCCTACCCCTTCTTATAAATGAGGAAACTGAGGCCCAGAGCAGTGGCAAGCTTGCCCAAGGGGATGCAGAAGAGCTGACTCCAACCAGTCTTGGGGCCACGCCCTTGCTCTTTTCTACCACATCCTACCACCGTGCTCTCTGAGACTTGGCTGCCCAGCCTGTTTGCGTGCCCCGGCATTTGGGAATCTCACCCTTTACGGCGCTGCTGGAGGTGCCTTCCATTCTGGAGGGGTAATCTTCCTCCTCCTCAGGACAGGTCCCAGGCCCCCAATCCCCTGACTACCATCTGCCTGTCTGCACACCCTCCTGCTGCGGCCCAGCCCTTTACCTCTGCTGGGGCCCGGGGAGCCAGGGAGCATCTGCTCACCTTCCGCATCATTAGCCCTCAGAGACCAGCTTGGAGCTGCTAGGGAGGCCCAGGATGCAACTGATCTGGCCAGCTCTCATCTTGTCAGGAGGCAGCCACAGGGGCCTGGCCTCTGTCTCCATGGCAACCCCACCCCTCATCTCAGTGACCGCTGACCCATCCCCACCCCTTCCCCAGCTGGGGGGATTTGCAGGCCTCTTCTGGGCAGATCTAACCCACTACACCTCTGAGCTGGCAGCTTCATTAGAAGAAAGTGCCTGGTGGTGATCTAATTCGAATATATCTACATTAATTTGCATAAATCCTGGGCTACCAAAGGGAAGTCTTAAAAAAATGAAGCTGGGTGCAATGGCTCACGCCTGTAATCCCAGCACTTTGGGAGGCTAAATTGGGCAGATCACAAGGTCAAGAGATCGAGACCATCCTGGTCAACATGGTGAAACCCTGTACCTACTAAAAATACAAAAATTAGTTGGGCACGGTGGCCCATGCCTGTAGTCCCAGCTACTCAGGAGGCTGAGGCCGTAGAATTGATTGAACTCAGGAGGTGGAGTTTGCAGTAAGAGCAAGACTCCGTCAAAAAAAAAAAATCTAAAGCCACTTCATCCTATTGGCCTATCTTCTCACTGACCATCTGGTCCGAGCCACCACGGGCCACAGTGGGAGGTAATCTGGAGCAGTGCAGGGACCGGTCTGCAGGCCAGTGACTCTTGTGACTCAGTTTCTTCTCTAGAGAGGGGGACAGGATGCCCACCTCGTGGTGCTGAGAGGACTGAGGAGGGGTTTCCTAAATTCATTCCCAACCCCAGGCCTCACCACACCCAGGCCAGTCCCCAGTCTCCATTCCGGGAGTTCCTTGCCTTCTGCCTGGGAGCTGGCCCCTCTCAGTGGCCCAGAAATCCTGAAGGAGCCAGGCAGAGGCTGCTCCTCTGATGCCGCAGCCTCCCACCAGCCCTTTCCCTCCCTCATCTCTGGTTTTGGACCGGAAGTGAATTAGAAGCTGGAGGCAGGCTGGGCGTGGTGGTTTACAACTGTAATCCCAGCAGTTTGGGCGGCTGAGGCAGGTGGATCACCGGAGGTCAGGAGTTTGAGACCAGCCTGGCCAACATGGCGAAACGCTGTCTCTACTAAAAATACAATAATTAGCCAGGCATGACGGTAGGCGCCTGTAATCCTAGCTACTCAAGAGGCCAAGGGAGGAGGACTGTTTGAACCTGGGAGGTGGAGGTTGCAGTGAGCTGAGATCGTGTCACTGCACTCCGGCCGGCGTGACAGAGCGAGACTCTATCTCAAAAAAAAAATAAAATAAAATAAAGAAGCTGGAGGCTACCCGCTTTGTATACTATCCCTTTCTTTCTTTTTATTTATTGAGATGGAGTTTCACTCGTTGCCCAGGCTGGAGAACTGTGGCGCAATGTCAACTCACTGCAACCTCCGCCTCCCAGGTTCAAGTGATTCTCCTGTCTCAGCCTCCCGAGTAGCCAGGATTACAGGCGCATGCCACCATGCCCGGCTAATTTTTGTATTTTTAGTAGGGGGTTTCACTATGTTGGCCAGGCTGGTCTCAAACTCCTGACCTCAAGTAATTTACCTGCCTTGGCCTCCTAAAGTGCTGGGATTACAGGCGAGCACCACCACACCTGGCTGAAGAGTAATATTTTTATAAGAAAAAAAGACATTCAAAGACGAAACTGATGGGGACAAATGAGCATGTCCGCACGAGTCTGCCTGAGACTGTGGGTGACCCTGAGCTGTAGGTGACCAACCGTCCCAGTGTGCCTGAGACCATGGGGTTTCTCGGAGCACAGCACTTTCAGGGACAAGTTCCAAAAGTCCTGGGCAAACTGGGACAAGTTGGCCAGATGATACGGAGAGGGTATGGACAGCTTGGAGGCCTGGGGTAGCTCTGGATGAATGAAATGACGGGTGGGGGGTGGGGGGGAAGAGATGTGGCTGGACCTTGGACCCAGGGCTTTATTCTGTTGGTCCCTAAGAGACAGGGAAGGTCTGAGCATAGAGACATGGAAGCTGGGTGCTTTGGGTGCAGTGCTCTCTGGCTGCAGGAGGAGGATGGGCTGGAAATGGGGGACCAGGTGGAGATGCTGAGGACAGGGTTCAGAATCCTCCATGCCTGAGGTCCCACTCTTCCAGGACTCCCATCTTCTTGTCAATTCCTACTCTACCTCTGCCCATGTCCCCATGTGTAAACTACTGAGGCATTCCCAGTCCCATCTTCCAGATGCTGGGACCCAGGCAGGCTCTGGAGTGGGCAGCCTAGGCCTGGAAAGAAGGTGTCCTCCAAAGAGAAGCACTTAAGACAGAGGTGGATGGGAAGACAATTCAGGCAGGGCAGCTCAGCAAAACCAAGGCTCTCCCAGGAGATGCCAACTGCAGATAAATGAACATTTGGGTAAATAAAATGGTGATTAATCAGATTCCCCGACTAAGTACAATGAACAACACCACATAATTAAGCCAAAAACTCATGGCAGAAAGCACCTTAATGAAGCGGGCACTTAGAGAGAATGAATTAAGGCAGCGTTCGGAATTTCAGGAGTGGCTAGAGGGATGGAAGTGATGAAGGGAAGGTCAGAATGAAAACAAGCAGGAGGTAATGTCCGCCCAGCATGGGAGTGAGGCTGCTGGAGAGCCTGGTAGCTATGAGCTCAGGCAGGCCTGGAGGTGAGTCCCAGCTCTCACAAGTTGTAGGATCTGGGAAAGTCACCTCCTGGTGCTTCAGTTTCCTCAACTGTGAATGGGAACAATAATATCTACCTCCTCAATTTGTGGGAGGATTACTGAGGTAATGTGAATGAATGACTGTGCATTAAGTGTTCAATCAATTATCATGGGTTGGACAAGCTTTTTTTTTTTTTTTCTTTCTGAGGCTGGAGTGCAATGGTGCGATCTTGGCTCACTGCAAACTCTGCCTCCCAGGTTCACATGATTCTCTTGCCTCAGCCTCCCGAGTAGCTGGGATTACAGGGGCCCACCACCATGCCTGGCCCAGATGAGCATTTTAAACTCTCCAGTTTAGGCCGGGTGCAGCGGCTCATGCCTGTAATCCCAGCACTTTGGGAGGCCAAAGTGCAAGGATCGCCTGAGGTCAGGAGTTTGAGACCAGCCTGACCAATATGATGAAATCTGGTCTCTACTAAAAATACAAAAATTAGCTGGGCATGGTGGCACGTGCCTGTAATCCCAGCTACTTGGGAGGCTGAGGCAGGAGAATCGCTTGAACCCAGGAGGCAGGGGTTGCAGTGAGCTGAGATCACGCCATTGCACTTCAGCCTGGGCAATAAGAGCAAAACTCTTGTCTCAAAAAAATAAAAATGAAAGTAAAAAAATAAAATAAAATAAAAAATAAGTAAACTATCTGGTTTAAATAAAAAATAAACACTTAAAAAGAAGCCAGCCGGGAGCAGTGGCTCATGCCTGTAATCCCAGCACTTTGGGAGGCCGAGGCAGGTGGATCACGAGGTCAAGAGATCGAGACCATCCTGGTCAACATGGTGAAACCCTGTCTCTACTAAAAATACAAAAAATTAGCTGGGCATGGTGGCGCATGCCTGTAGTCCCAGCTACTCAGGAGGCTGAGGGAGGAGAATTGCCTGAACCCAGAAGGCGGTGGTTGCGGTGAGCCGAGATCGCGCCATTGCACTCCAGCCTGGGTAACAAGAGCAAAACTCCATCTCAAATAAATAAATAAAAAGAAGCCAATAAAGCCCCATCTTCTTTATAGAGACGTTAGAGAATCAGTAAATCACAAACATGAAAGTAAGCTATATAGTAGTATGTGGTTTTTATTTTTATTTTTAAAATTTTTATTTATTTTATGTATTTAGTGTTTTAAGACAGGGTCTTATTGCATTGCCTAAGCTGGAATGCAGTGGCAAGATCTTGGCTCACTGCAACCTCTGCCTCCTGGGCTCAAGCGATCCTCCTGCCTCAGCCTCCTGAGGAGCTAGGACCATAGGTTCATGCCACTATACTTGGCTAATTTTTTTGTATTTTTGGTAGAGACAGGGTTTCCCCATGTTGCTCAGGTTAGTCTCAAACTCAAGTGATTTGCCCACCTCAGCCTCCCAAAGTGCAGGGATTATAGGCATGAGCCACTGTGCCTGGCCTATTTTTATTTTTCTGACACAGGGTCTCACTCTGTCGCTCGGGCTGAAGTACAGTGGCATGATCATGGCTCACTGCAGCCCCAAGTTCCCTTTCACCTCAGCCTCCTGAGTAGCTGCGACTATAGGCATGCACCACCACACCCTGTTGATTTTTGTAATTTTTATAGAGATGGGGTTTTGTCATGTTGGCTAGGCTGGTCTTGAACTCCTGACCTCAAGTGATCTGTCCACCTCAGACTCCCAAAGTGCTGGGATAACAGGTGTGAGCCACTGTGCCCGGCTATATGTACTTTTTAAACTGTAAAGTGCTGTGCCCACATGTGCCATTATTGGGATAATTATTAAATCATTGGTTTCATACCAAGGTCAGATTCTTGCTGCTTGTTCCCCAAGAAATTGTATACCATAGAAGTTAAAAGTGTGGCCTAGCTAGGTGCGGTGGTGCGTGCCTGTAGTCCCAGCTACTCGGGAGGCTGAGGCTAGAGGATCGCTTGAGTCCAAGAGTTTTAGGCTGTAGTGTGCTATGCCGATTAGGTGTGTGCACTAAGTTTGGCATCAATATGGTGACCTCCAGGAGCAGGGGACCACCAGGTTGCACCTAAGGAGGGGTGAACCGGCCCAGGTCAGAAACGGAGCAGGTCGAAACTCCCGTGCTGATAGTAGCGGGATCGCGCCTGTGAATAGCCACTGCACTCCAGCCTGGGCAACACAGTGAGACCCCGTCTCTTAAAAAAAGTGTGGCTTAGAAGCCAAACTATCTGGGTTTGAATCCCATCTTTAACACTTACTAGCGGTGTGACCTTCAGTAAGTTACTTCACCTCTCTGTTCTTTAATTTCAAATCCTGGCTGTCATTTACTAGCCATTTGTAAAATGGAGATGATGGATCCAAGATGGCTGATCGCTAACAGCTCGGGATTGTAGCTCCCAGTGAAAGCTCGGAAAACGTGAGGACAGCATATTTTCAGAGGAATTTTCGTTGCCCACGGACCAGAAGATTTCCAGTGGAGGAGCCCCTCGGGTCGCCAGCGCGACTTCTGTGGCCGGCGCAGCGGTTTTGTCATTGCCTCAGCGGGGCAGCTCTTCATGCACAGTGAGCAGGACTGGTTCCCCTACTGACTGGTGTTTGGAGCTCCAGGAAGGCAGAGCCGCTTGTTGCAGGCTCAAGAAGGAAGCCAGACTGGAGACTCCCAGGCAGAAGAGCACCATCAGTCTTATCGCTGTTGTTTTGGGTTGCTCGGATTCCAGCACTGGGAATCAATAAATTGGACATCCTCTCAGGAACTTAATCAGAAAGGCGCTAATTGTAAAGACATCAGATGGATAAATTCACAATAAAGGGAAAAAAACAGCCTAAAAAGGCCGAGAAAACCGAAAGTCAGAACCCCTCTCCCTCTACAGGGGATAGTAATTCCTCATCAGCAACGGAACAAGCCCTAATGGAAGAGGACTGTGTTCCAGTATCTGAAGGAGGCTTTAGAAGGTGGATGGTAAAAAACTTCTGGGAATTGAAACAACTTGTTCTAACCCAATGTAAAGAAACTAAGAACTTTGAAAAAAGGTTAGACGAAATGTTAAAAAGAATGGACAATATAGAAAGGAATATAAATGAACTAATGGAGTTGAAAAATACAACACGAGAACTTAGTGAAATATGCACAAGTTTGAATAGCCGAATTGATCAAGCAGAAGAAAGGATATCAGAGGTCCAAGACCGACTTAATGAAATGGAACGAGAAGACAAGAATAGAGAAAAAAGGATAAAAAGGAATGAGCAAAGTCTCCAAGAATTATGGGACTATGTGAAAAGACCTAATCTATGTTTGATAGGTGTACCTGAATGTGATGGAGAGAATGAATCCCACCCGGAAAATACTCTTTAGGATATTATCCAGGAGAATTTTCCCAATCTAGCAAAGCAGGATACTATTCAACCTCAGGTAATACAGAGAACACCACAAAGATATTCCTTAAGAAGAGCAACCCCAAGACACATAATCATTAGATTCACCAGGGTTGAAACAAAGGAGAAAATACTAAGGGCAGCCAGAGAGAAAGGTCAAGTTACCCACAAAGGGAAGCCTATTAGACTTACAGCAGATCTCTCAGTAGAAACCCTACAAGCCAGAAGAGAGTGGGGGCCGATATTTAACATCCTCAAAGAACAGAACTTTCAGCCCAGAATTTCATATCCTGCCAAACTAAGCTTCACAACTGAAGGAAAAATAAAATCTTTTATGAACAAGCAAGTACTCAGATTTTATTACCACCAGGCCTGCTTTACAAAAGCTTCTGAAAGAAGCATTATACACAGAAAGGAACAACCAGTATTAGCCTTTCTAAAAATATACCAAAAAGTAAAGAGCATCAACATAAAGAAGAATTTACATCAACAAATGGATAAAATAGCCAGTTAACATCAAATGGCAGTAATCTTAAATTGAAATCGACTAAATTTTCTAATTAAAAGATACAGCCAAAACCTAACGGTATACTATATCCAGACCCATTTCATATCCAAAGATACACAAAGACTAAAAACAAAGGGTTGGAGAAAGATTTACCAACCAAATAGAGAACAAAAACAAATAAATAAACAAAAAGGAGTTGCAATTCATGCATTTGATAAAACAGATTTCAAACCAACAAAGATAGAGTGGCATAAGGATCAATGCATCCTAACACCCAGATACATAAGACCCATAAAGAGATTCAGACTCAACGGAACAGGAAATTAATAAGGATATCCAGAATCTGAACTCAGATCAGTAACAAGTAAACTTAATAAGCACTTGTAGAACTCTCCACTTTAGATAAATAAAATATACATTCTCCATTTTAAATACACAAAATAATGACCGGCCATTATTAATACCCATTTATAGAATAAAGCAATATTCCTGTTCTCTCTCCCTCTTTTTCTTCCTCTCTTTTCCTTTCCTTAAAAAAAAAAAAATGGAGATGATGACGACAGTACCAATTTCAAGGGGATGTTGTGAGGTTTAAGTGAGGGAATCTGTGTCAAATATTCCGAACACTGCCTGCTTCATAGCCATGTGTTAGCTATGATCACTGTTCTCTGTAGTGCAGCCTCTGGGCCTGTGTTGCCCATACAGAGGACTCATGTTCTGAAGGAGCAGGGATTACAGTTGTCCTAATGTGCAGGTCACTCTGAGGCGTGGCATTTTCCCCCACTCATCCCCAAGCAGCCCAGCAACTGCCTGGCCCAGCTGGACTCCCTGCCCCACTCTTGTTCTCCTTTGCCCATGAAGCATTCATGGGTGCAAAGAGGAACAGCCCCTGCCCTGACCTTGAGTGGTGCCCAGTCTATGGTGACACAGAGACCAACTTCAAGTGTCAAATTACACAAGCCCAAGGAAGAGAACAAGGACTGAAACTGACACTGCCCACCCTCTGGGGATTTGCACGGAGCCCGCCCTGTACACACTGCTTGATGTCCATTTCATGTACTCCTGTCAACTCCTGGTTTTGTTTTGTTTGAGACAGAGTCTTGTTCTGTCGCCCAGGCTGGAATGCAGTGGCGTGATCTCAGCTCACTGCAACCTCCACCTCCCGGATTCAAGCAATTCTCTGCCTCAGCCTCCCAAGTAGCTGGGATTACTGGCTCCCGCCACCATGCCCAGCTAATTTTTGTATTTTTAGTAGAGACAGGGTTTCGCCATCTTGGTCAGGCAGGTCTTGAACTCCTAACCTCGTGATCCACCTGTCTTGGCCTCCCAAAGTTCTGGGATTACAGGCGTGAGACACTGCGCCTAGCCTCCTGTCACCTCTTGAAGAAGTGTCATTTTACATACATGGATACATACATGGATACTGAGGCCCAGGAAGGTGAAGTAACAGATCCCAGGTCACAGAGCCAGGACACGGTAGAGGCAGGAACACAGATCTGAGGCTCTGGAGCCTGTCTGCAGACTCAGGTGCTTTCTCCACTAGTTCTTCTGGTCCACAGACAGCTGCTGGGCTCCCAAAGCATCACGGTTGTGGCCTAATCCCTGCACTGCTGGAACCAGAAACCCTCCCAGTGGATCCGCTCATGCCACTGATGATGGCTGAGATGTGTTCTGTTCAAATCCCCACTCCATCATTTATGGGCCGTGTGACCTCTGGCAAGTGTTTAAATCTCCCGAAGCCTGTTTCTTCATCTATAAAAAGGAAAAGAATAAAACTTCGGAGTCTTTGTGACATAAAAGGACGCAAAGCATGATGTCTGGTACAGAAGAAGCACCCAACACATGCCATTCTTTCGTCTCCTCTGAGTCCAATTCTTTCTTCCACCCCCTACTTATGGAAACTCGTGTTCTGATGGAGCTCTGCCTCTGCAGCAGCTTTCCCGTTCCCGGCTTCCTTTCGTGAAGGTTTCTTTCATTATTTCCAGAAGCCTTTCTTCCTTGCTAATAAGACAAAATGCAGAAGTCCTACCCACAGGCCTTTGCTACCCTATCAAGCAGGGCGGCCTACCTGCCTTCATAGCACCCCTGGGGGTGGGGGTCCCAGGCACAGAGACATCAAAGCTCGCAGGACCCTGCAATTAACCCAAGGTCTTTGTGGCCCCCACAGGTGCACACGGGGGCCACTGGAAACCTCTGATGTAAGTGCACTGTTTGCTAGGCCACAGGGCTCTCTCAGAATGCTCCCTTGAAGCTGCCCCAGCCTTTGAGAGCGTCAGCCCTTGTCTACAGCAGAGGTGTTACACAAACCTGCTGACTTTCAGGAATTCTGGCTGTTCCTGTTCCGTGCCACACCCTAGTGTGGTCTATAACATGCTGTCGGTCTCTGAGAGTTATGATATTGAGGCCTTGGGCAAATCACCCTTGACCTTCCAGGGCCTCACGTTCCTCATCTGTAAAATGGGCACTACAACTCCTACCCTTCTCGCCTCCCAGGTGGTAGGAGTGGATCCAATGGGATAACTGACATCCTGGGAGCCATTAAGCTCTCCCCTAACAGGGAAGATACTTTCTGTGGCTTGAACAGGAAGACCATCCCACTGGGCCAAGACTGAGCTAAGAAAAGCAGCCCAGGCTGGGTGCAGTGGCTCATGCCTGTAATCCCAGCACTTTGGGAGGCAGAGGCAGGTGGATCACCTGAGGTCAAGAGATCGTGACCAGCCTGAGAAACACAGTGAAACCCCATCTCCACCAAAAAACAAAAATTAGTTGGGTGTGGTGGTAGGTGCCTGTAGTCCCAGCTACTCAGTAGGCTGAGGTAGGAGAATTGCTTGAATCCGGGAGATGGAGGTTGCAGTGAGCTGAGATTGTGCCACTGCACTCCAGCCTGGACAACAAGAGTGAAACTGTCTCAAAAAATACAAAAGACAAAAAAAACAGAAAACAGTGGTCCAGCAGAGTGCAGCCTCTACCCATCTCCCGGCTGAGCACCCCAACAGCACAGTCCACCTACAGGGAGCCTCCTGCAGAAAAGGGAGTCTCCTGGAACTCTGTTTTATCCTAAAAAAAATCCATAGCCAGGTATGATGGCTCACGCCTGCAATTCCAATGTTTTAAGAAGCTGATGCAGCGCTGCTTGTGCCCAGGAGTTTGAGACTGGGGCAACATAGTGAGACCCCTGTCTCTATAAAAAATAAAAAGAGTAGCCAGGCATAGTGGTGTGTGCTTGTGGTCCCAGCTACTCTGGAGGTTGAGGTGGGAGGATCACTTGAGCCTGGGAGGTCAAGGTTGCAGGGAGCTGTGATTGCATCACTACCCTTCAGTCTAGGTAACAGTGAGATCCTGTCTCTTAAAAAAAGAAGAAGAAGAAGACCAGGCGCGGTGGCTCACGCCTATAATCCCAGCACTTTGGGAGGCCAAGGTGGGTGGATCACGAGGTCAAGAGATCGAGACCATCTTGGTCAACAAGGTGAAACCCCATCTCTACTAAAAATACAAAAAATTAGCTGGGCATGGTGGTGCACGCCTGTAATCCCAGCTACTTGGGAGGCTGAGGCAGGAGAATTGCATGAACGCAGGAGGCAGAGGTTGCGGTGAGCCAAGATCGTGCCATTGCACTCCAGTCTGGGTAACAACAGCGAAACTCCGTCTCAAAAAAAAAAAGAATGAATGAATGAAAAAAAAAATTAGCCAGGTGTGGTGGCACGTGCCTGTAGTCTTAGCTACTCAGGATGCTGAGGTGAGAGAATTCCTTGAAACCAGGAGGCTGGTTGAGACTGCAGTGAGCTATTGTTGGGCCACTGCACTCCAGCCTGAGTGACAGAGTATGATCCTATCTTATTACAAAAAGAAAAAAAGAAAGAATAGAATACGCATCATCCAGCATTCTGTGAAATAGAGGCTCCTCCTTAGTTCATGCTCACCAAGTTCAGGGTAGAATGACGCTCTGCAGAGATGCATTATGTCTTTTTTTTTTTTTGAGACAGAGTCTCGCTCTATCACCCAGGCTGGAGTGCAGTGGCATGATGTTGGCTCACTGCAACCTCTGCCTCCCAGGTTCAAGCGATTCTCCTGCCTCAGCCTCCTGAGTATCTGTGACTACAGGTGTGCGCCACCACACCCAGTTAATTTTTATAATTTTTTTTTTTTTTTTTAGAAGGAAAGGAAAAGAGAGGAAGAAAAAGAGGGAGAGAGAACAGGAATATTGCTTTATTCTATGAATGGGTATTAATAATGGTCAATCATTACTTTGTGTATTTAAAGTGGAGAATGCATATTTTATGTATCTAAAGTGGAGAGCTCTACAAGTGCTTATTAAGTTTACTTGTTACTGATCTGAGTTCAGATTCTGGATATCCTTATCAATTTTCTGTCTCGTTGAGTCTAAATCTCTTTATGGGTCTTGTGTATCTGGGTGTTAGGATGCATTGATCCTTATACCACTCTATCTTTGTTGCTTTGAAATCTGTTTTATCAAATGCATGAATTGCAACTCCTTTTTGTTTATTTATTTGTTTTTGTTCTCCATTTGGTTGGTAGATCTTTCTCCAACCCTTTGTTTTTAGTCTTTGTGTATCTTTGGATATGAAATGGGTCTGGATGTAGTATATCATTAGGTTTTGGCTGTATCTTTTGATTGGGGAATTTAGTCTATTTCAATTTAGGATTAATTACTGCCATTTGATGTTAACTGGCTATTTTATCCATTCGTTGATGTAAATTCTTCTTTATGTTGATGCTCTTTACTTTTTGGTATGTTTTTAGAAAGGCTAATACTGGTTGTTCCTTTCTGTGTGTAATGCTTCTTTCAGAAGTTTTTGTAAAGCAGGCCTGGTGGTAATAAAATCTCTGAGTACTTGCTTGTTCATAAAAGATTTTATTTTTCCTTCAGTTGTGAAGCTTAGTTTGGCAGGATATGAAATTCTGGGCTGAAAGTTCTGTTCTTTGAGGATGTTAAATATCAGCCCCCACTCTCTTCTGGCTTGTAGGGTTTCTGCTGAGAGATCTGCTATAAGTCTAATAGGCTTCCCTTTGTGGGTAACCTGACCTTTCTCTCTGGCTGCCCTTAGTATTTTCTCCTTCATTTCAACCCTGGTGAATCTAATGATTATCTGTCTTGGGGTTGCTCTTCTTAAGGAATATCTTTGTGGTGTTCTCTGTATTACCTGAGGTTGAATAGTATCCTGCTTTGCTAGATTGGGAAAATTCTCCTGGTTAATATCCTGAAGAGTATTTTCCAGCTAGGATTCATTCTCTCCATCACATTCAGGTACACCTATCAAACATAGATTAGGTCTTTCACATAGTCCCATAATTCTTGGAGACTTTGCTCATTCCTTTTTATCCTTTTTTCTCTATTCTTGTCTTCTCGTTCCATTTCATTAATTTGGTCTTCGACCTCTGATATCCTTTCTTTTGCTTGATCAATTCGACTATTCAAACTTGTGCATATTTCACTAAGTTCTCGTGTTGTATTTTTCAACTCCATTAGTTCATTTACATTCCTCTCTATATTGTCCATTCTTTTTAACATTTTGTCAAGCCTTTTTTCAAAGTTCTTAGTTTCTTTACATTGGGTTAGAACAAGTTGTTTCAACTCCCAGAAATTTTTTATCATCCACCTTTTAAAGCCTACTTCAGATACTGGAACACAGTCCTCTTCCATTAGGGCTTGTTCCGTTGCTGATGAGGAATTACTATCCCCTGTAGAGGGAGAGGGGTTCTGACTTTCGGTTTTCTCGGCCTTTTTAGGCTGTTTTTTCCCCTTTATTGTGATTTTATCCATCTGATGTCTTTACAATTACCACCTTTCTAATTAAGTTCCTGAGAGGATGTCCAATTTATTGATTCCCAGTGCTGGAATCCGAGCAACCCACTGCGCTGGCCAAAACAACATCGATAAGACTGATGGTGCTCTTCTGCCTGGGAATCTCCGGTCTGGCTTCCTTCTTGAGTCCGCAACAAGCGGCTCTGCCTTCCCGGAGCTCCAAACACCAGTCAGTAGGGGAACCAGTCCCGCTCACTGTACACGAAGAGCTGCCGCGCCGAGGCGATGACAAAACCGCTGCACCGGCCACAGAAGTCGCGCTGGCGACCCGCGGGGCTCCTCCACTGGAAATCTTCTGGTCCGTGGGTGACGAAAATTCCTCTGAAAATGTGGTATCCTCACGTTTTCCGAGCTTTCACTGGGAGCTACAATCCCGAGCTGTTAGCGATCAGCCATCTTGGATCTCTCTCCTCCAATTTTTATAATTTTTTAGTAGAGATGGGGTTTCATCACGTTGGCCAGGATGATCTCGATCTCTTGATCTCGTGATCCACCCACCTCGGCCTCCCAAAGTGCTGGGAGTACAAGCATAAGCCACTGTGCCCGACCTGTGTTGTCTTAGTGATGGATGTATTAGAGCTTAGCACCCTCCTTCTCCCAGGCCAGCAGGTACAAAAACTGCAACCTAAGAAGCCAGACATACCCACAGGCCACACAGCTATTAGGTTTGGTGCAAAAGCAATTGCGGTTTTTGCCATTACTTTCAATGGCAAAAACCGCAATTGCTTTTGCACCAAACCTAATAGTAGGTCAGTCAACACAGCCGAGCCCGTTTCCTCATCTGAAATGGAGATCATTTCTAATAGAACCCAAGTCTGTGTGTCAGGTCAGGGGAAGGTTGAGAGGGGTGAGTAAGGAGAAAGGGTCCAACCTTGAAGTCAGGGACATGGACATTTAGAATCCCTGAAGGAAGGGCCTCGGAAGGCTGGGTTCCATTGGCCATTGTGAGTCCTCCTCATTCTTATCTGATTTGTCCAACCAATATATATTTATTGGATGTCAATCATAACACTAGATGGTGGAGACAAAGCAGTGGACGAAGGCAAAAGCAGACACAGCCCCTGTCACGACAGAAACACTCAACAAAATAGAAAGAGAAAGGAACTTCCTCAACCTGGTGAAGGGCATCTACAGGAAACCCACAGCTGACATCATACTTAATAGTAAAAGACTGAAAGCTTTCCCCCTAAATCAGGAACAAGACAGGGATGTCCGCTCTCATCACTGCTATTCAACACTGTGCTGGAGGTTCTAGCCAGGACAATTAGGCAAGAAAAAGAATTCAAAGGCATCCACATTGGAAAAGAAGTAAAACGATTTGCTAATTGCAGATGACATGATCTTGAATGTAGAAAAAAACTAAAGAATCCATAAAAAACTACTAGAGCTACTAATTTAGGTCAGCAAGGCTGCAGTCCAAGATCAATATGCAAAAATCACTTGAATTTCTACACACTAGCAATGAACAATCTAAACATACAATTAACAAAACAATTTCACTTACAATAGCATCAAGAAGAAGAAATACTTAGCATAAGTTTAACCAAGGAAGTGCACAACATGTACCCTGAAAACGAAACACGATTGAAGAAATTAAAGAAGACCTAAATTCATGGGTTGAGAGACTTAATATTGTTAAAATGGTGATACTCCCCAAATTGGTCTACAGATTCAATGCATTCTCTATCAAAATTCCAACTACCATTTTTAACCCAGAAATGTATAAGTTGGCCTTAAAAAATTCATATGGAAATATGCAGAATCTTGGCCAGGCATCATGGTGCTCGCCTGTAGTCCTAGCTACTCAGGAGGCTGAGGCAGGAGAATTGCTTGAATCCAGGAGGTGGAGGTTGTAGTGAGCTAAGATCGTGCCACTGCACTCCAGCCTGGGTGACAGAGCAAGATTCCATCTAAATAAAAAAAGAAATACACGGACTCCAAATAACCAAATAATCTTGAAAAAGAACAAAGTTTTAGGACTCACACTTCCTGATTTCAAAACTTACAATGACAAAGTTATAGTTATCAAAACGGTGTGGTACTAGCATAAGGATAGACATGTAGATAAATGGAACAGACTAGTCCCAAACCAGATCCATACATCTATTGTCAAGTGATTTTCAACAAGGGTGCCAGACCATTCAATGGAGAAAGCATATTTTTTCATCAAATGGTGCTGGGACAACTGGATACCCATATGCAAAAGAATGAACTGCCCTCCTACCTCACATCATATACAAAAATTGTCAGAATAGGTCAAAAAGCTAAATGTAAGAGCTAAAACTATAGCTCGTTAGAAGGAACCATAGGTATAAATCTCCATGACTTTGGATTAGATAACAGTTTCTTTTTTTTTTTTTTTTTTGAAACAAGGTCTCATTCTGTCACCCAGGCTGGAATGCAGTGCTATAATCTCGGCTCACTGCAACCTCCGATTCCTAGGCGCGAGTGATCCCACCTCAGCCGCGAGAGTAGCTAGGACCACAGGTGCACAGCACCAAACCCAGCTACTTTTTGGATTTTTGGTAGAGACGGGGTCTCGCCATGTTGCCAGGCTGGTCTCGAACTCCTGAGCTCAAGCAAACTGCCCACCTCGGCCTCTCAAAGCTTTGGGATTACAGGCATAAGCCACTGTGCCCAGCCATAAAAATAAAAAAACTTCATTTTTCTTTTTTTTGAAAAACATTACTATATCAAGGATACCATCAAGAAAGTGAAAAGTTGCACTGACAAAGTTGTTGAGGTTACACAAAAAAGACAGTGAAAAATAAGCCCATACAACATGAGACAGTGTTTGCAAATCATACATCTAATAAGTGTCCAAAATCCAGAATACATAAACTTTTGCAATTCACCAGTAAATAGATAAACAACCCAATTTAAAATGGACAAAGGATTTGAAGAGAAATTTCTCCAAAGAGGTATACAAGTGGGTAACAGGCACATAAAAATAAGCTCAGGATAGTCATTTGGGATATGCAAATCAAAAGCGTGAGATACTTCACACCCACTAGGGTGGCTCTAATAAGAGAGGCAGATAATAACAAATGTTGATGAGGATGCAGAGAAACTGGAACTCTCGTGCATTGCAGATGGAAATGTAAAATGGTGTGGCTGCTGTGGAAAATGGGCCAGTTTTCAAACAGTTAAACAGAGTGATCACGTGGCCCTGCATTTCTACTCCGAGGCATCTACACCTGAGAAGTGAAAACAAAGTTAACACAAAGCTTGTACACAAATGCTCAGAGCAGCATTATTTATGGCAGCCAAAAAGTGGAAATAACCCAATGTCCATCACCTGACGAATGGATTAAAAAATGCAATTCAAGTCGGGTGCAGTGGCTCACGCATGTAATCCCAGCACTTTAAGAGGGTGAGATGGGAGGATGCCTGGAGTACAGGAATTCAAAACCAGCCTGGGCAATACAGGGAGACCTTGTTTCTACAAAAAATTTAAAAATTAGCTGGGTGTGGTGGTGCACACCTGTAGTCCCAGTTACTTGGGAGGCTGAGGCATGAGGATTGCAATTGTGGCTGGCCGTGGTGGCTCACGCATGTAATCCCAGCACTTTGGGAGGCCAAGGCGGGTGGATCACGAGGTCAAGAGATCGAGACCATCCTGGTCAACAAGGTGAAAACCCGTCTCTACTAAAAATACAAAAATTAGCTGGGCCCGGTGGTGCGTGCCTGTAATCCCAGTTACTCGGGAGGCTGAGGCAGGAGAATTGCTTGAACCCAGAAGGCGGAGGTTGCGGTGAGCCGAGATCGTGCCATTGCACTCCAGTCTGGGTAACAACAGCAAAACTCCATCTCAAAAAAAAAAAAAAAGGATTGCAATTGCTTGAGCCCAAAAGGTTGAGGCTGCAGTGAGCCGTGATCACACCACTGCACTCCAGCCTGGACCAGCATGAGCCCCTGTCTCAAAAAAACAAAACAAAACAAAATAAATAAAATAAATTAATAAAATAAAATTTTAAGAAGTGATATATCCAAACAATGGAATATTATTAAGCCATAGGAAGGAATGAAGTATTGATACCTGCCACAACCTGGATGACCCTTGAAACGTTACGCTAGGTGAAGGATGTCAGTCACAAAGGATCACCTATTGTATGATTCCACTTACACAAAACGTCCAGAGTAGGCAAACCCAGAAAGACAGAAAGTAGATTAGTGGTTGCCAGCGGCTGATGGCACGGGGGAGTGGGGAGTGACTGCTAATAGGTTTGGGGGTCTCTTTTTAGGTGATGAAAATATTCAGGAATCAGACAGTGGTGACAACTGCACAACTTTATGAATACATTGAAAATCATTGAATTATATACTTTAAAATAGAATGATTTTATGGTATATGAATTATATCTCAATAAAACTTGAAAAAAAGGAACGAATGTTGGCCTCAGAGTTTACATTCAGTGTTTGTGTGTGTGCGTGCGTGCACACATATGTATGCATGCATGTGTGTACTCGTGTGCATGCATGTGTGTGTGTCTGTGTGTGTGCAAGCCCATTCCTGTTGTGTTCAGTGCTCTAAAGGAAGGGTGCCAAGGAGAAGAGCTATGATGGGAGTGGTCAAGGAGGACTTCCAGGAGGAAGTGACCTGAAGGAAGAGGTAACAGGATAAGGAGGAAAGGGAGGGAGATTCAGGCAGAGGTGAGTGCCTGTGCGAAGGTTCCGTAGAGGGAAGGAGATAGACATAATAGGGGGGGCTGGAAAGGACCCAGGTGGCTAGCGCTGGGGAATGGGAGGGAGCGACACCAAAGGGAAGGGCTGGAGGGGCTGTTGTGCCCTGTGGCCTGAACAGGGAAAGCAGCCTGGGGCTGGTAAGGGGACACTAAGCCCTCCAGTGGCCCCTAGGGCCAAACATCATGCTGGAGGCGTTAAGCACCTATTAAGGAGTCGCATGTTCCCGGTCAGTATCTGGAAGGAGCCCAGAGGTCATTTGTCCTGGCTGAGGCCACTCTTCATGTGACCTTGTGGGAGGAGAAAAAAATCCAATTCCCTGACTTATTTAGTGGCAGCTCCTTGTACCGATTCTCCCAGGAAGGAAATTCTGATGAAAACCAGTCTCACTGCTATGGCAACAGCAACCACTTCTGACTTCTCCTTCCGACTAAAAGCCAGGTGGGGAAGTCTGCCTGGCAACAGCAGTGGGTGTCAGGAGCCCCTCAGGCAAGGTGCACAGCAGTCCCTCCCCACCCAGGCCTTCGGGATCCCCCTTACCTACTTTCTGTCCCAGTCGGCTCAGATCCCAGCCTCAGATCCTAGTTTTCCGCTTCTCTTTCCTATGAAGAATCACAGCAGACACCAACATCTGGACAGCGCTTCACTGCTCAGATGGTGATTTATGCCGCCCGTGATGTGGGACTATTATCCCCATTGGACGGCCCAGGACACTGAGGCTCAGACAGGTGGAGGGGTCTGCTAGTCTGGTATCCTTCCTGGCACTGCACTACTCATCCCTAAACTGAGACTTTGCTTGTTGGCACAGGCTTCCTGCTCTGATTCCTGTGGCATGAAGGAATAAATGACACCTCCTCCACCCCTCCCCTCAGTCCCTTTCCTGGTAATCCACCGTATATGGGGGATGGAGGTGTCTGGTCCAACTGAAGGCCCTGGGAGAGATCACTGGGGCCTATGAGTGCTTGGGCAGTGGGAAGGAATCGTGGCAGAGGCCGTGAGCAGTGCATCTCTGAGGCGGTATCCCCAGTGACTGGGCTTGAGGGTTTCCCTTCAGAATACTGGGCTCTGACCTTTAATACAAGCATTAAAAACAATGGCTAGGGCTGGGCAAAGTGGCTCACACCTATAATCCCAGCACTTAGTGGATCACGAGGTCAGGAGTTCAAGACCAGCCTGGCCAACATGGTTAATCCACGTCTCAACTAAAGATACAAAAATTCTCCTGGCTAGGTGGCTCATGCCTGTAATCCTAACACTTTGGGAGACTGAGGCAGGTGGATCACGAGGTCAGCAGTTTGAGACCAGACTGACCAACATGGTGAAACCCCATCTCTACTAAAAACACAAAAATTAGCCGGGCGTGGTGGCACATGCCTGTAATTCCAGCTACTCAGGAGACTGAGGCAGGAGAATCGCTTGAACCTGGGAGGCAGAGGTTGCAGTGAGCTGAGATCACTCCACTGGACTCTAACCTGGGCATCAGAGTGAGACTCTGTCTTAAAAAAAAAAATTAGCTGGGTGTGGTGGCGAGTGTGTAATCCCAGCTACTTGGGCTGATAGGCAGGAAAATCCGTTAAACCCAGGAGGTTGCAGGGAGCTGAGATCGAACCACCGCATTCCAGCCTCCACCGCATTCCAGCCTCCACAACAGGGCGAGACTCTGTCTCAAAAACAAACAACGACAACAACAAAAACAACGGTTAAGATGTGAGCATGGACTCTGGGCCAGCACTTTTTGTGCCCCATGTCATTCAATTCTCACAACTACAAATGAGGGATGGGCCCCTGCCCCCTCGTTCTACGAAGGGAAGAAGATCTCAGAGCTGGAGAAGGGACACAGCTGCAGTAAACCCAGATGGTCTGGTCCCAGAGCCTGAGCGCTTACGCAGATACCTACAGGCCTCACTTCAGCCTTGGGAGGAGACTCTCTCCCCGCTCTATCTCGAAGGCAGGCTGGGAAGATGAAAGGGGAGGGCAGAGGAGCACCGGGGAAGAGAAAGGAATAATCATTTCCTGGCCCTGGGCCAGAGGCGGCTGGCGGGACCTGTTGGAGGAAGCGGTGGTGTGCCCGTGGCCAGAGTGGAGGGAGGAGGGAAAGGAAGGCCTCGTTCCCCTGGCCTAGTCTGCATGAACATATGCTGAGGGCGGCTCTTCACAGGTGGGATTTCCTTTCATCCCCCAAGTGACACTGCGTGGGAATCACAGCTAATGCTTACCCTATGCCAAGCATCTCTCCAATGCTTAAGACGCTTTGATTCATTTAATCTTCAAAGAAACATGCCAGATAGAGCCTAAAGTCAAGTCTATTTCGCATATGAAAGCACTGAAGCACACAAAAAAGTAACTTGCCCAAGGTCACACCGCAGATCAAGATTTGGACCAGGTCCCCTGACTCAGGTCCATGAGTTTAACAGACTCGCTGCCCTGCTAGGAGACCTAGAGGGCTTTTCTTCCAGAGGAGGGACAAGGCCCTCATCAGTGGGGTTTGATCTCCTGGGAACGCCTGTGGCATTGACTTTTATTATTTATTTGTTTATTTGTTTGTTTATTTATTTATTTATTGAGACAGCTGGAGTCCTGTGGCACAATCTCAGCTCAATGCAACCTCCACCTCCTGGATTCAAGTGATTCTCTTGCCTCAGCCTCCCGAGTAGCTGGGATTACAGGTGCATGCCACCATGTCTGGCTAATTTTTATATTTTTAGTAGAGTCTGGGTTTCACCATACTGGCCAGTCTGGTCTTGAACTCCCAGCCTCAAGTAATCTGCCCACCTCAGCCTTCCAAAGTTCTGGAATTACAGGCATGAGCCACCTCGCCCTGGCACTGACAGTCTTAGTCTGTTGCCCAGGTTGGAGTGCAGCGGCACAGTTATAGCTCACTGCAACCTCCAACTCCTGGACTTAAGTGATCCTCTTGCCTCAGCCTTCCAAGTAGCTAAGGCTACAGGCGTGTGCCAACACACCCAGCTCATTTTCGTATTTTTTGTAGAGACGGGGTTTCACCACGTTGGCCAGGATGTTCTTAATCTCCTGACCACATGATGGCCTCCCAAAGTGCTGGGATTACTGGCATGAGCCACAATACCTGGCTGCAGCTACCATTTTTTAAGCCTTAACTAAGTGCCAGGTGCTGTGCCAAGTGCATTCCATGGATTCTCTCACTGAATGTGCTCGGTGGCTCTAAGACGCAGGTACAGTCATCTCTGCTTTACAGATGAAGAAACTAAGCTCAGAGAGGCTGGGCAACTTGCCTCTGTTCACACTTTTAGGAAGTAACAGATGCAGGATTTCCACGCCCTCAGCTTCCTCTTCTGCAAAATGGGAGGAAACTGTACCATCACCTGGTGCCGCCGGGAGGGTGAGAGTTGACCAGGTGCATCAAGCATTCGGCCATAACAGGCTTTGATAAACTGTGCCCCCGTTCCCTCCTCCCCACTTCCTGTCCTATTGGTCTCTGACACCAACCAGCCCAGCCTGTCACAGTCGACAACCACGGTGTGATTCCCAGGCTGGGCCCCAGACAGCCTCTCAGTTTAGTGGATGATCCCTGTCTCTGGTGGCCTGTCTTGAGGATGACAGCTAGTGGCAGCCTGGGGATGGCAATGCGCTCAGATGGCTCATGGGGCTGCTGACCAGCAGACAGGCAGTGACAGGCTGAGCAGCTGGCATCACCCGAGGCTGATCAGACACCCAGGGGAGTCCGGGCCTGCATCCCATCCCCAAGTCCAGACCCTTCTCTAACATTGGGGCCTTGTGGACCAGGGCAGGAGCACCAGTGCAGGTGTACACCTCACATGCCTGAATACCTAAGTTACAAAACCAACTAACCAACTCCTAAATATATGTTCTGTCTTCTAATGGTCTGGAAGGCCAGGCTGTGAATTCCAATCCCTCTGACTTCTCGGAGTTCTGAGCCAGAAGGCAGTAGCATCTTTCAGCACATGGGAAAGCCAGCTCCAGCTAGCGTTCCCATTTCTGGCTGGGGTCTCATACGCAGGTCTGGACCCTAGGACACATGTGTAAGCTATGTCCACTCCCGTCCCTCCTTCCAAGCAGCTGGCCCTGTCTATGGGTGGAGAGGCACACACCGGCAGCGCAGGCTGTCCTCTGGAGAAGCCCTGGCAGGCCCTGACGGTGGGCTTGGGGCTGACTGGATGGAGGACTCCGGGGATCTGAGTATCTGGGGTGGAATCTAGGGTAGGAGGGTAGGGCATAGGTTTCCAGTGGACATGTCCCCTGATCCGGTGGAGTCCCCGCCCTGGGGCAAGGGGCATGGCCAGAGAAGGGCCACAGAAGGCCCCCTAATGCCTCTGGTACCGCCCAGGTCCCCTGTGATATCTGTTGTGAGCGAACTAGTAAATCATCACTGGAGACACATTCCCAAAGGAGGGTCTCGGGCCACACAGGTGCCTGGACTCCAGGGGTGGCCCAAGTGGTTGGAGAGCTTGGGATCAGGAAATCCAGGTTCAAGTCTTAGCTCTGCCACTTGCTGGCTGTGATTGTGGCCCAGCGAATTCCCCTCCTGAGTCCCATCTGTTCATCTGTAAAATAGGAATGACAGTTTCTACCTAGCAGGGTTGTAGGAAGGGGCACTGAATGCAGTAAGGTCTGTGAAAAGGTGCATGCCTTGCTTGCACAGGCTGTTCCACTCCACCCTGGCCACTGCTGCTAAACCCACTCCGTAACATTCAGATCTTTTATGATCTTTTCCTGTATAGTGCTCACCATTCGTGTCCCAACAAGATCATTAATAGCAGCTGAGTCCACATGGGCAAGGACACTGCCACCCATACTACTGCATCCCCAGCACCTACCTAGTGCAGAATAAGCACCCAGGACTGGGCGCAGTGGCTCATGACTGTAATCCTAGCACTTTGAGAGGCCAAGGCGGGTGGATCACCTGAGGTCAGGAGTTTGAGACCAGACTGGCCAACGTGGTGAAACCCCGCCTCTACGAAAAATATAAAAATTATCCAGGCTTGGTAGCACACCCCTATAATCCCAGCTACTTTGGGAGGCTGAGGCAGGAGAATCACTTGAACCTGGGAAGTGGAGGCTGCAGTGAGCTGAGATTGCATCAATGGACTACACCCTGTGCAACAGAGTGAGACTCTGTCTCCAAATAAACAAACAAACAAACAAACAAACAAACACCCAGTGAATATCTGACTGGCTGCATAAACTATGAAACTTTGTGATTATTCACCTGGGCCTTCCATTTGCTCTTGGGGTTCATTCAAGCATCACACATTCACTGAATTCCTTCTGAGGGCCACACTCCATGTCTATACTCAGTAGACACTATTCCAGGCCTCAAGGAGCTCCCAGTCTGGGGAGAGGGATTTGATGTGGAAATAGAGCAGAATTATAACAGCATAGTACCTGCTGTGATGGAGGCAGGGGGCAAGGTGTCAGGGCCTGGAGAAAGAAGTCAGTGTGGCTAGGATTTGGGAGTACAGAGAGATGCCCCGAGGAGGAAATGATGGATTAGCAGGCCTAGGAGATAAAGAAGAAAAGAGCTTCCAGAGGCAGGCACAGCAAATGGCAAAGGCTCTGAGGCATGAAACATCCCAGGGTGTTTAGGTCCATGTGGCCTGAGTTTAGGGACATGGCAGTGGTGAGTGTTGGTTAGCAGGCAAGCTAGGGCAGGCTTTCAGTGTCCCTCTGGTCTAGACAAATAATTCTCAATGTGTGGTCCCTGGACTAGCAGCATCAGCACCACCATGGAACTTGTCAGAGATGCACATTCTTGGCCCCCACCCCAGACCTCCTAAATCAGAAACTCTGAGGGTGAAGCCTGGAAATCATATTTTAACAAATCCTCCAAGTGATTCTAATGCACGCCAGAGTTTGAGAAACAGAGCTCTAGACTTGATCCTGAAGGCAATGAGGGGCCAGGGACAGGCTCTAAACAGAGGCAAGGCAGGATCAGAACTGTACTTTTGTTTTTTTGAGACAGAGTCTTGCTCTGTCACCCAGGCTGGAGTTTAGTGATGCAATCTCGGCTCACTGCAACCTCCGCCTCCCAGGTTCAAGCAATTCTCCTGCCTCAGCCTCCTGATGAGCTGGGATCACAGGTGCCTGCCATCATGCCTGGCTAATTTTTGTATTTTTAGTGGCGACAGGGTTTCACCATATTGGTCAGTCTGGTCTTGAACTCCTGACCTCAGGTGATCCACCTATTTCAGCCTCCCAAAGTGCTGGGGTTACAGGTGTGAGCCACCATGCCTGGCAGAACTGCACTTTATTAAGATCACTGGGAAGGCTGGGTCCAGGGCAGTCTGGTGAGGGGCTGGTAGAAACCCACATCTAAAAGCGGACCTGACATGGAGCCTCCCTCCAGCTGGACAGAGCTGCTGCGGCTGTAGAACAATCTATCTTCACCTGTGAAAGGGAAGTAGATACTGGGAAGTCAGGGACCCCTGCTGAGCAAAGGGCCTGTTTCCAGGGTGACCACCTGTCACTCAGATAAAGGGGCACAGACCCACAGAGGGTCAAGTTGGGGAGCTGGTTGTTATGGCAATCTCCCCTCAGGTCAGGCATGGTAGGGGAAGAAGGAAGCCCGGATGTCCCCAGGTACCTCACCCTCATTCCCTGGAGGGAGCACCACTAACCCCAAGCCTCAAGTTCCTCCTTGACCATCTAGCCCATCCTCCCTTCCTCTGTCCATTTGGGCCCCAGGAGGCAGTTTCCTCCCCTTCCCATCATGAAGCTACACACTCGAGGACTGTCTCCTTGGCTATAACCCAGGCCTCTGCAACTATTGGGATCTTCATTCAAGAGGCCGGAGATTCTCATCTGCCAGGCCTTCACTTCCCTTTTCCAAGGCAGGGTATGGACCCATCTGGGGCTGGTGACCCATCACCAGTGGTGGAGCTCTCTCATTCTCTCATCAGTTGGCACAGGGAGAGAGGAAGAGGAACAGCACTCAATGCTTTCCTTTCAACCAGGAGACGGATGCAGAGGCGCACATTAAACAGCTTTTCAAGGATCCCCAACAAGGAAGCTCAGAACAACTGAGGCCCAACTCAAAGCTCAGGAGAGAGGAAAGGAAAAAAGAGCAACTGCACCCTCAGACCTGGTAGAGTGTAAAGTTCAAGGAGTCTGGAGTCCAAACAGCCTGGATTAGAGTCGTGAACCAATCAGAGCTGTGTGATGTTGGGCAGGCTCTGTCACTGGAGCCTCAGTTTCCTCATCTGTACACAGCAGACAGTATCCATATAATAAGGTCTACCTCTTTTTTTGTTTTGTTTTTGAGACGGAGTTTCGCTCTCGTTGCCCAGTCTGGAGTGCAATGGCACAATCTCAGCTCACCGAAACCCCCACCTACCGGGTTCAAGTGATTCTCCTGCCTCAGCCTCCTGAGTAGCTGAGATTACAGCATGTGCCACCATGCCCAGCTAATGTTATATTTTTGGTAGAGATGGACTTACTCTATGTTGGTCAGGCTGGTCTGGAACTCCCGACCTCAGTTGATCCACATTCCTCAGCCTCCCAAAGCGCTGGGATGACAGGTGTGAGCCACTGTGCTCCACCTAATAGTGTCTACCTCTTAGGAGTACTTCAGGATCAACTGAGGAAATGCATCTGAAGTGGACGCACAGTGCCTGGCACCTCCCTGCATCTTGTCCTCCTTTTCCTCAGTGAGGGAGAAACACCTGCTCTCAGGTGGCTACTCCTTGATGGTGGGACACTTGTTGGGGAAAAGCAGCAGCTCCGGGGTCAGAAATGCTCCATAAATGGCCGGGCACAATGGCTCACACCTGTAATCTCAGCACTTTGGGAAGTCGAGGCAGGTGGATCATCTGAGGTCGGGAGTTCGAGACTAGCCTGGCCAACACGGGAAAACCCTGTCTCTACTCAAATACAAAAATTAGCTGGGCATAGTGGCGGGTGCTTGTAATTCCAGCTGCTTGGGAGGCTGAGGCAGGAGAGTTACTTGAATCTGGAAAGCAGAGCAAGACTCCATCAAAAAAGAAGGAAGAAAGAAAGAAAAGAAAAGAAAGAAAGAGAGAGAAAAAGAAAGAATAGAGAAAGAGAGAAAGAAAAAAGAAAAAGAAAGAAGAAAGAAAATGAAATACTCCATAAACACTGACTGCTGGTACTGTTCTTATTACTATTAATTATCTAGTAATGAATGAACCCTGCCTTGTAAATTGCTTCCTCCAGGCAATCTGCATTTCCTATTGTCCTTATAGTCTTCATTCACTACAATCTGCTGAACGCATGTTTTCTAGAAAACAACTAGAAAGCAGGAGCCATGTGGTACTTTTTAGTTTTCTTGCAATCCCTGGCCCAGTCCCTGGCAGGGAGCACCCAAGCTCAGCAAGGAAGGGACTGGGAGATCATCTATTCTAACTTAGTATGCAAGACAGACAGCTCTCCTCCCTAGCCTTATCAATTGCTTGAATGCCTCCAGGGATGAGGTCCTTATTCCTTGTAGAGCAGTTTCCAGTGTCCAGGACTTGGGAGGCTGAGCTCCACGGGGTGAGTAGGAGCTGAATGGGCAGCTGTAGGGGTTGGGGATATTCCCCCCGCCCCACCCTGTGCCCCAGTAGCCCCCCTTCCCTCCCTCTGAGAGCCGATGATAGGAATGGTTCTAATTATGCTCTAATTGCTTTCTTCCAGGCAGTTTCTCTGGAGCCAAGGAGTTCAGAGTTCATGAATAAATGAAGAGAGAGGAAGCGGAAGGGATGTTTATTGATCCGCAAATCTCTACGTGCCAATGTCCGCCCCACAAATGCTTGGGCATGCAGCAGTGTGCAGTTTCGAATACAGATGCTCCTTGACTTACGATGGGGCCACATCCCAATCAGCCCATCCTAAATCGAAAATGCATTCCACACCCAATAAACCCATCGTAAGTAAAAAAACCATCTTGAACCACTGTATGTTGGGGACCAGCTGTACATACAAACACAAAAACATACCAGCTGTGCATACAAACACAGAATCATACCACAGACCCCAAAGGTGTCTCCAACAGACTGGTGGGGACTAAAAGGAAGGTAACAAGAAGTTTCCTAATAGATGAAGCAACTTGAGGCTCAGCAGCGTAAGTGCCCTGCCCAGGGCCTCGTGGCAGAGCAGGAGCCTAGGTCCACAGCCTTTGCTCTTCCCCACCTGGTGTCCCACCAGCATGGAGGTAACAGTCACCCAAATGTGGGTTCCTCCCACCTCTTCCTTAGAGCCTCTTCTCTTGGAGGATGGCCAGCTTCTCTTGAGGGCTGAGGCATTTGGATGGAAGGGCGCCCTGAAGGGGGCAGTGCCTACCTGCCAAGGGTAGAGTTGAGAGTGGGACCCGAAGCCAGCAGGCACTGTATGTAGATTTGTGGATCAAATACCCTTGACTTGCACCGTGGTCTGGGGCAAGCCATTGCCCATTACCTTTTCTTTTCTTTTTTTTTCTTTTGAGATGGAGTCTCACTCTGTCGCCCAGGCTGAAGTGCAGTGGTGTGATCTGGGCTCACTGTAACCTCCACTTCCCGGGTTCAAGCCATTCTCCTGCCTCAGCCTCCCGAGTAGCTAGGACTACAGGCATGTGCCACATGCCCAGCTAATTTTTGTATTTTTAGGAGAGACAGGGTTTCACCGTGTTGGCCAGGATGGTCTTGATCTCCTGATCTCATGATCCACCTGCCTTGGCCTCCCAAAGTGCTGGGATTACAGGTGTGAGCCACCACCCAGCCTTGCTTTTCTTTTTTTTTAGACAGAGTCTCACTCTGTCGCCCAGGCTGGAGTGCAGTGCCACTATCTCGGCTCACTGCAACTTCTGTCTCCCCGGTTCAAGTGATTCTTGTGTCTCAGCCACCCAAGTATCTGGGACTACAGGCACTCAACAACACGCATGGCTAATTTTTGTATTTTTAGTAAAGACAGGGTTTTGTGCTGTTGGCCAGGCTGGTCTTGAACTCTGGCCTCAAGTGATCCGCTCACCTTGGCCTCCCAAAATGTTGAGACTACAGGTGTGAGCCACTGCATCCAGCCTCATAGTCCATTTCTGGGCTCCAGTTTCCCCAGCTACTTGGTGTGAAGGTGGAGGCAATGTGTGAGAGCTCCCTCTCAGAAAAACTAGAATTTAAGATGTCTGGCAGCTAGAGACCTGAGCTCTGCCCCCTCAGGTGGGAACTGTCTACCTCGGATTACCCCTCCATTCAAATGCCTCATTCCTCTAGGAGAAGCTGGCCAGAGGCTCTAGGGAAGAGATAGGAGAAACTCACATTTAGGTGACTGCCACCTCCACGTGGGTGGGACACTGGGTGGGGAAGAGCAAGGGCTCTGGCCTCAGGTGCCTGCTCTGCCACTAACCTCACCAACTTATGCTTTTTGAGCCTCAATTTGCTTCATTTGTTAAATGGGAATAGCAGATTATGTTAAGAAGCTTCACCCAGGGAATATAACAGGTTTAGCTGGGTGCCTGGCACAGAGGAAGTGTGTGATAGATGGTAGTTGTTGTTGCTAACATTACCAAAACCCTGCAGGGAGCAGCTGTCACCTTCATTACAGATGAAGAAACCGAGGCAAAGAGAGGTCAAGCAACTTGCCCAGAATCACGCGTTAAGCACCAGGATTTGAACCCACTGTCTGATCCATCTGTGTCCCCAGGGGTTGGCACATGGCAGGTATCCATACATAATGTGCTGCATTACGGAGAAATAGAGCAAAAAAAAGAAAATCGTGTAAAAACAGGTCCCACTTCTAGTGACCAAGTTGGGGGTGGGCTGATAGAGGAAGAACTAGACCAAAATTTCCTTCAAGGTCAAAGTGAAATGCTGGGTCTGAGGGACCCTGGGACCCCTTGACTCCTCGGTGGCTGGGGCCAGGCCAGACGGGGATATCGGGGCTCCATGGTATGTGCTTGTTGAAAACCTTTTTTTGTTTTGAGATAAGAGTCCCGCTCTGTTGCCCAGGGTGGAGTGCAATAGCACAATCTCGTCTGACTGCAACCTCCACCTCTTGGGTTCAAGTAATTCTTGTGCCTCAGCCTCCCGAGTAGCTGGGATTACAGGTGCATACCACCACACCCAGCTAATTTTTATATTTTTAGTAGACATAGGGTTTCATCATATTAGCCAGGCTGGTCTCAAACTCCTGGCCTGAAGTGATCTGCCCACGTTGGCCTCCCAAAGTGCTAAGATTAGATGTGTGAGCTCCTGTGCCCAGGCAAAGGAAACCTTTTTACCCCTTTATGACTTCCACTAAGAAGCCAAAGGTAGGAAACCTGGCTGTTGGCATCAGCCAGACTCTGCCTGCCCTGCCGCTGCCTCGCTGCATGACTTTGGACAAGTAACTTCAGTTCTCTGAGCCTCAGAGTCCTCATCTAGGAAACGGAAATGGCTGTGACAGTTTCACCTCTAGGGCTGTTGTGAGGATGACTTCAGGTGGCACATGCAAGGCCATGTGGCATTGGGGTAAGGGTGGGGCCCGGGTTTGTATCCCAGCTCTGCCACTGCTGGATATGACTGCTCTCAGACTCAGATTCTGCTTCGGTAAAATAGAGACAGTAGCAGTGCCCACCCCACGGGGTGTCGCGAGGATGAATGAGCCACTCCAGGTACAGCAGTTACAGCAGAATGAGGCAGGTCATAAGTGCTCAGTAAATCTTCTCTATTAGATTATGCCATGTGCAGAGACCCTGCAGTCCATTTTATATATGGGGAAGCAGAGCCCCCAGGAGGCCCAAGGACTTACCCAAGGTCACAGAGCTAGTTCACAGCAGAGCCAGGCCTATCAGCGAACCAGGTGTAAGCAGGACCCCCCTGTCCAGACCTCCAATTCCCCGGTAGTGTGAGATGTATAAATAGATAAACACAAGACCTCTCACGGCCCCGGGCCATCTTGCTCATGTCTTGAGGACTCCGGGGGTGAGAGGTGGCTGATGCTCCCCTCCTTTCTCCTCCCTGGTGGCTCCAAGGTTGGCCTGAAGCAGTGGGGTGTGTCAGAGTACAGGGAGGGCTGCCCCACCTTCCTGGCCCCCCTGACCAGTTCCTCCACTCCAGTGCTGGCTGTTAGAAGCCTCAGAAACAATCCAAAGGCCCAGGACCAGAACACCATTTGTCAGCTTTGCATGGTGGTAGCGGACTTGTCTCCATGGCAACAGTGCAGTGTGAAGGCATCCTGGCATCATTAGGGAGCGCGCTGAGTAGTATAAACAGAGGCTGCAGTAGATTACACGCCTATTATGAGCAGTCTCGGGCTCTGAGCACTGGTAATTATGCCTAATTGTGCATTTAATTGTGTAATTGAAAACCCACATCTCTGGTTCAGGCTGGGGCTGCAGAACATACCCACCTCCCCCCAAAAAAGAGGCTTAGGAACCAATCCTTACCCTGAAAATCTCAGAATTTTTGCCCTTCTAGGGCAAGGGGTGGCCAGAGCAGGCAAGGGAGTAAAATGCCTATAGATTTCCATTTCCTCTACTGCCTGTACTAGGAGCTCACCAGGCCCTGTGATTAGAGGTAGGTGGTAAGGAGTATGCTAAGGCAAGGGGACACGGTGAACTCACAGAAATGTTCTTCATTGAATACACATAAATTCTTTCTTTTCCTTTCTCTCTTTTTTTTTGAGACAGGTCTTGCTGTGTTGCCCAGGCTGGAGTGCAGCAGTGTGATCTCAGCTCACTGCACATTTGACCTCCCGGGCTCAAGTGATCATCCTACCGCAGCCACCTTAGTAGCTAGGACCACAGGCAGGCACCACCATGCCCAGCGAATTAAAAAATGTTTTTGTATTGAACTAAATTAAGGTTTAAAAAAAATTTTGTTTGTTCGTAGAGAGGTGATCTCATTATGTTGCCCAGGCTGGTCTTCAACTCCCGGCCTCAAGTCATCCTTTGGCCTCAGCCTCCCAAAGTGCTGGGATTATAGGCGTGAGCCACCATGCCCGGCCACACATAAATCCAATTGCCTGGGACAGGAAACTCATCACCTGGTTATCAGCCCCCACCCCTGCAGAGCCTCTGGAGAGTCTGAAAGCTGTGGACAGAGTTCAGTACTCTCCTCTCCTTTCCTACTTCATAGGCTATGATAAATGAAGCCCAGAGAAGGCCAGGCCCAGCTCAACATTGCACAGCGAGTGAGTACCAGAACCCAGGGATTCTGACTTGCAGCTGAAGGCATGTTTCATGCCCTAAGGTGACTCAGCACTGAGAATCATGCCTGGCAGTTTGTGTGTGCTTGATAAATATTTGCTGGATTCAACTCCAGGCAGAGTTAGCTGGAGGCAATTCTCACCTGATTCAAGAGTATTAGTCTTTCTGTAGTTCAAGAAGCTCACCCGTGGTGAGCTGGAGGTTAGTGATGGGCCACAAGCCTCCCAGCTCTGAATCTCTATAGTCTCAGACTTGATTTTACAACCAGATATGCTACATGGGCATTTGGGGTGGGAGCAGTGCAGACATTCACACAGACAAAAGAAAGATGAGGTCACCAGAGTCCCTGACAACCTGACACCCAGGCGTAAAATCTGGAGCAAGCCAGCAGAGGCAGAAGTCTCCTCCTGCTCCCAGGCCCTGATACCTCATCAGTCCCCACTGCCTGCCACAAGGAGGGCCAGGCAGCACCTCCGACCTCCACCTGGGAAGAGAGGGAGCTCATTGCTGACTCAGAGCTGGAAGGGTCCTTTGAGATGATGGGTCTAACCTTTTCCCCGTACAGAGTGGAATAGAGGCCCAGAGAGGCCACGCCTTTGTCTTGGAACCCCTCTTAGTGAGTGGCAGCCCATACCCACGGGCTCTCCCTGCATTATTTCAGGTCGCCCTCATTATAATCCTATGAGGTGGGACTATGGACTGTGGGTAATATAATTATTCCTTTTTTTTTGGAGACTGGGTCTTGCTCTGTTGCTCAGGTTGGAGTACAGTGGTGCAATCTCGGTTCACTGCAACCTCTGCCTCACGGGTTCAAGTGATTCTCCTCCCTCAGCCTCCCTAGTAGCTGGGACTACAGGCACGTGCTGCCACTCTCGGCAATTTTTTTTTTTTGTATTTTTAGTGGAGACATGGTTTCACCATGTTGGCCAGGATAGTGTCAAACTCCTGGCCTCGTGATCCACCCACCTCAGCCTCCCAAAGTGCTGGGATTACAGGCATAAGCCACCATACCTAGCCATGCATCACAGCTCTTTTAAGTCCAACACAGAGCTTGGGGTGGGTAGAATGGGGGAAAGGGGGCATCTGAATAAGCAGTTAGATCTGGCATCTGGTAACAAGCTCTATGGCTGAGGAAAGGTTTGGATTTCTCCACCTGCTTCCACGCCGGCATCCCACAATACTAGCAGGGGGCAATGGGGCATGCAGGGAGAAGCTGTGGCCTCTTATTCCCATTTTACAGAAGAGAAGACTGTGGTCCAGCAACACCAAGAGCACACAGATGAAGAAGCGCTGCTCCAGCTTTGGCCTTCCACTCACTGAGAAAGGGGTCGTCTCATTCCTACCCCCTGGGTACTCAGATTTGCAGAAACTGCAGCCTCATTTCCTGGGCATTTAAGAGTGTGCCCCCTTCGTGAGCCCGCACTCTGCACGTTTTCTTTCTTTTTTTTTTTTGAGGCAGAGTCTTGCTCTGTTGCCCAGGCTGGAGTACAGTGGCACTATCTCAGCTCACTACCACCTCTGCCTCCCGGGTTCAAGTGATTCTCCTGCCTCAGCTTCCCGAATAGCTAGGATTACAGGTGTGCACCACCACGCTTGATGAATTTTTGTAGTTTTAGTAGAGACAGGGTTTCACCATGTTGGCCAGGCTGGTCTTGAACTCCTGACCTTGTGATCCGCCTGCCTCACCCTCCCAAAGTGCTGGGATTACAGGCGTGAGTCACCATGCCCAGCTGCACATATTATTTCAAAGAAGCCTCCCAACAACTCTCTGAGGCAGATGATTATTATCCTGATTTAGAGAAGTGCAGGTGGAAGCTCAGAGAGGTTAGGGATCGTTTTGCCCAAGGTCATCCAGCTACAAAGAGGCAAAGCTGGAACTTAAACCCCAGCGTGCCCCCAAAGCCCAGCTTCTTCCCGGTTCCCAGTCCACCTCCTTGTCTCTCGATTTGTCAGTTGCTTTGAGAGAGGCCAGGAGGCCAATGTACATCAGGAAAACCTGCAACCACACTTCACAGCTCTTTTAAAACCTCAGTGCTCATTCAGCTCATCTGGGGGAAGTTTGCTTTGCTGTCTGAAGCTCTCCCTCATCTCTGAATGAATCAACACCCCTAGGGAAAAAGGGAAAGGCAGGCAAAGCTCTAGGACTTGGCTCTCTGGGCCTAAAGCCAGCTTCCACCCCCGTGGCCTGGATCTAGTTTTCAATTTAAAAATTTTTTTTTTATTTTTGTGGGTACATAGTAGTTGTATAAATTTATGGGGTAGGTGAGATATTTTGATACAGGCATCTACTGTGCAATAGTCATATCAGGGTAAACCGAGTGTCTATCCTTTGTGTTACAAATCATCCAATCATACTCTTCAGTTTTTATTTTTATTATTTTTTTGAGATGGAGTTTCATTCTTGTTGCCCAGGCTGCAGTGCAGTGGCATGATCTCAGCTCACTGCAACCTCTGCTTCCTAGGTTCAAGTGAGTCTTCTGCCTCAGCCTTCTGAGGAGCTGGGATTACAGGTGCCCACCACCATGCCCAGCTAATTTTTGTATTTTTACTAGAGATGGGGTTTCACCATGTTGGCCAGGCTGGTCTCAAACTCCTGACCTCAAGTGATCCACCCACCTTGGCTGCCCAGAGTGTTGGGATTACAGGCGTGAGCTACCATGCCAAATCAGTTATTTTTAAATGTACAGTAAATTCTGTTGACTGTAGTCACACTGTTGTGCTATCAAATACTAGATTTTATTCATCCGACCTATATTTTTATACCCTTTAGCCACCCCCCACCTCCCACTCCCCTGCTACCTTTCCCAGCCGCTGGTAATCCTTAGTCTACATTTTTTTTTTTTGAGACGGAGTTTTGCTCTGTTGCCAGGCTGGAGTGCAGTGGCGCAATCTCGGCTCACTGCAACCTCCGCTTCCTGGGTTCAAGTGATTCTTCCATCTCAGCCTCCTGAGTAGCTGGGACCACAGGTACGTGCCACCACACCCGGCTAATTTTTGTATTTTTTTTTAGTAGATTTTTGTATTTTTTTTTTTTTATTTTCACCATGTTGGCCAGGATGATCTTGATCTCTTGACCTCGTGATCCGCCCACCTCAGCCTCCCAAAATGCTGGGATTACAGGCGTGAGCCACTGCGCCCGGCCGGAATTTTTTTTTTTTTTTTTAAATAGAGCCGAGGTCTCACATATTGACCAGGCTGGTCTCAAACTCCTGAGCTCAAGCAATCCATGCACTTCGGCATCTCAAAGTGCTGGGATAACAGGTGTGACCCACCATGCCCAGCCCTCTCATTCTATTCTCTACACCCATGATTCAATGGTTTTAAATTTTAGCTCGCACAAATAAGAACATCTGAAGTTTGTCTCTCTGTGCCTAGCTAAATTAGCTTTTTTTTTTTTTTTTTTTTTGAGACAGGGTCTTCCTGTGCTGCCCAGGCTGTAGTTTGCAGTGGTGCAATCATGGCTCACTGCAGGCAGCCTTAACCTCCTGGGCAAAAGCAGTCCTCCCACCTCTGCTTCAGTAGCTGGGACCACAGGTGCATGTTACCATGCCCAGCTAATTTTTTACTTTTTTTTCCCTTTTTATGGGATGGAGTTTCGCTCTTGTTGCCCAGGCTGGAGTGCAATGATGCAATCTCAGCTCACTGCAACCTCTACCTCCCAGGTTCAAGCGATTCTCCTGCTTCAGCCTCTTAAGTTAGCTGGGATTACAGGCATGCACCACCACACCTGGCTAATTTTGTATTTTTAGTAGAGACAGGGTTTCACCATATTGGTCCGGCTGGTCTTGAACTCCTGACATCAGGTGATCCGCCCGCCTTGGCCTCCCGAAGTGCTGGGATTACAGGCATGAGCCACTGCTCCCGGCCTACATTTTTTTAATATATATATAGAGATGGGGTTCTCACTATGTTCCCCAGGCTGGTCTCAAACTCCTGGGCTCAAGCGATCCTTCCACCTTGCCTTCCCAAAATGTCGGGATTATAGGTGTGAGCCACTGCACCTGGCTTGGAAGTAGTTTTTAAAAATACACCTGTAGCCTTAGTCTGTCTTCCTGTTACTCATCTCTCCTTAAGACTAGAGGAGAGTAGTTTGGGAATCTTCTACTGCATAGAAAAAAAAAAAGAGGACTAGAGAGAACATTCCAGTGATCAGAGCTGACTATCTCTGCTTGGTCCACATTTTATAACAATCGTTCTCCAACCCCTTCCCCTTGATGACTACTCTGAGGCCCAGACTGTTAACTCCTGTTTCCTTGGTGAGATGTCATTTCACTCTTCTGAGCCTCGGTATGTCTATCAGTTAATGGGTATAAAAACTACACATCCCGGCCTGGCGCAGTGGCTCACGCCTATAATCCCAGCACTTTGGGAGGCCGAGGCGGGTGGATCACGAGGTCAAGAGATCGAGACCATCCTGGTCAACATGGTGAAAACCCGTCTCTACTAAAAATACAAAAATTAGCTGGGCAGGGTGGCGCGCACCTATAGTCCCAGCTACTCGGGAGGCTGAGGCAGGAGAATTGCTTGAACCCGGGAGGCAGAAGTTGCGGTGAGCCGAGATCGCGCCATTGCACTCCAGCCTGGGTAACAAGAGCGAAACTCCGTCTCAAAAAAACAAACAAACCACATGTATCTCATAGAGTTGTTATGAGGATGTATCAGATGTAGATACAGGTTAGTTTATTCCCTGGTTTTCTCAGTCTGCATCACAGCTCCTTGGCTCACTGCACCCTCCACCTCCCGGGTCAAGTGACTCTCCTGCCTCAGCTGCCTGAGTAGCTGGAATTACAGGCGCCCACCACGACGCTCAGCTAATTTTTTGTATTTTTAGTAGACACAGGGTTTCATCATGTTGGCCAGGCTGGCCTCAAGCCCCTGACCTCAAGTGATCCACCTGCCTCGGCCTCCCAAAGTGCTGGGATTACAGGTGTGAGTCACTGCACCTGGCCATGCATCACAGCTCTTTTAAGTCCAGCACAGAGCCTTGGGGTTGATAGAATGGGGAGAGGGGACATCTGAATAGGCAGTCAGATTTGGCATCTGGCTAGGAAACCCTATGGCTGAGGAAAGGTTTGGATTTCTCCACCTGCTTCCACTCCATCATCCCACAATATTAGCAGAGGGCAATGGGGCATGCAGGGAGAAGCTGTGGAGTCCCAGATCTGAGTCTGAATCCTCATTCTGTACCTACCATTTATGTGGCCATGGATAAGCCACATAGTAGCAAGAGACATATATAAAATGCCTAGCACAATGCCTGGCTCATAGCAGACACCAAACAAAAAGAAATTCTCATTATTTAAATTTCCCACTCAGCCGCATATTTTCCACATAAAGAAGAGTTGGAGTGTTTGTGGGAATGACCCTGATCACGAAATCCTCTAATACAGGCAGAGATGGGACTTGACTTGACTGTGATGTGACTTGTCCAAGTCTCAAGGCAAAATATAGCCCTGGAGAGCACTTTCCTAGGCCAGGCACCATACTTGGCTATCCCGGCATCAGCTTGCGAATTACCCAAACTGCCATGGGCTCATGGGGTAGAAGCTGTTGTTCTGACCGCTTTGTAAGTAAGAAGGCAGAGGCTCAGAGAGGGTACGGAACTTCCTGGGAGTCACAAAGCAGAGCAGTAACGTCTGCCTGATCCCAGATGTAGTGTTCCTAGCCCCTGTGCCAGATCTCAGAGAAGCTGCCATTTACCGGCTGCTAATTTAAAAAGCATCCACCCACCAACCCTCACAAAGGAGCAGAACCAGGGCCATCCCCAGGTCCCCTGGAGGCCCTCTTCTCCATTCTACCTTGCTCTGCCCATCTCATAAGGGGCTTGAGAACAGTTTGGCCTCAGTCTGTTCATCCAAAAAGGAATCTGATCACCCACCCCCACCCCCACCCCCATGCAAAGGGGTATGAGAAACAAAATGGGCCAGTGGCCTGCATAATTTCATGCTCCTGACTCCGATACCTGGCCCAAAGACCTCAAGCACCCCAAGCAGAGGCAGACGTTCCCGAGGAAGCCCTGAGCCTGCAGCTGCAGCTGCTCCAGAGCGCAGGCCCCTGCTGGAGCCCATTTCCCTCCGGTCTTCGCCATCAATATTGCTAATAACGACATCAATCAGGTTGACCATGTTTCACACCATTACTCGCAGCTCAGCTGGAAGCTACATCCCCCCCTCCGCCCCCACCTGCCAGAAAGCAAAGAGCTTTCTAGAAGGGAAAAGAATGAAACCAGCATTTTTCTGAGTACCTACTGTGTGTCTGGCACCTGGCCAAGGCAGCCCTTTCTACAACTCTGCGAGGTAGAGTTCTCTTTTACAAAGGCAGAAACTGCCGCCAGAGGAGTGACTGCATGTGTCCAAGGTCACACAGAGCTGGGACAGAAACAACCATGGCATTGATCTATTACTGGGCACTCACTGGCTCATAGTGCAGGCACTACGCATGAGCCTACTGAAGAAACAGTACTATTTCATTTTCAGATGAGGAAACCGAGGCTTGGAGCTGTCTGGGATTAGACACGTTAAACGTGAACAGCAGAGTAGCGTGGGGCTGAGAGGGCGGCTCTCTGTTCAGACAGAAGAGTCCTCGCATCTTGGTTCTGTCACTGACTAGCTTAGTGAGGTTGGGCAAACCTCACACCTCTCTGAACCTCAATTTCCTCACCTGAAAAAAGGGATAATAAACACATCTATCCCATCGTGTGGAACTTCGATAAGAAGAAGGATGAAAACAGTAAAAGAGCTAACATTTATTGATCATTTAACATGTACCAGGCACTTTGCCAAGCACTTTACATATGTATGCTCATTTGGTTAAATGAGGTAATGCATATAAACTGCTTAGCACAGGACTCCCGAAATAGGAATGATAATGATGATGACGAAGAAATTGATGATGATTCCCTAGGGCAAATCTCACTGGTTCATACCCTTCCAGGAAGAACAGAGTGGCCTGTAAGGTTTCAGAAGGAAGGTGGACTAGGAAGAGCTGGGTTTGGAAAGGGGAGAGAAAAGGCACAGGACTAAAAATTAGAGGGTGTGGCCAGGCGCGGTGGCTCAGGCCTGTAATCCCAGCATTTTGGGAGGCCGAGATGGGTGGATCACGAGGTCAGGGGTTCAAAACCAGCCTGACCAATGGGGTGAAATCCCGTCTCTACTGAAGATACAAAAATTAGCCAGACATAGTGGCGTGCACCTGTAATTCCTGCTACTCAGGGGGCTGAGGCAGGAGAATTGCTTGAACCCAGGAGGCAGAGGTTGCAGTGAGCTGAGATCACACCAATGCACTCCAGCCTGGGCCACAGAGTGAGGCTCCAGCTCAAAAAAAAAAATAAATAAAAAATTAGAGGGTGAACATGTTAATTACATTTCAAGATGATATGCCAAAAAGAATCCAGGAAAGCAAGGCACCCAAGATGTTCTACAGAAAGGAACCAGACCAAGATTCAACGAAACTACCGTGCCAAAGCTGGGTGTGGTGACATGCACCTGTAGCCCCAGCTATTTGAGAGGCTGAGGTAGGAGGATCATTTGAGCTCAGGAGTTTGAGGCTGCAGTGAGTTATGATTGCCACTGCACTCTAGCCTGGGCAACACGGCGAGACTCCCATCTCTAAAAAAATAAAAGATAAATAAACGAGACATGCCGGTCCAGGCATCATCCTGAGTTCCAGACAGGTAGAGCTGGTAGGATCCCAGAGAGCCAAATCAATAATTCCTCCCATTTTACAGATGGAAAAACCAAGGCCTGGAGTGGGGAAGAGACTTGCCCCAAATTGCAGGATGTCAGAGGTAGAGCAGGGCTTGAATCCAAGTCTTTTGCCTCTCAGCTCAGTGCCCAACCACCTGCTACTTCCTACAAACGAAATTCCACAAGGACAGTGCAGGGTGTCACCTGGATATGTATGGACAATACCACAGACACAGCTCATGATATGAATCATTAAGATAACAATAAGCTGTAGTTTAACGAGTACTCACTCTGTACCCGGCACGGGGCTAAATTCATTATAGGGGTTGAATGCTCACAACAACCCTAAGGATTAGGAACTGTTTTATATTCGCCCCATTTAACAGACGACAAAACTATGGCTCAGAGAGGGTAAGCAACTTGCCCCAAATTGCACAGCCAAAAGGTGACCAAGCCAGGACTAGAAGCCAGGTCTGTCCTGTCAAACTCCAGAGCCTTAACTACTATCTTACTGTTATCCATCTGAAAGGCACAGTCCCTACCTGCTTCCCCTAAACCCCATTCCACCCTCACACCTCACTCCCTCGCCCAAATCACATCTATCCCAACTGAGGAAGAATGTTTCGAATTGGCCTGATTCACTGTAATTATTAAACCCCATTTGAAAAAGAAAAATGACATAGTTCCTCCTGTTTTCAGCTGAAAGATATTCAACAGCCTCTTTTTTTCCCTTAGTCCCTTGCATGAGAAAAACAAGACTCCCTTCTCTCCTCAGGCTGGTGAATTCCAACATCCCAGGAGCACATTATGAAAGGTGCCAGGTAGTGGGAGCTCCTGGGGGTTAGTGACAGCTGGAGGGCCCCACTCTGCAATCAGTCCAGATAGTGCAACAGAGCCAAGAGAGCAATTTTCAAGTCCCCCCTGCAAATGATCTCATGAAACCTTCACAAGCTGCCCAAAGCCACCCAGCTGGGAAATGGGACAACTGGAATCCCACCCAGGTCTCATCTAACTCAAGCCTCTAGTGCTGGTGAGATCTTCTAAGTGGAAGAGTGGGGTTAGCTTAGTGAAGGAGAATCATGAAGGAAGGGAAGTGGGAAGCAGAGAGATTTTCTACCACCTTCATTTCTCTCTAGAGCCATGAGCACCTCCCATGGAGCCCCAGACCTATCAGGGCCAGAAGTACTTATTTTATAATTAAGAAGGCAACAGAGGACCTAGCCAACTGCGTGGATTCCAAGCCTAGATCCTGGCTGGGTGTGGTGGCTCATGCCTATGATCCCAGCGTTTGGGAGGCTGAGGTGGGAGGATGGCTTGACCACAGGAGTTCAAGACCAGCCTGAGCAACAGAGTGAGACTCGTCTCTAAAACACAAACAAAACAATTAGCTAGGCATGGTAATGTGTGCCTATAGTCCCAGGTACTCGAGAGGCTGAGGTGGGAGGATTGCTTGAGCATGGGAGGTCAAGGATGCAGTGAGCTATGATTGCACCACTGCACTTTGGCCTGGATGACAGAGCAAGCCCATGTCTCAAACAGAAACAAAAACAAAGCCCCCAAAACAAAGCCCGGATCCTAGTTCCTGAAGAATTCTGGACAAGCTACTTCATAGGGTTGTTATGATTAAATGAGTTAATGTATAGAAAAGTGCTTCTAAGAGTACCTGACACTTAGTCAAAGGCTCTCCACAGCTAACTGTTGGTACCATCACCAACAGAGAATGAGCATGGGATTAACTGTTAGGTTCACCTTTGGGAAGGAATCTAGTTATAGAGAAAAGAAAACTTTTTTTTTTTTGAGACATAGTTTCACTCTGTCATCCAGGCTGGAGTGCAGTGGCATGATCTCATCTCATTGTAACCTCCGCTTCCCAGGTTCAAGAGATTCTTGTGCCTCAGCCTCTCGAGTAGCTGGGATTACAGGCACCCGCTGCATGCCACCATGCCTGACTAATTTTTGTATTTTTAGCAGAGATGGGGTTTCGTCATGTTGGCCAAATTGGTCTCAAACTCCTGACCTCAGGTGATCTGCCCACCTCACCCTCCCAAAGTGCTTGGTTTACAGGCATAAGCCACAGCGCCTGGCCTAGAAAACTTACCTTATCTTCTGCACCGTTTGATTATGTATTGATTTATTTATTTTTACAATATATGTATATTAGTTTTCTAATTAAAAAACAAAAACCCTAGTTTAAAATTAAAAAATTAGCAAACACAGAAGTAGAATCTCTGAAAGGTTTAAACATTTCTTGGCATTACATGTTCCTCAAAGTAGATAGGGAAAAACAGACAATCTGCCCTTCTAGAGCTTCCATTCCTCCTGATCTTAATCCCCTCTGCAATCCTCAGGGATGATCATTTTACAGATGGGAAAACTGAGGCCGCCCCCTGGGGGGAAGCCACTTGCCCAGTCTTCCACAGCTGGGAGCCGGGCTATAATCTCCAGTGGTAGGGCTGTTTCTACCACTGCCCAGGCCAGGTCTGTGGATGGCATGTTTGAAGCTGGTGTCCCCAAGAGGAGAGAGGCAAGACGAATGAGGTCTGCACAACCAGGCTCAAAGCTTCACTCTACTTTACATTATCCTGGGCTCCTGCGGTAGGGAGGGCTTGATGGATGCAGGTAAGAGTAGAAACGCAGAGCAAGGAGTCCAGCATGAGGCAGGCTCAGGCTCCTCACTGCTCACACTCGTAAGACCTGAGTTCAGCGATGGAGGTCCCCACACACCTCTGCCCAGAGGAGAAGCACAGCTTCAACCTCCCTAGTTGTTCAACCTCAGCTCTAAGGTAGGTAAGAGACCCTTGCCTCTCCTTAACCACCCTCCCAGATTCTCCTGCCATGGCCTTATTTGAAGGGCAGAGCTGGTTCCCCTCTTCCGATACAGTCACTCCTCCCTGAGACAAGAACCTGAGTTCCCTACGCTGGGGCTAGGCACAGTGTCCTCAGATGCTCTGGTCCTCCCCGGGGCACCCAAGTGTCCCCACCCTACTGGTGCTGGCCCTGGCAGAGGAGCGGCTCTGGTGGAACTGATGACTGATGGAACCCCATGGCCACAGCGGCCAGACCAAAGCAGGAAGGGTGGTCCAGGCTGGGTCAGGCTGGCCCAGGACCTGGCAGCTCCTGGTGACCCTCTCCAGGGAGGTGGCTCTCCATTCCCAGGACTGCCCAGTCAGAAAGGAGAAGGGAGGCAGAAACAGCACAAAGGATTGGAGGGTTCTTGGGGTCTAAGATCCCAGCACACAGATGAACATGGACCAGAAATGGTCAGCGATCTAGAGTCACACCAAAAAGAAACCCAGAGAGACACACGCGGGCGCAGAGACTTCGTGAGAAACACTCACACAGGGGCGGTGATCAGAGGCAAAGACCCGGAGGAAGGCAGACCCATGCAAACGAGGGATCTAGAGGGAAACACAGCAGGACCTCAACGGATCCACAGATCAGCCTCAGACACACCCCCGGTCCCAACGAGCCACAGTCCCACAGCGCGTCCCCCAAGAGGAGGCCACTTGCACAGTGCGGGCGGGCGGGGGACAGGCGCACAGGACGCACTCAGGGACCGGAGGAGCGCCGGGCACAGCAGCGAGAAGCGCACACAAAGAGACAGCCCGGCCAGCGGGAGCAAGCTCCGCCCGGCCGCTCCGAGACTCCAGACCACCCCCCGCCCGGGCACATGCACCAGACACACACACAGAGACACGCAACCCCACCCGCCCGCCCCGGGACCGCGCCCCGCCGCGCCCCACCCTGCCCCGAACGCCCGGGCGTGCGGCGCTCACCAGCTGCAGACAGCAGAAGGCAACCAGCGTGCAGCGCCCGCTGCACTTGCCCATGGCTCCGAGGGCTGCGCGGGCCGCCCGCCGCGGCGCCCCTCTTGCTCCGCGGCCGCCGCCTGCTCGCGCCGCGCGGGCTCCGCGTCCTCCCCGCTGGGCGCGCCGGGCGGCGGGGCCGGGCGCCTAGGGCCGGGACCGGGAGCGTCGGGTCCCCAGGGCTGGGGTCGGCCGCCCGCGCTCCGAGTCCATGGTCCGTCCGCCCGCGCGCTGGCTCCGCCGAGCCGCACCTCCTTTGTCTGGCGGGCGGGCCGTCAGGCGCGCCTCCTGCCCCGGGGCGGCTGGCGGGGAGCGTGGAGCAGGGAGAGAGGGCACCGAGCGCGGCGCAGCGCAAAGCAGCACTGCCCAGCTGGGGCAGCCTCCCGGGCTCTGGGCGGCCGCGGCTTCGGGCCCCACCACGTGGCTCCTCCGCCGCCACCCGCAGGGAGGGAGGGAAGGGGAGGGAACGGCACTGGAGGGTGGGGCGGGGCAGCCGCGGGAGGGGAGGGGAGAGTGGTAGGGCGGTGGAGGGGTGGAGGCTCAGAGAGTGAAGTGGAAGAGTGCGGGCTTAGGGGACGACTCCCTGGGTCAAATCCAGACTTTGCTGCTCACTTGCTGTGTAACCTTGAGGAAATCTCGTCACCTCTCTGGGCCAGTTTTCTCATGAACAAAGTAGGAATAATTATGCCTCCTTAGAGTTGATATGAAGATGAAATGCAGTCATGTGAATACCACGCTTAGCCCTGTGCCTGGCCTCCTGGCTTGGAGCACTTTTCTGTCCACCCTGTCTCTAGGGCTCCAGGGTTCCAGCTTGGACTTCTAGTTCCGTTTCCTTTCCCAGATCTGCTTCTCACCTAGCCTCTCCCCTGAGGGCCTGGTCACATTTTCCAACTTCCCTTTTTCCTTCTACTGGCATTTATTGATCCCTGACTGCATACACACTCCTGGGAGCCAGAGTTGAGACCTGCAGCACTGTTCCAGATCCCTAGAGCTTCACCGCCCAGGGAACAGATAGGCTCCCAAGAGCATGCCAGTGAGATGGTTGATGGCAGAGGTCTGCCCAGGTGGAGGTAGGGAGCCCCTACCCTGGACTGCAGTAAGGAGAGAGTCAGAAAAAGTTTCCCAGCAGATTGCCTTCTCCAAGCCACCGCAAAAAGCCCTCAAACTGGACACATCTCAAATCACATAATCGTCCCTTTCCTACTCCTATCTCCCTAAATTCACCTTGGCAATTAGCGCCACCCAAGTGGAATTTCCTAGGTCATCCCCCAGGCTTCCCTACAGTGATATCTGATCTGCCATTACATTCTGTAAACTGTACTTTCCAACCAACATTTATGAAATACCTACTACGTGCCAAGTTTTCTGCTGGGGATAAGGGAACAAAACCCGACAAAATCTCTGCCCTTATTGAGCAGTCTAGTGAGGGACTGACATTAAAACAAGGAAATGCACAAATAAATATAAAACTAAAGTTCTAATGAATAAAGAATATTCAAGAAGAGACAGGGCGCGGTGGCTCCCCTGTAATTTCAGCCCTTTGGGAGGCTGAGTGGGTGGATCACCTGAGGTCAGGAGTTCGAAACCAGCCTGGCCAAGATGGTGAAACCCAGTCTCTACTAAAAATACAAAAATTAAGCTGGGCATGATGGCTCATGCCTGTAATCCTAGCACTTTGGGAGGTCGAGGTGGGCAGATCATTAGGTCAGGAGTTTGAGACCAGCCTGGCCAACATTGCGAAACCCCATCTCTACTAAAAATACAAAAGTTAGCAGAGTGTGGTGGCAAAAGTCTGTAATTCCAGTTACTCAGGACTCAGGAGGCTGAGGCAGGGGAATCACTTGAACCCCGGGAGGAGTAGTTTGCAGTAAGCTGATATCGTGCCACTTCACTCCAGCCTGGGCAAAAAAAAGAGCAAAACTCCATCTAAAAAAAAAAAAAAAAAAAAAAAAAGATGGGTCCCTTCACAGGTCTGCCTCTTCCACCCATTCTGCAGGGTACTACTTTGTATTTTAAAAGACACAGGATATTCCCACAGTTGAATATCCTATGTGTGTTGAGGTTTTCACTTGGATCAATAAGCTAAGCTAACAGTGGGAACTTTTTTCTTTTTTTGAGACAGCGTATCTATCACCCAGGCTGGAGTGCAGTAGCAAGATCATGACTCAGTGCAGCCTTGACCTCCCAGGCTCATTTGATCTTCCCACCTCAGCCTCACCAGTAGCTGGGACCACAGGCGTGTACCACCATGCCTGACTAATTTTTGTATTTTTTGTAGAGGCGGGGTTTCGCCATGTTGATCTCAAACTCTTGGGCTCAAGCAATCCGCCTGCCTTGGCCTCCCAAAGTGCTGGGATTACAAGTGTGAGCCACAGTGCCCGGCAGAACAGTAGGAAATTTTCTCAGCCATGCTTGGCAAATAACAGCTGTGTCCAACCAGTTTCCCTGACTAGACAGTCTTCCAGGAGTCTGTGAAGTCCCTGAAATAATATGCAAAGCATCATGTGAGCATCTGTGTCTTTTTCTGGGGAGAGGCACAGCTTTCATCAGGTTCTCCAAAGAGTCCATTTGCCACAAAAGAATAGAACCACCTCCACAAAGTCTCCTCCCAGATGTAACGTTCTCTACCAGATCCTCTGCAGGGACTCTTCCAGATAGAATCTCTGCCAGTTACCTCTGTGAGGCTAACAATGCAACTCAATAACAACAACAACAAAAAGCTACCATTTATTGAGTGCTTACTCAGAGCCAAGCTCTCTACATTATCTCATTTAAGCCCTGTGGTAACAGTGGATTCCACCGGGGCTCTGACTACCCCTGCAGGCTCATGACAATATCATATCATGCCTGTAACCCTCTATTCCAAGACCTGGCTGACTCACTCATAAGTCTGTCCTATGGGACTGGGGATGGCCTGCCTGTCCTCAGTAGAACTAACCTCTGCCCCAGGCTCATTCCTGCTTAGTCCAAGTGCAGCCCTGATGAATTCACGCACACTCGAAGCTCTCTCATACTTCCGCTGTTAAGCAACCGTGTCATAAATTATCTCTACAGCCTACAGGGCTAGGATCATGGTAGGAATCAGCAAATGTATAGCGAATGAATAATTGCACACCCAGCACGCCTTTCTTCCCTGCTTCAGTGCCCAGCATATCTTGGGCCCTCTTTACCACCTGGAAGTCAGGGTTGTAAGAAGGAAGGCAGCCTGACTGTAAGGACAGATAGAAACATCTTTGGCGAGAAGTTGGAGGGGCTAGGAGCTGGGCATGACATCAATACTCACCTTGAAGGATGACTAACCCTTGGGCCAAGGAAAGGCTATGGGGAGAATGAGCACGGTTTGGAAATAATGGACGGAAATGATTAAGATCACTCCCACGCGTCCTGAGTGAGAAGACAGAGGCAGGGTCAGCCCCAGAGAGAAGCACGGTAAGTGCTGCTGGAGGTGATTAGATTTTTTTTTGTTTTTGAAATGGAGCCTCGCTCTGTTGCTAGGCTGGAGTGCAGTGGGGTGATCTCGGCCCACTGCAACCTCCGCCTCCAGGTTCGCACGATTCTCCTGCCTCAGCCTCCCCAGTAGCGGAGACTACAGGTGCCCACCATGCCCAGCTAATTTTTGTAATTTTAGTAGAGACGGGGGTTTCACCATGTTGGCCAGATGGTCTCAATCTCTTAACCTTGTGATCCACCTGCCTTGGCCTCCCAAAGTGCTGGGATTACAGGCATGAGCCATGGCACTCGGCCTTCTAGGAGGTTAAGAAGTTCCTCTTCTGCCTTAAACCAAGGCTTGTCAGTGTTTGAATCTTCCACCATTAGTCTCTCTGTGGGTTAAAACATTAAAGCCTTCTGAGAAAGTTCATTTATAAGATAGCTGAGTGTTAAATCTAATAATTTCCCCTTCTTTCAAGTTAGAGGACTGAACATGCTCACTAATTACAGCCTCTGGGATGTTTTCTGTCATCAGCCAAATTCTTCACACCAACTGGGTGGCCAGCAATCCAGTTCAATTCTGACGCTAGCCGTTAGGAGTTAGTGTAGACCCCACAGGTTAAGGACTCAGTTTGTCAAGACTGCCCTTACTTCAGATGCCAGTCACAAGTCTCTGGCCGCCCACCTATACTGCTGATAAACTGGTTATAAATTGGGGGTCCCCATGATCCCCTCCTCAGTTCTAATAGTTTGCTAGAGTGGCTCACAGGATTCAGGAAGGCACTTTACTTACGTTTGTGGGTTTATTATAAGGAATACTAATGAGCAGCCAGATGAAGTAGTACACAGGGTGAGGTCCAGAAGAGTCCCAAATGCAGGAGTTTCTGCCCCTGTAAAGTCAGGAAGCACCACCCTTCTGGCCTGTGGATGCATTCCCCAACCCAGAAGCTCCCTGAATCTCATTGTGCAAGAGTTTTCATATAGCTCAATCTTCAGCACCACCCCTATTCCCAGAGGCCAGTGGGTGGGACTGAAATTTCCAGCCTTCTAATCACTTGGTCTTTTTGCTGACTGGTTCCATTCCTAGATCTAGGGGCTCTACCTAAGTCACCTCATTAGGATAAACTCAAGTGTGATAGAAAGGGGCTTATGAGTAACAAAAAACACTCCTCGCTCAGGGAATTCCTAGGGTTTTGGGAATTCTGTGCCAAGATCCAGGGACAAAGACCAATTATGTTTTTGTATTATACCACTGTAGCCAAAACTTATAAAAAATAATGTGCCAGGCCGGGCGTGGTGGCTCATGCCTGTAATCCCAACACTTCGGCAGGCTGAGGTGGGAAGATCACTTGAGCCCAAAAGTTCGAGATTATCCTGGGCAACATAGCGAGACCCTGTCTCTATAAAAATTTGTTAAAAAATTAGTTAGGTGTGGTGGTGCAAGCCTGTAGCTCCAGCTCTTTGAGCCTAAGGGTTTGACGCTGTAGTGGGCCATGACTGCACCACTGTACTGCAGCTTGGGTGGCAGAGTAAGACCCTGCCTTAAAAAAAAAAAAAAAGCCAGGCGCAGTGGCTCATGCCTGTAATCCCAGCACTTTGGGAGGCCAAGGCGGGGAGATCATGAGATCAAGAGATTGATACCTTTCTAGCCAACATGGCGAAACCCTGTCTATACTAAAATACAAAAATTAGCTGGGCATGGTGGCATGCACCTGCAGTCCCAGTTACTTGGGAGACTGAGGCAGGAGAATCACTTGAACCCAGGAGGCGGAGGTTGCAGTGAGCCGAGATTGCCACTGCACTCCAGCCTGACAACAGAGCAAGACTCCGTCTCAAAAAAAAAAATTATGTGCCAGGCACAATTTCTATGTATTAACTCATTAATCCTCACTACAATCCTTTGAGGTATGTTCCATTACCATCATCTCCATTTTCTTTTATTTATTTATTTTTATAGAGATGGGGTTTCACCATTTTGGCCAGGCTGGTCTCGAACTCCTGACCTCAGGTGATCCACCTGCCTCGGCCTCCCAAAGTGTGCTGGGATTACAGGTGTGAGCCACCATGCCTGGGCTTTTTTTTTTGAGACAGACTCACTCTGTTGCCCAGGCTGGAGTGCAATGGCATGATCTTGGCTCACTGCAACTTCCGCCTCCTGGGTTCAAGTGATTCTCCTGCCTCAGTCTCCCAAGTAACTGGGATTACAGGTACCCTCCACCATGCCTGGCTAAATTTTTGTATTTTTAGTAGACATGGGGTTTTGCCATGTTGCTCAGGCTGGTCTTGAACTCCTGAGCTCAGGTGATCCACCCGACTTAGCCTCCCAAAGTGTTGGGATTACAGACATGAGCCACTGCGCCCGGCATCATCTCCATATTCTGATAAGGAAACTCAGGTTAGATCACTTGCCCAGGTCATCTAACAAGGAAGTCACAGAATCAGGATTTGATCCCAAGCAAAACTACTTTGCCTATGCCATTCCTTATGATCTCAAACTTTTCTTTTTTAACAGTGAACTATTTTCTTCAAAAGAAAGCATACATTTCTAAAACAGAAAAAAGTAGAACTTGTCTGGTTTTTTTATGGAAAGAGGACTAGCAACCTGTTCTCTCAGTCTGCCCTCCCCTCCTATAATGGCCTCCAAAATCAGCTCCTCAGTCCAAGGTCTCTAAGGAAAAATGGGAAAACACATTGGCCTAGATGATCTTCAAGGTGACTTTTTTTGAAGAGGGGAGAGAGAAGGAAAGGGAGAACCTGAAGGGCAGAGAGGTTGAGTGAGTTCTTTACAGTCACATAGCACCTTAGGTGCACAGCTGGACCGCAGCACTTCTGGTCACGTTCATTTCATTACTGTGACAGGTATTGTGTTAGGAGCTTCAGAAGCAAAGATGAATGGGACAGGTGTGCCCAAGAAAACCCTGGGATAAAGACCTGAGGTTAGTACAGTGGCCAGCAGTGTGGCATTGTCCACCGATCACTGTCTTAAACTCAGCAGCTTCACCAGTTGTTTTTCCTCTCTGGCCCTTATTGGCATCTGAATTTCTGACTCTTAGGTCTGTTGGAGAGGCAAAACATATAAACAGAGTTAGAAGAAATACACAGAATATCAATAGCATCTATGAGGTACAGAAACAGAATAGTGGAAAAAATGGTTAATTTTGCTTGGGATTAGGCAGTAATGAAAAATTTCAGACAAAAGATGACATCTGAAATACAAGGTTGACAAACAGGAAAAGATGTGCAGACACAGAAGTGTGTAACTTCTTCTTCTTCTTCAGCTTTTTTTTTTTTTCTTGAGATGGAGTCTTGCTTGCTCTGTCACCCAGGTTGGAGTGCAGTGACGCCATCTCAGCTCACTGCAACCACCACCTCCCGGGTTCAAGCAATTCTCTTGCCTCAGCCTCCTGATTAGCTGGGATTACAGGCACGCATCACCATGCCCAGCTAATTTTTGTATTTTTAGTAGAGATGGGGTTTCACCATGTTGACCAGGATGGTCTCGATCTCTCGACCTCGTGATCCACCCGCCTTGGCCTCCCAAAGTGCTAGGATTATAGGCGTGAGCCACCTCGCCCGGCCCTGAGAGGTTTTCTTTGCTTTTTGGTTTTTTTTTTTTTTCTGGTATTTTTAGTAGAGGGGGGGTTTCACCATATTAGCCAGATTGGTCTTGAACTCCTAAATTCATGATCCACCCGCCTTGGCCTCAAGCCATCCACCTGCCTTTGCCTCCTAAAGTGCTAGGATTACAGGCACGAGCCACCTTGCTTAAGAAGTTTCTAACTTCTGCATACTTTTTCAGGAACTATGACCCCTCTTTTCTTTAACTTCTGCCCACACGTTTACTTCTTCTTGCCTCCTTACTGCCATTACTGTAAGTTACTTCTCTTAACTATCTTCCAAATCTCACCTCCAAAGCAAATATTAAAAGGAGAAACAAAGTCTGTGATCAGAAAGAATGGTTGAGAAAAAGGAAGAGGTTAGGACAGGGTGCATATGAATAGGCAGTGTCTAAGACAGGAAATCCTAAACAGTTCTGATGGCAGCACAGCTTGCAGAAAATTTATTTAGTTATTTATTTTGAGACAGAGTTTCATTCTTAATGCCAAGACTGAAGTGCAATGGCAAGATCTTGTCTCACTGCAACTTCCACCTCCCAGGTTCAAGTGATTCTCCTGCCTCAGCCTCCTGAGTAGCTGGGATTACAGGTGCATGCCACCATGCCCGGCTAATTTTTGTATTTTTAGTAGAGATGGGGTCTCTGCATGTTGGTCAAGCTGGTCTCGAACTCCCCTCCTCAGTTGATCCACCGGCCTCAGCCTCCCAAAGTGCTGGAATTACAGGCGTGAGCCACACTGTGCCCGGGGAAAATTTACTCTTCTTCTCTGGGCTGCGGGGTCCAGTCTTTATCGCAGAATCTGTTGACAGCTGAGAAAAATCTCCCTTTCCAGCAGCCTTTGGAAACCATGTGGGCCTTCAGTTCAGGTCTGCCCTCAGGCCAGTTGAGCTGGGGACAAGGAGAGATGGCTAGAGGCCTTCTCACTGATTGGCCCCTTACTGTGTTGAGTCATTATGCTGCACTGGGATTGTCTAGGGACCAACTAGGGATAGGAAGACAGATGGAGTCAGCTCAAGCCTGGCCCCTCTAGCTCATCCCAAATGCCCTGATGAGATTCTCAACTCCCTGCTGCTCTTTACTCCTTGTCATTTTCCATAGGGCCTCATCCAGGTGTCTCTTCTCAGCCAACAATTCTTAGGATCCTAAAATTATCATCTTCGAGTCTGAGAAAAACTGTCATCTTAAAATCACAGCACAGGAGAGCTGGCAGGACTTTTTTTTTCTTTTTGAGACACAGTCTTACTCTGTCATGCAGGCTAGAGTGCAGTGTGCAGTGGTGCAGTGGCCTGATCTTGGCTCACCGCAACCTCTGCCTCCTGGGTTCGAGTGATTCTTGTGCTTCAGCCTCCCGAGTAGCTAGGATTACAGATATGTACCACCATGCCCAGCTAATTTTTTTGAAGTTTTAGTAGAGATGGGGTTTCACCATGTTGGCCAGGCTGGTCACAAACTCCTGGCCTCAAGTGATCTGCCTCCCTTGGTCTCCCAAAGAGCTGTGATTACAGGTATAAACCACTGTGCCTGGCTAAGCTGGAAGGACTTCTAAGGGACCAGTTCCCAAATGTTAGTGTACAGACCACCTGCATCTGAATCAGGCTCCACATCAACCAAAATCAACCAAAATCTGTGGAGATGGGACCTGGTTATGGGTGTTTTTAATATACTCCCCATGAATTCTGTTGAGTAGCTCTAATCCTCTGAATCAATCAGGAATTCCTGTCTAATGGTCAACCAGTTTCTGCCTGCACACCTCCAGAGGAACTACCTTTCATTCTGAGAACAGCTCGGATTATTGCTCTTTGTTTTTGTTTTTGAGATGGAGTGTTGTTGTATCACTCAGGCTGGAGTGCAGTGTTCTGATTTTGGCTCATTGCAACCTCTGCCTCCTGGGTTGAAGCGCTTCTCCTGCCTCAGCTTCCTGAGTAGTTGGGATTATAGGCGTGAGCCACCGCGCCTGGCTAACTTTTGTAGTTTTAGTAGAGACGGGGTTTCACCATGTTGGCCAGGCTGGTCTCAAACTCCTGACCTTAGGTGATCCGCCCACTTTGGCCTCCCGAAGTGCTGGGATTACAGGCATGAGACACCGTGCCTGGACTGTTGCTCTTTCTTTGTTCAGGATAAATCTGCTTTCTTATGATTCACTTTGTCTCGGCTCTGCACTTTGAGGCATCCCAGAATAAGAGTGTTTTCCCTCTTTTCCAAGGCAGCTTTTTGCTGTCTAAGGGCGGTGATCTTATCTGTCTTATTCCCTAATTCCTACAACTGTTTCCCACAATGACTTCCTAAGAGGGCAACCAGAACCAAAAGCATCCTCAGGTGTGGTTGACCTCTTGTGCAGGGTACCAAGAACCCTCTGGTGGCTCCCTTTCCACAGGATGAAGGCAAAGCTGCCGACTTGGGTTTCCAGGCCTTTTATAATTTGGCTCCATCACTTTCCAAGGCTTCTACTTATCTGTTACTCCCCCTACATGCTGTCACCACATACGCTGCGTGTTATTTTTGAACACACCAGATTCGGCAATCTGTGTTGTTGTCCATGTTTATCCCACTATCTAGACGGCCCTTACCCGCACTCTCAGCTCCCTCCCTTCTCCACAGTTTCTGATCCTCCTTTAAGATTCACCTAGGCTGGGCACAGTGACTTGCCCCTGTAATTCCAGCACTTTGGGGAGGCCAAGGCGGGCAGATCATTTGAGGTCAGGAGTTTGAAACCAGCCCAGGCAACATGGTGAAGCTCTGTCTCTACTAAAAATACAAAATGAACTGGTTGTGGTGGTGCACACAGTAATCTCAGCTACTTGGGAGGCTGAGGCAGGAGGATGGCTTCAGCTCGGGAGGCAGAGGTTGTAGTGAGCCAAGATCGGGCCATTGCACTCCAGCCTGGAGATGAAGCAAGACTCTGGCAACAAAACAAACAAACAAACAATTCACCCCAAGTGTTATTACCTCAGTAAAACTTTTCCTAACTCCTCCCTATGCATTGTCTCCTTTGCAGGTATGCCCTTGACAGCATGTATTAGGCTGAATTGATAACTGGTCTAAAACAAGCACATGAGAAGACACAAAGCACGGGGTAACTGTAGTACATCTTCCTGGAGTGTCCATTTTAGTTGGTGCTAAGTCACTTAAAATATTTTTTGGCTGGGCACGGAGGCTCATGCCTGTAATGCCAGCACTTTGAGAGGCTGGGGTGGGTGGATTGCTTGAGCCCTGGAGTTTGAAACCAGCCTGGGCAACATCGGGAGACCCTGTTACTACAAAAAATTAACGAAAAATTAACCAGGTGTTGTGACACGTGCCTGTAATCCTAGCTACTTGCGAGGCTGAGGTGGGAGGATCACCTGAGTCTGAGATGTAGAGGCTTCAGTGAGTCAAGATCCCACCACTGTGCTTTCAGCCTGGGCAACAGAACACGACACTCTCTCTCTCAAAAAAAAGATTAGCATAAAACAAGCACAACTATATTATGAAGCAACATACAAAACCACATACTTTTTATTTTATTTTGAGACAGGGTCTCACTCTCTCACCCACCAGAGTGCAGTGGCAAGATCTTGGCTCATGGAACCTTTGCCTCCCAGGCTCAAGCGATGCTCTTGCCTCCGCCTCCTGAGTAGCTGGCATTACAGATGCGCATCACCACGCCCATCTAACTTTTGTATTTTTAGTAGAGACAGGGTTTCACCATGTTGGCCAGACTGGTCATGAACTCCTGACCTCAAATGATCCACCCACCTCAGCCGCCCAAAGTGCTAGAATTACAGGCGTAAGCCACTGTGCCTGGCCCATATACCTTTAAATAGTCAATTTCACTGGGGAAAAAAGGTGAGAGGACTGTTTTAGATGAGACACTAGAAAGAATAGCCAAAATATAAAACTTGATTGATTCTTGATTGAAAAATAGCTGTAAGACATTTTTGGTGCTAGTATGATCATTAGATGGTATTAGGAAATTGTTAATCTTCTGAGGTATGGTAATGGAGAACATTCCTAGGAGATGATTACTGGACTATATATATACACACACACATACATATAAATATATTTTAAGAATATTTGGGAGTAAGGCCGGGCGCAGTGGCTCACGCCTGTAATCCCAGCACTTTGGGAGGCTGAGGCGGGTGGATCACAAGGTCAAGAGATCGAGACCCTCCTGGTCAACATAGTGAAACCCCGTCTCTACTAAAAATACAAAAAATTAGCTGGGCATGGTGGCGCGTGCCTGTACTCCCAGCTACTCAGGAGGCTGAGGCAGGAGAATTGCCTGAACCCAGGAGGCGGAGGTTGCGGTGAGCCGAGATCGCGCCATTGCCCTCCAGCCTGGGTAACAGGAGCGAAACTCCGTCTCAGAAAAAAAAAAAAAAAAAGAATATTTGGGAGTAAACTGTGATGTTTGAGCTTAGCATGGTGGTGTTCATCTGTAGCCTCAGCTACTAAGGAGGTTGAGATGGGAGATTGGCTTGATCCCAAGGGTTCAAATCTAGTCTTGGGAACAAAGCAAGACCCCATCTTAAAAAGAAAAAGAAAATTGTGATGTAGGATGTCTGTCTCTTACTTTCAATGGCCACTGAAAATCAAATATGTGTGTGTATGTACAGGTGTGTGACAGTGCAAAGATTTTGGATTATTTAACCTAGGTGGCATACAAATGTATATTTTATATTTTACAGATGTTCAGTACACTAATCTTTCTTTTTGAGATGGAGTCTCCTCTGTTACCAGGCTGGAGTGCATGGTGCAATCTTGACTCACTGCAACATCCGCCTCCTGGGTTCAAGTGATTCTCAGCCTCCTGAGTAGCCAGGACTACAGGCACAGACAACCATGCTCAGCTAATTTTTGTATTTTTAGTAGAGCTAGGGTTTCACTATGTTGGCCAAGATGGTCTTGATCTCTTGACCTTGTGATCCACCTGCCTCAGCCTCTCAAAGTGCTGGGATTACAGGCGTGAGCCACCATGCCTGGCCCTCAATTTTTATATTTGAAAAATTTTAAAGGAAAAAGTTGGAGGGAGGATCACAGATTCAAGGTAAAATTTCTTTTTAAGAAAAATTTAAAAATTAATTTTTTTTGAGACAACGTCTCACTCTGTCACCCAGGCTGAAATGCAGTAGCTCAAACAAGGCTCACTGCAACCTCAGCCTCCTGGGTTCAGATGATTCTCCCACTTCAGCTCCCAAGCAGCTAGGTTCACAGGCACATGCCACTATGTTCTGCTAATTTTTTTGGTAGAGATTGGGTCTCACTTTGTTGCCCAGGCTGGTCTTGAACTCCTAGGCTCAAGTGATTCTCCCACTTTGGCCTTGCAAAATGCTAGAATTACAAGTATGAGCCACTGGGCCTGGCCAAGGACAACTTTTTTTTTTGAGATGGAGTTTTGCTCTTGTTGCCCAGGCTGCAGTGCGATCTCAGCTCACCGCAACCTTTGCCTCCCGGGTTCAAGCAATTCTCCTGCCTTAGCCTCCGGAATAGCTGGGATTACAGGCATGTGCTACCATGCCCAGTTAATTTTGTATTTTTAGTAGAGACGGGGGTTTCTCCATGTTGGTCAGGCTGGTCTCGAGCTCTGGACCTCAGGTGATCTGCCTGCCAAAGTGCTGGATTATAGGCATGAGCCACCGTGCCCAGCCAGGACAACTATTAAGTAAACAGGACAAGGCTCTGGCACTCTCCTAGGAAAGATTAAAATTTTCCGAGCCTAAAGGCTGGGCGCGGTGGCTCAAGCCTGTAATCCCAGCACTTTGGGAGGCCGAGGCGGGTGGATCACGAGGTCAAGATATAGAGACCATCCTGGTCAACATGGTGAAACCCCGTCTCTACTAAAGATACAAAAAAAAAACTAGCTGGGCATGGTGGCGTGTGCCTGTAATCCCAGCTACTCAGGAGGCTGAGGCAGGAGAATTGCCTGAACTCAGGAGGTGGAGGTTGCGGTGAGCCGAGATCGCGCCATTGCACTCCAGCCTGGGTAACAAGAGTGAAACTCCGTCTCAAAAAAAAAAAAAAAAATTTCCGAGCCTATAGAAAAGTGGTTCTCAAACTTGCACCAGAATCACCCGGACGGCTTGCTAAAACAGACTACTGAACACTTTCCTCCCCCAAAATCTCTTGAAGGGGAAGTTAACTTGGCTTTATGCTGCCCTCCTGGCTATAGTTCTAGCCATGGCCTGCCTGCACCAGTGTTTTCAACCTTGACTGCACATTGGAATCACCTAAGGAAGCTTTAAAAACCAATGCCTACCTCAGAGATTCTGATCTAACTGGAAGGCCTTGGTGGGGCTCTAGAAACTGCACTTTCAGGAATTCTCAGGTTGCAGATGCTGTTGGTCCAGGGACCACACTTTGGGAGTCACTGTTCTAGAGCAGGACTTCTCAAAAGCATCACTCATGACATTCTGAAATCAGTTAATTCTTTGAGCATCTCTGGCCTCTACTTGTTATATGTCTGTAGCACCCCTCTAGGATCTCCAGACATTGCCCTGTGTTCTCTGGGAGGCAAAACTGCCCAAGGTTGAGAAGCACTGCTCTAGAAGATCTAAGTTGAAAAGGAACGCGAGTTTAGGTGGGTTGCAGTGTCAACTGAAGAAGTTGAAGCCTAGAAGAAAGTGTTTGGAACATCCCAGGGGCTTGATGCAGAGGATGGGCATCCATGTAGGCTTCTTTCTGAGAAGCATCATTATGTGTCTGGGGTTCAGAGACACCTGACCAAAGGGCAGGCTAAGAGCTCAGACTTGGCATCATTTGGTTGCACAGGAACAGGGCTGTCCATTTTGTCAGGCCCCTCCCTCTGTCCTGGGACATCAGTTGTTAAGCCTCGAAGCTTCTTGGAAAAAGCAATCCTGTCCTAACTCAAATGGCCTGATGACCTTTCTTTAAGGCTCAATTGCCCACAGCTCCAAACTGCTGAGCACTTTCTTTTACCTCAGTTTCCCATTATTCCACTTTGAAATGTTAATAAGGAGCAGACTGTAGTCTATTAGTAAGAAGCAAATACTCTTGATGTGAAGAAGCAACTCTGTTAAGGGTCTTGACCTGTTCTTTCTAGTTACTAACTAGACCCAATCCCTGAAAGATCGTCTTGTCTTTGAAACCAGCAACTCTGCCTAATGTCTATTCACTTCAAATAGAAGGCAGTGTCTGGAGGCTCCCTACAGGACTCATCTTTGCATAACTTCACTAGGCCCATGAAGGTCTCCACGGATTAACTTCTCTAACCTGAAAAGGGATTAACCATCCCTGAACAACCAGGAGAAGTAGGTGAGGGAACCGTACCAATTTTTGTTTTGATAGGCTGGCCTGTAAATAAACTGTTTAGGGGGTTAGGACTGGATGGGATTAGGGCTACTGACCAGGAGAAAAAGTAATTATATCAGGGAGGCCAAAAATAAAAGAAAAACTGACCTGAAAATCCACCTCCCTGAAAATTCAACCCGCAAAACTCAGCCATGCAGCAAAAAAGAAATTTGGCTCTTTAAGTGCCAGCAGTATTAAGTGCTAGAGATTGTGGAAGTCATAAAGGGAAATTAACTGAAAGCCAGAGATGCCATTACTCATTCGGGAGCAATTTCTCTCTCCCAAAGTGAGGATACAATCTGCATCCTCTGGGGATGTTTTATCCTCAAATCTTTATTCCCCAGGCTGGGGCTTCTATTTCCTTCAAATTCTAAGTGGTGCTGCTATTTCCTGCTAATGGCTAGAAGAAGGCACCTGGGAGGGGACTGAAGAAGCTGAGGTTAGAGGAAAGCCCTTGCTGTCTCCAGGGTCTTTGTTCTTCCCAATCACTGCCAACTTCTCAAGGGATTGGTAGGCTTTTAAAAGTGCAGTGTGGGCTGGGCGCGGTGGCTCAAGCCTGTAATCCCAGCACTTTGGGAGGCCGAGGCCGGTGGATCACGAGGTCAAGAGATCGAGACCATCCTGGTCAACATGGTGAAACCCCGTCTCTACTAAAAATACAAAAAATTAGCTGGGCATAGTGGCGCGTGCCTGTAATCCCAGCTACTCGGGAGGCTGAGGCAGGAGAATTGCTTGAACCCAGGAGGCGGAGGTTGCAGTGAGCCGAGATCGCGCCATTACACTCCAGTCTGGGTAACGAGCGAAACTCCGTCTCAAAAAAAAAAAAAGTGCAGTGTGAAGGTTCAAGCCCTGTCTTACTCCAAGTCAAGTAAAGAGGAGGGTGGGTGGAAGGGACTGGACCAATTTCCAAGTACAGATTGAATATCTCTTATCCGAAATACTTGAGACCAGAAGTGTTTCAGATTTTGGATTTTATTTATTTATTTTTGAGACAGGATGCCACTTTCAGGATGAGTGCAGTAGCACAATCTTGGCTCAATGCAGCCTCCAGCCACTGGGCTCAAGCGATCTTCCCACCTTGGCCTCCCAGGTTGCTGAGACTATAGGCACATGCCACGATGCCTGGCTAATTTTTGTATTTTTTGCAGAGACAGGGTTCTGCCATGTTGCCCAGGCTGATCTCAAGCAACCCTGGGCTCAAGCAATCTTCTCATCTTGGCCTCCCAAAGTTCTGGGATTAGAGGCATGACCCATTGCACCCAACTTCTGGATACTTGCATATACATAATGAGATATCTTGGAGATGGGACCCAAGTGTAAACACAAAATTCATTTCATATACACCTCATACACATAGCATGATAATCTTGTACAATATTTTAGTTTGTGCATGAAACAAAGTTTTTTTTCTTTTGGAGATGGGTCTCACTCTGTCACCCATGCTGGAGTGCAGTGGCATGGTCATAATCATTACAGCCTTGACCCCTTGGGGTCAAGCAATTTTTACCCCAATCTCCCAAATAGCTGGGACCACAGATGTGTGCCACCACACCCAGCTAGTTTTTAAATTATTTGTAGAGACAAGGTCTTGCTATATTGCCCAGGCTGTTCTCGAACTCCTGGGCTCAAGTGAACCTCCCACCTCAACTTCCCAAAGTGCTGGGATTATAGGTGTGAGCCAGTGTCCAGCTGAAACAAAGTTCTGACTGTGACCTGTCACGAGATTAAGTGTGGAATCTTCCACTTGTGGCATAATAAGGGCCCTCAAAATTTCAAAATTTGGAGCATTGATGATTTTGGATTAGGGATGCTGATATATTTTGGATAGTCGTTCCCTCCATATCTCATGTTGAACTTTGATGTCCAATGTTGGAGGCAGTGCCTAGGTGGAGGTATGTGGGTCAAAGGGGGTGTATTCCTCCTGAATGGCTTGGTGCCCTCCTTTTGGTAGTGTTTTCATGGGTTATTTATAAGTGCATGGCACCTCTCCTCCTCTCTTACTCCTTCTCTTGTCATGTGATACACCTGTTCCCTCTCTGCCTTCCACTACAATTGGAAACTTCCTGAGGTCCTCACCAGAAACAGATACTGGTGCCACGCTTCTTGTACAGCCTGCAGAACTGTGAGCTCAATAAACTTCTAAGTTACTCAGCCTCAGGTATTTCTTTGTAGTAATGCAAAATGAACCAAGACAGATGCTCTACCTGTATGTGGACGTGGTGCTTAAAAGGGATTATTAGGAGCCGGGCGCGGTGGCTCAAGCCTGTAATCCCAGCACTTTGGGAGGCCGAGGCGGGTGGATCACGAGGTCGAGATCGAGACCGTCCTGGTCAACATGGTGAAACCCTGTCTCTACTAAAGATACAAAAAATTAGCTGGGCATGGTGGCACATGCCTGTAATCCCAGCTACTCAGGAGGCTGAGGCAGGAGAATTGCCTGAATCCAGGAGGCGGAGGTTGCAGTGAGCCGAGATCGCGCCATTGCACTCCAGCCTGGGTAACAAAAGTGAAACTCCGTCTCAAAAAAAGAAAAGAAAAAAAAAAAGGGGGGATTATTAGGGAGTAATTTGTGATACTGCTGGAGGTATGAAAAGTAGCTTGCATACTACCTTTGTCCAAATCTCACCTGGTTAAAGGCATAACCATATATATATATTGCTGAGACCAGAAATCTGAAAGTCACTATTCCCTTTGGAGATTCCACCATACTGTGTATATTAAAGGCTCTAAACAGTCCTGCAGTCAATAAACTGGCTTCACTTTAACCTGGTCTTGAGCACGGGATATTTATGCCCCAAAGTATCTAGCAAACTATCTGAAAAACAGTGTTCTTTGCAATGCACTTTAGAAAACTTCAAACTATGGATCACGTACATAAAGTAAAAGCTTTCTAGGATTTGGCCTTTAATTCTGTAATTTTACTGTTTGCTGCTCCCCATCTCCAATCATCTTCAAGTTCTTTTGGTTTATAAAATGTGCCACACTTTCAATCTTGTACCTGTTGCTTCTTGAAATGCACATGTTCTTTGTCCACCTGGCAAGCCCTACTCATCCTCCAAGTCCCAATCTCAGCATAACGACATAATCTGTGAAACTTCCTAAACTCTCCAAGTCACAATAAATCGCTTCCTCCTGTGTTTCCAGTGCACTTTATCCAAACTTTATTCACTGATTAAAAGTAATTGGTGAGATACGTTCATCAGTTTGCTCTTTTCTGCCCGTGGATGCTGCCGAAGCAGCATCGTTAAAGTCTCTCTTCTCCTTGTGATCATGTCTAAGTCAGAGTCTCCTGAAGAGCCGGAACAGCTGAGGAAGCTCTTCATTGGAGGGTTGAGCTTTGAAACAACCGATGAGAGCCTGAGGAGCCATTGTGAGCAATGGGGAACGCTCACAGACTGTGTGATCATGAGAGATCCAAACACCAAGCGCTCCAGGGGCTTTGGGTTCGTCACGTATGCAACTGTAGAGGAGGTGGATGCAGCCATGAATGCAAGGCCACACAAAGTGGATGGAAGAGTTGTGGAACCAAAGAGAGCTGTCTCAAGAGAAGATTCTCAAAGACCAGGTGCCCACTTAACTGTGAAAAAAAGATTCGTTGGTGGCATTAAAGAAGACACTGAAGAACATCACCTAAGAGATTATTTTGAACAGTATGGAAAAATTGAAGTGATTGAAATCATGACTGACAGAGGCAGTGGCAGGAAAAGGGGCTTTGCCTTTGTAACCTTTGACGACCATGATTCCGTGGATAAGATTGTCATTCAGAAATACCATACTGTGAATGGCCACAACTGTGAAGTTAGGAAAGCCCTGTCAAAGCAAGAGATGGCTAGTGCTTCATCCAGCCAGAGGTCGAAGTGGTTCTGGAGACTTTGGTGGTGGTCATGGAGGTGGTTTCGGTGGGAATGACAACTTTGGTCGTGGAGGAAACTTCAGTGGTTGTGGTGGCTTTGGTGGCAGCCGTGGTGGTGGAGGATATGGTGGCAGTGGGGATGGCTATAATGGATTTGGTAATGATGGAGGCAATTTTGGAGGTTGTGGAAGCTACAACGATTTTGGCAGTTACAACAATCAGTCTTCAAATTTTGAACCCATGAAGGGAGGAAGCTTTGGAGGCAGAAGCTGTGGCCCCTATGGTGGTGGCGGCCAATACTTTGCCAAACCACGAAACCAAGGTGGCTATGGCGGTTCCAGTAGCAGCAGCAGCTATGGCAGTGGCAGAAGATTTTAATTAGGAAACAAAGCTTAGCAGGAGAGGAGAGCTATAGAAGTGACAGGGAAGCTACAGGTTACAACAGATTTGAGAACTCAGCCAAGCACAGTGGTGGAAGGGCCTAGCTGCTACAAAGAAGACATGATTTAGACAAATACTCATGTGTATGGGCAAAAAACTCGAGGACTGTATTTGTGACTAATTGTATAACAGGTTATTTTAGTTTCTGTTCTGTGGAAAGTGTAAAGCATTCCAACAAAGGGTTTTAATGTAGATTTTTTTTCCTTCTTTTTTTTTTTTGCACCCATGCTGTTGATTGCTAAATGTAATAGTCTGATCGTGATGCTGAATAAATGTCTTTTTTAAAATAAATAAATAAATAAATAAATAAATAAAAGTAATTGGTTTGAGAACTTTCCCATCCTGCTGGTTCCTTCATTAATGAGTTGTATAAATCTTTGGCATGTGTTCTCTTAAACAAGTAATGAATTTGAGATGGTCTTTTCTACTGGTGTGAGCACTTCTTAAGATGGCAAGGACAGCAACTTATTTATCTTTGTCCTCAGCAACAATTATCATGCCTGCCACATAATAGGGCTGATGTTTTTGTTGAATGATGATGCCCCAAATCCAGGGTAGATACCCTCTCTCTAAATTAAGATAAATAGATGATTCAGGTTTGAGAGCTGTAAGTGTAAAACCAAACATGCTCAGACAGGTTAGAACTGTGACGATCTTGGCTAGGCATGGTGGCTCATGCCTATAATCTCAGCACTTTGGGAGGCCAAGGCGGGTGGATCATGAGGTCAAGAGATCGAGACCATCCTGGTCAACAAGGTGAAACCCTGTCTCTACTACAAAATACAAAAATTAGTTGGGCATGGTGGCGCCCGCCTGTAATCCCAGCTACTCGGGAGGCTGAGGCAGGAGAATTGCTTGAACCCAGGAGGCGGAGGTTGCGGTGAGCTGAGATCGCACCATTGCACTCCAGCCTGGGTAACAAGAGCGAAACTCCGTCTCAAAACAAAAAACAAGAACTGTGATGATCTCTTTGTTCTGAGATAAGAGATTCAGAAAAAATGCACTCTACTCTCCAGTGCCAGATGAGATTCAGTAGTGTCTGTCTGTGTGCTGGGTGTAGTCACCCAGTGATCCAGGGAGATAGTAACCTGTCTTAGTGGTAGAAGACAAGTGATAGCATTTCTTCCTTTTTTTTTTTTTGAGAGATTTTCACTATTGCCCAGGCTGGAGTGTAATGGTGTGATCTTGGCTCACTGCAACCTCCTCCTCTCAGGTTCAAGTGATTCTCCTTCCTCAGCCTCCTGAGTAGATGGGATTACAGGAGCCCGCCACCATGCCTGACTAATTTTGTATTTTTAGTAGAGATGGGGTTTCTCCATGTTGGCCAGGCTGGTCTCAAACTCCTGACCTCAGGTGATTCACCCGCCTCAGCCTCCCAAAATGCAGGAATTACAGGCATGAGTCACTGTGCCTGGCCAATAGCATTTCTTAATGTCCCTGTCTGTTTATGCAAAGCCAGACAAGTAAACAGAATCATAAAGATGTCTCAGATAATATCATGGCTAAGTTGCACCCAAGCAGTTGCATATTCTATTTGAGTTGAGTTTGATGCAGCATTCTGGCCAATGTCATTTCTACAAGCTGAGACTGCCCCAAATATGGCCGCTTTCAAGAGCCTGAGTTTAGAGAATGCTGCTCAGAACAGTTCTTTTGGCAGGGGACAGAGTAAACAGAGGCTCTGTTCATTAAAGATCAGGTACAAGTACACAAAACAGGTTCTTTTATTTATCACCTCTTGGCTGCTCTGCTTCTAGTAGGAAAAAAGTATTTGTTACTGATGAATAATTATTCTCTGTCATTGTCATGGAAATGAGTAAACCTAAAAACAGAAAAGTGGGGAAAACCCCCCAAGGGAACAGCTTCTTGGACTTTTAAGTGAATGGTAACCTGTGGCCACATCATGCTCTACTCTGATTTTTAGCAATCAAGCCTCAAACAAAAAAAAAAGACAGCAATAAATCCAATCCACATGGCTTTTGTAAAAAGGCATCTATTTGGCTTTTAATACAAAATGACTTAGAGAAACACCGAGAGAAAATATCATACAAGCTAGTTACTTAAAAAAAAAAAATTTCAACCAACAAATTTGTCACATTGGGCCTGCATTAGAAAACAGAAAACAAGAAAAAGAAAACAAATAAAACAGTCCCTGAAATCTGGCAGGTGGTTTTTAGAAGCCATGGGGAGCTTGCCTTAGTCATCTTGGTGAAATGGGACAGAAGTGGTTTTTGGAATACGGCCACCGCCTCCTCTGTTTCTTGCTAGTAATGGTCATCTGAAGGGAGGGTGCTAGCCCGAGCAGCCAACATTTGACGTCACTTATGCTGTCTGAGGTCTTAAAGACAAGCAGCCTTGGAATCTTCTATTCCATATCTTCACTGAATCTCTCCCATATACAGTCTCTTGTCACTCGATGCTGAGATAACTGAGGTAAAAAGAACAGAGCAGATAACTAGAAATAATGAAGGCTCAAGGAGACTTGGTACTCAAGGGCACTTGTGTCAAGAGCCAATTTTGGTATAAAAGAGCAATTGGATTTAGCTTAAATTCCTCTCCTCAACACCATCCACAAGAAATGGTAGCCTTGCTTTTCAATCCAAGTCCTCTAATATCATGAGGATGACTGTACTGTGGGAAATACATTATCAGGCTCTAAATACTGATGTCTGCTGTCAGTCAATCCCCAAGAAAAAGACTTTCCCAGTCATTCAAGAAGAGAGGATCTATGTCTGGACCAGTCGTTTTGTAAATGTGCTTCTGCTTGTTACATTTAGCCCTGGAGAGTTACAGTTTCTCCTTTAATTCACGGCTTAAATTATTTGGTTTAACCAGCAAAAAAATTTTAAGATGAAATTTATAACTAAATATTAAGAAGTATCATTCTTTTAACCAAATACATCATTGAAACAGACTTGATGGAAGTAAATTTTAAAAAACTAGACTTACCAACTTCCCTTTGAGGTCAAGAAGAAAATGGAACATTGCTCTTACTCTCACCACTTATGACCAATGGTGAGCCTCACTGATACCCTATAAAGACTGTTTGCGGCTGGGTGCAGTAGCTCATGCCTGTAATCCCAGCACTTTGGGAGGCTGAGGCGGGTGGATTACTTGAGGTCAGGAGTTCATGACCAGCCTAACAGGGTGAAACCTCATTGCTACTAAAAATTAGTTGGGCGTGGTGGTTGGTGCCTGTAATCCAGCTACTTGGGAGACTAAGACAGGAGAATTGCTTGAAACTGGGAGGTGGAGGTTGCAGTGAACTGAGATTGCACCACTGCACTCCAGCCTGGGTGACATAGCAAGACTCCGTCTCAAAAAAAAAAAAAAAAAAAAAAAAAAGGCTGTTTGAATGGAAATTTGAATGAAACAGATACCCACACTGTTGACTCTGTATTCCCAGGATCCCTAAGCGGGGGTTTCCAGTTTCCTTTCTCCCCCTTATTGGGACAGACTTACTGATGGGCTCGTCAGGGTGGAAAGCGACTTCATTGATGGAGCCAGCATGGCCAGGCAGCTTATACAATATTCTCCTGCTTGTAGTATCCCACACATACACAAACCTGTAAGGTATCAAGAAAAGCAAGGATAAGGCCTTCTAGAACTGTGGGTAGGGCAGAGGCATGGCTATTCAAAGGAAATGGAAGCAACTATTATTTACTTACCTTACATTTACTGAACCGTGTTCTGGCTTTTAGAAACTAGGAATAGAGAGTTTGAGTAAGACATGGACTTAGCTCTTGAGCAATGGGGTGGAGAAATAAAAATAACTAAAAATATAAGTAGTACTGCCATGTTCGAATATAAGCTTCTGAAATGGAAAACACCATAGGGAAGAAAAGAGTTTTTCCTGCAGACATCACATAAAAACCTTTTTTTTTTTTTTTTTGAGACGGAGTTTCGCTCTTGTTAACCAGGCTGGAGTGCAATGACACGATCTTGGCTCACAGCAACCTCCACCTCCTGGGTTCAGGCAATTCTCCTGCCTCAGCCTCCTGAGTAGCTGGGATTATAGGCACACACCCGCATGCCCAGCTAATTTTTTTGTATTTTTAGTAGAGATGGGGTTTCACCATGTTAACCAGGAGGATGGTCTCGATCTCCTGACCTCGTGATCCACCGCGCCCGGCCCACAGAAACCTTTTTTAAGGTGTCTAGTATAATTAGGCTACGAAGCCTAAGAGGTAACCCAACTCATGGCAGGGTGGGAGCCTAGATTGTAGATCCAGGTGCACTTCTTAGTACTATATTCAAACAGAGACCAGAGAAGGGACAGGAAGTATCTGATATATAAAATATTTATCGTATTTGTTAACCTAATACTCACTTGAGCCAAATTTTCCATTGAATTAACAGGCAAAAGGAATACTGAATTCTAGAATGGGAAGGGGCCAACAGAAATCAGCTTGCCTAGGTTGGGTGCGGTGGCTCATGCCTGTAATCCCAGTACTTTGTGAGGCCAAGATGGGTGGATCATCTGATGTCAGGAGTTCTAGACCAGCCTGGCTAACAAGGTGAAACCCCGTCTCTATTAAAAATACAAAAAATTAGCCAGGCGTGGTAGTGTGTATCTGTAATCCCAACTACTTGGGAGGCTGAGGCAGGAGAATTGCTTGAACCTGGGAAGCGGAGGTTGCCGTGAGCCCAAGACTGTGCCACTGCCCTCTAGCCTGGGTGACAGAGTAAGACTCTGTCTCAAAAAAAGAAAGATAAAAATCAGTTTGTCTAAACTCCTCATTTTAGATATAAGAACACTGGGGTACAGAGAATTTTCCAAGGCAACACAGTTCATCAATGGCATAACTAAAATTAGAACTCTTAAAAAAATGAATTTATTAAAGAATGTTTTTAGGAAGACCATTTTTGATTTGTCATTTAAAAATATCATGGGGTTGGGCATGGTGGCTCATGTCTATAATCTTAGCACTTTGTGGGGCCAAAGCTGGTGGACTGCTTGAGCTCAGGAGCTTGAGACCAGCCTGGGCAACATGGTAAAACCTCATTTCTACAAAAAAAATTAGCTAGGTGTGGTGGTGCCTGTGGTCCCAGCTACTTGGGAGGCCAAGGTGGGAGGACTGATTGAGTCCAGCAGGTTGAGGCTGCAGTGAGCTGAGATGGCACCACTGCACTCTAGCCTGGGTGACAGAGTGAGATCCTGTCTTAAGAAAAAAAAAAGCTATTTTTTTTCATGCTATGTAATAAAGGTAATGCAAGAGACGACAGTTATAAGCTTCTTTCTACTGGAATATTCTGGTATAACACAATGCAATTTCTGCAATGCTAGAATAAAAAAAACCCACTTCTACATTTCTCTTCCGAAGCGACAAAAAATAACAGAAGATGGCATAACAAGGTGATTATTTTCTTATTCATTCTGTAGTACTGGAGCCAGTATTTTTATCATCACAGGCCATAATTTTCACTTTGTCCACTTTAATAAGTTCTATCACCTTTTGGAATCCAATATCATTCAACGGAAAAGTCTACATATTATTACAGATTCTTTTTATTTTTCTAAATTTATATATATATTTTTTGGTAGAGACAGTGTCTTCCCTATGTTGTTGAGGCTGGTCTTGAACTCCTAGCCTCAAGTGATCTTACCACCTTTGCCTCCCAAAATGTTGGGATGACGGGCATAAGCCACCATGCACGGCATAAGGTAGAATCTGTATGTATTTAGAGAGCCCCTGAAATCAACTCTGATCCTGATCCTCTGAGTCAATGATGAGTTTACAGCCTTCTCGAACTGAAGTAAAACTTGAAGGGCAAGTTGAGTGAACTGCTGAGATTGCATGAGCTCATCTAGGCTCTCCTGAAGACTATTTTCCAAAGTAGTATTTCTGTATAACTGATATGACATAGCTTAGGAGGAAGAAATCGTTTTTCTTATTCAAGCTTGCCTTGATGTCCTGTGCTGAAGGCTTCCTGCCATGGTGTGGACAGAAGTGACCAGGAGCCCAGGAGGACGTTCCTGTATTCTTGACCACCTCTTCTGTAGCCACAGATACTACAGAGCTGCACCTAAGACCCTGGAGCTCTTAATATACTCCAGTATTTTACTTTCACTTACCATCTACAAATATACTGGCTAAAAATAAAAAGTTCCTTTGACTCTCAGCCTTCCTGAAGTCATGAAAGGGGAAAATAAAGAACTACTATCTCTTAATCTGATGATGTAAAATTCATCTGTTGGTAAATATAAAGGGCTGCTGGCTTTGAAGCAGGTATTTAAAATTATTTACATATTTTGTTTTGTGCAATCAACAATTCACCAGTACTTGTTCATAAAAATGGTACATTCACCAGTACTGGATTATAAAATTCCTAGTTCTAATCCAACATTACACTTTTAGTCAAAAATGCAAATAAACAAGAGCTTCTTAATTATACTATTTAGCTGTCATGAGCTAGGCTCCACAGAAACTAAGTAAAAGTTCTGAGCAAGATGGAAGAGAAGCAGGAACTCCATCTGTATAGACTCCTTGGCTCTGATACTCATTCCCTTCCTACTGTCTTCTTCCTTGTCATGCACAAAAAGCTGGTTCTCATTAATTCAACAAAAGGCAGTGGGGCATAGTGAAAGAGTATGAGCTCTGGAGTCAGAAAGACTGGGGTTCAAGTCTCAGTGCAGCTATTTACTAGCTAAGTAATCTTAGCTCACAGAAGTTAAATAATAATTGGAGATCATTCAGCTTCCCTAAGCTTCTTAGTGATGGAGAAAATATTGATCTCATAACTTTATTGAGGAAAAATGAGATAATATATGCAAAGTACCTGGCACACAGAAATAATTATAGCTATTGTTATTATGAGTACATTCATCATCAAAACAGAATCTCATGAAGTCAATGGGCTGAATAAATCACTCTTGGCCGAGACACTGGCCAGCCTTTCTGTAGTCGATAGGACTATTCAGGGTTTCAAGTTTGAATATGAGGAGGTGATTTGTAAGTTATTAGTTAATAGAAAGGAGAAACTTGCCAAATCCAGGCCAAGCTGAAAAGCAGTTTTCTGAGTATACATTTCCCAGACACATAAAAGACAGAACCGCAAATCTCTAAGGGTTTACACTTCAAGGCCTCACTCTTGATGGCTGCCAATTAGATGCTAAATTTAGAGGGGTTCCTTGCCCTCTCCTTACTTTGGCATGGCAACATTTGGCAGGAACCAGGAGCCTTATATAACAGAGCTGCTTGTTGACTTGGGGCTAATTGGTGAGGTGGCCTGTTAAATCTGGCCAACCCCCAACAGGTGGAGAGGGGCAGGTTTCCTTAGACCATGCTTCCAAAACATGTGAATTTTTTTTTTTAAGAGACGGCGTCTTGCTCTGTTGTCAAGGCTGGAGAGCAGTGGCATGATTGCAGCTTGCTATATTCTCAAATTCCTGGGCTTAAGGGATCCTTCCACCTCCACCTACCAAATAGCTGGGACTACAGATGGGTACTACAATGTTTGGCTAATTAAAAAAAATTTTTTTTTGGTAGAGACAGGGTCCTGCCATCTTGCCCAGGCTCATCTCAAACTCTTAGGTGCAAGCCATCCTTTCACCTTGGCCGCTCAGAGTGTTGGGATTACAGGTGTGAACCACTGTGCATGGACCACATGTAAAGTTTAAAGGAAGAGTGGAGAGGGAAAGAGAAAAGAGGACATTGCAATTCAGAAAGGGCCAATGCCAGAAACAAACTGCTCAACAGAAAAAAAAAAGTATGCAAATATAATTTAAAAATTTAATTACAAAGGAAAGATACACTCTGCTGAAAATTATGTAAAAATACTCAGAATAGTTCTTACTGTCAGAATACGAGACACCTTAGTCTGTTTCTTAAAGTCTTCTCCAGTAACTTGACAAGTTAAAATTCTTTCAATTTCCCCCTTCCAGGCAGCTCTCTAAACCACTTGCACTCAAATGACCAATGTGACACTTTCACCTGAATCCTTTCTATTTTCTCCAGAAAATACCTGAATACTTGTCTATTTTTCTTGGTATTAAACTTGTCAGAAAAAAAGTAGACTCTGGAATTTAAGTATGTTCAGTATTATTCATAAATAGAAAGGTAAAAGACCACAGGGCAGCTTCTGTGTGGCAATGCTAGGGCCCCAAATAGGGGAAAACCCTGGAATATGCTGCAAGCCCTGGCTAGCCCAAGAAAGGCTTCCTATTTATTGGATGGTGCTTGTTTCAGGAAGGTTGGAAGAGAAACTCTAAAGGGGAGGATAGGATTAAGCTAAAAAGGGTCAAGACATTGCCCAGTGGGAGCTAAATGCAGAAATTGCTATCAGAGGGTCTTGTCATTCTTTACCATGCCACATTTGCAGCCCACCACACTTGACACCTGAACATCCCTATTTAACCTGATTCTCCCGCAAGCACAGGTTACCACAGACATGCCAAATACAACATCTGACAGAATAATCCTCTTCCTTCTGTTTCTCATTCAGCACTTAATGCCTGAGCCAGTTTAGATTCATATTTCATAAAGCCTTAGCTGATTAATTCAGCATTGGGTGGAAAATACCTAGTCCACATTCTATTATATCCTGCACCTAGCAATCATCGTACTTCCCACTAACCCAGACACAGCTCGGAATCATCCCCAACATAGGCAGCCTTACCAATAGCTGAGCTGTTATGTAGGGTAAAATCTGACTGCCATTCTTCAACTAGGAATCCATTCATATAATATAAACTAAGTGGTTAGAAAAGCTCAAGCATTGACAACAGTGCCATGGGTTCACAGAAATGACTAAGATTCATTCCCTGATCTCTAGGAGAAAATAATTTAGTGAGGATGCCTCACTTTGTCTGATTGTAAGATGTAATAAATGCTAATAAAGCTTAGATGTATGAAATGCGATTACAGCACAAAGAACAATTATTATGCCCAAGAGGTAACAGAGAGAGGGAGCCAGGGACGGTTTATAGATATAACATAGAGGTGGCTACTAAAGAGATATAGGAGTCTGGACAATAAAGAATAGGGAATGTGAGAGAGAACCTGGAGGCGAGAAAGCAAAGGGAGGTTAGAATATGAGAATTCCATGTGAGCAGCACTGTGGTGATGGTGGGGGAGGTGGGTTCTTAATATGTATCCAAATGAACTGAAGCATGGCAGAAGAAATGTGGTGAGGGAGACTATAGACAGATTATGAGACTTAGGGAACCCAACAGCCAAACAAATTGTTGATTCTCTAGGTCTAAAATGTCTCCAAAGTGAGTAGAAATGATCTGTTCGTCCAACATAGCTTCGAAACCTTTCATGCCACACAGAGCTTCATCTTCAAGCAGTTATAACCCTATATCTGCTCTAGCTCCATATCCATGTTTTATGTATCAAACACAAGACGACATCCTCCATAGCTACATCATTGTTTATTTATTTTTTTAGATGGAGTCTCACTCTTGTTGCCCAGCCTGGAGTGCATGGTGCAACCTCCGTCTCCCAGGTTCAAGTGATTCTCCTGCCTCAGCCTCCCAAGTAGCTGGGATTACAGGCATGCTCCACAACGCCCAGCTAATTTTGTATTTTTAGTAGAGATGGGTTTCTCCATGTTGGTCAGGCTGGTCTCAAACTCCTGACCTCAAGTAATCCATCCGCCTTGGCCTCCCAAAGTGCTGGGATTACAGCTGTGAGCCACCGTGCCCGGCCAGCTACATCTTTTTTTTTTTTTTTTAAAGATGGGGTTTCACCATGTTCGTCAGGCTGGTTTTGAACTCCTGACCTCAGGTGATCCGCTGGCCTTGGCCTCCAAAGTGCTTGGATTACAGGCATGAGCCACCAAGCCTGGCCCAGCTACATCATTTTTTACTTTGCATCCAGTAATCCTTACCTGTCGGCTGAGCCAGCTGCTATTTTGCTTCCATCAGGTGACCAAGAACATCTCAGAAGGTTCTATGATAAATAAGAATCCACTGAATAGTAATATACCAAACTCCTCTTTGTAAGGCTACAGAATCACTGAGAGGCTTTAAATTTCCTAAGTAACTGTTTTTCTCAGGAAGATGGTTATCTTATATTCTATGGCCTCCAATAGCATACTTTGTTATTTTACACCATATAAAAACTGTAGAAAATGTTTAACTTACAATTAATTATATTGAACCTGGAAACAAAATTTTGTTCTACTTATAAATGGAGGCTCCCGTTATCTTGATATTCATTATTCTTTTTTCCTATTTATCTTGAATAAAAGCAAACCCAACAAATAATTTTTTTTTTTTTTTTGAGATTGGGTCTCGCTCTATTGTATAGGTTGGAGTGCAGTGGCACAATCATAGCTCACTGCAGTTTTGACCTCCTGGGCCCAAGTGATACTCCCACTTCAGCCTCCCAGACAGCTGAGACTGCAGGCACATGCCATCAAAAGCAGATTTTTATTTTTTTGTAGAGACAGGGTCTCATTACGTTGCCCTGGCTGGTCTCTAACTCCTGGCCTCCTGCCTTGGCTTTCCAAAGTACTGGGATTACAACTGTGAGCCACCATGCCAGGTCTAAAAAATAAAATTTGATTTATATAGTGAAACTGAATCTCAATGAGCTCTCAAAAGGAAAACATTAATTTCTATTAACAAATTCTCTGAGAGTAAAAGCTTCTTTCAATAGAGTTGACCTTTAAATTTGAGGGTCTGAAAAAATTCTGTCTCTCAGAACTTGGGCTGTGGTAGGTACTGAGGGGAGAGATGTATTCTTAGGGTTCAAACATACCTGGTCATGGGGTAGGGAGGCAGGTGAGGGAGACCTTCTTAACAGCTATGGGAGCTTGGGTTCCATATGGAAAAATGATTTAAGAGGGTAGAATTCCCAAGTAATTAAAAGGCCAAGAGTGTCGTGTTGAAGGTGGTGTGAAGTAAGATGTCCTCAGTTTGAGAGCTGGCTCGATTACTTTTGGGCTATGTGACTGGCTTCTTCCCAATCATGAATATTTTTATTAGTTTTATTTTTGGCAACAACAGTTTTGATTAAGAGCAGTGTTACTGGAATGAAGTCCATTCTCAGCAGAGCTACTGCTCTCTATCCTTAGTATCACCTGAAATGTTTCTTTGAATTAAATGAACAGTAAAACTCCCCTGCCATGCAGAACTCACCTTTTCAAAGTTGTGCACATTTCCTTGAAATATCTTTACACACCTCTCTTTGGGGGCAAATGGCCGGACATCCCAGACACGAACTGCAAAACAAATCCAAATAAACAAACCAACCAAAACAACTATCAGCCAGAGGCCTCCTGAGCACCCAACTGAAATTAGTATCATGTTAATGACAGATGCTGTTTCCAGGATGGGGAAGTCCAATATGACACACTGCTACCTGTTAAGCCTCTTTTTCAAGCAGGAAAATACATCTAAATCCCAATAACTGGGGCTAGCTAAGGAGGCAGGAAGGAAGAATGTTACTCACAACGCTGGTAATTTGCAACAGAATGCAACTGGCTGTGATACTAATTTCAAAGATACTTTGCAAAAGAGTCCTCTGCCAGCTTAGAGTCACATCCAGCAAAGCTTCAATAAGACAAACTAAATACCATGAACTACTATGATAATGAACTTATCAAAACCAAACTTATATTGCCCTTTCCTAATTTCCCTCATATGGGCACCTGACAGTCTAATACTGAACAAGGTCAGATATATATAAAATATATAAAAAGTCGCTGGGCTCAGTGGCTCATGCCTGTAATCTTAGCACTTTGGGAGGCTGAGGCGGGTGGATCACCTGAGGTCAGGAGTTTGAGACCAGCCTGACCAATATGGAGAAATCCCGTGTCTACCAGAAATACAAAATTAGCTAGGTGTGTTAGCTCATGCCTGTAATCCCAGCTACTCGGGAGGATGAGGCAGAAGAATCGCTTGAACCTGGGAGGCGGAGTTTGCGGTCAGCAAGATTGTGCCATTGCACTCCAGCCTCAGTAACAAGAGCAAAACTCCATCTAAAAACAAAACAAAACAAAGTCAAACAAATCAAAAGAGTATTATACCATACCAAAAATCAGAAAAAGTAAATACTGATTCTAATTCTAGCTCTGTTGGATATTTGAGTGACATCAGGTAAACAGTGAGACTGTGTCTTGGTTTTCTTGCTCTGTAAAATGAAGAGAAAATTACCTGTTTTTTAAAAAATAATACTATTTTATTTTTATTTTATTTTTTTGAGATGGAGTCTTACTCTGTCACCCAGGCTGGAGTGCAGCCGCACGATCTCAGCTCACTGCAACCTCCGCCTCCAGGGTTCGGGCGATTTTCCTGCCTCAGACTCCCGGGTAGCTGGTACTAGAGGCATGTGCCACCATACCCAGCTGATTTTTGTATTTTTTAGTAGAAACGGGGTTTCACATATTGGACAGGCTGGGTCTCAAACTCCTGATCTCATGATCTGCCCACGTTGGCCTCCCAAAGTGCTGGGATTACCAGTGTGAGCCACTGCACCCAGCCTATTTATTTATCACTCTTGTTGCTCAGGCTGGAGTGGGTGGCACAATCTTGGCTCATTGCAACCTCTGCCTCCTGGATTCAAGTGATTCTCCTGCCTCAGTCTCCCAAGTAGCTGGAATTACAGGCGTTCACCACCATGCCTGCCTAGTTTTTCTATTTTTAGTAGAGACAGAGTTTCACCATGTTGGCCAGGCTGGTCTTAAACTCCTGACCTCAGGTGATCCAACTGCCTTGGCCTCCCTAAAGTGCTGGAATTATAGGTGTGAGCCACCATGCCTGGCCAATAACATTATTTTAAAGATCCAATGAGATAACATATGTGCAAAGGTTCTAAAATTTGTAGACAACAAAAATAATTTATAATTTTATTATGTACCCATAGTAAGAAATTATTCTATTATTTTTTCCCTTATTTTAATACCAATTTAGGAAACCTCACTATTCCTCATTATAAAGAATGCTAGAACTAGCTAGGCGTGGTACTTGGGAGGCTTGCTTGAGCCCAGGAGTTTGAGACTAGCCTTGGCAACACAGCAAGATCCTGTCTTGCCAAAAAAAAATTTTTTTAAATGCTAGATTATATGTGTATAAACATCTATTGTAAGCAGTAACTATAGCCATTGTAACTGAAGCTATATCTATGGTGAAATTTGAGTGATGTCATTTTATTTGAGTATGAAAAAAAGTATTATCAATTCTTGGAGTCAGGCATAAAAAGGCAAAGCTATGCATGAAAGTTTGTTATTGAGAATATAGTCAACAGGTAAAGATGTCCATTCATTCAACAAATATTTATTAAGTATCCAATGAATGTCAGGTATTGTTTTTGCTATAAAATGTCAGGGAATACATTTTAGTTCCTGACAAGCCTGTAAGTTTGTATACCAGGGCCATTTCCAAACTTCCTCAACATTAAGCATATAATCCAGCAAGTCACCTTACTTTTTGTCTATGGTAATCCATCCTCCCACTCTACAACTCAAAAACAAGTAAAGAGAAATAGGAAGAGTGTGTTTATGTAAATCCAGAATGTCGAGATGTTTTATTGAAGACCTCTTTCCACACCAATGCTTTTGGAGTGGGGAGGAAAGACAGACTGGCAGGAAAGAGCAAAAGAGATCATTCAAGCTTTGTGTTCTCTGAAAACGCACGAGAACTGCCTTGAATAGACTTCTAAATTCACATCTTTCTCATTAAACTCATCACCTAGTTTTTTATGTCCTGAGAGCTGAGACAGATCTTAAAGGTAAAGTCCAGTTTTCTTATCAGTGTAGAAACTGATTCCCGAAGAGAAGAAATGCTGTGTGCAATGTTGTCCAGGGACAAAATAGAGATCTGAGACTAGATTCTTTACTATCTTACCTAAAGCTTTCCCCATTACAACACGTTCTAATCATCTGATGCAATCTGTGAGCAATCTTCGACTTTTTCCCTGGACCCTGGGAGAGATTTCCTCTCCAAAGTTACCTGTATTATCCATTGCATTGGACAAGAGGTAAGAGCCTTCAGAACTTAAACTCAGGCCAGTCACTGAATCTGCATGGCCTCTCATGGTGTAGGTTAGCTTGTTCTGGCGCAGGTCCCAGACCTGCAAAAACAAAAAGGTGCCCCTGGATCAAACTAATAAAGTAGAGAAACAGAATGACACAAGAAATAAGAGTCAATTGCCCAGAGATATTGATAATACTCTACCATAAGGATTTCTGTCAAAGAGAAAAACACCTTTGTCTTTTTTTTTTTTTGAGACATGATCTCACTCTGTCACCTAGTGCAGTGGCACTACCATGGCTCACCGTAGTCTTGACTTCCCAGGCTCAGGTAATTCTCACACCTTAGCCTCCCCAGTAGTTGGGACTACAGGAGCGTGCTACTGTACCCAGCTGATTTTTATTTTTTGTATTTTTTTGTAGACAGGGTTTCACTATTTTGCCCAGGCTAGTCTTGAACTCCCAGGATCAAGTGATCCTCCCACCGCGTCCTCTCAGTGTTTGGATTACAGGTATGAGCCACTACCTGGCCAACCTCTGTCTTTCTAAAAAGGTACTTAAGGTTACTATGTTTGACTAGATAAATATAAACTAATGCATATCAAATGTTAAGATAAAGTTTTAAACAAAAACAGAATTCAGAAAGGTTATTTTCGAATCATAGCAAAATTATTAAAAACAAACTATTATAGAAAAAACTAAAGAGCGCTTAAAATGCTTAAACTATGATTCTTAGCCATTAAAAATTATTGGAAATACATAAAACCAGTAAACAACATGAAAAATATAGATGCTTAAAATTTTTCATTTAATGCCACAATATATGACAATAAATGTATACATATGTACATGTATGGGCATGTACATATACTGTGGAAAAGCACATTTATTAAAAGAAAAATAAATTATGGATTCACTATTGCTTGTGTAGGAAAGGTAAGATACAGAAAATAACCTAAATGTCAAACAGGAAAAATTGGTGGTTTATTAAATTATGGCCCATAAGCACACTGCAAAGCTAAATTCTCATACAGGAGATAGCATGTCAGAGTAGAAAGAGCAGTGACTTAGGATAGGAATAAACTGGTCCCTGCCACTTAGGGTTATGTGTCATTGGGTCACTCTTTCTAGGCCCATTTCCTGGTCTGCAAGATTAATGATAACAATAGCTACTTCTTAAGGCTGTTGTAAGAATTATAAATAAGAATGCTTAGCATATGCCTGGCACATGGCAGGTCCTCAATAATGTGTGGCTATTGTTAAGCAATTCCTAAAAATAACTCCCAAGACCAAATGTAAAAATATTTACATAATAAGCTATTAAAGCACAAAAGGGAAATACAAAATAGTATTTATCTTTACACAGACTACACACCTATGTAAAACATGTATTTTTAAGCTAACAGAAATAGTCTGGAAAGTCACATGGAAAAAAGAACAGTAATTTTGTTAAGGTCACTGGTATTACATAAAATACAAAATTTCCCCCAATTTTATTTCATATTGCAATGTAGTATTTTTCTAAGTGAATACAATTTTTGCTGTTCCTTAAATCAAGACACTTTTCCTTATCTAGAAATAAGTTAGGTGTTACACACCACCACTTTCTCCATCAGTAACTCACTCATGTGTGGAGTCTAACACATTTCATATACAATCATTTTTTTATGTCAAGATGTTGTTCCTTATCTTCTGAGCAGGCACTGCTGAAATCTAGCATTGTAACTAGGAATGTGTTTTGCCAAACCCTCACAGAACTTGTGTGCTGTTTCCAAACTTCCTCCTTGAGGCCTGTACACCTTGTTTGTGCAGGGCCAAAAAGCATTCAGGATTTGCCACAAAAAAATCTACGGCAGGGGCTGGGCATGGTGGCTCACACCTGTAATCCCTACACTTTGGGAGGTCGAGGTGGGTGGATCACCTGAGGTCAGGAGTTCAAGACCAGCCTGGTCAACATGGTGAAACCTCATCTCTATTGAAAATACAAAAATTAGCCAGGTGTGAAGGCAAGTACCTGTAATCCCAGCTACCTGGGAGGCTGAGGCAAGAGAATTGCTTGAACTTGGAGGCGGAGGTTGCAGTGAGCCAAAATTGCACCATTATACTCCAGCCTGGGTAACAAGAGCAAAACTCTCTCTTTTAAAAAAAAAATAATAATCTAGAGCAGGAATTTAAGCAAAATATTTTGCAAGTATCCTAATCAGCTGTTCAATGAAAATCTGGGCATCTGCTTAGTGGCAGGTACTGCTGGAGATTAAAAAAGAGATGTAGCCCCTGCTCTCAAGGAGTGTTCAGTGTCACAAGGAAAACTTAAGATGTTTAAACAAGTAACGCGAGGCTTATGCAAGGTGCAGTTGGCAGTTGCAAAGAGGACAGAGGAGTTAACTGGTGGAACACAGGTGAGAGTGAGAAAAGGGAAGCTTCCACAGAAAATGAAGCACCTGAGTGTAGTCTGGAAGAAGGAAGATTTTTTTTTTTTAAACCTAGACAAATAGAAGGGTATTTACTAGGAGAAGGTAATTTGTATAAGTAGAGGGGCCTGAAAAAACTGCTGGATTGTAAGAAATTAGGCACTCAGAGGCAACTCATGAAAGGTTTTGTATGGCTGGCTTGCATTTTATTTCCTTCACTGGGGGATCAAGGGTTCAAAGTAGAAGAATGAGTCATTCAGATTTACATTCTGGAAAGATCCTTCTGGCCCATATATTTATTTAAAAACTGAAGGGATGAGACCAGAGGATGTAAAGTTAGTGAGGATCTAACCTACCCTATTTGTGTGTGTGTGTGTAGTAGAAATGGGGTTTAGTTATGTTGGCCAGGGTCATCTTGAACTTCTGGCTTCAAGTAATCCACTCACTTTGGCCTCCTATAAGTGCTGGGATTACAGACATGGCCACCACACCCAGCCTAATCTATCCTTTAACCATTACATTAAAAAAAAAAATTACAAACTGAACTCCCATCCTAACTAGAGCTCAGGATTATAAGAAATGCCAAAGACTGCCAGCCAGACCATTAGGCTCTCAAGTGACACATTTTCTTTTTCTTCATTTTCTTCTGACTCTCCAATCCTATCACCAGAGAGGAATTTCTAAGAGATTGACAGAAAAGCCTATCTGCCCACAAATATACACAGAATTTGTTCACCTTTGGTTTTAAAAAGGGTTCCCATTCCTTGTTTCTGTTTCTTAGAACAGGCAGTGTTACCTAAGATCGACTGAGAAACAAACAAAAACCAGGCTCTCTGAGGAGCATCTCCTAATGTAGAGAGGCAATGTGGTGATTTGTCACGCAAGTGCTCAAGACTGGTAAGCCTCTAAGTGCTTAAAAGGTACTTGTTAATTGACTAGAAGTAACAAGATAGAGTGGTAAGATTATTAGCCCTCTAGAGATAGAGCTCTGGTCCTGGCTCTACCATTGACTGAGTGATGACTATTTGATCTTGGCCAGATCACTTAACCTGGTAGGGCCTCACTTAGTCACCTATGAAGTGAAAGATGGAGGTGATGTCTAAAGTTCTTTTCAGGTTTAACATTTCCTGAGTCTTTCTAATCCAGCCTCTCTTTTGCATGTTGAGAGAAATGTATGAGATCTTTAGGACAACTAAGAGTCTTCCTGGGTTTGACAGAACAATTACTCTCCCCTCCGCATGTAACAATTAAAAACAAAAAAAACTTTTTTTTTTTGTTTTTGTTTTTTTATTGTGATGGAGTCACACTCTGCTGTCCAGGCTGCAGAGCAGTGGCACAATCTTGGCTGGCTGCAACCTCTACCTCCCAGGTTCAAGCAATTCTCGTGCCTCAGCTTCCCAAGTAGCTGGGACTATAGGTGTGTGTCACCATGCCTGGCTAATGTTTATATTTTTAATAGAGACGGGGATTGCACCATGTTGGCCAGGCTGGTTTGGAGCTCCTGGCCTCAAGTGATCTGCCCTCCTCAGACTCCCAAAGTGCTGGAATTATAAGCATTTTGTGCCAGGCCACCGAGCCACCATGCCGGGCCAGCAACAGAGTATTTTTAATAGGGAGAAGACTACCTTCTAAGTAAATTCTAACACACACATCCCTACCTTTCCAGTCCATCTCTGTTATATGGGAGCAAAAATAAAGAAATAATTCTAGCAACCTGGTTCAAATATTAACTGCTGCTGCCAGAAAACAATATGGCAGCCTATATGTATCCCAAATAAGAAACTTCCTTATACTTGTTAACACATTAATTTTCATCCGGATAGCTATTCTAAGAAAACAAATAAGGGAAAAGTTTCATGCACAAATATGTCCGTAGCAGCATAATCTGTGATTGTGATTCAATTGAAACAGCCTAAATGTCCAATGACATGGTTGTCACTAAATTATTCAATATTGTAATAATAAAAATGATGATGATGATGAGAGCTGACATATATTGAACATACTATTTGACTGCCACAGTGCTAGGAATATTATATCCTCACTTCATTTAATTCATGTAACAATTACATGAAGTGAGCTGACGATTCCCATTTAGAGATTAGAAATGGAGATGATGAGGTTCAAACAACTTTCTTGTATTTTTATTTTATTTATTTTTTTTGAGACAGAGTCTCACTGTGCTGCACAGGCTGGAGTGCAGTGGCACAACCTCAGCTCACTGCAACCTCCACCTCCCGGGTCCAAGGGGTTCTCCTGCTTCAACCTCCTAAGTAGCTGGGATTACAGACGTGCGCCACCACGCCCAGCTAATTTTGTATTTTTAGTTGAGACGGAGTTTCACCATGTTAGTCAGGCTGATCTCGAACTCCTGACCTTGTGATCTGCCTGCCTCAGCCTCCCAAAGTGCTGGGATTACAGGTGTGAGCCACTGTGCCTGGCCTTAAAACAACTTTCTTAAGATCATAAAGCTAACAATTAAGTGGCAGAATCAGAAAAATGACCCCACTTTCACTTAAGCCCAGGAATTCAAGGTTACAGTGAGCTATGATTCTACCACCACCCTGTAGGCTGGGCAACATGAGTGAGACCTCAAAATAAAATTTAAAAATGGACAGGAAAATGATTCTAACTATAATTCTAAGAAAATAAGAATGATTTGATAGAAAGCAACTAGAGGTGGGCTTAGTTTAGGAAATACTTTCTAGAAGGGATATCTATGCCAAGATCTGAAGACCAGAGAGCAAGTCACTGCAATGCATCGAAGGTTGGGGTGGTTCTTGACAAAGGACCAGCTACGTGATAATAAGTGAAAAGAGATCATGGTTGGGGCTGGGCACAGTGGCTCATGTCTGTAAACCCAACACTTTGGAAGGCCAAGGAGGGAGATTACTTGAAGCTAGGAGTTTGAGACCAGCCTGGGGAACATGGTGAAACCTTATTTCTTTAAAAAAAAAAAAAAAAAGAAAAAAAGAAAAAAAAAATTGTTGGGGTATGGTGGTTCATGCCTGTAATCCCAGCACTTGGGAAGGCTGAGGCGGGTAGCTCACCTGAGGTCAGGAGTTCAAGACCAGCCCAGTCAACATGGTGAAATCCCATCTGTACTAAAAATACAAAAAAATTAGCCAGCCATGGTGGCGGGTGTCTGTAATCCCAGCTACTTAGGAGGCTGAGGCAGGAGAATGGCTTGAGCCCAGGAGGTTGCAGTGAGCCAAGGTTGTGCCACTGTACTCCAGCCTGGTGCCTGGTGATGGAGTGAGACTCTGTCTCAAAAAAAAAAAATAAAATAAAATAAAAAATAAATAAATAAAAAGAAATTAATGTTTTAAATTTTAAACATTAATAATAGAGCATAATTTAGAATTGCTGAGGTGAGAGAATTACCTCTACTAAAAATACAAAAATTAGCTGGGCATGGTAGTGGGCACCTGTAATCCCAACTACTTGGGAGGCTGAGGCAAGATAATCACTTGAACCCAGGAGGTGGAGGTTGCAGTGAGTCAAGATCCCACCACCGCACTTCATCCTAGCAGCAGAGTGAGACTCATCTCAAAAAAACAAAAAACAAAAAAGGATAAAGACTACATGGACACAATGTAAATTTATAAACTACAGTAAGTAGGAATTCACCAATAAAACTAGCATTGAAGGGCTCCCCAAAGAAAAAAGCAGTATTTTAGAAAAAAATAGTAGTGCTGTACATAATCGCTGTATTCATGGAACTACATTTATACATTTCCCATATTTGAGGTAAGTTTAAATATTAGAGCCAAACTGGTGTAAAACAGCAGACAATGATGGAGATTTGTTATCTGTAGAAACAACCCTAAAGGAAAAATAACATACAGCATATCTTTAAGAAAACATGAAAAACCTTCAAATTCTGAAAGGGGACTGGGTATACTTTCTTTAGGTATAATGACATATAGCACTATTGTCATTAGAAGGCCTAGGAACAGTCTAGATAAAGAGCTCAAAGTAAGCCATACTTTGGGCAGTAAGAAGACTTTACTAGCACAAGGGTATTATGGTTTAGGTTAGTCTACCCCCACAGAGAAGATGAGGGCATCAATCAGATTCTCACAGCTTAAATAAAAGAAGCTAGCCTCAAAAGGTTTTATATATATATAATTATATATATATACATATATATTTATATATATAATATAATATATATGTATATATATATCATATATATACATAATATATATAATTATATATCATATAATTCCCTATATGATATTCTCAGAAAGAAATTATAGGGAAAAGGAGACCGGAAGCCGGGGCCTTAATTCTCTTTCCCATCTTGCAAGATGGCGGGTGAAAAAGTTGAGAAGCCGGATACTAAAGAGAAGAAACCTGTAGCCAAGAAGGCTGATGCTAGTAGCAAAGTGAAAAAGGGTAGCCTCAAGGCTAAAAAGCCCAAGAAGGGGAAGCCCCATTGCAGCCGCAATCCTGTTCTTGTCAGAGGAATTGGCAGGTATTCCCGATCTGCCATGTATTCCAGAAAAGCCTTGTACAAAAGGAAGTACTCAGCGGCTAAATCCAAGGTTGAAAAGAAAAAGAAGGAGAAGGTTCTTGCAACTGTTACAAAACCAGTTGGTGGTGACAAAAACGGCGGTACCCGGGTGGTTAAACTTCGCAAAATGCCTAGGTATTATCCTACTGAAGATGTGCCTCGAAAGCTGTTGAGCCACGGCAAAAAACCCTTTAGTCAGCACGTGAGAAAACTGCGAGCCAGCATTACCCCCGGGACCATTCTGATCATCCTCACTGGACGCCACAGGGGCAAGAGGGTGGTTTTCCTGAAGCAGCTGGCTAGTGGCTTGTTACTTGTGACTGGACCTCTGGTCCTCAATCGAGTTCCTCTGCGAAGAACGCACCAGAAATTTGTCATTGCCACCTCAACCAAAATTGATATCAGCAATGTAAAAATCCCAAAACATCTTACTGATGCTTACTTCAAGAAGAAGAAGCTGCGGAAGCCCAGACACCAGGAAGGTGAGATCTTCGACACAGAAAAAGAGAAATACGAGATTACAGAGCAGCGCAAGATTGATCAGAAAGCTGTGGACTCACAAGTTTTACCAAAAATCAAAGCTATTCCACAGCTCCAGGGCTACCTGCGATCTGTGTTTGCCCTGACAAATGGAATTTATCCTCACAAATTGGTGTTTTAAAATCCCAGTAATCTAATTAAATGACTGATTGCCAAAAAAAAAAAAAAAAAAAAAAAAAAAAAAAAAAAAAAGAAATTATAGGGAAAAGAAGAGATCAATAATTAGGAAGTGTTAGGTCTGACATAAGGGGAACACTTAGGAAATTTTTGGAGTGATGAAAATTGTTAAGTACTCTGTTGGTGATAGTGAATATATGCAAACATTAAAATTCTTATAACTGTACACCAAAAATGTTTATTTCATTATATGTAAATTTATCTCAAAAAGTATAAAAGTTATAATAGCTTGATGATACTGATCTATTTTCATGTGTATAAGAAGGCTTCCAGTGATTCTGATGTCAGTGAGCACCCAACTCCATTCTGGGAAATATTTCGCATAGCTATTAAAGTTGATCTAAGTTTCCATGTTCTGTTTCTACATTCTCCAAATATTTATATGATGGGAAGTTGAATTTTGGAAAATGGGAATTCTTAGGTACCTATGAGACATTCAAGTGGGGGACACTCAACAGTTAGTTGTATACAGGGATCTGAAGCTTAAGAACTGGGCTGGGATGATGGAGTTATGGAAGTAGACGAGATTTGTCTTGGGAAATGTACACAGCAAGAGGAGCAAAGACCTTTGGTGAATAATGATGTTTAAAGACTCCACAGAGAGTGTAACTCATGATGGTATGTAGAGAAGGGGTAGGACCTACCAGATGGTAGGACAGTTTGTCGTCACAGAACTCAGGGAAGACAGAAGACTAGTTCTATGGTACCGTGATCACGTTAAAAAACAAACAAAAAACCCCAGACTATTAGAAATGAAGAATCAATGGTATGTGAGGAACTGAAGACAGTGAGTGCAGAAAAATCTCCAGGGGATTCCTCTAAGTATTAAGAATATGACTCTAGAATGAAACTCCGGAATTTGAACTGAGGTTCCGTCACTTATTAGCTGTGTAACCCGGGTTGTTATGCCTCCTTTAGCTCTGTTTCTTCATCTGTACAATTGCATCAGTAGTATTTATTCCATGAAGTTGTAAGGTCAAAGTCTCTAAGATTTGTGAGGAGACCAATAGTGAAGCTTAAATGAATTAATAATGTAAAGCTCTGAGAACAAGTGGCAGAAAATAAGCATTATGTGTTAGATGATGATGATGATAAGAATATTATCACCACCACTACCATCATCATCCTTTTTAAGAAGTTTTAGGCTGGGCATGGTGGCTCACACCTGTAATTCCAGCACGTTGGGAGGCCAACGTGGGCAGGGAGGTTGGGAGTTCAAGACCAGCCTGACCAACATGGTGAAACCCCGTCTTTACTGAAAATACAAAATTAGCTGGGCGTGGTGGTACATGCCTATAATCCCAGCTACTTGGGAGGCTGAGGCAGGAGAATCGCTTGAACCCAGAGATGGAGGCTGCAGTGAGCTGAGACTGCACCATTGCACTCCAGCCTGGGCAACAAGAGGGAAACTCTCTCAAACAAATATAAATAAATAAACAATAAAAAATAAATAAAAAAGAAGCTTGATTGTGAAGGGGAAGATTCACAGGGCAATATCAGGAGGGAATGAGGGGTTGAAAAAAGATTTTATTTTCCCCCCAGAAAAGAGACCTAAGCCTGATGAAATACTCACAAGAAGAAAGTAGATTTTTGTGATGACCCCACTAGCTTTAAGCAGAGGAACAACTGGCTTTCAAAAAAAAAGAAAGTAGAAAAGAAGAAGAGGTTGAAAGAAGTAAAGAAGAATTGAAACTCTCCCATTTAAAGGACTACCTTTAGACAAAAGCAAGGATACTTTTTTTTTTTGAGACGGAATCTTGCTTTACAGCCAGGCAAGGGTGCAGTGGTGTGATCTTGGCTCACTGCACCCTCCAATTCCTGGGTTCAAGTGATTCTCCTGCCTCAGCCTCCCAAGTAGCTGGGATTACAGGCGTGTTCCACCACACCCAGCTAATCTTTGTACTTTTAGTAGAGACAAGGTTTCACCATGTTGGCCAGGATGGTCTAGAACTCCTGACCGTGTGATCTGTCTGACTCAGCCTCCCAAAGTGCTGAAACCACAGGTGTGAGCCACTGCGCCCAGCCAAAAGCAAGGATATTTCATCCAAGGTAAAAGCAAAGGAAGCAATGAGGGATGGAAATAAAGTATAATTTCTAGGTAAGGACAACACAGGAAATCGAGTATGTACTTGACAATTACTATTCTCACTAAAAAGCAGAAGGTAAGGTCAAAGTCGTTAACATCTCCAAGGAAACCAATAGGAAAGGAAGACAGAAGCTCTGTAGGCCCAAAATAATACTTCACATTTATTGGCACTTAATGACCAGGAACTCTGCTAAGTACTTAATGACCAGGTTCATTGGATCCCCACAATGCTATATGGTAGATGCTACTGTTCTGTTATTATTACTGCCTCACTATTCACACAAGATAAAGAGGCTTTACCAATACCAGCTTGGCAGTAGAGACCCCCACCCAGGTGGCACTGAAGGAATTAAGAAGCACACACCCAGACAGAAATGCAAAGTGGGACTATTGGAGGCCAACCGTCTTCTGAGCTGAGAGCCTCAGGTGGCTGACAACCTTCCAGGCTGAGGGCCTCCAGCAGAATCTAACCCATGTATTTAGTCTCCCTGAACAGGTGCTTATTATTAACAAACAGGTGTTCTGTGTTTTCTCACAGACCCAAGATAAAGTAGGCAGCTGGTGCCTGCTTACTTACCACTGATCAAAGACAAACTAGAAAGTATTCTCCACGAGGGAGCCATGGGGGCAGGGTCACAAAACCCCTGCTTAAAGAACTGTTTTAACCAGTGTATGATATACATATACTGTTTTGCTACTTTAGAATACCCCAAGTAGTTTTCTACTTGTGGGGGTGGGGGGTGGGGCCGGGTTTTTCTTGCCACTGTTCTCAACAAATGATATAATGTATCATACACATGTATCATACACATTAGGACATGTCCCATTAGGGCTTAAAGAAGGTGCTTAAAGTCACAAAACTAGAAAATGGTGAAACTGGGATTAGAACCCAAGTCAATTACTTGAATGTTTGAGGTACACTATACTGCCATAAGGTCTACTGCCTCTTTCTCTAATACTACCTTCTCTCATTCTTTTTTTTTTTTTTGAGGCGGAGTTTCGCTCTTGTTACCCAGGGTGGAGTGCAATGGCGCAATCTCGGCTCACTGCAACCTCCGCCTCCTGGGTTCAGGCAATTCTCCTGCCTCAGCCTCCTGAGTACTGGGGATTACAGGCACGCGCTACTGTGCCCAGCTAATTTTTTGTATCTTTAGTAGAGACGGGGTTTCACCATGTTAACCAGGATGGTCTCGATCTGTTGACCTCGTGATCCACCCGCCTCGGCTTCCCAAAGTGCTGGGATTACAGGTGTGAGCCACCGTGCCCGGCCTACCTTCTCTCATTCTTAGAGAAACTTAGAATATTCCCTTTCCACAGTGTTGAAAAGAAAAACACAGTGAGAGAGAAGGATACAGAATCACAAATTGATTCAATGCTTTCATTAAACTAAAATGGTTAAAAAAATTTTTTGAACGTCTTTAAAAGGAAATGCACTCTATTTTTAACAGTCCCCTTCAGAGATTTCACACTTCATATTAAGTGCCTGATCCCTAACAGCATTTGTAAGATCTGCAATACAACCTTTAATTTAGGAAGTCAATCAAGATAGGAGAAAAAGAAAATAAGTTTCAAGTTACTATTTTCCTTTCAGTTGGTATTAAGTGCAAAGCTACCACAATCTCAGAAGTTTGAAAAAATTCGTTTCTAAGTGCAGATAGATGAAATGGAAGTATATCATAAACATCAAGCATACCTTGATATCATTGTCTATTCCACCAGAAATAATCTGATCACTTGTGTCATTGAAGGTCACTGCTAGCACCTGGTATGTATTCTGAAATGTCTGGATGGCTGCTTTCTTCCGGATATCCCAAAGCTGAAGCAAAGGACAAAAGAGTCTATCAGTAACATCATTCTAAGAAGTAACCGCACAATACAAATATCCCTAAGTACGAGGACTTTGCGGACACATCTGTAATTGGGATCCCATTTCACAAACTCCTGGATAACCTAACAACACACATGGTAAGCAGTGTCTTCAATTTTGCTGAGCTATTTGAAGGCAGTAACAACTTCGGTTACATTTTCAGACTCCTTTGTTAAAGTGAACAAACAGAGTTAAATCAACATACTCTTAGAATGGAATTCCTCTAAAGTCTTAGTTCATATATTTTTTAGGACAACAAGGCTATCAGACAGTTTCTTCAACTGTAGATACTAACTCATTAGTGGGCTACAATCCACATTTAAAAAAATAGGATATGTCAGTGAAAATAGTATAATAAACAATGACAAAAGCTTGTCCCTCCACAAAAGCAGCAAATTAACCAGCAAAAATCTGTCAGAATCAACTGTTGGAACTCTAGAAACTAATAAAAAGTTTATAATAACCAGGCGAACCCTTAATGAGGAAAAAGGAAAACAAAAAAACCACCTGAGTCCCAGTAAAAGGGCTTTGTAGTGTTTTAACTTACGCTGGCTCTGTCTCCTGCTCAGCAATGGCTTTGAAGATAACCCACATTCCTAGATGGTTTCCTAGTACTGAGGAAGCAAAGGGGGCCTATTTCTTATTGTTAAGGAATAAACAATAAAAGTTGTTTATTTTTACCTATCTGGTGGCTCTCTGAAGGATGAACTCAAAGGACTTGCATTTATTTTGCCTAACTTGGAACTTTCCTTGAAAACATTTAAAGGAAAGGACATTATAAGCCTCTGCTGCCTGGGGGCAAGGAAAAATGGTTGGGAAAAAAATACAAACCAAAAAACCTGGGGAGGAAGGGCTGGGGAAGAAGACAATTTGGGGAATAAGAGCTTTGAAGAGCACTGACATATTCCTGGCTGGCTATCTATCTATTTATCTATCTGGAAACGGTCTCCCTCCGTCATCTAGCCTGGAGTACAGTGATGTGATCTCGGCTCACGGCAACCTCCACCTCACGGGCTCAAGCGATTCTCATGTCTCAGCCTCCCAAGCAGCTGGGATTACAGGTGTGTGCCACTATGCCTGGCATATTTTTGTATTTTTAGTAGAGACGGGTTTTGCATGTTGACCAGGTTGGTCTCAAACTCCTGGCCTCAAGTGATCTGTCCGCCTCCCCTCAGGCATGAGCCACCATGCCCAGCCTATCCCTGGCAATCTAGACCACTTGCATGCCCAGGGCTGGGCATATGTTTAGAAAAGACCTGAGAAGGCCCTAAGCTCTCTAGTTGACCTTCAGGCTCTGCATAAACAGGAAGTGAAACTGCATGACAAGGAGTTGAAGGCAGCCTCTAAGGTACAAAAAAACCAATCTGCAAAGACTGGGAGAATTTTTGTTATTGTTGTTGTAGGTAATTAAGGAAACTTCTGTCATTCACTAGCTGACCACTAAGCGAATGAAAAAAAGAATTCAGTGATCAAAGGACAAAGAATGCAAAATTTACAAAACTAGTTCAAAAAAGTCACTAAGCAGGCCAAGTGTGATGGCTCATGCCTAGAATCCCAGCATTTTGGGAGGCCGAGGTGGGTGCATCACGTGAGGTCAGGAGTTTGAGACCAGCCTGGAGAACATGATAAAACCTTGTTTCTACTAAAAATACAAAAATTAGCTGGGCGTGGTGATGTGCATCTGTAACCCCAGCTACTCAAGAAGCTCAGGGACAACAATCACTCAAACCCCAGGGAGTGGAGGTTGCAGTGAGCTGAAATCGCACCACTGCACTCCAACCTGAGCTACAGAATTAGTCTTCATCTCAAAAACAAACAAATCAACCAACCAACCAACCCTCCCCCCACTCCCTGCCCCGACCGACCCAACCTACAAAAAATCACTAAACAATCAAGTGACTACAACAAGCAGCTCTGGGGAATACCTAATTTCCAGAGTTGCCACACTTTAAATGCCTAGTTTTCAACAAAATATTATAAGGCATGCAAAGAAGCAAGTAACTATGGTCCATATATAAGGAAAAAATAGTCTTCTCAACAAATTATGCTGAGACAACTGGCTACCACATACCAAAGAATGAAAGTAAGCCCCTGCCTCACATGATATGCAAAAATTCAACATGGATCAAGGACCTAAATGTAAGACCTAAAACTATAAAATTATTAGAAGGCTGGGTGCAGTGGCTTATGCCTGTAATCCCAGCACTTTGGGAGGCCAAGGAAGAAGGATGGCTTTAGCCCAGGAGTTAGCAGCCAGCCTGAGCAACATGGTGATTCCTCATCTCTACAAAATAAAAAATTGGGTGTTGTGGTATATGCTTGTAGTCCCAGCTACTTGGGAGGGCTGAGATGGGAAAATTGCTTGAGCCAGGGGGGTTGAGGCTGCAGTGAGCTTGACTGCGGCTCTGTATTCCAGCCTGGATGAGAGTGAGACCCTGTCTCAAAAAAAAAAAAAAAAAAAATTCTTAGAAAAAAACACAGTGGTCTTTATAACTAGACTTTGTAAGATCTACTGTCAAGAATAAGTAACTCTTGTCTAGGTGTAGTGGTTCATACCTATAATCCCAGCACTTTGGGAGGCTGAGGATCACTTGAGCCTGAGAGTTTAAGGGTGCAGTGTACTATAATCACAGAATTGCACTCCAGCCTGGGTGAAAGAGCGAGACCTTGTCTCTAAAACTGTAATAATATTAAAAAAAGAAAAAAAAATAAAGAACTGTTATTAAATCAACAACAAAAATACGAACAGTCCAATTAATAAATAGGCAAAGAACCTAAATAATTTCTCCTAAGATATAAAAATGGCCAACAAGAACATGAAAAGATGCTTAACACCATAAGTCATTAGGGAAATGCAAATCAAAACCACAATTAGATGCCACTTCATGCCAACTAGAATGGTTTTAAAAAAGAAAAAAACAGGCTGGGCACAGTGGCTCACGTCTGCAATCCCAGCACTTTGGAAGGCTGAAGTGGGCGGATCACCTGAGGTCGGGAGTTCGAGACCAGCCTGACCAACGTGGAGAACCCCTGCCTCTTGTAACAAATACAAAATTAGCCGGGCGTGGTGGCAGATGCCTGTAATCTCCTGTCTCGGGGCTGAGACAGGAGAATCGCTTGAACCGAGGAGATGGCGGTTGCGATGAGCCAAGATAGCACAATTGCACTTCAGTCTGGGCAACAAGAGTGAAACTCTGTCTCAAAAAACAAAAACAAAGAAGTGGTGAGGATGTAGAGAAACTGGAATTCTCATAAATTGTGGATGAGAATATAAAATATAGTGCAACTGTCATGGTCTGCCTGTTCTTCAAAAAGTAAAACAAAATTACATGACCCAGCAGTCCTACTCCTAGGTATATAAACAACATAAATGAAGGAATCTAGTATTTTTTTTTTCTTTCCATGATGCAGTCTTGCTCTGTCACCTAGGCTGGAGTGCAGTGGCACGATCTAGGCTCACTGCAACCTCCACCTCCCAGGTTCAAGTGATTCTCCTGCCTCAGCCTCCCGAGTAGCTGGGACAGGTGCCCACCATCACGCCTGGCTAATTTTTGTATTTTTAGTAGAGACAGGGGTTTCACCATGTTGGGCAGGCTGGTCTGACACTCCTGACTTTGTGATCTGCCTGCCTCGGCCTCCCAAAGTGCTAGGATTACAGGCGCAAGCCACCACGCCCAGTCAGGAATCTAGTATTTTTTTTTTGAGACAGAGTCTGGCTCTGTCACCCAGGCTGGAGTCCAGTGGTGCAAACACAGCTCGCTGCAACCTCTGCCTCCCGGGTTCAAGCGATTCTCCTGCCTTAGCCACCTGAGTAGCTGGGACTACAGGTGCATGTTACCACGTCCGGCTAAGTTTTGTATTTTCAGTAGAGAAGGGGTTTCACTATGTTGGCCGGGTTGGTCTTGAACTCTTGACCTCAGCCGCCTACAGTGCTGGGATTACAGGCGTGAGCCACTGTGTCTGGCTGGAATTTGGTATTGATATACGTTACAACATGGATGGACCTGGGAAATATTATGCTATGTAAAAGAAGCTGGACACAAAAGGCCATATATTATAAGACACTATTTATATTTCATAGCAGTTTCCAGGGACTGGAAAGTAGGAGGGAAAGGGGAGTGACTGCTTAATGGGTTTGGGGTTTCTTTGGCGGTGATTAAAATGTTCTGGCATTGTATGATGACAATAGTTGCACGCATTGTGAGTGTACTAAAAACCACTGAATTGTACATTTTTTTTTTTTTTTTTTTTGCCAATCAATGAGAGCTTGTAAGGTTGCTGAGGTTGGTTGGCCTTGAACTCTTGGCCTCGCCTTCGCAAGCGCCACGACATCCGGCCGGAGCCACTTTGGGCCCCTGAATTGTACATTTTTTAAAAAAATGTGTCATCAAAAAAAGTGCTATCAAAATTCGACCTTAATTATAGAAAAGAAGATATTAGAGAATGTCACATAGACAGGGTTGGTTCATAACTAGATATAGATGTATGGAAGATGTATACTGGGTCACAGTATAAAATGTATTCCTTAATGTGGGTTGTGATTTAAATAATTTAAAAGCTCTTGTGCTTAGACTATTTAGTTTAACCCCAACTTTTACAGATGAAAAAACTAATGTTCAAAAAGAAAATGGACTTGATGAACACCAGCAAAATGAGGACCACAATTTAATATTGTCTGATTCTATTATACCAATGCTATAGTAACTTAAAGGTATTAAAATATGTGCTAATTTTTTTTACAATTACTAAAATAACACATCCTTGTTTAAAAAAATTAACATTCTTTTTCAGTGGCTACTTGATGTATTAATAAAGGAAAGGAGAGGAACATTAGGTATAACAACTCTATTAACTCCATATCCATACTCAACTGTAGCTAGGCAATTTGATTGTACTCAGAAACAAAAACAGGACAGGAGTGGTGGCATGCACCTGTAATCCCAGCTATTAGGGAGGATGAGGCAGGAGTACTATTTGAGGCAAGAGTTTGAGACCAGTCTGAGCAACACAGCAAGATCCCATCTCTCTCTCTTTTCTTTTTTTGAGACAGAGTCTCACTCCAGGCTGGAGTGCAGTGGCAGCATCTCAGTTCACTGAAACCTCCACCTCCTGGTTCCAGCGATTCTCCTGCCTCAGCTTTCCAGGTAGCTAGGATTTACAGGCTCACACCACCATGGCCAGCTAATTTTTGTATTTTTAGTAGAGATAGGGTTTTACCATGTTGGCCAGGCTGGTCTCAAACTCCTGATCTCAGGAGTTCGCTTCTGTCTCCCTCTCCCAAAGTGCTGGGATTACAGGCATGAGCCACTGTGCCTGGCCAAGACCAAAAAAAACCCTTATAGCTCTACAAAGTGTGGATGACAGAGAGAGGAGTCAGAGATGCTTCAATAAATTAATGACACACTTGAGAAGATGAACCACAAATAAGTGTTTTAAGAGTATGGGTCATTTCATTCAGAAGAAAAGGACTTTGGGGTAACTGTTCCAAGTTTTAGAGGGCTGGCATCACAAAGAGTCAGCCATGGAACCTTAGTAAAGGTCATAGGCTTAAATTCAATCCTGTAGTCGACAAGAAGACTCTGAGTAGGATCTGTGCCAAGATGCCTCTTCCTCCCAATTCTCATGGTTTAGGATGAAACGTAGTTTTTTCTTTGTTCATGTAAATATGATCCAAAAAGAATGCTTCACTCTTCTCCTACATGCCCAACATCTCTCCCTTCCCCACCTCCTGTGGTTACAGAATCAAGTCCAAACTTCTTAACTCGGAATTCAAGGTCTTAACAATTTGGATCTCATATATTTTATAAACTGTATATAAATAAAATAATGTAAATATGTAAATAAAATAATTATTTTACTTTAAAACAATCATAAATTTACGGAAAACTTGGAAGTAAAAAAGAACACTTTTTTGGTCTAAATCATTTGAGAGTAAGTTGCTTACCTAATGCCTTATCACTCCTTTTTTTTGTTGTTTTTTTTGTTTTTTGAGACGGAGTCTTGCTTTGTTGCCCAGTCTGGAGTGCAATAGCATGATCTCTACTCACTGCAACCTCTACCTCCCGGGTTCAAGCAATTCTCCTGCCTCAGCCTCCTGAGTAGTTGGGATTACAGGCACTTGCCACCATGTCCGGCTAACATTTTTGTATTTTCACTAGAGACAGGGTTCTCCATGTTGGCCAGGCTGGTTTTGAACTTCTGACCTCAAGTGATCCGCACACCTCAGCCTCCCAAAGTGCTAGGATTACAGGCATGAGCCACTGAGCCCAGCCCCTTACCACTCCTAAATAGTGTCTGTCTACAAAGATGTTCTCCTGAATCATCTCAACATAACCATTACAATCAACAAATACAAATACATTATCACCATTTTATCCTCAAATCCCACTCAAGTTTTACCACCTATCCCAAAAGTCTTTTACTGCACAAAGATTTGGTCTGGAATCATATGTTAAATTTAGACTCCAGCCTGGAAGACTCTTTCAAACTCTTCTTGAGTTTTATGAACTCAACACTTCTGAAAGTTACAGGACAGTTATGGTCCTCAATTTAGGTTTGTCTTATGTTTCCTCATGATTAGATTTAAGTTATACATCTATGGTAGGAATATCACAGAAATGATGCTGCATCTTCTTGTTGTATCCTAGCAAATGGCTCATGATTTTGCCTCATCCCATTACTACCTATGGTTGATTTAATAATTTAGTTAGGATGTTCTTTTTTTTTTTTTTTTGAGACGGAGTTTCGCTCTTGTTACCCAGGCTGGAGTGCAATGGCACAATCTTGGCTCACCGCAACCTCCACCTCCTGGGTTCAGGCAATTCTCCTGCCTCAGCCTCCTGAGTAGCTGGAATTACAGGCACGTGCCACCATGCCCAGCTGATTTTTTGTATTTTAGTAGAGACGGGGTTTCACCACGTTAACCAAGATGGTCTCGATCTCCTGACCTTGTGATCCACCCGCCTCGGCCTCCCAAAGTGCTGGGATTACAGGCTTGAGCCACAGCGCCCGGCCAGGATGTTCTTTTGACAAGTTTTCTTGCACGAGATGTTCCAGGCTTATCTTTTACTTTCACTGCCCCCGGCCTGAAATAGGAACTCTGGTTCCTTTTAGTGGAAAACAGTATTTAAAGGCCAAGACCCATGCTCATTGCTAATGGGGTATTGTTGCTCCTAAACCTTTTCAAGTGGACAGTCAGGCAATACATGTACATTTAGGTACACCCACACCTATACACTCACACATTTATGTCTTTTCTCTATACCTATCTGTCTCTATACTTAATGTCATGAGTTTACACTTACACCTCACACAAGATACATTTTAGTTTTCTCCTCTTTTGTACTGGTAACTCCTTTCTTGGAGAGAGAAATCAGCCTTCCATTAAACTCAATATATTCACTTACTTGGATTATGCTTCCTGCATGCAACCAGTTTCCCATATTCTCTTCCATCCTTCCCCTGCATAGCTGTCCTCCTTTCCCTATTTGAATTGTTGATTCCTATTCTTGGTCGAACTTATCTGGGACTCCTCCTTACCCAACTTGGATCACTCCTCTGTGTGAACACTCTCATCACTCTGCTATGGCTCCTTTCCAGTCTGCACTTCTCCGGGCATACTGTCATCATCTTGCTCAGTCTCAGACTCCCTACACCAAATTACTTCTACCCGGTGTGGATGCCCTCAGTTCAGGCTTTGACATCCACTCTCTCCCCATACTGCTTCATGAATAGACGACCCTTTCACTCAACTAGGGCACTGACTCTCCCTGTTGGGCTGCTGCCCCTCCCTCACCCTCAAATTCCCCACACTGGTTACCTACTCTGTGTTGTACAGATGCCTTCCTCACCCTGACTACTTTCTACAATGTACTGCCCCGCCCTGTATGGATGCTCTCGTTACCACACTTGGGCTCTGACACCCCACCCTGGGCCACTGTGGCCCACCTCCAACTAAAGCACCTTCCCTGCTTTGGCCTATGTAACTGGCTTTAGGACTGAAATACTCATGAAAGGGAAAAATTTTTATTGAGACACACACACACACACAGTATTTCACTTTACTAGAAGAATGCACTTGATAAAAAGTTGAAAACAATCTGTTTGAATAATGCCCAGAACACTACTTCTAAACTAAAAATGCAAGTGCTGTTGGGAACCTTTGCTTTCTGTTAAGAACTGAAACTAAAAAGTAACATGACTTTTCTCCTTTTAAAGGGAAGTTATTCAATTCCTGTACCTGCAACCTAGTAACAAAAAAAAAAAAAACAGTAACACAAAGCATTCCAACTTCCCAAGTAACTGAAAAGTACATTGTAAAAAGTTGTTTAATGATGCCTTAAATATAAATATATTGAAATTTAAAATAGGAGATGGTTAAAAAGCAGTCATCTTTAGGGGATGACATAGTGCTCATTAAAAAAAGTATTAACTTGAGTAATAAGGTAAAAGTAACTATTCCAAATCATGTTTAATTCAGGCAAAAGAGAAGCAAAAAAGCAAAAGAAGGAAGACTACTTTTTCTACTACTTAAATAGTTCCTAGATGTTTATTATAGCAGGCCCTCAATAATAAAGTTAACAAAATTCACTAGGAGCATTTCCACCTCTTATTTTCTGAAATGCCAATTAGCAAATCAGCTACTGTTAAGACTCTCAAACTACAGTAACATCTAGGTCAGAGCTCTGATTTAGAAACCAATCTTATACCACAGACTCTCCTCCCATCCAAGCATCAAGGGGCCCCAAGTGATTAGGCACAGGAAAACCACTTAGAAGAAAAACATCACGGCCAAGTGTGGTGGCTCATGCTTGTAATCCCAGCATTTTGGGAGGCCGAAATGGATTGATCACCTGAGGTCAGGAGTTTGAGATCAGCATGGCCAACATGGTGAAACCCTGTCTCTACTAAACTTATAAAAAGTATCCGGGTGTGGTGATGGGAACCTGTAATCCCAGCTACTCAACAGGCTAATGCTGGGGAATCACTTGCACCCAGGAAGCCGGCTGCAGTAAGCCAAGACTGTGCCACTGCACTCCAGCCTGGGCGACAGAGTGAGACCCTGTCTTAAAGAAAAAAAAAAAGGAAATTCATTTAAAAAGCAGTAAGTATGGGGTGTAGTTTCCCAGATGTATTCTTTTGAAGTCCCTCCCTGTTTAATAATTAAAATATAAACCAGAGTCCAAAATTCATGTGAAAGAAAGAATCCAATGTGGTACTATGATGCACTGTGTCCGTGTGTGCCTGAATTATTTCTAGGCCTCAGTTTCCTTATTTGTAAAATGAGGATGCTCAATGAGATCAGTGGCTCCCAGAATGTCAGACTGGCTACAGTGAATCACTTGAAGGACACATTAAATAAGTCCTGATTCCCTTTTCGGATCCACTGAACCAAATTCTTTGGGTATTTTTAACGGGTTCTTCAGATGATGATATAAAGATAGGCTGGAAACGATGTGACTAAATGATGTTTAAGTTCCCATCTTGTGCTATACTAAAACCATTCATTTAACTTTTTATATATTGTCTGTAATCTCACAACAGCCTTTGCTGCCTCCCTGTTGGTAGAGATACTCATAACAGCCTTGAAAGACATGCATGTTATGTCACTGTTCTAAAGATTAAAAAACAGGCTCAGAAAAGGAACTGCCCAACCTCACACAATTGACAGCTGAGCCAGAATCAAATCTGTATGGTCCACTTTATTCCAAGTAACAATTTATTCTATGGTTCTATTATTGTTCTGTAGGGTAATTAAAACACATATTAAATGTTCTATTTTAAATGGGAGAAAAATTTCAAGTGTTATTGGAAATGACTGCTAAAATTAAGTGTGCAGAGGAAGGTAGAGTACAAGTGGAGAGGCAAGATAAGGTTCACATTACCTCACCTCAGAAACTGCAGCACAAACAGACAATACCCACCTTAACTGTGCCATCGTCACTGCCAGTGCAGACAAGTTGAGGGCCTCTCCTGGCTGGATAACAGGAATTCACAAAGGAAGTATGTCCCTTTAGCCTTTTAACCCTCTCACCTGTTTCACTATCCCACACAGCCACAGTTTTATCTGTGGAAGCTGAGAAGAGCATACTAGAAAGAGGAAGAACAAAAAAGAAGTAAGTGAAGACAAACAGTAACTATCTTTTGTACTTGCCAAAAGATGCCAAACTCTTCAAGATCACTGACCTGTTGTGCTATGCGAGTTTGCCCCATGATGCTGGAATGCCTCACCCCACCAAAATCCTATTTGTGCTCTGGGCCCAGACATAAGATTTACCCCTATGAAGTTTTAAAACTTCCCCTTCTTTGAGTCCCCATGACATACATCTAACATAGCAGTTTGTTCTTTTCTCTTTTGTGATAGGTTTTGTTCTATCTTTTTCTCTTTTGTGATAGGTAACATTTTACAAATAAGACACCCTCTCACTTGGAAATGTTTAATCACTCCCTGGTGCTGCAGAGCTAAGACAGACTATGCCAACTCTGGACCTGACAACTGAGTAACTCCAATCCTTTCTATCAAACTTTTTCTTTTGTCTCTGAGGACAATTTCTTTCTTACAGCTTTTTTTGAGATGAGATCTTGCTTTGTCGCTTAGGCTGGAATCATGGCTCACTGAAGCCTTGACCTCCTGGGCTCAAGTGATCCTCCCACCTCAGGCTGTGGTCCCTCTTGAGTAGCTGGGACCACAGGCCTATGCCACCATGCCAAGCTACTTTTTAAAAAATCATCTGTAGGGGCAAGGTCTCACTATGTTGTCTAGGCTAGTCTTGAACTTCTGGGATTAAGCAATCTTCCTGTCTCAGCCTCCCAAAGTGCTAGGGTTACAGGCATGAGCAACTGCACCCAGCCTCTGAAGATGATTTCTAAGTAATAATTGATCTTATAATGCTTTCGTTTTCATTTTTTTGCGATGGAGTCTGTGTTGCCCAGGATGGTTTTGAACTCTTGGGCTCCAGGAATCCTCCTGCTTCAGCCACCCAAATAGCTAGGATTATAAATGCATGCCACTATGCCAAGCTTTCTAATGCTTTCTTTATTTAAAATGTATACAATGCTATGTGCCAATTGATGGCTCACCTATCAATTGGGTTTTAGAGGTCAGAAATGTAAAATAAGTTGGGCTTGGTGGCTCACGCCTGTAATCCTAGCACTTTGGGAGGCTGAGGCAGGCAGATCATCTGAGGTCGGGAGTTCGAGACCAGCCTGACCAACATGGAGAAACCCCATCTCTACTAAAAATACAAATTAGCCAGGCATGGTGGCGTGTGCCTGTAATCAGGTACTTGGGAGGCTGAAGTAGGAGAACCGCTTGAACCTGAGAGGCTTGAACCTGTGGTGAGCTGAGATTGTGCCACTGCATTCCAGCCTGGGCAACAGGAGTGAACCCCATCTCAAAAAAAAAAAAAAAAAAAAAAAGGTATAACAATGAATGTTTACCAGGATATCTAACAATTGAATTAATTTTGTATAGCCTGGTTTCTTTGCTATCTATAATATATTCTAAAAAAATAGTCATTAAAATGTTTATGACATCAGATGTTGGCTGAGCAATGTTAAAGAGAAAAAGGCAGAAATAAGACTGTACACATAGTTCTAATAAATATGTAAAAACTAAACAGTTCTGAGCAGAAAAAAGGCATTAGAAAAAAGTATAAAATTAACACCGATTATCTCTGGAGTGACAGAAACATGGACTATTTTTTCATCTTTCTTCTTTTTTGGGTTACTCAAAAGAAATGATTTTTTTTTTTTAAGAAATGATTTTTATAATAAAAATAATTTCAGGCCACACTTGGTGGTTAATGCCTGTAATCATAGCTTTATTGGGAGGCTGAGGCAGGTGGACTGCTTGAGCTCAGGAGCAATATAGTGAGACTATGTCCCTACAAATGATTTTTATGATTTTTAAAAATTAGCTGGGCATGGAGGCATGGGCTTGCAGTCCCAGCTATTTAGAAGGCTGAGGTGGGAGGATCCCTTGAGTCCAGGAGGTTGAGAATGCAGTGAGTCACGTTCATGTCATTACACTCCAGCCTACATATAAAAAATCACATTTTGGCCTGGCGTGGTGGCTCACGCATCCTAGCACTTTGGGAGGCCGAGGTGGGTGGATCACCTGAGGTCAGAAGTTCAAGACCAGCCTGGCCATCATGGTGAAACCCCATCTTAAATAAAAAAAAAAATCACATTTTATGTCTTAAAAAAAAGAACACAAGTTTGTCTGGGTTGTGGAAATGATAGATATGATCTTTTTATATTTGCATACACAGACAATAACCACCTCACTTGGGGTGACAGTGATGAATCGAATAATAAAAGTAACTACCCAAAATTAGTAGATTTTGATAGCAAGATCTCCTGAGGATAAAGGTGAAAGGACACCAAGAAGAATTAGTATGAGAAGCAGCTGTCACTCCATTATGCAGAATACTCACCTGCCATCTGTGTTGTAATGCAGTTCCATCACTGCTCCACTGTGTCCCTTCAGTGTGGCATAGTTATCACAGTCACCATAGACATTCCACAACACTGTTAGGGAGACAGGGGTTCTATGAGCATTACTAGGCAAAGAGTACTTACGAATTTATCAGAACAACAGTTCTCAGGCCCAGCGCAGTGGTTCATGCCTGTAATCCCAGCACTTTGTGAGGCCGAGATGGGTGGACCACTTGAGGTCAGGAGTTTGAGATCAGGCTGACATCGTGAAACCCCATCTCTACTAAAAATACAAAAATTAGCCGGGCATGGCAGCAGGCACCTGTAATCCCAGCTACTCGGTAGGCTGAGGCAGAAGAATTGCTTGAACCTGGGAGGCAGAGGTTGCAGTGAGCTGGAGATAGTGCCACTGCATTCCAGTCTGGGTGACAGAGTGAGACTCTGTCTCAAAAAAAAAAAAAATTCGCAAATTATACTCTTTGGAACACTACTGGTTTTAACATTGACCAATTTTCTTGACACTAAAAAATAATGGCAATATTTTTATAAGGTTAAAAAAAACCTAACAGATATAATTTTTTAAAACCTTATTTTTTTTCTCCTGTAACTTTAAAAAAGCATCCAATTTTTTTTTTTTTTTTTTTGAGACAAGAGTTTCACTTTGTTGGCCAGGCTGGAGTGCAGTCACACGGTCTCCGCTAACTGCAACCTCTGCCTCCTGGGTTCAAGCAATTCTCATACCTCAGCCTCCTGTGTAGCTGAGATACAGGCGCTGCCACCATATCCAGCTGATTTTTTTTTGTATTTAGTAGAGATAGGGTTTCACCATGTTGCCTAAGCTGGTCTCGAACTCCTGAGCTCAGGCAATCCACCGATTTCAACCTCCCAAAGTGTTAGGATTACAGGCATGAGCCACCACACCCAGCCAGCACCCAATCTTTAAAGTCAGCTCTGAGTCTGAAAGCAGACTGCCAAATGACAGCACTTAATGGAAAACATAAGAAGGCCATAATTAAAGTTCACATGGTAATGACTTTATATAACATTTATTAATTCTATATGTACTAAGTACCTACATGTCAGGTGCTAGGGTAAATGAGCAGACACATCTGCTATCCTGAGGGAGCTTGGTCTAGCAAAGAGTCAAGTTTGGTTAGTGTTATTAAGGATCACCCACAGACATAAGTGGTACCTACAGATGGCACTATTTTTCTACTGATAAAAACTATGTAGTTTGGGCTGGGCATGGTAGTTCATGCCTGTAATCCCAGCATTTTGGGAGACTGAGGTGGGTGGATCACTGGAGGTCAGGAACTGGAGATCAGCCTGGTCAACATGGTGAAACCCCATCTCTACTAAAGTATAAAAATTAGCCAGGTGTGGTGGTGGGTACCTGTAATCCCAGCTACTTGGGAGGCTGAGGCACGAGAATCGCTTGAACCCAGGAGGCAGAGATTACATGGCGTCACTGCACTCCAGCCTGGGTTGACAGAGACTCCAACTCAAAAAAACAAAAACAAAAACAAAACCCAAACAAAAAACCAACCAAACAACAAAAAAAAACCTATGTAGTTTTAAAATTAAGAATATTGGGCTGGGCGCGGTGGCTCATGCCTGTAATCCTACCACTTTGTGGGGGCCAAGGTGGGTGGATCACCTGAGGTCAGGAGTTCAAGACCAGCCTGGCTGTCATGGTGAAATTAAACAAAGAAAAAAATTGTTTTTGTTTTTACAAAAAGAAAAAAGAATATCAATAATTCATATATGTTCTGCAAAGATCCTATAGCCATCCAGATGTTTGGCCACTGGTAAGCTTAAGGATCACAGAGCCAGAATATCCAAATCAAAATGGGCAGTGAAAACGGGTATCATCCACCCGAGGCAAAGGGTTAACAGAAAACAGCCAAAGAACTCATTTCATCTCATCATCTGGCAAGAGTAGCCAACAGAAGTATATGATTTTTTTTCATTCTGGCTTCATTTGCTGGAATATAAATGAAATAACTTTTCTACTTCTCAAAAATGGGCATTGAGAAATTCTACTTATTTCTCAAAAATGGAAATCTAGTAGCAGATCCTAATGATGTACAGGTAGATTATTTAAGGGAGTTACCACTTTAGGATTCCTACTTTCCTATATGCTAGCTAGGATTCTGGGTGTGAATTAAGAGGCCCTTATACCTTTGGGAAAAGAAAAGATATTTCTCTCCTCATTACTCCCATTAACCTGTTACGTCTAGATTGCTAAGTGTCTTGGTAAATCAACTGGAGATCTGCCTCTATAAGGAAGATATTCTCAAACCAGAATGACTCACTTTCCAACTAGTAAAATAACTCCTTCTGTATTTGCCCCATGGACCCCAAGTTCTACAACCAAGATCATTCAGCATGTTCATGCCCCAATTTTAGCATATTAGTCATGCAGCCTGTTATGTTGCTAATAGACTGACACCTTCTGTGGTATCCAAAATTTTTAAAAAATCACTATCTGGCAGAAGAAATTATTCCAGATTTAAAAACTATGCCTCACATATCAGTCGGTCAAATCCTGCAGATGCTAAGGTGGATCCGTTGGGGTGGAACTTGCAGCAGTATACTTCCCCTTCATGTCCAGAGAGCAGCATGATTGGGGCTTGAAGGGAGGAACACCTTGGAGGTCCCTACACAAAAGAGAAGCACACGGTAACTACTGCATATGGGCAAAGGAGGCTACAATATTAGGAGTAGGGAGTGGAGCAAAAGACCAGAAAAAGAACAATTAAGTGGATTTCATCTGATTTAGAGAATGGCCTCTCTTCTCACATGAATGCCTCCAATTTGGTACTCTCTGAAACTTTCCAGTATCTACCTCTTATAATGACTCTCTTGTTCATTCTCTCGGTTCTTGTTGTATAACCAATTTTTTTAAGGGTACAGGGTCTCACGTCGTCACCTAGGCTGGACTGCGGTGGCGAGATCATGGTTTACTGCAGCTTCAAACTCCTGGGCTCAAGTGATCCTCCTGTTTCAGCCTCCTGAGTAGCCAGGACTGCAGGCAAGCACTACCATGCTGTGCTAATTTTTTCAGTTTTTGTGGATATGAGGTCTTGCTACATTGCCCAGGCTGGTCTCAAACTCTTGGCCCTGCTCCTTGACCTCCCAAAGCAATGAGATTATACGAATAAGCCACTGTACTTCCCCTGGCTCATTTAATGAAGGACGGAACTGACTTTCCCAAGAATCCTGCCCGGTACAGAGTACTGGGTGAAATAGTTTTATTTTTAATTTTGTTTTGTTTTGTTTTTTGAGACAGTCTCACTCAGTCGCCCAGGCAGGAGGGCAGTGGCATGACCTCGGCTTGCTGCAACCTCTGCTTTCCAGGTTCAAGGGATCTGGTGCCTCAGCCTCCAGAGTAGCCCAGATTACAGGCATGCACAACTCTGTCCAGCTAATTTTTTGTATTTTTAGTAGATATGGGGTTTCACCAAGTTGGCCAAGCTGGTCTCAAACTCCTGGCCTCAGTGATTGTCTGCCTTGGCTTCCCAAAGTGCTGGGATTATAGGCCTGAGCCACAGTACCCAGCCTATTTTTATTTATTTTTTCATAGCACAGAGATCCCCAGCATGAGTGAAGTAGTTTTGATTATGGTCTTGGATGCTCAGGCGACATTTGGGCAATTCATCTAAACCTGGGCTGATAGGCTCACTTGTCAAATGGGAGAAGTATACTACCCCAAATCCCCAAATGTCTTCAGTACTTTCCACTATATTCATTTATTTATTTCTATTTTATTTTATGAGAAGGAGTCTTGCTCTGTTGCCCAGGCTAGAGTACAATGGCATGATCTCGGCTCACTGCAACTTCCACCTAACGGCTACGAGCAATTCTCCTGTTTCAGCCTCCCAAGTGGCTGGAATTACAGGTGCCTGCCACCACACTCAGATAATTTTTGTATTTTTAGTAAAGATGGGGTTTCACCGTGTTGGTCAGGCTGGTCTCGAACTCCTGACCTCAGGTGATCCACCTGCCTTGGCCTCCCAAAGTGTTGGGATTACGGGTGTGAGTCACCACGCCCAGCCATATTCATATTTTTAAAAAATGCTATGTGCAGGCTGGGCGTGATGGCTCATATCTGTAATCCCAGAACTTTGGGAGGCTGAGGCGGGCAGATCACCTGAGGTCAGGAGTTTTAAGACCAACCTGAACAACGTGGTGAAACCCCGTCTCTACTAAAAATATAAAAGTTAGCTGGGTGGATCACCTGTGGTCGGGAGTTTAAGACCAGCCTGACCAACATGGTGAAAACCCATCTCTATTAAAAATACAAAAATTAGTCAGGCATGGTGGCAGGTGTAGTGGTGGGCGCCTGTTAATCCCATCTACTAGGGAAGCTGAGGCAAATATTGCTTGAATCCAGGAGGTGCAGGTTGCAGTGAGCTAAGATCATGTCGCTGCACTCCAGCCTGGGTGACAGAGCAAGACTCTGTCTCAAAAAAGGAAGAAAAAAAAAAGAAATAAAGAAAGGATGGGCATATTGGCTCATGCTTGTAATCCCAGCACTTTGGGAGGCCAAGGTGTGTGGATTGCGTGAAATCCTCTACAAAAAAAAAAAAATACAATTAGTCAGGCGTGGTAGTGTGTGTCTGTGGTCCCATCTACTCAGGAGGCTGAGGCAGGAGGATCACTTCAGTCCTGGAGGCAGAGGTTGCACTAAGCCAGTGGGCATCAAATGGAGATTCTAAAAAAATAAAAATAAAATAAAAAGAAAGAGAGAAAGAAAGTAGCAATGTGGGTTCCAGAGTACAGGGTATTGCAATTTACAATAGGGTGGTCAGGAAAACCCTTACTGAAAAAGTTATAGTTGGGCAAATATTCGAAGGAGCTTAGTAGTAGATTGCTCTTCTTCCCATGTAAACATTTGGGAAGAAGAGCAATCCCCACAGAGGGAGCAGCAAATGCAAAGGACTGAGGCAGAGGCTTGGAAGAGAGTGTAACTGGAGCCAGGTGGGCAATGGGAAATTGGTCAGAGGTAAAGGGAAACAGGGCAAATGATTACAAGAATTTTGGTTTTTACTCTGGGTGAAGTAGAAAGCCAGCAGGAAGTTTTCTGCAGAGGATAACGTGATCCGATACTTAGAAGGATTCCTCTGTTTATTGGCTTGGTAACAGGTGCCGATCCAAAGGCAGAAAGTAGACCAGTTAGAACCCTACTACAAAAATGCCAGTTGAGGTAACAATGGCTTATGCCATGAGGCAGTGACGGAGATGGTAGAAGTAGCAATTCTAGATTTATTTTGAGGTCGGTGCCAGCAGGATTTGTTGAGAACACGTGAAAGAGGACACTCATATTTCCTCATTTGAGTTTAAACAGGTTACTGGAAGTGTAATCACTATTTCTATCTTATAAAAAAGGTAGTTAGGAGCATGCTTTCTCAGTTCAAAATCTGTTTCTATCATGTACTTCATAAGTTTGTCTTTCCATCTGCAAAATGGGTTAATAACCTTCCTAACAGGCTGCTACTAAGATTAACGGATATTTCATATAGGAAACACTTTAGTACAAGGGTCCAAGAATGTTAGCTGCTATTTAGTTGTTAATAATACTAGCGCAGAAAAATAAAGGGAAAAGCAACCAACCCCAATCATTTCCCTTCTTTCTTCCCTTCCTCGTTCATTCATTCTACAAACTTTTCTGAACGTTTGTTCTACGCTAGCTAGATCCATGTGAGTTAGGATGCTCAAACCCGGGCCCTGGTTTTGAGCCCAAGGTTGTTAATTCAACTCTACTTCTAAAGCTACCTCACAGGGCAGTCGAGAGGCTGGAAACGAGCGCCAAACAGGGGAACATGTACGGAGTATCCGCAGACTATGGGGCGCTTAGTGTTTATGTGCTTTAACTTTAGGGGTAAACTCTCGTTCTGCCCCCGCAATGCGGGAAAGGGTCGGTGCGGGGCCACCAGACACAGCGCTTTGAAGGGAGAGGAAGATGAGCTGAGGGCCAAAGGCCGCCTGCTTCTTCACTTACCGCTTGCAGCAAAGCTCCCGGTGTCGCCTGCTGCTGCCCGGCTCCGGGGCCCGACCCTGTGGCTCCCAACAGCAATTCATGTCGCTGCCGCTTGACTGGGACCAGCGGCAACTCCGGGCCCTTACGCTTCTGCTGTTCTATCATGGCGGCAACCGGTCTCTTCAGCGCCACCACTGAACGCGCTGCAGCCCTCAGGCGCCACACAATTGGTTTCAACTTAGTCCTTCCTCCACAACTTCCAGCTTGAAGAACCAATCGGCTTTCAATATTCCCATTTGCACCGCCCTCCAGATAGTCTCTTGTTACTGGGCCTATCTTTCTGACGTCATGAGAGCGCGATTCCAGGATTGGTGAACGGAGCTGGCGACCTTCCTAGGCGCGCTGGGTGTTGTGGGTGGAAACACGCTGGCTGACTGGGTTAGGCATTTAGTTCAACGCCGCGATTTGGGGACCAGGAGCTGACGCCTAGTACGTATGAGGAAGAGCGGGGTGGGTGGCTGCCTGAGTCTGGAGGCAACGCCTCTGTTGTGCAGTCTGAACCTGCCCTTCTCAGCTGAGGGTGCTGATAGCGAGGGGTGGGAGGCGGGCTCCGAGTCCCCGGCTCTGGTAAGTAGTAGCCTGGGCTCCCTTTCCGGACAGGAGCGGAGCCTTGGGGTCTCGGCGGCAGGACCCAGCCCCCGCGGCTCCCTTCTTCAAGAGCCCCCATCGTGGCCAGTCCTGTGCCGGGCATTCCCAGGGAGAAGGGCCTGTGTCCAGCCTCCACCGGTGCCCTGTTTGGCCGAGGAGGCTGACTTGTTTCTGCCACTGATTTTGCAGTTTTGGATTAGGGCCTACTCTATGCCCCGCTGAGAGAGACCGTGATGAAGGAAATGTCGGGCTCCTTCTCCAGACACAGTCTTGTTGAGAAATTTGAGACTCATGTTCGTGAACGTTGTCATTTCCTCAATCGTCCAGCTGATATTTATTGTGCAGCGCGTTGGGGATACGTTGTGAACCAGGCACGGTCCCTACTCTCAAGGCGTTTAAGTCTGGTGGGGAAAACGTTAAACAGTGACCTCACTAATACATGGAAGTGCCTCATAGTGCTGCTTGATGCTATGGCCTGAAATAAGCAGGAAGGTTTTTCAGAGGAAAAGATGCCTGCGCTGGTAGCTGCAGGAAGAATTGGAATTAATTAGGTGAAGAGGCTAAGCCAGAACCTTCCGTAGAGAACTACTGGTTCATTTTCCTCCCAAGCCCTGAGGCACTTGGGAGGAAAATGGCTAAAAGCACAAAGAACCAGTGTGGCTGGTACAAAGAGAATGAAGGGGAGTATGGCACAAGATGAAACTATGTGATAGCGGTCAGACCTTGCAGAAATTTGTAGCTTTTATTTTAAAACGGATGAGATACCACTGAGCCGTCCTCCCCCAGTGGGGTGTGGTGGAGGAGGGGGCTTGATCCCTCGGGCTCAGTGGTGTGAACAGATTGGGGTTGAGGAAGCCCTCGTGGCTGTATATACACCACTCAGGATATGTAGTAATCCTTTTTAGAGATGTCAGTGAGGACTGAGACAAGGGTGGAACTGCAGAGAACTGGACAGATTCCAGAGGTATATAGGAGGTAAAACGGGTGGGACTTGGTGATGGGTTGATTTTAGAAAGTGAAGAGAGCAATGAAAGGTAACTCCTAGGTTTCTGGCTTATATAGTTCAATAGATGGTGGTACCATTCACTCACTATCACTGAATCCCTCAAGCTGAATAGGGAACACTAGAAGATGACTAGAGACCAGTTTTATTTTTTTATTTTTTTTAGACATGGTCTCGCTCTGTCGCCCAGCCTGGAGTGCGGTGGTGCGATCTTGCCTCACTGCAACCTCCGCCTCCCAGGTTCAAGTGATTCTCTTGCCTCAGCCTCCCTAGTAGCTGGGATTACGGGTGCCCACCACCATGCCCGTCCAATTTTTGTATTTTTGGTGAAGACAGGGTTTCACTATATGGGCCAGGCTGGTCTCGAACTCCTGGCGTCAAGTGGCCTGCCTCAGCCTCTGAAAGTTCTGGGATTACAGACCTGAGCCACTGCTTCCAGCTGAGACCAGTTTTCATTGAATGATTGATTGATTGATTGTGTGGGGTCATTCATGACATCCAAGAGCAAGTTTGAAATACAGCTTTGGTGCTCACAAGAGAGATTTGTGTTGGGAATATAAAGTTGGGGATAATTTGTATATACATAAATTGAGCCATAGATGTGGGTAAAGTCATGTAAGTCAGAACCTTGACTAGTTCCAACATTTAATGGTGAAGAACAGGTGGATGAACCTACAAGAGTTAGAGAAAGAAAGAAGACTGGAGGAATGTCTCAGAAGCAAAAGAATGATTTGTGATAGAAACTTCTAGAATTTAACATGAGGATTGAAAAAATATATTTTGGCTTTTATCATCGTGGAGGTCATGGTAACCTTAGCAAGAGTTATTTTGTGGGTCTAATTGGGCCAAAAGCCAGATATGAGGCAAGGATTTGGACAAGAAAATGTAGGCAGTGAACCTATACAGTATTTTTCATAGACGTGATTGTAAAGAGGAGGAGAGGATGTGCTAACTGATGGGGATAAGGGATTATCCGGGATCCAGTTGAGGATCCAGTTGTGAGAAATTTGAGAATATTGTCGAACATTTGAAAGTCATTGTGGAGTGTAGGAGAATGAGCTTACTAGGATGCAAGGAAAAAAAATCAATTTGTTTTTTCCATCACATCAGGCAGTTTAGTGAATGTATGGAGAAAACCTGTCTGGGTATGGCAAGGACTTGACTTGCTCCAGACACATTCTGACCTCTAATGTGTCTTCTCTTACTGAAATATATGGAAAACTAAAAACCATTTTTCTAGACTCCCTTGTACTTAAGGTGAAAATTGAATTTGGAACTGAGTTAAATGTGGAGAGAAGGAGGGTGCGAGTCGTCCAGTTTTGCTGCCAGTCATGGCAGTAAAGTTCTCTAGTTGACAGCTTCCTGGTTTGGTGGCTTGCTGCAGTGATAGCCATAACTTTTGGATTGTGGCAAAGGTGGTGTTATTTTGTGGGTTAGGTGTTGTTCCTGGAAGTTCTGCCAGAGTCTTATTGAAGTACATATGTTTCTGCTTAAGTGGGTTCTGTTATCTGCAACTGTCCCTGACCAGGGTAGAGATACTGCCAGATAGGTAAATACAAGGACAGAGTTAAAGGGAGTTTAGGGTGTTGTTGGAATGATGATCTATGGAATCTAAGCTGGATTGGGAGAAAACTGAAGAAAAAGAGGAGGGCTGATATATTGGAAGAAAATAGAGGCCAATAAATCAGGGTTCTGATGAGGTCAAAGAAGAATATTCTCTGCTAGAAGATTTCTGTTTATCCTAAAAGGCTTACTCAGTTATCTGTTTAACTTTCCTGCTTGCCCCAGACCCTAGCTACTATTTTGTTTTGAGGCAGGTCTCACTCTGTTGCCCAGGCTGATTGCAGTGGCATGATTATGGCTCACCGTAGCCTTAACCTCCCAGGCTCCAGTGATCCTCCCAGCTCAGCCTCTCCAGTAGGTGTGCCTACAGGTATGTGCAACCATGCCTGGCTAATTGTTGTATTTTTTGAAGAGACAAGGTCTTGCCATGTTGTCCAGGCTGGTCTCAAACTCCTGGCCTCAAGCAGTCTTGCTGCCTTAGTCTCCCAAAGTGTTATAATTATAGGCATAAGCCACGATGCCTGGCCCTCAGGTTTCTAGTTAGTACTTACCACATTGCAGTGTAATTGGTCACTATTATCCCTATGACACTAGGAGGTCTTTGAGAACAGGAACTGTGTTGCACAGGATGGTTTAGGCCAAGCACAGTGGCTCATGCCTATAATCCCAGCACTTTGGGAGGCCAAGGCAGGTGGATCACTGAAGTCAGGAGTTTGAGACCAGCCTGACCAACATAGTGAAACCCCATCTCTACAAAAATACAAAAACTAGCTGGGCATGGTGGCATGGGCCTGTAATCCCAGCTACTTAGGGAGGCCGAGGCAGGAGTATCGCTTGAACACAGGAGGGAGAGGTTGTGGTGAGCCAAGATGGCACCATTGCACTCCAGTCTGGATGACAAGAATGAAACTCTTGTCTCAAAAGGAAAAAGAAAAAAAAAGCATGGTTCAAGTGTGTGGCCCTTGGAATGGCCTAAGATTTGTCTCTTTCTAGCTCTATGGTTTTGGAAGTTATTTGATTCCTGTAAAATAGGATTACTTGCTTTGTAATAAAGCAAGTTTTAAGGATTGAAAGCAGGTTTATAAACTACCTTATATATAAACATCAATCAATAGTTTATTGAATTGATGAATTAACAGTTTAAATGAGGTAAAATTAAATACTTCACTATTTTAGTAGATATAAATTTTGATGTATGTTACACTGTGCTGGGCACTGGAGATTTGGGGAGGAAGGGTATGACGATATACAAGACAAGGGCATGCTTACAAGAATTTCACATTCTACAAAGGATGGAAAGAAATGTCCCTAAATATAATTTGAATCCCATCTCCATCATTCATATTTTGCAACCTTGAGCAAGTTTACTTAGCTTCTCTTGTGTCCTCATTTTTAAAATGGCAATGATAATTGCCTGTTTTATGGGATAGTCAAGAAGAGAATTACTGAATGTCATGAAGATAAAATTTTAAAAGGAGAATTAGATTAGTTAAGAGAAGTAAAGCTGTTAGATTAATACATGGCAGATATGAAGCACTCAAATATTAGCTATTATTATGATAAGACTTTGAAGGAATCTTAGGAATAATTGAAAGAGTAGTGTTGGGTGGTAAAGTAAGTGCTGATCCTATATAGTACTATAATAGTACCAATGTTGTTAACTGTGAGCAGCCTTTGTCAAATCACTTGGCTTCAATTTCAGTTGCATGAGAGTAATAGGTTTAATTATTTTCATAATTCCTTTAAGCTTTTACATTTTCTGAGTTCACCTTTTGTGTTTTTCCTGGCATTTTACTATTCCTCTTTACAGCTTTTAGCTATTTTCTCAACAGGTCCATAACTGGAATTTGAAAGGAAGAAGTATCTGTCTTACATGGTCACTCTAGAAATGTGGTGGGAGGGAGAAAAGTTGGACTACCAGTTTGACGTTTGAAAGTGTTCCGGCCGGGCTCAGTGGCTCATGCCTGTAATCCCAGCACTTCGGTTGGCTGAGTTGGGCGAATCATTTCAGGTCAGGAGTTCGAGACCGGCCTGGCCAACATGGTGAAACCCTGTCTCTACTAAAAATACAAAAATTAGCCAGGTGGGGTGGCACACGCCTGTAGTCCCAGCTACTTGGGAGGCAGAAGTGAGACAATCACTTGAAGCCAGGAGGCAGAGGTTGCAGTAAGCCAAGATCACACCACTGCACTCCAGCCTGTGTGACAAAGCGAGACTCCGTCTTGGGGGAAAAAAAAAAAGTCCCATCTGCTGATCTGTTCAACATATTAAATGGGAGTCAGCCCCTTTAGACCAGAATGCATTCCCCCTTCTTTCTCTACCTGTGCTTGGCATTGACATATAGTAAGACTCAGTTTACTCATTCAAAAAAAACTGAGTACTTGTATACCAGGAACACCAAATTGAATAAGAAATGGTCTTTGGTTTCATGTTCAAATGAATGGATCCAGACCTTGCTCATTCTAGCTTCTTCCATGAATGATGTCCTTCAGATTACTCCATATTGATTCCTCTAATGTTGGGACCCAGTTAGTGTTAGAGTGATACGCTACAAAATTTAGATTTAGACTGTGTATTAGTCCATGTTCACACTGCTATAAAGAACTGCATGGACTGGATAATTATAAAGGAAAGAGGTTAAATTGACACAGTTCTGAATGGCTGGGGAGTCCTCAGGGAACTTACAACTCATGACTGAAGGTGAAGGGGAAGCAAGACACCTCTTATGTGGTGGCAGGAGAGAGAGAGAGAGAGAGAGAGAGAGCAAAGGAAACTGCCACATTTAAACCATCAGATCTTGTGAGAACTTCCTCACTATAACGAGAACAGCCTGGGGGAAACCACCATGATCCAATCACCTCCCACCAAGTCCCTCCCCCAACACCTGGGGATTACAATTCAAGATGAAACTGCCATGATCCAGTGACCTCCCACGAGGTCTCTTCCCCCAATACGTGAGGATTACAATTCAAGATAAAATTTGGACTTGGTGGCCTGTAATCCAAGCACTTTGGAGACCAAGGTGGGCGTATCACCTGAGGTTGGGAGCAAGACCAGCCTGACCAACATGGTGAAACTCTGTCTTTAAAAAAAAAAAAAAAAATTTGGGTGAGGACACAGAGCCAAACCATATTAGATTGTGATCCCCCAGCTTTTTTTTTTTTTTTGAGATGGAGTCTTGCTCGGTCATTAGGCTGCAGTGCAGTGCCACAGTCTCAGCTGACTACAGCCTCTGCCTCCTGGGTTCAAGCAATTCTCCTACCTCAGCCTCCTGAGTAGCTGGGACTACAGGCATGTGCCACCATGGTCAGCTAATTTTTTTTTTTTTTTTTTTTAGTAGAGTTGGGGTTTCACCATGTTGGCCATGGTAGTCTTGATCATTTGACCTTCTGATCTGCCTGCCTTGGCCTCCCAAAGTGCTGGGATTACAGGCGTGAGCCACTGCACCTGGCCTAGATTGTGAATTCTTTTTGAGGTATAGTGCTTAAGAATGAAGGCTCTTGGCTGGGTGCCGTGCTTCATGCCTGTAATATCAGCACTTTGGGAGGCTAAGTGCGGAGGATTTCTCGAGCCCATGAGTTCAAGTGTTGTATCGAACCGAGCACAGAAAATCAACACTAAGACAAAAGTAAGCCAAATTGCAGGGTTTATTGCCGGCGACCACGGAGGACTCACGTCTCTCCAACCCGTGGCAGAGAAAGAAGGGTGACAAGACCTTTTTATACCCACAAAACCACCTTGGGAGTGGGGGTGAGGACTGGAGATGGGAATGAAAGCTGTCAATCACCTCCTGGGCTGAGATGAGGTTGAGGGGGGCTCTGGGCCAGGGGACTTTTGTCATTCCAATTGCCACTTAAGTGGTTCACAGAGGTTAAGATAAACATTAGCTTATACATTATTTGGACAGGTGTGGGGTCCACAGATTTTTCAGTTGCTTGGCGCCAGGATGAAATTATCTGGGGGTGTTTACTCTGGTCAGTACCGGTAAACAAAGGCCAGCAATTCTGATAGTTACAGATAAGAGAAGGCATGCAGCTTTACTTCAATTTGCATCCTGCAAACAATCTAGCAGTTTACAGAAACCAAAGTTAGCAATCTCTGTGAGGAGAATGGAAACAGTTTTGTTTTTTATAAACTGACATTGTACAGGTTCTAACTCTAGGCCAGCTATATCACATTAGACCAGATTGAGCAACATAATGAGACCCTGTCTCTACCAAAAAAAAGAGAAAAAATTAGCCAAGCTCGTTGGTGTGTTTCTGTCCCATCTATTTGGGAGGCTGAGGTGGGAGGATTGCTTGAGCCCAGGAGGTCAAGGCTTCTGATTAGATCACTGCACTTTGGCCTGGGCAAGAGAACAAGACCCTGCCTCGAAACTGAAAACAAAAACAGTGCAGGCTCTGGAGTCATTATTCTGTCTCTGTTCATATCCTACTATTTTTAATTAGCTTGCTTTGCTCTCAATTCCAGATTAAAGATAAATTAAAATTCCTTCAAATTATTTATTTATTTTGAGACGGAGTTTCGCTCTTGTTACCCAGGCTGGAGTTCAATGGTGCGATCTCGGCTCACCGCAACCCCCGCCTCGTGGGTTCAGGCAATCCTCCTGCCTCAGCCTCCTGAGTAGCTGGGACTACAGGCACGCGCCACCATGCCCAGCTAATTTTTTGTATTTTTAATAGAGATGGGATTTCACCACGTTGACCAGGATGGTCTCCATCTCTTGACCTCGTGATCCACCCACCTCGGCCTCCCAGAGTGCTGGGATTACAGGCATGAGCCACCGCGCCCGGCCCCTACTTTAAATTCTTTAGGATTCTTGTCAATTAGTACTCCTAAGTAACAAAAAAATCTAAATCCAAACAATAACAAAAGTCTTGACAAGGTCTGTAAGGTGACACATTAAATGAAGTTCCAAAAAGGCTATAAAGTGTCTGGCCAATTTAATATTGTTCTTTAAACTTTTCATTGCTTGAGGGATGTGAGGATAGGATGTGTAGGGTTTTCTTCCTAGTTGCACATGCACTTTAAAAACTTTTTTGAAACAATCATGTGCAGTGTACGCATAACATTTTTCTGAATTATTTGAGTTCAATTGCTGACCCAATACCCCAACAGCCCTGAAAACTAGTTTTCTTACAAACAAGGACATTCTCCTTGTTTATTTTTATTTTTATTCTCCTCTATAATCAGTGTAATTACTAAAATTATGAAACTAACATTGCATTACTTCTTTGATCCTTGGCCCCCACCTTCTGATACTGGAGCTCTGACTACCCATTCTGGGATATTCCAATATGTGCCCTCATCACTCTGCTCTTCCCTGTATTGCAGTTCTCTTTGTAGATTCCTTCCTAACCCAACATAGACTCTGACCTCACTCTGGGCCACCCTTTACTTCCATCACATACTTTCCTTGCTCTGCCCCTTGTTTTGGAAAGAGAGTGGCTAGTAATTGGTCCCTGTTGCTTCCTTACATAACACACTTGTTTAAAACATTCAAGCAAAATGCTTTGTTCTGCGTTCAGAACTATTGCAAGGCAACTCCAAATGGTGGACCTCAATCCTTGTCAATTTACTGGATCTTTTAAGTGTATGATTGTGGCCCTGTCTGACTGTATTTATCTTAATGTTATATATTCTTTTTTTTTTTCTTTCTGAGACAGAGTCTCTTGCCCAGGATAGAGTGCAGTGGCACGATCTTGGCTCACTGCAACCTCCATCTCCTAGGTTCAAGCAATTCTGCCTCAGCCTCCTGAGTAGCTGGGTTTACAGGTGCTTACCATAATGCCAAGCTAATTTTTTTTATTTTTAATAGAGGTGGGGTTTCACCATGTTGCCCAGGCTGTTCTCAAACTTCTGGGCTCAAGTGATCCACCTGCTTTGGCCTCCCAAAGTGCTGGCGTTACAGGTGTGAGCCACCATGTCTGGCTCAACTCTTTGTTTATTTATTTTTCTTTTTATTTATTTATTTTTTTGATACTAAGTTTCACTCTTGTCTCCCAGGCTGGAGTGCAATGGCATGATCCCTGCTCACTGCAACCTCTGCCTCCTGGTTCAAGCGATTCTCCTGCCTCACTCTCCCGAGTAGCTGAGATTACAGGTGCCTGCTACCACGGCTGGCTAATTTTTGTATTTTTAGTAGAGATGGGGTTTTGCCATGTTGGCCAGGCTGGTCTTGAACTCCTGACCTCAGGTGATCCGCCCGCCTTGGCCTCCCAAAGTCTGGGGATTACAGGATTGAGCCACCACGCCTGGCCTTAAATACTTTTTTTTTTTTTTTTGAGATGGAGTGTTGCTTTTGTTGCCCAGGCTGGAGTGTAATGCCTCAATCTGGGCTTACCACAACCTCTACTTCCCAGGTTCAAGCAATTCTCCTGCCTCAGCCTCCCAAGTATCTGGGATTACAGGCATGTGCCACACCCAGCTATTTTTTTGTATTTTTAGTATAGATGGGGTTTCTCCATGTTGGTCAGGCTGGACTTGAACTCATTACCTCAAATGATCCACCTGCCTTGGCCTCCCAAAGTACCAGGATTACAGGCGTGAACTGCCACGCCTAGCCCTATATGCTCTTTAAAAGTAGGAGAACACTTTTTTTCCAAGTGAAATCTTAGACAGAATTTTAGTATGTAAACTGGATCAAAGCAGAATACATTGTTATAGTAGGCACTCTTCCAGTAATTCTCACCCACTCCCCTTTGTCACTGTGGCCCACAATAATGACTGGGAGATTAAGTGTGAATCAGCAATAATTGACCTTTGCCTAATTACTGAGGAGAGGCTCCTACCCAACTGCTCTGAGTGGGACTACCCACAGCACTAGCTTCTTTGGGTGTTCTACTCCTCCACCCTTTGGTATGGAGGCTCACCTCTGGTTGGTTGACTTAGAGGTAGCCTCATGGGTCTTGGGCCTTGTGGTGACCTAGATATTTCAGAGTTGACTTTTTTGTTTTTGAGACAGGGTCTCATTTTGTATTCCAGGCTGGAGTACAGTAGTGTGACCAAGGCTCAATGCACTCTTCATCTCTTGGGCTCAAGTGATCCTCCTGCCTCAGCCTCCTGAGTACCTGAGACTACAGGCATGTGCCACCATGCCCAGCTAATTTATTTTATTTTATTTTTTGTATTTTTAGTACAGATAGGGTTTCACCATGTTGTCCAGGCTGGTCTCAAACTCCTGACCTCAAACAGTTCCACCCACCTTGGCCTTCCAAAGTGCTAAGATGACAAGCATGAGCCACCGCAAGATTACAAGCATGAGCCACCACACCCAGCCATAATTTTCTTTTCTTTTTAAATATTTTGTGGAGGTGGGATGTCACTGTGTTGCCCAGGCTGGTCTTGAACTTCTGGGCTCAAGCATTCCTTCCACCTTAGCCTTCCAAAGTGCTGGGATTACAGGCATGAACTGCTATGCCTGACCTGGAAGTTGACTTTTTTAAAAATAAATATGAATTAACTAAGGAGCCTCTGAGTAACCACACTAGAACCCTAGGTTTCTGCAGAATTTGAAAAAAAGTTTTATATTCCATGGTTAAAAAATGACAACCATTTACTTTGCTGAAATTGCAAATCTGTTATAGTTGTACCCCCTTGTCCATGGGGATACATTTCAAGATCCTCAGTGGATCCCTAAAACTGTGGCTACTGCTGAACCCAGTTGCTATCAACTGGAAGATGTTTCTGTTTGTATTTTCTACCTACAAATTTAATCCCTTTTCCATCTTAACTGAGCACTTATCATACACTGTGGCTATAACTTTAGCAGTTTGAGGTGCAACAGCAAAACTAACATGAATATTTTTCTTCCTCACAATTTCAGACGTTGAAGATTCATTCTTAGTACAGATCTTAGCAACCTAGGCATATAATTTCTTTTTCCCTTTAAGTTGAGAACTCTCTCCTTTTCACTTAAAGGAAGCCCTTTATAGCTTCTCGTTGGCATACCGAAATTGCCAGCATTAATACTTATGCATTGTGGCCATTATTAAGTAAAGAAAGGATTATTTGAATGCAAGCAGAGATACTTCAACAGTCAGTCTGATAACCAAGATGGCTACTACGTGGCTAATGAGCACTTAGTATACACTAAGTGACTAGTGTATGCAGCATGGATATGCTGGACAAAGCAGATGATTCACATCCTAGATGGAACAGAGTGGGATGGTACATGATTTCATCACACTAATAACAACATTACAGTTTTAAACTTATGAACTGTTTATTTCTGGAATTTTACATTTGGTGTGTTTGGACCATGATGGACTGTGAGTAGTTGCAGCTGTGGAAAGTGCAACTGTGGATGGGGGGGGACTACTGTACTGTTATATTTCAGGCTTTCCCTAAAAAATGCATCCCGTTTTTTTGAGACAAGGTCTCACTGTGTCGCCAGGCTGGAGTACAGGGGCATAATCATAGCTCATTGCAGCCTTGATGTCCTTGGCTTAAGCAATCCTTGCTTCAGCCTCCCAAGTAGCTGGAACTATATAAAAAATCAACCACACTTGGCTGATTTTTTTTTTTAAGTTGAGATAAAGTCTTGGCTGTGTTGCCCAGGCTAGTCTTGAACTCCTGGCCTCAAGTGATCCTCCTGCCTTAGTCTCCCAGAGTCCTGGGATTACAGTCGTGAGCTACTGCACCTGGCCCCAGTTTCCTTCTTGAAGAATTGCATGGGGTTTCTTAGGCTACTGTTCTACAGGAGGTGCAAATCCAAAAGCTTTAAACTTTTATATGCCTATCACAGCAGAGCTCTGTAGGGAACAGTGTTAAGTTCCTTACATGACCTTTTTTTCTGAAACGGAGTCTCACTCTGTCGCTCAGGTGGGACTGCCGTGGCCTGATCTTGGCTCACTGCGAACTCTGCTTTCCAGATTGAAGCGGTTCTCTGCCTCAGCCTCCCAAGTAGCTGGGTTTACAGACACCCACCACCTCACCTGGCTAATTTTTGTATTCTTAGTAGAGATGAGGTTTCACCAAGTTGGCCAGGCTGGTCTTGAATTCCTGACCTTAGGTGATCTGCCCACCTTGGCCTCTCAAAGTGCTAGGATTACAGGTGTGAGCCACCGCGCGCCGCCTATGACTTTAGTGTGTAGAGGAACAGATAATAGATTACAATGTTTGAAGTTAATTTAGATGTTTCCACTGCCCCTATGGATTTTTTTTTACCTCACTAATATGTTTCAAGTGTTGGAAGGTTAATAAAAGTCTCCTGATAGAACCTGATTGATTAGTACCTCCTGTTCAAGCATGTGAGGTGAGGGATGCTATACAAAGGGAAGGGACAGCTAGAGATGAGATTGTATTGCTATGAAATGGAAGAGGCCAGATTTAGCCAGGATGTAAAACTTGGAATTAACCTGTTTATGATCTGTTTCTCAAGAACTGACAAATCTTCCTGTGTTCTCTCTGTGTACTTTTAGTAAAGTAATAAAAAGACACTTTGGCTGACCTAAGCAGAAAAGGGCAAGTTTATAAGTATCCTTATAATATAAGATTATCTTTTAGAACTTGAGGACAGGGATGCTCCTGAGTTATGGGATGATACTAGAACAAGGGTTTGGACATCCCGATAGGATTTTCTTTCATTTCTGTTTCAAGTGAAGCTGTCTACTTAATGGATGGTCACTGTAAATTAGGAATGCTTGCCAAAAGCAGGACATCAAGTCATCCTCTGAAAGTGAGAGGAAGCAGTGGGGGTTGAGAAGAGATGGAGGTATTTGCCTATGAAAACAAAAATAATTTCAGGTCTTACTGGTGTCAAGTGTAATTGGGAGGAAAGAGAACTGAGGATAGTGCCATTAGATTTATCTTGGCAGTGATTTATCCAACAGAATGAAGAGGCATGTTTAAGAGCCACTAGATTGCTGGTTTCCTCTCTGTTTGAAATCAGGAGGCTGAGCAAGATTATCTCTAAGTTAAGTATCCGAAGCTGTAAGTTTTGCTACTTAGACAGCATCAGCATCACCTAGGAGCTGGTTGAAAATGCATTATCTCAGGTGGCACAGACCTACTGAATTGCAGTCTGCATTTTCACATAATTCGGAAATAGTTAAATGAATTTGGTACATCCAACAATGGTTTATTAGATAGGTGTTAACAAAAAGTTGTATGTGCATATGGATTGCTATAATATATTAAGAAAATGTTAATGATTTCATGATTCCATTAACAAACCACTTCTACATATAAAAACAATCAAGAATATAAATCAAATTGAAGTAGATGATTTTATTTTCTTCATTATTAATATATTATCTGAACTTTTACAGTTTGTATGTGTGTTTTAATGCTATTAAGAAAAAAGTATACACCCTTCTCTCTTTGAAGTCACTTCAGATTTTTTTTTTTTGAGACAGAGTCTCACTCTGTCGCCAGGCGCCAGGCTGGAGTGCAGTGGCGCGATCTCGGCTCACTGCAACCTCAGTCTCCTGGGATCAAGCAATTCTCCTGCCTCAGCCTCCTGAGTAGCTGGGACTACAGGCGCATGCCACCATGCCCAGCGTTTTTTAGTAGAGATGGGGTTTCACCATGTTGGCCAGGATGGTCTCAATCTCTTGACCTCGTGGTCCGCCCACCTCAGCCTCCCAAAGTGCTGGGATTACAGGTGTGAGCCACCATGCCCAGCGATTACTTCAGATATAACACCTAGCATAGTAGTCATGAGAATGGACTCTGGAGTCAGCCAGTTTGATTCCCCATTTCCTGGCTTTTTGACATGCTTAGTGATTTGACTTCTGGCCCTTTGTTTTCTCATCTGTATAATCCAACATTTTAAGAGTTTTGAGAATTTGTTTTGTTTTGTTTTTGAGATGGAGTTTGCTCTGTTCCCCAGGCTGGGGTATGGTGGTGTGATCTCAACTCAAAGCAACCTCTGTCTCCCAGGTTCAAGCGATTCTTCCACCTCTGCCTCCCTAGTAGCTGGAACTACAGGTGCCTGCCACCACGCCTGGCTAAGTTTTGTATTTTTCATAGAGATGGGGTTTTGCCATGTTGGCTATGTTGGTCTGGATCTCCTGACTTCGGTGGGCAGATCCCAGCCTCCCACAGTGCTGGGATTACAGGCATGAGCCACTGTTCCTGGCCTGAGTTTTGAGAATTAAATGAGATTGCATGTCTAGTGTTTAGCACAGTGGCTGGACATAGTACGTACTCCATTAATGTTAGTTTTTATTACTGTTATTCCACTTTTTTGAGATCCAGTCAAACATACCCTCTTTTCCCACCCCCCCACCAAAATTCTTCCTCTGGCCAAAAAGGAAAAAAAAGAAAGCAATTTAAAAAACCAAAAAGTAAACACAACAAAATTAGTAGTCTAATGGCCTTGGGTAAGTAACAGATTGTTAAGAAATAGGTTCACTATTTCCCAAACTCCCCACAATTAGAATAAACAAAATATTTGGATAAAAGTGTAAGATGTTAAATCTAGTGGTATTCTATAGAAATAGCTGTGAATTGTCTGCCTATTCATTTTTTTAACACAGATATCTCTCTAATTGGTGTCTAATTTCTTTATGACAGGACACTTTTATTAGCTTTAATAGAAGAGAAATGGAGGAGCCATAGAATATTAGAGATGAATTCAGGAAGGCCCGAGACCATGGAAAACTTGCCAGCTCTCTACACTATTTTCCAAGGAGAGGTATATTCTTTTGTGCTTTGAAAGCCTACCATTTATGTTAAGAATAGACTGAGGGTGACAACTGGGTTTGATGTTCCTGTCCACTTAAGTCTGTCTCGAGCATTACAATTTAAATGGGAAGGGCCAGTGGAATATCTGGCAATCACATGTGCCTTCTCTAAGCTCCAGATACTTAAGTGCATAGTTGACATCATCATTGGAATATCAGCATGTCTAATTTATGTTTTAAACTGAATTTGTTTTTTCACTGCTGTGGTTTGAATGTGTCCCCTAAAAAGCATGTTTTGGAAACTTAATCCCCACTGCATCAGTGTTGGGAGGTAGGGCCTAGTAGGAGGTATTTAAGTCATGAGGGCTCCACTCTCCTGAATGGATTAATGCCAATTATTGAAGGGCTTGAGGCCGTGAGTTTGATCTCTTTCTCTCCTTCTTACCCTCTTATCTTCCACCATGGGATGACATAACAAGGAGATTCTTGCCAGATGCTGGCACCTTGCTCTTGGACTTCCCAGCCTCCAGAACTATGAGCCAAATAAATTTCATTTCTTTATAAATTATCCAGGCTCTGGTATTCTGTTATAGTAACACAAAACATACTGAGACACTCAAATAATTTGGTTCTCTTCTAGATTTTTTTCACCTCAACAAATAGAACCATTATCCTGCAGGTTCCCAGGCTACACATCTGACCATCATCCTTGATTTCTCTTTTGATTTGATTTTGATTTTCCCTCCCACTCCAGTCTGTTTGCTAGTTCTAATTATATCTCTGGTCTGTGTACTTCTTTATCCCCTTGGCACCCTATTAAAACTCTCCATTCTTGCCTGGTGTTTACTGGGATCCCTGCCTCATTGTAGCTCCTCTCCAGTCTGTTCTTCCATTGCAACTAGCATAAGACTATTGTTTTTTTAAAAGTTATTTATAAAAAATTGAGATGGGATCTCACTGTATTACCCAGGCTGGTCTCAAACTTCTGGGCTTAAGTGATATTCCCACTTCAGCCTCCCAAAGCCCTGGAGTTACAGGCAAATTAGCCACTGTGCCTGTGCCTGGCCTAAAATAAAATTTTAAAGTAGGTTGGACATGTTGCTTTCTCACAGCTCTTCAGAAGCTTCTCATTACAATTGAATACAAACTCATTTTCATGGACCTTCCGCAAGTTGACCTCTGCTTGCTCTCACAGTGTTGTTTGTTCTACCCTGTTTGTAGTCAAGACAACTGGCCTCCTTAAGAGCTCTGAACGGTCTTGAGTTCTTGGTGTCTCTTTAGGATTTTTGCACACACTGGGTTTTTTAGTCTGTCTGTGCTGCTGTAACAAAATACCTGAGATTGGGTAATTTATAAAGAACAGAAATTTATTTCTTACAGTTCTGGAGGCTGGGAAATCTAAAATCAAGTTGTCAGCAGATATGGTGTCTGGTGAAGACTACTCTCTGTTTCCAAGATGGCACCTTTCTGCTGCATCCTCTGGAGGGAAGAAATGCTGTGTCCTCATGACAGAAGGAACAGAAGGAGTGAACTCACCCTTTCGAGCCCTTTTATGAGGCACTCATCCTTTCATGAGGGCAGAGCCTGAAGGCCTCATCTCTTGATGACATTGATTTGGGGATTAGGCTTCAAAGTGAATATTAAAGAAATACCAAAGTTCATGTTGAACTTTAATCCCCAATGTGGGGATATTAAGAAGTGGTATTAAGAGATATTAATCACTTGGGAAGTGATTAAGTCATGAAGGTGCTCTGCCCTCATAAATGTGATCAATGCCCTTATAAAAGAGGCTACAGAGAGCTGCCTGACCCCTCCGTTCCTTCTGCCGTGTAAAGACACAGCATTCGTCACCTCCAAAGGACACAAGAACAAGGCACTATCTTGGAAGCAGAGAGTGAGCCCTTATAAGACACAGAATCTGCTGGTGCCTTGATCTTGAAATTCCCAGCCTCCAGAACTGTGAAAAATAAATTTCTATGGTATTTTGTTATAGCAGCACAAACAGACTAACTAAGATACTCTTCCTTTTAACTACCCACTTTCCCATCATCTTGTCTTCATCCTTTAGGTCTCAGCCTTAATATTGTCTCCTCAGAGAGTGTTTTTACCCATCGTATAGGTTCGCGCTGTGTTTAATTGTATACTTGTTTAATGTCTATCTTCCTCACAAGACACTAAGCTCCATAAGGGCAGAGTTCTGTCTGTTTTGTTGTATATCTCAGTCTTAGGTGGATGGGTAGAAAATAGTAAGTGCTTGATACATTTTTGATGACAGAATGAATTATCAACCTTTGGTAGAAAAGGCATTATATTTGTTTCAAGAACAGAGGCTTTGGAACCAGACAAAGTCAGGATTCTAGTCTCAGCTCTTTTATTTACTATATGAGCCTTTAGGCTGTCACTTAATCTCTTTGAGCCTTCGTTTTTCTTGTTTGTTAAATGGAGATTCCATTTATTCACAGTAATTCTCTTTCATAGAATTACTGTGATGGTTAAATAAGCTATCATCTATAAAAATATGATGCCTGACACATAGTAGAAATTAATTAACATTGACTCCTTCCTCTTTAAGTGAAAGTAAAGCCAAAAAATTCTTCTCAGTGTCTTATGAGAAAGTGTTTCTTTTCTTTTTCTTTTTTTTTTTTGAGTTGGAGTTTTGCTCTTGTTGCCCAGGCTGGAGTGCAATGGCATGATCTCGGCTCACTGCAATCTCTCTGCCTCCCAGGTTCAAGTGATTCTCCTGCCTCAGCCTCCTAAATAGCTAGGATTACAGGCACCCACCCCCACCACACCCAATTAATTTTTGTATTTTGAGTAGAGAAAGGGTTTCGCTATGTTGGCCAGGGTAGTCTCAAACTCCTGAACTCAGGTGATCCACCCACCTTAGCCTTCCATAGTGCTGGGATTACAGGTGTGAGCCGGGACTTTTTTTTTTTTTTTTTTTTTTAAAGACAAGGTCTGACTTTGTTGCCCAGGCTGGACAGCAATAGTGTGATCTTGGCTTACTGCAACCTCCACCTTTTGGGTTTTAAGTGATCCTCTCACTCAGCCTCTCAGGTAGCTGGGACTACAGGTGCACACCACCACACCTGGCTAATTTTTCTGTAGAGACAAGGTCTCACTGTGTTGCCCAGGCTGGTCTCGAACTCCTGAGCTCAAGTGATCTGCCCACCTCAGCCTCTCAAAATGCTGAGATCAGGCATGAGCCACCATACCCAGCCTGAGCCTATAGTATTTTAATGGTATCATTCATACTTGATATTCATACTTTGCATTCTTACTTGCTTTTTATGGTTAACAAAAGTTTTACCTCCCAATAATGTGAGGTCTTTGAGGACAGACTTTGTGACTATCAGTCAGTTATAGATAATTGTGGTTCTTGACTTCTGTTGATCTCAACTTGTAATATAACAGTCAAGATACAAAGGATAATAACATTTTAATAAATAGCAAACAGCTTTGCTCTTCAAAGCCTCTATCCTTTTTCTTTATGGTTCATGGTAATCCCAAAGGTTAGTAAGGTACCAGAGCTCAGAAGAAGGAAGTGTAGCACTGGAGGTGAAACTGATTTTTCTAATCATGAAGCCCTCACTCATCAGGTGCTGCACCAAAGAGAGGGAAGAACACTCTGTCCTCCACAGAATGACTCAGATTTCTAAAGTGGATCCTAACCTACAGCTTTTTCTTACATGAGATGGAGCTTGAATTAGTGTAGGTTTTATATATTACTATCAAGGAAGGATGGTCTTTAGGATGTTTCAGAGAGAACTTTATGGTTTTAGTAGCACAATTTGAAAAGGGATGGTTTAGAAGTGACATGGAGTTAGGGAAAGAAAAATATAAATTGGAAAGAAGAAACTTTTTAGAATATTCATCGAATGAACATTTAATGAGTACTCAATATTTACAAAGAGGAATTACATTAAAACTAAAAAAAAACTTGTAAGCCTAATCTATGTTAGTACTTCCACGCATTCTGTTACTGAATCTCTCCAAAGAAATTGTTAACCCTATTTGATAGATAAGGAGATTCTTTTCAGAAGTTAAGTATTTTTAGTAGAGATGGGGTTTCACCATGTTGGCCAGGCTGGTATCAAACTCCTGACCTCAAGTGATCTGTCTGTCTTGGCTTCCCAAAGTGCTGGGATTATAGGTATAAGCCACCACACCCTGCCAAGAGAATCCTTTTGACTGAATTGAGTTATAGGAGAAATATAGATGGTAAATCTGGTGGTTCTTTGGTCATTTGTTGGTACAACTCTGTGACAGCATTTATCCTGGTCTGTCTTATTATTACTTGTATGTGTCTCACTCCACTACTAGATTGTGAGTTACTGTAGAGCACAGGCCATGATTGTATCATATGTCTTGGTAACTACTTCAAATTTATTTAAAATAATCTGGGCATCCCTTTTTTAAAGTTTTCTTTGTTTCACAGTATCTGACATGGTATCTTTCATATAGTAGGTAGGTGCTTAGTAAATGTGGGAATAAAATGGAGCCCAAGCCTCATAGGACTAGTTGTCCTTGTGAAGAAAGTAGTGTTTCAGCCCATGTCCCATCATTCTCTTGGTGGACTCAGCAGGGATTTGGGACCTAGTAATTAAATAGCTGAGAAGCCACACTACTTCAATATTCATCCTCTCATCTTCTGAGAAGGATGTTGGTAGCAGAGTGCATTATGTTAATACATGATAGGAGGTACAAGCATAGCGATGAGACTTGGGATTTGGCTTAGGCTCGCAATAGCCAAAGAAATGCTGAGGGGAGATTCATTTTGGTAAGGTAGAAATAGCGTCGGACTCAAAGTAAAAAAAAAAAAGTCTGTGTGGTACTTGGCTGTTCCACTATCTAACTTTGTGACTTTTGACAAGTAACTTATGCCTCTGAGCCTCAAATTCTTCATCTACATTATGGTGATAACAAGTTTCAAGGCCAGTTACCACCTATAATCTGAAAATGGGAAATTTATTTTACCCAAGCTCTGATGAGTTCAGTTGAGGTAGTTACTGAACTTTTTCCCCTGAGCTATTTGACTAATTATCTGTGGGACACCAGGCAGACTGCGTGATCATCTGTGGCAGGTGTGACTGTATCCTGAGAGACACATTGATGAAAACACCTGGTGCTAGAAATAGGAAACAATGCCTGAACAGTTGCATGCATCCATTCTAGAACATATTAACCTTTTCTCTTGGGAGAGGCCAAATTAAGATCTGTTTTATTACCTCTAAAAACCATAATGTGACACTGGAGCTTCAGGATTGAAAAGTGAGATTGTCTTAATTTATAGCAGCAAGGTGATTTGGGCTCTAACTTCCAGATTTATTTATTTATTGACAGAGTCTTGCTCTCGCCCAGGCTGGAGTGCAGTGGCAGGATCTCAGCTCATTGCAACCGCCACCTCCTGGGTTCAAACGTTTCTCATGCCTCAGCTACCTGAATAGCTGGGATTACTGGCATGCACCACCATGCCCAGCTCATTTTTGTGTTTTTAGTAGAGATGGGGTTTCACCATCTTGGCCAGGCTGGTCTCAAACTCCTGACCTCAGGTGATCCACCCACCTTGGCCTCCCAAAGTGCTAGGATTACAGGAACGAGCCATCGTGCCCGGCCTCCCTAACTCTTAAGTAGTAGTGTGCCTTCCTATCAGTTACTAATTTCTTTGTGCTTCAGTGTCTTAGACTGTATAAATTATTTAAAAGCTACACTTTGTTGAATGTCCATTATGTGCCATATATGTATGTCATGTACTTTATGTACATCATGTGTTACCTGCAGCAGCAAAGTGAGCGCAAATGGGAACTTAGGCCTTGAAAGGCAAATTATGTGCAAGATCCCACAGGTAGGAAATGGCAGAGCTGGGATTAGAAGCCACATCTTTCACTCCAAAGCCTGTGAACTTTATATACCTATACTGTTATTTTTTCTTTTATATTCTAAAAGCTTTTTGGGGGGCTGGGGTCTTGCTATGTTATCCAGGCTGGACTCGACTCCTGGGGTCAAACCATCCTCCAGCCTCAGCCTTTGGAGTAGCTGGGACTACAGGCTTGTGGCACAGCACCCAGATACACCTGTACTATTCCGCTTCATTTGCAGCATAGGGACCTACTGTATATGCTTTCTAGGATTGTCGCTAGGAACAGAAGGGATATCAGATACCACACTGCTTTTGGCCATTAGAATTTTATAGTTAAAGGGAACTCATGAGCAGTTCTAGTGTAATTAAGACTCTGGATCCAAATGCTAGCTCTGCTACTTATTGAGCTTTGGACTTCTGGTAAATTACTTAATCTCTTCATGCATCTTTTTGTCATCTATTGAATGGGAATAATAGTACCAATTCCATACGGTGGCATGAGGATTATGCAAAGCATTTTGAATAGTATTTTGCATGTAGTGAGTATTTAATATATATTAGTAAATAGCAGTGCAGTTGGGATTGTTTTATTTCCTCCCCTTGTTTTAGTTATAGTGAAGCTGAAGCAGTGCTCAAGATAAAGCAGCTGAAAAGAATAAAGTTTATATATATAAGATTACACTGAATATTTTACAAATAATAATTTAGTGTTAAATTCCATATATAGTGACAACATTACCCTCAATCTACAGGTGGCAGTGGGGTAGGCTACAGAGGGAAGAGAGAGCTAGAGCCTGGGTTAATGATTTATCTGGCAAGGGTTCTGGGCATTTCATCACTAACATTTATTGGTTGCCTTTTTTTTTTAACCCTTCATGAATGCCAGTATTGGTTGCCTGTTACATAGACCCATCGAGCCTCTAACTTCATAATCTTAGACACCTTTGCAAAAGACTCTTTCTCTCTGATTTTCAAGTTCTGTCAGATGTCTGCGTATTGGCTTTTTATCTAGTTGTTTTGATGAAACCCAAGACTCAGATTTGGAGTTAAGTATAACAGACTGTATGCTCTGGATTGACTTGAATTTCAGGTATAAGGAATACCCTGCATGATCCATCTCAAATTATTACAGTTCTCTGTATTGGAATTGGAGGCCTCAGTCCTAGCTAATATAAAGTGTAACTTTATTACCTGATTTTTTGCTTTTTTGTTCCTTTTGTTCATGAAACTCCTTTGGTAATAGTCAATATGTTCCCTTTGTTCATGAAACTCCTTTGGTGATTTTACCAGGTATAGGATTTGGATGTTCCTCAGTATCATCACACCGTGTGATAATACTCTGATCTCACCAGTGTTTTTAATGTGTACACACATACCTGTCAGTCTACATTTAAAAGAAAAAAAACCAGAATGTTTGACAGCATCATTTTTAGGGAGTTTTGTAGCATATAGAGGCAGTCAATATGAAATACAAATTTGGGGAGACTAGGTTCAATGCTACAGATGAAAGATTCTCATTTATATGACATTAATTTTCCCCGCATCTTTATAGGTTGCTATGGTGACAGACTATGGAGCCTTTATCAAAATCCCAGGCTGTCGGAAGCAAGGTAGGAGCCTATAATTTGAAATTCAGCCCTCTGATTCTACTTTCTTCTATCACTCTATCACCTAATTATAGGCTCTACATTTTTCAGACAGTAGTTTTTTGTTTATTTCTTTTTAATGTATAGATATGAACACAAGATGACAGTTCATTTTTAGCGGGCAGAAGAATGGTGGTCTCTGACTCAGGGGGAAGACTGGGGTATAGCTAATTGGGTTTACTTCTGAAACCAGCATCTTTCTAGACTTCACTTGTGACCCTAAGCAAATCACTTGACATCTTTAGACATGGGATTTGCGGGAGGGCAAGCTACCTATGTCTGAGGCTGACAATGAATTTTCTAGTAGATGGTGCATGAAATGGGAATAGTATTGTAAGTGATACAAATATATATTATATATGTAATGTTTTAAGTTTTCTTCATTAATAGGCATCTATTGAACACTTTTTGAGAATCTCATTATAAGTCTATAATCTTATTTATTTCCCAAAACTATGTGAAGCAGGTTCACAGACTGATTGTCTGCCTTGAGTGATTTGGCTAGGTAATGGCATAGCCAAGACTAGAACCCAGTCCTTCTGATTCTAGCCCCTGGATCTTGCTACTCTATCATACTGCTGGTGGATCAAAACTTCTTTTTTTTTTTGAGATGGAGTTTCGCTCTATTGCCCAGGCTGGAGTTTAGTGGCATGATCTTGGCTCACTGCACCTTCGCTTCCCAGGTTGAAGCAACTCTTCTGCCTCAGCCTCCAGTAGCTGGGACCACAGGCACGCACCACCATGCCTATCTAATTTTTTTTTTTTTTTTTAGACAGAGTCTTGCTTTGTTGCCAGGCTGGAGTGCAGTGGCATAATCTCGGCTCACTGCAACCTCCACCTCCAGGGTTCAAGTGATTCTTCTGCCTCAGCCTCCCGAGTAGCTGGGACCACAGGTGTGTGCCACCATGCCTGGCTAATTTTTTGTATTTTTAATAGAGACAGGGTTTCACCACATTGGCCAGGCTGGTCTCAAACTCCTGACCTCGTGATCCAGCCACCTTGGCCTCCCAAAGTTCTGGGAATACAGGTGTGAGCCACCACGCCCAGCTCAACTTGCTAACTTCTTATGGTAAAATAAATTAAGGTTTAATTAAAGATTTTAATGTACAAAAAGTAACCATAAGAGTACTAGAAGAAAACATAGAACAATATTTTGTTACATAAAAATGAAAAACTTAATTGCAAAAATCATTGTAAGCAGAGTTAAGTTGGGAAAAAGAATTTGTAGTACATATGATAAAGAGTGGGTATTAGGAAAAGGTGCCAATATGAAAAGACAACTCACAGGAAAAAAAATATTACTTGTTCCTATAGTAAAAGATACTCATTCTCAGTATAATTAAAAAATAACTTAGACTGGTAGATTCATATAATGGGATATTACTCAACAATAGGAAGGAATGAGAATAAAATATTGATATATGCAACATCCTGGATTAATATCCAGAAATTATGCTGAATGATAAAAGCTAATCTCAAAAGGTTATACACTTTATGATTCCATTTATATAACATTCTTATGTTTTACTTGAGATATGATTCACATACCACACATTTCACCTGCTTAAAGTGTACACTTCAGTGGTTTTTTGGTATATTCAGAATTTGCAACCATCACCACAATCTACTTTGAGAACACTGTTGTCACCCCAAAAGAAACCCTGTACCCATTAGCCATCACTCCATATTCTCTCTATGCCCTCAGATTTAGGCAACCATTTTTCTACTTTGTCTTTGTATATTTGCTTATTTTGTACATTTCTTATAAATGGAATAATGCAGTATGTAGTTTTTCGTGACTGATTTCTTTTACTTAACCACATTTTCAAGATTCATCTGTTTTGTAATATATACTTCATTCTTTTTTTATTGCCATTCCAAATTAATTTATTGCAATTCCATCATTTGATGGGTATTTGGATTGTTTCCACTTCTTTAGTATTACGAATAATGTTGCTATAAATATTGTGTACTAATTTTTGTGTGGATATTTGCTTTCATTGGGTATATACCTAGGAGTGGAATTAGTGGGTCATATGGTAACTCTATGTTCAACTTTTTGAGGAACTGCCAAACTGTTTTTCCAAAGTGACCATACCATTTTATAGCCCCACCAGCAATGTATGAGGGTTCAACTTTCTTTACATCTTTGTTAACACTTGTTGTCTTTTTGGGTATGGCCATCCTAATGAATGTGCAGGGACATCTCATTGTGGTTTTAATTTCCCTAATGGCTGATGATGTTAAGCCTCTTTTCATGTTTGGCCATTTGTATATCTTTTTTTGGGGAATGTCTATTCAAATCTGATATGATTTGGCTGTGTCCCCACCCAAATCTTGTCTTGAATTGTAGTTCCCATAATACCCATGTGTTGTGGGAGGGACCAGGTAGAGATAATTGAATCATGGTGGTGCTTTCCCCCATTCTGTTCTCATGAGAATGAGTTAGTTCTCACAAGATATGGTGGCTTTATATTTTTTATTAAACCGTCATTTGCTGGACACTCATTCTCCTTCCTGCTGCCCTGTGAAAAAGGACATGTTTGCTTCCCCTTTTCCCATGATGGTTAAATTTCTTGAGGTTTTGCCAGCCATGCTGAGCTGTGAGTCAGTTACGTGTCTTTTCTTTATAAATTACCCAGTCTTGTATGCCTTTATTAGCAGTGTAAGAACAGACTAATAAAAAATCCTTTTCTTGTTTTGAGACAGAGTCTCACTCTGTTGCCCAGGCTGGAGTGCAGTGGTGCAATCTCGGCTCACTGCAACCTCTGTCTCCCAGGTTCAAGTGATTCTCATGCCTCAGCTTCCTGAGCAGCTGGAATTACAGGCATGCACCACCATGTCCAGCTAATTTTTTGTATTTTTAGTAGAGACCGGGTTTCACTGTGTTGTCCAGACTGGTTCCAGTATCCTGTCCTCCAGTGATCCGCCCTCCTTGGCCTCCCAAAGTGCTGGGATTAAAGGTGTGAGACACAATGTCTGTTTTTCCCTTTTAAAAATTGGGTTACTTTCGTTTTTATTGCTGAGTTAGGCAAGTGTTTTTCATATATTCTGGATACTAGTCCCATATCAAATATATGATTTACAAAGATTTTTATATAACATACTTGAAATGACAAAATTATCTAAATGGAGAACAAATTATTTAATGGTTGACAAGGATTAAGAAGGGGAAGAAAGTGGCAATATGAAGGCTCCTTGTGGTGAGGGAACCTGTTCTGTGTCTTAATTGTGGCAGTGTATACGTGAATCTACACGTGGTAAAATTATGTGGAACTAAATACATATACATACATGCACAAGCCCAAATGAGTACAGGTAAAACTGGGGAAATCTGAACAAGATTGAATGGATTTTATCTGAGATGTTTTTTCCTGCACTAACCAGTTCTAACATCAACTGGATGTCCAACAATTCAGTTCAATTCTGACACTGACTACCTGGGAGTTAGTGTCATATTCCACATACTAAAGGGCTCAGTCCCACATGACTGCCCTCATTTCAGATGTCAGTCCCCATATTGAATCCTCAGATTACCTATACTTTTGTCTCACTTGGCTGCAATTTTTGGGATTCCCACATTCCCTCCCACCCCCCGCCCCAGGTTGATAATTTGCTAGAATGACTCACAGAACTCAGAAAAATGCTATAGTTACTATTAGTTTATTTTAAAGGATAAAAATGAACAGTCAGATGAGATACACAGAATGAGACCCAAAGGGTTCCAAGTACAAAGCCTCTGTCCCCATGGAGTTGGGATACTCTCCAAACTCCATGCTTAGGGGTTTCTATGGAGGATCTGTTACATAGGCATGGTTGGTTAAATTATTGGCCTTCAGTGTTAGGGCTTAGTCTTCAGCCCTTCTCCCCTTCCTAGAAGTCAGAGGGTAGGGTTGAAATTTCTAACCCTTGGCCGGGCACGGTGGCTCAAGCCTGTAATCCCAGCATTTTGGGAGGCCGAGGCAGGTGGATCACGAGGTCAAGAGATCGAGACCATCCTGGTCAACATGGTGAAACCCCGTCTCTACTGAAAATTAAAAAATTACCTGGGCATGGTAGCGTGTGCCTGTAATCCCAGCTACTCAGGAGGCTGAGGCAGGAGAATTGCTTGAACCCAGGAGGTGGAGGTTGCGGTGAGCCGAGATCCGTGCCATTGCACCCCAGCCTGGGTAACGAGTGAAACTCCCATCTCAAAACAAAACAAAACAACGAAATTTCTAACCCTCTCTAATCACATTGTTGATTTCTCTGTTTCTGAAGCTATCTAGGGATCCACCAATAGTCACCTCATTAAGGGACTTAATGAATAACAAAAGATACTTCTATCACTGAGAATATTCCAAGGGTTTTAGGAACTCTTGCCAGGAACTATGGACAAAGATTGAATAGGTATTTCTTATACCACAGTATCAATGCCAGCATCCTGATTGTAATAGTGTACTATAGTTTTCCAAAATGTCACCAATGGAGAAAACTGGATAAAGTATACATAAGATCTCTGTATTATTTCTTGTGAGTGCAGGTAAATGTACAATTATCTCAAAAAAAATTTTTCACATAGGGCAACAAAGTTATCAAATATGTTAAAAAATGATTTAAAACAGTCCTAAAATCTTTGAGATTAACAAATATTTTAAAAGATTGCTTTTAATACCCAGTGTTGGAAATAGAAACTTTTATTCACTGTCAGAAGCATAAATTCACAGACTTTGGCAATGCCTATTAACATTTTTAATGTGCTTATTACCCTTTAATCCCGAAATCCTTTGGAGAATTTAGGGTAAATAGATAATTACATAAATTATATGCATCTGTTTTGTAGACTATGCAAATGATAAAAAGAATAACTGTATTTCTAAGACATACTTAGGTTTTGTCTTACCAGAAAGATAAAATGGAAGGTTTTCACACAATTCCATCACACTGTTCCCTACTGATAACAGTTGTAAAACATCATTGATTATGAGAAGCATTCCCATTTCAGAGATATTAAAGTGAGGGGGAAAGTATATCTTAGAATTAATGAAACATCTCAATTTACTGCCATGAGCTGGAAATGGTGGTATGCACCTGTAATCTCAGCTACTTGGGAGGCTGAAGCAGGAGGATCACTTAAGGCCAAGAGTTTGAGGCCAGCCTGGGCAACATAGCAGGACCCCATTGATGGCAATGGAGGCCTGTCTAGAGCGGCTGCTGCAAAGACACCAGCCACAGTGGGGGTTGTGTGGCCAGGGCTGTGTGTTCCACGGAGCTGGCAGGAGCCAAGAACAGCGGGATCCCTGCCCTCTTCTCAGTTGATGGGGTAGTAGCCTACCCTCCCAGGTACAGCTGTAGTCCCCCAGCCCTGGCAGCAGACCCAGGCATCCCTGTGCTCTTGGTGCTTCCTTCTCCTGCTGCCTGGCCTCTCCCAACTCCCAGCACCTGCTCTGATTTTGGAGCAAAGTTGAAGCTGAGTCTGGGCACTGTTGCAGCCTGGCTGGGTTTGCATGCCTTATGGTGGTGCAGACATGCCAGCTTCCTATTACCTCGGCCCCCTCCAGACTTTGGGTGTCAGTGAGCACAGGAGGGAGGCCAAGGGAGTGCTGAGGGCAGTTCAGCATAGGCCTGCAGGCATCCCTGGGCACAGAACACTGGGTGTCATGGACAACATGATTGATGGTGGAAGGAGACAGACGGGATCCTGGGTAGAAAGGGGCGAGTCTTGGTGAAGCCCTACCTTCAACCCAGGGATGGTCTGAAGCATGGGGGCCAGGCTCTCAGTTCTAGGTGGAGTCTGTAGACCAGAGTGAGAACTTACGGTGCTTTTTCTGGGCCTGCCCATGGCTGCCCATAGACCAATCAGCATGCACTTTTGAAGACCATAAAAACCCTGGACTCAGCCAGACTTAGGCAGACATTGGGAGGACCTACCTGTGGAAATGGCCTACCCACTTTGGCTCTCCTCTCTCGTGAGGGCTGTAAATATTAGGATGACCTGCCTGCAGATAAGGGCTACCCACTCTGGGTCTCCTCCATGCTGAAAGCTGCACTTATCGGATTGACCTGCCAGGGCAAGTGGGCAGGACGAGCCCAGCAGGCTCAAGCAAAACTCGGGCAAAGGTGCTGCTGGCTACAGAGGCTTCTGGCTGGAAAAACGACACCTGAAAAATCTTGCTACACCATCTTTACAAAAAAGTTAGCTGGGTGTGGTGGCAGGAGGATCACTTGGGCCCAGAAGTCAGAGGCTGCAATAAGCTATGATTGTGCCACTGCACTCCAGCCTGGGTAACAGAGTGAGACCCTGTCCCTTAAAAAAAAGAAATTACTGACTTGGAAAGACGTCCAAGATAATAAAATTTAAAAACATGTTGCAGAAGAGTTTGTGTAGCATCTCCCTTCCCCACCCTTTTAAAGCAAGTGTACATATGCCTTTGTATCTCTCTCTTTCTTTATATATTTTAAATTACTGCCTATGTTTAGAAGAAATTCTGGAGGAATATTCAACACATTAGCAATGGTCACCTCTGGGGAGTTGGTTTTGCTAAGGAAGGGATGTATTTTGAAGGAGGACTTTGGCTTTTGAAAATTATTGTTTGTTTTTTTTTGAGACAGAGTTTCGTTCTTATTGTCTAGGGTGGAGTTCAATGGCATAGTCTCAGCTCACTGTAAACTCTGCCTCCTGGGTTCAAGTGATTCTTGTGCCTCAGCCTCCCAAGTAGCTGGGACTGCAGGCGCATGCTACCACGCCTGGCTAAGTTTTGTATTTTTAGGAGAGATGGAGTTTCACTATGTTGGCCAGGCTGGTCTTGAACTCCTGACCTCAGGCAATCCACCCACTTTGGCCTCCCAAAGTGCCCAAAGTGCTGGGATTACAGGCGAAGCCACCATGCCCAGTCCAGAAATTTTTTTTTTTTTTTTTAGTTTTTTTTTTCTGTTAAAAAATCCCAGAGGCGATCTTTAGATAGTAATCCATGCCTCTAATCTTGTAGACTACCATTCTGCAAATTGCATCTTTGCATTAGAAATGGTTTACCAGCAGTTTTCAAGCTGGCAGTCAGCAGTCTGTAATTAAGTTTCTCATTTTATGTTGGCTGGGATTTAATGATGTGGAACTCTTCCCCATCCCATAGGATATTCACCTCTTTCTGTCTGAGCACAGGTTTTCTTGTTAGTGTACTCGCCATAGCTGCCAGTGCCTGTAAGTCCCATTCTTACTTGGGCATATGTGACACTTTGAGATCTGTGTGGGATTAAAGGCCTGTGACCTTCCAGCAGTCAATTTTCAACCCACTTTATCCATACTCTGTCAGGTGATGCCTCTGATTGTGGCTGACAGCTTATAAGTGACTCTGTCAGTCTGACAGCTGGGCTGAGACAAGCCTTGGAGGGAAAGCTCAGGGAACCAAATAATTAGGTGGAAACTGAGTTTTAATCCTGAGATTTATAGGTTTGTTGGATAACCTGAGCAATTGCCTTCCTTACAGTGTATCTTAGCTTCTCTGCCCATAAAGAAGGAAGATTATTAAGTTTCAGCCTGAAAGGACTGAGTTAGGACATAACTCTGGTCTGATCAGATCTTAACATCTTTGGCTCAGGAAGGTAGATTCTAATTTGAGCTAGTTTCCCAGATCTCCTGTTCTCAGAATACTTCAGCCACTGCTGAATTGAAGACCCCTTCCAAGTACTCAAACCTAAGCTAGATTTTCTTTCCCCTCTCATAGTATTATCTAATATAACTTTCTGTGATGTGAAATTTTTTTTTGTTTTTTTGAGATGGAGTCTTGCTGTATTGCCCAGGCTGGAGTGCAGTGGTGCGATCCCAGCTCACCGCAACGTGGGTTCAAGCAATTCTTCTGCCTCAGCCTCCCAAGTAGCTGGGATTACAGGCATGTGCCACTACACCTGGCTAATATTTTTGTATTTTTATTAGAGACAGGGTTTCTCCATGTTGGTCAAGCTGGTCTGGAACTCCTGACCTCAGGTGATCCGCCCACCTTGGCCTCCCAAAGTGCTGGGATTACAGGCGTGAGCCACTGTGCCCAGCTGATGAAAATATACTTTATGTTTTCTGATTTGTTTTTTGACACCAACTCCCCAATTATCTGGACACCAACTGGGTCTCCAATGACTCAGTTCAATTCCGACATTATTTATCTGGATCTTGTGTTAGAGCTCAGTCCCATGAAATTGCCCTTGCCTCAGTTATCAGCTGCAAGTCCTGGGCCACTTGTATATCTGACCAAGCAGTTGTAAATCACGGGTTCCATCATCACCTTCTTAGGTTTGAGACTTTGCCAGAATGGCTCACAGAAGTCAGGAAAACATTTTACAGTAGTCCCCCCTCATCTGTGGCTTTACTTTCCACAGTTTCAGTTACCCTAGGTCAACTGAGGTTTGAAAATGTTGAGGGGAAAATTCTAGAAACAATTCGTAAGTTTTAAATTGCAGTGTGATGAAACTTGCACTGTCCTGCTCCATTCTATCTGGGATATGAATTGTACCTTTGTCCACCCACACTGTGTACCCTACCTTCCCATTAGTCACTTAGTAGCCTTCTCAGTGATCAGATCGACTGTCTGCTATTGCAGTGCTTGTGTTCAAGTAACCCTTCTTTTACTTAGTAATGGCCCCAAAATGTAATAGTGATGCTGGCAATTTTGATATGCCAAAGAGAAGCCATAAAGTGCTTCCTTTAAGTGAAAAGGTAAAAGTTCTCCACTTAATAAGGAAAACCTGGGGACTACCAGAGAGGGTACTGAGGAAGGGGGAGGAGAGTACAATGGTTGAAAAAATTACTGAGTACTCAGTACTTCTGTAATGGGATGATTACAAACCTCAGCATCGTGCAGTATACACAGATAACAAGCCTTAACATGTATCCCCAGAATCTAAAATAAAAGGTGAAAGAAAATTTAGGAAAGAAAATGTAATCCTATCTTGTGGTTGCTAAGATCTACACTAGGAATGAATCTTCAATGTGTGAAATTGTGAAGAAGGAAAAATTCATGCTAGTTTTGCTGTCGAACTTCTAACTGCAAAAGTTACAGCCACAGTTTGTGATAACTGTTATTACAGTATGCTGTTATATTATTGTTATTGCTAATCTATAAGCGTGCTTAATTTATAAATTAAATTTCACAGCCAGGCATGGTGGCTCATGCATGTAATTTCAGCACTTTGGGAGGTGAGGTGGGCGGATTGCTTGAGTTCAGGAGGTCAAGACTAGCCTGGGTAACAGGGTGAAACTCCATCTCTACAAAATACTAAAATTTAGTGGTCATGGTGGTGTGTGCCTGTAGTCCAAGCTACTTGGGGGTGCTGAGGCAGGAGGATTGTTTGAGCCTGGGAGGCAGAGGTTGCAGTGAACTGAGATCGTGATACAGCAAGACCCTGTCTCAAAAAAAAAAAACCAACTTTATTTTAGGTGTGTATGTATAGGAAAAGACATATATATGTATATGTGTGTATATATATATGATTTGGTACTATTCTTTGCCAGTTTATTGTAAAGGATACAACTTAGAAACAGCCAAATAATTGAAGAGATACATAGGGCAGGGTATGGGTAGAGTGGAGTGGGGTAGGGTAAGTCGTGATGAGGAGCTTTCCTGCTCTCGGTATGCCACCCTCCCAGCCCTAGAATGTGTTTACCAACCCAGAAACTCTACAAATCTCATGTATGGGAGTTTTTATAGAGCTCAGTCTCTAGTTCCCAACCCTCCTCTTCCCAGACGTAGGAGATTGGTGGGTGAGACTCAAAGTTCCAGTCCTCTAAGCCAGCATGGTGGAGAGCGCCTGTAGTTCCAGCTATTTGGGAGACTGAGACAAGAGGATCAGTTGAGCCCTCCAGGAGTTTGAGGCCAGCCTGAGCAACATAGCAAGACCTTGTCTCAAAATAGAAAAAGAAAGTTCCAACCTTGTAATCACTTGGTCTTTCTGGTGACTAGTCCATCGTAAGGCTATCTAGGGACTTCACTCTGTCAACTCATTAACATAAACTCATAATCAAAAAGGGCTTATTATGAATAACAGAATATAATCCTATATCACTTAGTAAATCCCCAGAGTTTTAGTTCTTTGCCAAGAAGGGGGACAAATGCATTTTTGTATTATACTACATCTGTGCTGATACAGTAGCCACTGACTTTTTAATTTTACTTATTTCAACTAATTGAAATGGAAACTTAAAATAGCTACATGACTACTGACTATCTGTTTAGGCAGTGCAGCCCTATACAATTATAAAGTTGTTTTTTTTTTCTACTGTCTTCTGCCCTTCAGCACTAAACTATGAAGTTTTGAGAACAGAGATTGTTCAACATTATACTTTGAGAGTTTCTTGCTTATGATAGAAGCTCAAATATATTTAGCAGTGGATTCAGGTTAGCAAATAATTATTGAATTCTATGTTCTGATTAGCTTTTTTTGGTGGGAACACAGGTAAGAGAAACATAAATCCCTTGCTGCCCTCAGATTGCTTACAGTCTAGTGATGTAAACAATTCCAGTGGTGTATAATAAAAATGAGTATTGCACTTAGTCCATGGAATTGTGAATGCTTAGGCTGTTTGGATGAGTCAGAGCATAGTACATACAATACCTGAGGTATAGTGAATGGGTGTTCAGTAAATCTCATTGAATGAATGAATTAATTCTAGTCTCAGTTCTACCATTAACTGCCTTCTTGAGCAGGTTGCCTAGTCTTTGAGCCTTAATTTTCTTATCCCTGAAATGAGAATGATATGCGTGTTTTAGGCTCTGAGTTTTTTGACTGGCAGGACCATGTTTCATTAATCCTTGTATATATTTTTGCCTATAATATAGTAAATGTCTAGTAAATGTTTTAGTGAATCATTAATCCCAACATGATAAAGGATGTTAAAACACTTTCATTAATGTGCTTATATTATTGTCATATATCGTTGATTGGGAGATGACTGACTTGAAAAGTGGAGAGGGAATTTGGATTCCCCAGAGGTAACAGTGACCTTTCATTTTGACATTCTTTTGGCTGCAGCTGTCCTCTGATGATTTGAGATTTTCACTTCTTTCCTTTATTGCCAGTGGAAATTATGAAAGAAATTAATGTTGAATCTAACACATTTGGGGCAACAGTTTTAAGGGGACTATGATGGGCTAACTCCATTCTCATGGTGATTGAAGAGCTAGCCCTTTACAAGTTGTCAGGTTTTTTTGTTTTTGTTTTTGTTTTTTCCTATTTTTTAACAGCAGACACTCAGATGGGACTTTTTCTGTTTAAGTGTCATGTTGAGTTTATTGAACTTGATGACAGACTTGATATGCCCCTTGGGCATTTATTTATGGCTTGATGTCAAAAATCCAGGCACAGATTTCTCTGAAGAGCTCCGTTCCCTGTGGTGTGGCAAGCAAAGCATTTTTGTTTGTTTCTGTTTGATTTTGGAGCGTATGCTTGAACAGATTTAGATATGCTTTCTCTATTTGTAGGTAAGTTCATCTTTCTCTTTTTAATTGAAAGGATAATATAGATTAATAAAGAAAAATGATGAAAATATTGGTACGATAAAGTAGACCTGATAAACTCATGTTTGAATTGCACCGCTGTTATTTATCAGCCTTGTGACCCTGGATAATTTATATGATTTCAGACTGTTTTCCTGTGAACCTTTGTCAAAGAGGATTAAATGAATGAATGGATATAGTATATATAGTGAGGTACTCAGCACAAAGGGAAGGGGCCTCAAATCTTTTATATGTTGTCCTCTACCGCATATATGTCATCTAACTTTTAGTGGTGTGTCTGTGGTAACAATGAAGTCTCTCAAAAATTCAGACTGCTTTCTGAGAATGAATCTAGTCATAAGTCCCCCCATATAGATTATGGGTTCAGCCATAGATAGAAATAAACCAAGTAATTGCTTATAAATCTGACTGAAGAGATGGAAGCACTAAAGATATAAACAAGACAATCTGGGTATAATTCCAGGGAAAAGGGATTGGGATGAAATTGTAATTTAGGAGACTGAAATCTAGTTGATTATATCATAATATTCTGTTTTGTTTTGTTTTTTCTTCTTGAGATGACGTCTCGCTCTGTTGCCCTGGCTGGAGTACAGTTGCACGATCTCAGCTCTCTGCAACCTCTGCTTCCTGGGTTTAAGCGATTCTCATGCCTCAGCCTCCTTAGTAGCTGGCACTATAGGCAAGTACCACCATGCCTGGCTGATTTTTGTATTTTTTTTTAGTAGAGATGGGATTTCACCATGTTGGTCAGGCTGGTCTTGAACTTCTGACCTTAAGTGATCCACCCACCTTGTCCTCCCAAAGTGCTGAGCCCGTCCTGTATGATAATATTATATTGAGGAAGAGATTATGGGAACAAACAGGGAGTTGTCAGCTTAAAACATAGTAAACATAGTAAAAGAAAGGCTGAGTGCTTGAAGTTGGTGGTTTATCTTGCCTTATTTAGGGCAGAAATTAATCTGATTATATGAACTGTAGGGATGGTTTTTTTTTTTTATGAGGACGTGATTAGTCCACTAAACCTTCATGAACAAAAAAAGTATCTCAAAAATAGTTATCTCCCTTTTGTTGTGATTCCATGTGGGAGCAATTAAATACCTAGCAGCTAGTTTACCTAGAAGAGGACTGAGAATCTTCCAGGTATAAGGAAAGCGTATCTTGTATTGTAAATTAATAAACTGCTGAATTGTGCCTCTCTTTGAACCAGTCACTAAAGTGACATTCTAGTTAATGTATTTTAGTACATAAGCATCTGCATGCTGAAGACTCCTGCCCTTATATCTACAGTTCATACACTACCCCTGAGCTACAGACTTAAATATGCAACTGCCTACTTGACATTTGCATTCAGGACCCAGGGCAAGGGCTAGACGATGTCTTTTTTTAATTCACTGTATAAGCTAAGGCCTTAAGGTAATAAACTGTTAATATCTCAACTTTAATTATCCTGTACCCCATTATAACTATTTTTATACTTCCTTTTTGTCTATGTCCATGTGAGACATAGTCTTACATTATTTCAGTCATAGTATATATATTATTTACTGTTAATTTTGTTTTATTTTTTTGTGATTGGAAATAATTAGTGCTTATCATAGAAAAATAGAGGGGAAAAAACCACAACAGAAAACGATCATTATGTAATGTTACTACCATATAGAGATAGGCACTGTTAACATTTTGGTGTATTTTTCTTTTCTTTTTGAGACAGAGTCTTGCTTTGTCACCCAGGGTGGAGTGTAGTGGCACGATCCTGGGTTCAAACAATTCTCCTGACTCGGCCTCCCAAGTAGCTGGGTCTATAGGTGCCTGCCACCCCACGTGGCTAATTTTTGTGTTTTCAGTAGAGACAAGGTTTCACCATGTTCTCCAGGCCAATCTCAAGCTCCTGACCTCAAGTGATCTGCCCACTTTAGCCTCCTAAAGTGCTGGGATTACAAGCATGAACCACCACACCTGGCCAACATTTTGTTGTATTTCTGTATATTCACATATGTGTATGCAATTTAATACGTTGAGATTAAGATTATACTCTATATTTAAAATTTGTAGTTTCTTGCACATAATGGACCTTAAACATTTCCCCATTAAAAAAATACTTTCTATAAACAATTTAATGGCTTTATTCTGTCATTCAGATGTACCTCATAACATTTTAAGTTGTTTCTAGTTTTTCACTGTTAATGCTTTTAGACTTGTCATGTTTATCCAGGAGAGAGATACCTGTACAAAAAGAAATATATACTTTGGAATTAGTTGAGAGAATCACAAGTCGTTGATGCCATTATTTCTGTGTGGTACACCAGTAAATAGACCTTCTGTTTTAGGGGAGAAGAATAATGTTTTCTCAAGTATATTAGGTTCAACATTAATTATTTCATAACTTTCATTAGCAATAGAGGAAAAAGATAAATTTTAACCAGTAGAGGAAAGTTGCAGCCAAAAAAAAAACAGTAAAAGTGAAGGGTTTCTTCTTTATGGGATTTGAATTTGCTCTTCAAACTTTAAAATTAGACTAGTTGGCTCATTACATCATAGGGGGGAAAAATAAAACCCCACCTGCATGAATTTCACCCAGTTTGGAGATAATGTGTTGATCTCAAATTAAAAACATAATGTATTTAAGACATTTTAGAGGCCCCACATTTGTTTAGATAGGTAGGCTATCAACCTCCAGAATCAGCTTATGTAGGTATGAGAGATGTAGTGATGATGGATAGAGAAAGCTGTGGCTCCCAGTAGGAGCTCTAAACAGAAAGGGCAAATACTTTGAGTTTCAGGCATGTGCAGGCACCCATGTGCATCTCTTTGTGTGTATGTGTCTGTGTGTGTATGTGAAAGAGAGTGGGAGAATGAATGGAGGTGGATAAATTTCCCAAGCAACTTTAGGGAGAGCCGTTATTTTAGACAGGATGACTATGTTGATTCAGAGTAATTATTTATGTTCATTTTTTCCAGAATCAAAGTAATAATATTATTATTGAAAATAAATGAAAAAGTTAACTTGTAATACTGTAACCATTGTTAGAATTGGAGTCATTTCTTTCTAATTTTAAAAATATTTTTAAAGCAATGTACTATATAATTTTGCATCATGCTTTTTTAATTTAGAATGGGAAAATGCTAGATACCCACAGTACTTGACACATAATAGGCACTCAATAAATATTTACTAAAGAAGGAATTATTGACTTGTTTAAAAATATTTTGAATGGACCATCAAGTGACTATACCATAATTGACCCAATTGTTACCCTTTTGTTGGAAATTAGGTTGTTTCTAAATTTTTCTGTCTTAAAAATACATTGAATATTTTGACACAAATCACTTTTCCTGAAGCATTATAGCTTTTCCTAGGTATAAAGTTATTTTCTTAGGACAGTTTCCCAGAAGTGATTGAGAGTCAAATTAATTATTAGAAATCTTGGTTGCAGGGGGTAGAAACTTAATTGAGAAACATTTTGGCCAGTCTTGTCAGGGGCTTCCAGGATAAATCTCAGTTATGTTTCTCAATTATGTTTCTGTCCCTTGTGTCTCTTTCCTCTTACTACTGGGACTTCAGCCTTTGCTATATTAGGTGCTCAGATTACACTCCCAGGGCTTTGTTTCCTGTTTACCAGTGCTCTTCTTTGCTTTTCTCTGGCAGACTCTTGCCATCTGGTGGTAAAAATTGATATTGGCAATTTTTTGTAGTTTATAATCGTGACATTTATATGTATAATATAAGCAAGGTGGTTCTCCCAAGGAAAGGATTTTGGACAGACAGGAAAAGGAAGTCTGTTGTAAGTGTTTTATTAAGTGTTATTAAAATAACACTTAATAAATTTGATTTTTGAGACAGGGTCTTGCTCTGTCACCTAGGCTGGAGTGCAGTGGCACCATCACAACTTACTGTAGCCTTGACTTCCTGGGCTCAAGCCATCCTTCCACCTCAGCATCCTGAGTATCCACGACTACAGGCATGCACCACTGTATTCTATTAATTTTTCTGTAATTTTTGTAGAGATGGTCTCACTATATTGTCTAGGCTGAACTTGAATACCTGGACACAAGCAGTCCTCCCAAAGTGCTGGGATTACAGGCCTGAGCTTCCATGCCCAGCAATTATTTGATTTTAAATTATTTTTTATTAAATGTGTAATAGTTTATGAATATTTTATCATTCTTGGTAGCCATTGCAAAGTGACTTCCAAAAGTGTATTCCAGCCTCAGTAATATTTTTTATTTTACTATCCTTTTACCACATTGAATATTATTATTTTCTAAATATTTTGCTAATTTAATGGATTAGAAATAGTGGCTTGTTTATATTTCCTTTTTTCACTTAACGTCTGTCATAATTATTTTTTGTAATTAATCAAAATGACTGTTTACTCTTTTATTCAACAGATTTACCATGTTTGCTGTGCTGTTTTTCTGTTATTGTTCGTTAGGGTTATTTTATGGTTCTTATATTTTTAAACCTCTGTGGGTAATAATATTGCAAATTATTTATTTATTTATTTTTGAGATGGGGTCTTGCTCTGTCACCCAGGCTGGAGTGCAGTGGTGCAGTCTCAGCTCACTGCAACTTCTGCCTCCTGGGCTCAAGCAGCCCTCCCACCTCAGCCTCTTGAGTAGCTGGGATCACAGGTTCACACCACCACGCCCAGGTAATTTTTGTATTTTTGGTAGAGATGAGGTTTCACCATCTTGCCCAGGCTGGACTGCCAAGTTATTTCAGGTCTGTTAAGTTTTTTGGCTCTTTTGAGTTTTTCCTTTGGAAAAAATTCTGTTGATATTTTTGCACCAAAGATATAAACATCTATATCTATAGATGTTTTTGCACCAAAGATATAAACATCTATATAAACATCTATATGTTTATATCTTTGGTGCAAAAATATACCAACTTACATTTCTATCAGTATTGTGTAACTACAGTTATTTTATCACATCTTTACTAATATGGAGCATTAAATTTTTTGTTTTTTATTTTTAAAATAAGATTTATAATATTTAAAAAATAGAGATGGGGACCTCCTTATGTTGACTGGGCTGGTCTCAAACTCCTTGCCTCAAGGTATTCTCCCATCTTGGCCTCCCAAAGTGCTGTGATTATAGGCATGAGCCACTGTGCCTGGCCTATTTTATTATTTTTATTTTTTGAGCCAAGGCCTCGCTCTGTCACCTGGGCTGGAGTGCAGTGGCACAATTGTAGCTTACTGCAGTTTCAACCTCCTGGGCTCATGCAGTCCTCCTTTCTCAGCCTCCTAAGTAGCTGGACTACAGGCACATGCCACCACACCCAGCTAGGGTGTGTGTGTGTATGTGTGTGTGTTTTATTTTTTTGTAGAGACTAGGTTTTGCCGTGTTGCCCAGGCTGGTCTCGAATTCCTGAGCTCAGGTAATCTGCCCACCTCAGCCTCCCAAAGTGCTGGGATTACAAGCATGAGCCACTGGGCCTGGCCACTTTGAACATTATTTTAAGAATGTTTGTTGGTTGATTGGATATAAAAAGCAGTCTCAATTTGCAGTTTTAAGTTTCACACTTTTCAGTGAAAAATTTTATTTTTCCCTTACAATCCCCAACTCTTATCTTCTTTTCCAGTTTATAGTATAAATACCAGATGTGCCCTCTGCTTTATATTACTTCTTCTTGTGTCCAGGTCTGGTCCATCGAACTCATATGTCATCCTGTCGGGTGGATAAGCCCTCTGAGATAGTAGATGTCGGAGACAAAGTATGGGTGAAGCTTATTGGCCGAGAGGTAAAGTTCTGTGCAGTTTCCATGTGGTTAGAAAAGATTAGGAAGAGCTGGGATTTTCTTGGTATTTTATGATAGTGAGTGTGTAAATTTTGTTAATTGTGACTGATAATCTTATTTTTAAATCCTGCCACTAGAATTTATTCTGAATTTAAACCTTCTTGCAAACTCAGAAAGAATGATACGAGCTATAAAAGTGTGGTGCAATAAGTGCATGTTTGTAAACTTTCCCTCCCTGAAGTTTACACATAGAGTGCTCAGGAGGAAAGAAAAAGAACCAAAAAGAGGAAAGGTACCTTGATCTATGGGACAAGTGTTTATCACAGACTTTAAAGAATACCTGCCAGATACACTTCAGTTTGGGATAAAACAGAAAGAACACAGTTTACAATGTTTGACACCATGCAATGTGCAGCAAGTGAAAAAAATCTGAAGGACACTGTTACTCCCTTGAGGGTATGAGGGCTGTGGGTGTGGGCCAGACCATAGGAGAAACAAGAGCATAAACTGAGTCCTGTTCTTCTGCCAGAGAAAGGCATGGGAGATAGGCATGAAAGAGCTATTATTTAACAATATTTAAATAATATGTGCTAGGTTTTGGAAATGTAAGAGTGAACCAGACATAAATGATTCCGGCTATTATGGAGATTATATAGAATATAAGTAGAAGAGACAATTTTTCTTTCTTTTTGAGACAAGATCTCTCTTTGTCACTCAGGCTGGAGTATAGTGACACCATCACAGCTATGTGCAACCTCAGCCTCCTGGGCTCAACTGATACTCCCACCTCAGTCTCCTGAGTAGCTGGGACTACAGGCATGCACCACTACATCTGGCCAATTTTTTTTATTTTTTGTAAAGATGGGATCTCACTGTGTTACTACCCAGGATGGTTCAAACTCCTGGGCTCAAGTGATTCTCCTGCCTTGGCCTCCCAAAGTGCTAGAATTACGGGTGTGAATTTCCATGCCTAGCGAAGACAAATATACATAAAATAATTACAAGTTATATTAAGTGCTGTATTGGGTTCAAACACTATTGGAGGAAGATTTCTAATTGTCAGGAAAGGACTGTTTGAGGAGATAGTATATGAGCTGAGACCTAAAAGAAAAGGAACTAGTCATGGAAGACGGGATAGGAACATTCCACGCAGAGAGAATAATTGATACAAAGACTCTGAAGTTAAGAAACGCTTCATGTGCTGTGGGAAGCAAAAATGTCAACAACGTGACAAATTTCTTCATGCTTAAAGAAGCCCTAGACCAAGTCCAGAAGGAGATCTAGTTTCCTCAAATGTTCAAAAGCCCCTTCTGAGCTTGGGGATCTCTGAACAAATCACTATGCTGAACTTACCTGGAAGAAACAGCTTTTATTTTCTGCCTGGTTATTTCTGCAAGCCTTGGATTTTTGTCTCTTTTAAAGACAAAAAGACTGTTTTTTTCTTTCCCCCAGAGGGACAGGAATGAGATTAAGACTGTTTCCTAAAATCCTTCTGCTATAGGGTCTACCTGTTAGGCTTATTTGTATCCACAGTATTCCTAGCACAGTAAATGGTCCATTAGAGAATCTCAGTGTTTATTATAATGATGAAAGCGTTGACTCTTAATTTTAGACTGGCCATCTAAATGATGTATTTAAAGTTTTTGGTGACTTTTTTTGGGTCTCTTTCAGATGAAAAATGATAGGATAAAAGTATCCCTCTCCATGAAAGTTGTCAACCAAGGGACTGGGAAAGACCTTGATCCCAACAACATTATCATTGAGTAAGTAAAAGTTTTGAAATGGTAAAAATTCTTCTGCCTCCCAAAGCATAAAATGCTTTAGTAAGTCGGACTGAACTGGGAACTCTACCATTTATGGACTTTGTGATATTGATGAGTTATGTAACCATTGCAATCTTTGGTTTTTAGAAATATAAAATGAAGTTAGGCCAGGCACAGTGGCTCACCCCTGTAATCCCCACACTTTAGGAAGCCGAGGTGGCGGACCACCTGAGAGATCAGGAGTTCAAGACCAGCCTGGCCAACATGGTGAAGCCCTGTCTCTACTAAAAATACAAAAATAAGAAATTTATCAGGTGTGGTAGTACGCGCCTGTAGTCCCAGCTACTTGGGAGGCTGAGGCAGGAGAATCGCTTGCACCCAGGAGGTGGAGGTTGCAGTGAGCTGAGATCATGCCACTGCACTCCAGCCTGGGTGACAGAGCAAGACTCCATCTCAAAAAATAAAGTAATAAAAATAAAATAGTTAACACCTTGCTGGATAGAATTCTGAGATGAAATGCTAACATGCCAAGCTCCTGGCATTGGAGTGCTCTCTCAGTGGTTTTGTTTCCTTTCCCTTAGTCTCATTCTGTTCCACCCTTTAACAAGTTAGCTAATAAGCATTCATGAAGGACTGTTCTTTACCTCTCTTAGTGATTTCTGCATTGGGGCTATGTGGGTCTCTTCTATGTGGAGACCATATGGAAGGGTAGAGTAATCCAGGAACAATTCCAGTGGGGTTTAGACTGCCACCTCTTGGGATACACTGTGCTCTGAAAACAACATCTTACTTTCATTGGCTCTTCTGACCTTTCATTTAGGAATGGAAAATTATCTATGTAGGATAACATCTGGTGATACAGGGAATTTTCTGTCTGTCTCAAGTCTGTCTGTCTGTCTGTCTGTCTTTTCTTTTCTTTTATTTCTTCCTTTCTTTCCTTTTATTTCTTTCCTTTTTTTTTTTTTCTTTTGAGACAGAGTTTTGCTCTTGTTACCCAGGCTGGAGTGCAATGGCACGATCTCGGCTCACTGCAACCTCTGCCTCCTGGGTTCAGGCAATTCTCCTACCTCTGCCTCCTGGGTTCAGGCAATTCTCCTGCCTCAGCCTCCCGAGTAGCTGGGATTACAGGCGTGCGCCACCATGCCCAGCTAATTTTTTGTATTTTTAGTAGAGACGGGGTTTCACCTTGTTGACCAGGATGGTCTCGATCTCTTGACCTTGTGATCTACCCACCTCGGCCTCCCAAAGTGCTGGGATTACAGGTGTGAGCCACCGTGCCCGGCCTTCTTTTCTTTCTTGATGGGGTTTCACCCTGATGGCCAGGCTGGTTCTTGAACTCCTGACCTCAGGTGATCCACCCACCTCGGCCTCTCAAAGTGCTAGGATTATAGGTGTGAGCCACAGTACCCGGCCTCTTTTTTTTTTTGAGATGGGTCACCCAGGTTGGAGTGCAGTACCATGTTCATGGCTCACTGCAGCCTTGACCTCCCGAGCCCAGGCAATTCTCCCACCTCTGCCTACCAAGCAGCTGGGACTACAGGCATGTGCCACCTCACCTGGCTAATTCTTATTTTGTAGAGACAGGGTCTTCCAATGTTGCCCAGGCTGTTCTTGGACACCTAGGCTCAAGTGATCCTCCTACCTCAAGTGGTTTCTAAAGTGCTAGGATTACAAGTGTGAGCCACCATGCCCGGGCCTTCTTTCCTACATTTCTCATCAGGGGTTCTTGGATCCCTAACGTCCCTTAAAGGGGGATCTTGGAGGGTTTATTAACTGTTTTTAGTGTTTTAGAAAGCCATCCAAAATTGTATATGTAACCTCAGGTTAACCATGCTGTTATATTATTGCTTTTGATGATAAAATATCACATTGTTTGTCTTATGTTAATTAGGTACTCTCGATGTTATGTCATTGATTAATTTAAAAGACAAGGAAAAATAATAGAATGTTATTTGAGTGGGATCTTATTGGTGAAAAGCTTGGAAAGCCTTATGTTTATAGTTCTGAGCAAAATCACTTTGAATTTGAATTTTATCTGGAAGTAAGGGAAATGATGTACTGCAGTGCCAGGCATTTTATGTACACTCCTATGTACATGACAACCTGCAAAGTGGATGTTATCTCCATTTTACTTTCTATTCCTACTGTGTAGCTTGGTGTTTGGTGATAAGCAACTTGGCTGTGGTTACATGGCAAATTCACAGGGACTCAAAACTGGGCCTCTCTGACCTTAAAGCTAATGCCTATTTTACTATATAATGCTTCTCACTGTTGCATGTGACTTACATAACTTTTCATATTTCTGTAGTTTAGTCTCTAAATATTAACATGTTTGTAAGGCTGATTATTGACAAAATACTGTTTTATAACTCAGTGCAGAAATGTTTAAATGTAGCTGTGGTTCAAGTTAGTGTTTGGAAAAGAAAAAAAAATTTGATGATTGCATTGTAATAAATTGCTTCTGCTCCAAAGAAGCTGACACAGCTATACAGACTCATTAAAAAGTAGTGAAATTTCCCAAAGCCACCTTACAATGATAAAATGTAAAACATGTAAGATAAAAGAGCTAACCGTGTTTCTCAGAGAAAGGGTAGGGAAGGGAAAGGGCTCCCTGGTTTTGGGCTGTCCCTGTGTAAAACCATTTCTAGGAATAATCAAGTGGCTGAAACAGTAACTTTTGTAGTAAACTATGTTGTAAATATATGACTTTCTGCTGAAAGCCATATATTACTTAGTCTCTCTGAATCTCAGCTTCTTTACTATAAAAGGGAGATAGTAACATATATCTGAGGAATGCTTGAATGATTTGTAAGGAGCCCACTTCATGTCTAGTCTATGGTAGACATTTAATGTATGTAGCTACTTGTAGTATTGTTTTAAATGCCACTTTGTTTTTTCCTATAATATCTGAGTTTATAGCACCCTTTTCTTTTTCCTTCATACTGTGTTGTGCAGAACCACACCCTTGCTTTTAAAGGAATGTGTAAGACCCAGAAAACAGAGACCATGACTTGTCTCCCATTGTGCCTGATGTATACCATTCGTAGCATTCATTTAGTGTTTTGTTTTGTTTTGAGGTATGTCTTAGTAGTGTGAAAATGGACATTTAAGTTTTTTTTGTTTTTTTTTTTTTTGAGATGGAGTCTCACTCTGTCACCCAGGCTGGAGCATAGTGGTACAATCTTGACTTCACTACATCCTCTGCCTTCCAGGTTCAAGCAGTTCTCCTGCCTCAGCCTCCTGAGTAGCTGGGACTACCGGCGCATGCCACCACGCCTGACTAAATTTTTGTATTTTTAGTAGAGATGGAGTTTCACCATGTTAGCCAGGATGGTCTTAATCTCCTGACCTCGTGATTTGTCCCCTTTGGCCTCACAAAGTGCTGGGATTACAGGCGTGGGCCACCATGCCTGGCCTAATTTTTATATTTTTAGTGGAGACAGGGTCTCACCATGTTGACCAGGCTAGTGTTGAACTCCTGACCTCAAATGATCTTCCGCCTTGGCCTCCCAAAGTGCTGGGATTACAGTCATAAAACACTGTGCCTGGCCCTAGCTAGTACTTTCATTTACTCATTTATTCAACAAATATAAGGCAATATGTAATAATTACTAAGAGTAGTTTAAAGCAGCAGTCCCCACCCCTTTTGGCAACAGGGACTAGTTTTGTGGAAGACAGTTTTTCTATGGATTGGGGCTTGATTTGTTCCACCCCAGATCATCACACCTTAAATTCTTATAGGAAGTGCACAACCTAGATCCCTCACATGTGCAGTTCGCAATAGGGTTTGCACTCCTATGGTAATCTAATGCTGCCGCTGATCTGATAGGAGGTGGAGCTCAGATGATAATGCTCCTTCATCTGCTGCTTACCTCCTGCTTTGTGGTCTGGTTCCTAACAGGCCATGGACCGGGAGCAGTCTGTGGCCTGGGCGTTAGGGACTCCCTGTTTAAATGAAAGTTTCTAGGAATTCACTTTAAGGGAAATGGTTTACTTCAGGCCTTGATGGTCAGAGAATAGGTGGCATTTGAGGTAGGTTTTCAAAAACATAAGATTTTATTAGACAACTGGAGAAGGAATGGTATTTCAGGCAAAAGAAATGGTTTGAGGAAAGGAATGAGGCAGGAAAGCTCATGGCACATTTGGGAACCTTGTTTAAGGAAAGAAAACGATATGGTCAAGCACTAGAATAGAATGGAAAGCTTGAAAGGTAAATTGGGGTCAGATTGTGGAGAGCCATGAATATCAGTTAAATATGGTGCAGTGACTCACGCCTGTAATCCCAGCACTTTGGGAGGCTGAGGCAGGTGGATCACCTGAGGTCGGGAGTTCGAGACCAGCCTGACCAACATGAAGAAACCCCATCTCTAGTAAAAATACAAAATTAGCCAGGCATGGTGACACATGCTTGTAATCCCAGTTACTTGGGAGGCTGAGGAGAATTGCTTGAACCAGGGAGGCGGAGGTTGCGGTGATCTGAGATTGCACCATTGCACTCCAGCCTGGGCAACAAGAGCAAAATTCTGTCTCAAAAAAAAAAAAAAAAAAAAGAATTTTTGTATTTATTTATTTTTTTAGATGGACTCTCGCTCTGTCACCCAGGCTGGAGTGCAGTGACATGATCTCAGCTCACTGCAAGCTCCGCCTCCCAGGTTCAAGCAATTCTCCTGCCTTAGCCTCCTGCGTAGCTGGGATTGCAAGCGCTCACTACCACGCCTAGCTAATTTTTTTGTATTTTTAGTAGAGGTGGGATTTCACCATGTTGGCCAGGCTGGTCTTGAATTTCTGGCCTCAAGTGATCCTCCTGCCTTAGCTTCCCAAAGTGCTAGGCATGAGCCACCACACCCAGCTTACTAATAAAAAAAAAGGCCTTTGAATACATAGACTTCTGGTCAGATTATAGATTTTTTTTTTTTTAAGAGACAGGGTCTTTTGCTCCCAGGATGGAGTGTAATGATCATAGCTCACTGCAACCTTAAACTCCTGGGTGCAAGCAATCTGTCTCCCTCAGCCTCACAAGTAGCTGAGACTATAGGCCCATGCCACCATGCCCCACTAATTTTTAAATTTTTTGTAGAGATGATGTCTTGCTGTGTTGCCCAGGCTGATCCTGAACTCCTGGTCGCAAGTGATACTCCCACCTTGGCCTTCCAAAGTGCTGAGAGATTATAGGTGTGAGCTACAACTCCTGGCTCATAGGGTAGTCTTTAGAAAAAGCACAAATGACTTAACTGTGTTAAAATTATTCATTTGCATGTCTCCCTCCACTTCTAGACTATAGGTTCATTACAGAAAGAATCATGTTTTGTTCATTTTGGTATACATACTACTATCACTAGTATTAGCACTGGCGCTAGCCACTCACTAGCTGTACTGAGAAAAACGAGATTAATCTCAGAATGTGTGCTGGGATGGATTGGAGGCAGAAAATTGGAGGCAGGGAGACCAGTGAGGGAATTACTACTCTAGATGAAACATGATGGGAGCCTAAGCTAGAATGATAGCAATGAGGATGTGTGGGTGAGTGACACATTTGTTGAACTGAGTGTTAAGTGGGAAGTATAATATGGTTTGTAGTCTGTTAGAAGCCACAGATTATTGGAATTGATTGTCATGGGGGTTGCTTAAGGGGCAGCTCACAGCCACTTGAATTAGCTCTACAAATAAAGATACCTGAGAGCAAAAGCCACATTTGTGAGTTGCTTGAGTTATGTCCTCAAGTTTCTGCCTTGAGGTTTTTGTTATTCAAGCTTCATTATGGGTTTTTTGTTGTTGTTTCGGGTTTTTGGAAACAGGGTCTTGCTCTGTCGCCCAGACTAGAGTAGCTCACTGCATGCAACCTTGATCTCCCAGGCAATCCTGCCTCAGCCTCTCAAGTTGCTGGGACTACAGGCACAAGCCACCATGCCTGGCTAATTTTTTTTTTTATTTTTAGTAAAAGGAATCTGTACTGTTAGAAATTAGAATAGTGATTACCCTTGGCAGAAGCAGGTGACTAAAAGGGAGCATGAGACGGGCTTCTTAGGTGCTGGCAATGTTCTGTTTTTTTGATATTCAAATTTTGAAAAATCAAGTGAGCTGTACACTTATGATAAATATTTTTCTCTATATTTATATTAGTTTATTCTCATGCTGCTATAAATAACTACCTGAGACTGGGTAATTTTAAAGAAAAGAAGTTTAATTGATTCACGCTTCCACAGGCTGTACAGGAGGCATGGCTGGGGAGGCCTCAGGAAACTTAAAATCATGGCAGAAGGGTGAAGGGGAAGCAAGCATGTCTTCAAATGGCAGCAGGAGAGAGAGAGAGCAAAGGGGGACGTGCCTCACACTTTTTAACCATCAGATCTGGTGAGAGAGAACTCCCTCGCTGTCACATGAGGGAAATCTGACCCCCATGATCCAATCACCTCCCACCAGATCCCTCCCACAACAATGGGGATTACAATTCAACATGAGATTTTTGTGTGGGGTGGAACACAGAGCCGAACCATATCAACATATGTATTATATTTGGTAAGAAGTTTAAAGTTTTTTTGAAAGGCTATGAGAAAGGAAACAAAGAGATTAATTCTGTTGGAGGGGCTCGGGGGAAAAGACTTGTTGGAAGGAGAGCTGGTAACTGAACTGAGCCTTGAAATGTCTAGGTGTAGTGAAGTGGTGAGGTGGGAGGCAAGAGGGGAAACAGCATTTCAGAGAGAGAGAGAGAACTGCCTGAGCAAAAGCACTGATCATGTGGCGAAGAGAAAATAGACTTCTTTGGCCAAAGCATATTGTGTTGTAAAGATGAGGCTGGAAAAGTAGTTAAGAGACAGACTGTGAAAGGCCTTGAATGCCAAGGTTGGAGTTGATATTCTAGAAAACCTTTGAAGGTCTTTTAAACCTATGAGTGAACTGGTAAGTGTTTAGGGTGTTTAGCATGGTGAGTAATTATATATTTCCATTCTCTGTGTGTTAGTGAGATGAGGGTTAGTCTCATTTGTAATTGTTAATTTAGGGCTGTTTCACATCATTACTTTTACTGCCTATCTTGTTCTGCCAAAAACTTTCCTTCTTTCTCCCCTTTCCCTGCCAAAAACAAAACAAAAAACCAATATATGACCTTACCTTGTAGTATCTCTGGCCATATCTCTTAAGGGGGCCAGAAGTCAGTATCTTTTTCACTATAGGCAAGAAGAGAGGCGGAGGCGGTCCTTCCAGGATTACACTGGGCAGAAGATCACCCTTGAGGCTGTTTTGAACACTACTTGCAAGAAGTGTGGCTGTAAAGGTAAGGTGAAGCCTCTGCCCTTTCTCTCCTTGTGGACGGACCCTTTTCTGGAAGAAGGAGGCAGCCCAGTGTGAGTTTAGTTCACCTGTTTTTTAGCCAAGTGATGGCTTTACCTGTTTATGCTGTTATTCCCACCAGACTCATGTCAGAGTTCATGGCTTGATGCTTTTTCTGTTTGTTTGTTTTTTTTCTGAGTGCTGGCCCTACCAGTTACTATACCACCATTCCTCCCACCCCACCAACAGCTTATGCCCTATCTGAGCAGTACCCCCATGAACTATGCCAGGAGGGGTAAGAGTGTTGGATTATGATTAACACTCTAATTTTATCTCCAAGGATGATGATTCTGCAAAAATTAAGCAACTTGGAAATATATAACTTAAAGAGCCAAGTCAGACTCTTATCTTTATCTTTTTAATTTCAGAGATCTGAATACAATATCCTTTTAAAGGATATTGAATAAAGAATACAGGATAGTCACTTCTTTTTAGTTCTGTTTCCTCTACTCTTACTCAAATATTAAAAAGGTCTTTCAGCCTGATTTCCCTTGTTAGAGCTATATTGAGAGAGACTGCCAGCTTCTCATTTTCAGGGTGACCTCAATTTGTTACCCCTTCTTCCTAGTCTTCCATGTACCCTACTATGTTGATTTTTCTACAATAACTGGTAGCAGATTTGTGCCCTGGTTGAAGTTGTGGGGTTTTAAGCCCCTATTGATCATTAGCGTAGAGGGGAGAAGGGGAAAAATAAAATTGAGAGAAAGAATACCTCCTCAGGAAAGCTGTGGGAACATTCCAAATATTTGGAAAACTCTATGCTATATTTCCCTGTCAGGTGCTACCCAACTGCTGGATCCAGAGGTACAGAGTACTTTACACATTGCCTTTTTTTTTTTTTTTTTTTTTTTTTTTTTTTAGATAGGGTCACCCAGGTTGGAATGTAATGGTATGATCATGACTCACTGAATCTTTGAGCTCTTGGGCTCAAGCAACCCTACTTCCACCTCCTGAGTAGCTGGGACCACAGGTGTGTGCCACCATGTCCAGCTAATTTTTTTTTTTTTTTTTAAATTTTAGACGGAATTTCACTCTTGTTACCCAGGCTGGAGTGCAATGGCGTGATCTCGGCTCACCGCAACCTCCACCTCCTGGGTTCAGGCAATTCTCCTTCCTCAGCCTCCTGAGTAGCTGGGATTACAGGCACGCGCCACCATGCCCAGCTAATTTTTTGTATTTTTAGTAGAGACGGTTTCACCATGTTGACCAGGATGGTCTCGATCTCTTGACCTTGTGATCCACCTGTCTCGGCCTCCCAGAGTGCTGGGATTACAGGCTTGAGCCACCGTGCCCACTTGTCCAGCTAATTTTTAAAAATTTTTTGTAGAGGTGGGGTTCCCTGTGTTGCCCAGGCTGGTCTCCCTGGGCTCCAGTGATCCTCCTGCCTCGTCCTCCCGAAAGTACTGAGATTATAGGCATAAGCCACTGTGCCCAGCCCACGTGTACCTTTTTGATTCTCTCATGCAATTTCTCTGTGCACCTGAGACAGGCTCTACCACAAACTCAGATACAACTAGGAGTGTAGAGCATAGCATCTGTTACAGGGCCTCTTAATACCACTACAGGCTCAGGGAAGGTAGGGGTCTTTTAACCTTAACTGGTGTCCAACAGACATTACATAAAGAAGAGAAGAATAATGAGAGGTGGAATTTGTCCCAGTTAGCAAAGGTCAGGCCAAAGGTTGTTGGTTTGGGTGCAGCAAAAAGCACAGGGCAGGGAGGTGTGAGACCCAGGGTAAGTTTGAACTCTGTTGCTGTCTGTGTGACCTTGAGCTACTTCTCAACTCTGGGCTTTCATCTTCTACAAATGTAGAATGGATTTGATGATCTCTAAGGTGCTTGCCAGACCTGACAATCTGTAAATGTTCAGTGCCCCTAGGTGACTATGCCTGTTTCTCTGTGTGTTAGCTTAGATGTGAGTGCCCATTTGCTGCCAGCTACCTAAGAGCATCTTCCTTTAGGGCTTGGCCTGCCACTCAGCTCTCTCTGCTAAGCATCCTGCTCTCTGGAACAGTCTTTCATTGTCAGGAATATGTTCCAAAATAGATCTTAAAAAATTAATAAGCCCCATTACTAATGGAGGGTGGTACAAACCTGCATCCTCATATCCTCTGCCATTTTGAGAACAGCACCAATGTTTCCCACAGCCCTAAGACCAGCTGCTAGTCTGGCTGTGGTTGAGTGAGCAGTGCCATGTTGAGGTGGTGGAAAATCTATTGTGAATCAAACAGCTACTCTGAATGACGTCAACAATATTTCCTGAGCCAACTAGCCCATTCCAGGAGCCTTGGAGGAAGATTCACTTGCTGAGATGAGAGACTACTTCCTTCTATACCTTTTCTACTTCTCTTCTGCAGGCCACTTTGCAAAAGATTGTTTCATGCAACCAGGTGGGACTAAATATTCTCTAATACCTGATGAGGAAGAGGAAAAGGAAGAGCCAAAGTCAGCAGAGTTTGAGAAGCCCAACCCCACAAGGAATTCTTCTAGAAAAAGAAAGAAGGTGAATGCTACTTTGCTTTTATTTTATCATATCTTTTTCAAGTTCTACAGTGAAAATCTGAAAAGCCTGGTGCAGCGGTGCACACCTGTAGTCCCAGGTACTTGGGAGGATAAGGTAGGAGGATTGCTTGAAGCCAGAAGTTAAAGGCTGCAGTGAGCTATGATTATGCCTGTGAATAGTCACTGCATTCCAGCCTGAGCGACATAGCGAGACCCAATCTCTAAAAAGAATTTTTTTATTAAAAAAATGAAAAATGAAAATGTGCTTTTTGCAGAAATTTTAGAAATACTGAAAAACATAATGAGGCAAACCAAAATCTTCTGTAATCTTTCTATCCAGAGACTCGTATCAGCATTTTGTGGTATATTCTAATCTTTTTTCTTTTTTCTTTTGAGACAGAGTCTCTTGCTCTGTCATCCAGGGTGCAGTGCAGTGGCATGATCTTGGCTCACTGCAACCTCCCAGGTTCAGGAGATTCTCATGCCTCAGCCACCTGAGTAGCTGGGAATACAGGTACGTACCACCATGCCCAGCTAATTTTTGTATTTGTAGTAGAGATGGGGGTTTCACCCTGTTGGCCAGGCTGGTCTCACTCCTGGCCTCAAGTGACCCACCCGCTTCGGCCTCTGAAAGTGCTGGGATTACAGGCATGAGCCACGACACCTGTCCACCTTTTTCTAGGTAGTAATAAATATTGATGTATAGGCCGGGCTCAGTGACTCACGCTTGTAATCCTAGCACTTTGGGAGACCAAGGCAGGCAGATCATGAGGTCGAGAGATCGAGACCATCCTGGCCAACATGGTGAAACCCTGTCTCTACTAAAAATACAAAAATGAGCCATGCGTGGTGACACGCACTTGTGGTCCCAGCTACTCGGGAGGCTGAGGTGGAAGAACTGCTTGAACCCAGGAGGTGGAGGTTGCAGTGAGTCAAGATTGTGCCACTGCACTCCAGCCTGGCGACAGAGCAAGACTCTGTCTCAAAAAAAAAAAAAAAAAAAAAGATGTATATAGCTACACGTACATATAAACACAAAATTGTGGTCATTTTTGGTATAGATAAATAAATATAGGTATAGTTTATACCTTTTTTTTTTTTCGTTTTACTTATCGAAAGCATTTCCTGGCACCCTTAAGTGTTCTTCAAAAGCTTTATTTAAGAGCAACATAATATGTAACTGTATGGTTCTATGATGATATATTTAATTATTTTCCTATTACTAGATATTTTTTTATTACTTCCAACCTAAATTTTTGGCCACATCTCTTATTGTTTTCTTTGGATAAATTCCTAAGTAAGTTTACTGAGTTAGGTCTTTAGGGCTCTTGATACATTTTACCAAATTGCCTTCCAGAAAATATTTATCTGTCCCCAGCAGTGTATAAGAGCACCTGTCTCACTGAATTCCATCTCCTGTCTACTGCTTACAGCAGAGCAGTTCATAAAACAGACATTATTGTGGTACAGAAATAAGCAGTGCATTGGTAGCATGCTACACAGAGAGGAAATAAAAAAAATTATTCTGTAGGTTGATTAGGAGATATTTCTTCTATCATTATCCAAACTATGGCCAGTATATTGACTTTTTTTTTTGTTTTTAAATCTTTGGCAAACACTTTTTGGGGGGTCATTTTGTGCCAGGCATTGTATCTCTGGGAATACAAAAACTGTGATGAGGTCCTTGCCCTCAGTGATCATTATCTACAAATTAAGTATTAGCTTCATTTTCTGGGTGAGGAAAAGGTTTCATTATACCATTATAAGAATTAGCTACATATATGAATAATTATTTCTCAATCTATATATTTTCTCTCTTGGTAATCCTGTCCCTCCTGCATTATTGACTTCTACATCCTTAACTAGGATGGGTACCTCAAACTTTGGCTGGAGTCAGTTAGGGCCAGGCTTGAGGCCCTTTCTGTGTTCTAGTTATTAATTTGGGGCTTTCTTTTTGTTTTTTGAGATGGAATGTCACTCTGTCTCCCAGGCTGGAGTGCAGTGCTGCAATCTCGGCTCGCCGCAGCTTCTGCCTCCCAGGTTCCAGCAATTCTCCTGCCCTCAGCCTCCCGAGTAGCTGGGACTATAGGCGCAAGTCACCATGTCCTGCTAAGTTTTGTATTTCTTTTAGTAGAGACGGGGTTTCACCACATTAACCAGGCTGGTTCTGAACTCCTGACCTCAACTGATCCACCTGCCTTGGCCTTCCAAAGCGTTGGGATTACAGGCCTGAGCCACTGCACCCGGCAATTTTGGTCTTTTTAACTTCAGTTTTTTCATTTTCAAAGTGAGATTGTTATGATCTTTGATGACAATGTCCTTGCAGAGGGATGCCCAGCTCCCAAAAATAGATATAAAGCACTGACAAGTAAGTTTTTAATTAGTGTTGGCTATTGTGACAGTCAGCCCTAATTATCTTTTTCAGCCTCCTTCCTAAACATGCACATACAATACCACCATACCATTACCACCAAAACCCTTGTTTCCATCTTTCTAATGGCAGCAGTACTCTCCAAGTCTCCCAAGAAAGAAACCAATGTCATTTATTTTCTTCTCCTTTTCCATCCTACATCTAGTCAGTCACCAAGTCCTGGTACCTTTTAAGTACATATCTCAAAATTCTTCAGCCATTTCCTGCGGCTACTATACAGTTTATCCCCTCACTCACTTCTCTCAGGTTCAGACTACTGAATGCGTAGCCTAGGGAGTTTTAAAATATATATATTTGCCCTCTACCTCTTAGGTACCATGTTTACAGGCCTAGGTCTGGCCAAATTTTTTTTTTTAAGAACATCTTTATTGGCTGGGCATGATGGCCAGCCAATAATCCCAGCTGAGGCCAGAGGATAGCCTGAGTCCAGGAGTTTGAGACCAATGTAGGCAATGTAGGGAGACCCTGTCTCTATAAAACAGAGAAAATTAGCTGGGCATGGTGGGGCACACCTGTGGTCCCAGTTACTCAGGTGGCTGAGGTGGCAGGATCACTTGGGCTCAGGAGGTCAAGGTAGCAGTGAGCTGTGATTATGCCACTGCACTCTTGCCTGAGCAACAGAGCGAGACTCTGCCTCAAAACAACAAAAACCACCTTCTTTATGTCACTGCACACTTCTGTTCATTGTTGATTTCTCACCCTATGCTTTAATTCTGAATCTCATTCTGTCCTATGGTTTTAAATGTTATCCCTACATTAATAACCCCCAAATTAAGTGTTTGTATTGTTATTTTATTCAAATCTGCATCGCTGTTCTTGACTTTTTCTCTGGAACTCCAAATTTAGGTAATAGACTGCCTACTTCACATCTACATCTAGTTGTCTAGTTAGCCATCAAGCTTAATACACCCAAAACTTAATTATAACCAAAGCTGCATTTTCCACATTTGGCCCTGTCTCAGTGATATGAACACATGGGAACACATTGTCTCAGTGATTGGAAAACATTGAAATACATTGATCCATTTGATAAGACAAAATCTACAGCTTTTTTGAAGTGTTTTTTGTTAGTTTTTGTAGGAAAATACACAACATAAAATTTACTATTATAGAAGTGTACTGTTCATTGGCATTAAATACATTCATATTGTTGTACAACCATCACCACCTTTCATCTCGAGAACCCCCATTCACCCCTCTTCCCTACATCTGCAGCCATGGTTCTACTTTCTGTCTTGGAATTATATGGTATTTGTCTTTGTGATTGGCTTATTTCACTTATCATGATGTCCTCAAAGTTCAACTGCATCGTAGCATATGTCAGAATTTTCTTCCTTTTTAAGGTCAAATAATATTCTGTTGTCTGCATGAAGCAGGGTGTTGTGCTGTTGCCCAGGTGGGAGTGCAGTGGCACAATCATGTCCCACTGCAGTCTCAACCTTCTGGGCTAAAGTGGTCCAGGAGTATGAGTGTGCCACCATGCCCAGCTAATTTACTTTTTGTAGAGATGGGGTCTGGCTATGTCTCTCAGGCTGGTATTGAACTCCTGGCCTCAAGTAGTCCTCCCATCTTGGCCTCCCAAAGTGCTGGGATTACAGGCATGAGCCACCATGTCTGGCCCCATTTTATATGTATACCGCATTTTGCTTATCCATTCATTTGTGGTGAACACTTGGGTTGCTTGCATCTTCTGGCTATTATAAATAATGCGGCTGTGAACATGGATGTATAAATACCTCTGAGACCATCCTCTCCTTTCTTTTTGGTATATATCCAGTAGTGGAATTGCTGGATCATATATCATGTTTTTAATATTTTGAGGAACCACTCTGTTTCCCACTGTACATTCCTATCAGTAATGTACAAGGGTTCCAGTGTCTCCAGATCCTTGCCAACACTTATTTTCTGGGTTTTGTGTTTTTTTGGAGAGTAGCCATCCTAATGCATGTGAAGTGATGTCTCATTGTGATTTTGATTTGCATTTCCCTAATGATTAGTGATGTTGAATGTCTTTTCATGTGCTTATTGGCCATATGTATATTTTCTTTGGAGAAATGACTATTTAAGTTTTTTGCCTGTTTTGCATAAGGTTGTTTATTTTGTTGTTGTTGATATGTAGGAGTGTTTTGTATGTTCTGGATATCAAGCCCATCAGATACATAGTTTGCAAGTATTTTCTCCTAATCTGTGGATTGTCTTTTTACTCTGTTGATAGTGTCCCTTTTTTCCCATCAGATTTAGATTTTTAAAAATAGTAATAAAGAACATATAACATAACATTTACCATCTTAACTGTTTTTAAGTGTACAGTTCATAATGTTGAATATAATCATTGCACAAAAAAATTTAATCTTGGTCAAGTTAGACTTACCTTTTTCCCCTCTTACTGCTTGTGCTTTTAATGTCAGATTCAAGAAATCATTACCAAATCCAGTGTCATGAAGCTTTTCCCTTACATTATTATTATTTAATTTTTTTTTTTTTTTTTTTTTTTTTTTTGAGACAAAGTCTTGCTCTGTCCCCAGGCTGGAATACAGTGGTGTGATCTAGGCTCACTACAACCTCCGCCTCATGGGTTCAAGCGATTCCCCTGTCTCAGCCTTCCGAGTAGCTGGGAGTACAGGTGTGTGTCACCATGCCTGGCTAATTTTTTTGTATTTTAGTAGAGACGGGGTTTCACCATGTTGGCCAGGATGGTCTTGATCTGCTGACCTCATGATCTGCCTACCTCGGCCTCCCAAAGTGCTGGGATTACAGGTGTGAGCCACTGCGCCTGGCTCCCTTATATTATTTTCTAAGAATTTTATAGCTTTAGCTCTTACATTTAGGTCTTTGATCCATTTTGTGTTTATTTTTGTATATGGTGTACAGAAAGGTCCAAATTTTCTTTGTATGTAAATCTCCAGTTTTTAAAACACTATAGGTTGAAAAGACCGTCCTTTTCCCCACTGAATGGTCTTGGCACCCTATTGAAAATCATTTGACCAAATATGTGAGGATTTATTATATCACTGGTCTATTTGTCTGTCTTTGTCAGTACCACACTGTTTTGATTACTGTAGCTTTTTAGTAAGCTTTGAAATTAGGAATTGTGGCCAGGCACGGTGGCTCACACCTATAATCCCAGCACTTTGGGAGGCCAAGGCGGGTGGATCACAAGGTCAGGAGATCGAGACCATCCTGGCCAACATGGTGAAACCCTGTCTCTACTAAAAATAACAAAAATTAGCTGGGCATAGTGGCGCATGCCTGTAATCCCAGGTACTCAGGAGGGTGAGGCAGGAGAAGTGCTTGAACCCAGGAGGTGGAGGTTGCAGTGAGCCGAGATTGCGCCACTGCACTCCAGCCTGGCACCTGGCTACAGAGCAAGACTCTGTCTCAAAAAAAAGAAAAAAGAAATTAGGAATTGTGAGTCCTCCAGCTTTGTTTTTTTTTTTTCAAGATTGTTTTGGCAACTTGGGGCCCTTTGAGAGATTTCATATAAATTTTAAGATAGGTTTTGATATTTTTGCAGCTGGGTGTGGTGGCTCACACCTGTAATCCCAACACTCTGGGAGGCCCAGGCAGGTGGATCACGAGGTCAGGAGTTCAAGACCAGCCTGGCCAAAATGGTGAAACCTCTTCTCTACTTTAAAAAAAACAAAAACAAAAACAAAATTAGCCGGGTGCAATGGCGGGTGCCTGTAATCCTAGCTGCATGGAAGACTGAGGCAGGAGAGTTGCAAGAATCTGGGAGGTAGAGGTTGCAGTGAGCTGAGATCGTGCTACTGCACTCCAGCCTGTGTGACAGAGCAAGACTGTCTCAAAAAAAAAAAAAAAAAAAAAGATTTATATTTTTGCAAATTCTGATAAGGACAACTGTATTAAATCTTCCAATTCATGAAACTTGGATGTCTTTCCATTTATTTGTATATTCTTTAATTTCTTTCAACATTTGTGATTCTCTGTATACAAGTCTTTCATCTCCTTGGTTAAGTTTCTTCCAAGTATTTTATTCTTTTTGATGCTACTGTGTGAATGAATTGTTTCCTTAATTTTCAGTTTGCTCATTGTTACTGTATAGAAACAACTGATTTTAGCATGTTAGTTTTGTATTTTGCAACTTTGCTAAATTCATTTATTCATTCTAACCGGATTTTTTTGTGGAATCTTTAGGGTTTTCTACATAGAAGATCATGTCATCTGTAAACACAAATAATTTTTTCACAGATTTAGATTTTGTTTTTTTCTTTTGAGGCAGAGTCTTGCTGTATCACCCAGGCTGGAGTATAGTCACATGATCGTGGCTCATTGCAGCCTTGGCATCCTGAACTCAAGCCAGATCTAGATTTTTAATTGTGTTTCTATTTGTACGTTCCAAGTATTCTTTCTCTTTTAATCTTTTAGAGGTAAATGATACTTGTTACATTCCTAAAGTGGTTATTTGGATATCTCACTTCTGTGGGTCTTTGGTTGAGTTCTTTTTGCTGAATATATTGAGTACAATTTGCTATTGCTTTGTTTCTAAAGCTGCTTTGAGATATGTATTTCAGTTCACCAAACCAATTTTTGACGATCTGCTAGGTATGAGGCTCTTTATGACTTGCTTAGTCAACCCACTATCCAAACCTCCATTGCCTTTCACTTAGTAGAGGAATGGGCTGATGAACAATGGCAGTAATAATCATCATGCATTATTATTTTTTAAAAGTATCTTCGGCCAGGCACGGTGGCTCATGCGTAATTTCAGCACTTTGGGAGGCCAAGGTGGGTGGATCACTTGAGGTCAGGAGTTCGTGACCCACTTGGCCAACATGGCAAAACCCCATCTCTACCAAAAATAGAAAACTTAGCCAGGCGTGGTGGTGGATGCCTGTAATCCCAGCTACTCAGGAGGCTGAGGCATGAGAATTGCTTGAACCCAGGAGGCGGAGGTTGCAGTGAGCTGAGATTGTGCCACTGCACTCCAGCCTGGGCAAAAGAGCGAGACTCCCATCTCAAAAATGAAAAAGTATCTTTGTGTATATGAACTTCTAACTCATGAGTCCTCTTTGATTAAAACATTTTCTAGGAAGCTGAGAAGGGTAAAACTTTCCTCTTGATGCCCACTATTTCTACACAGATACCATTTAGCATTATTGTCCTTTCACCTCATTGTTAATTCCTTCATTATCTTTTATGCCTCATATTTGTTTAGTGCTTACAGTTTATAAAATACCTTCCTATTTTTGTTTCTTTTTATCTTTAAACAATCCTATGTGATAGCCAGAGCAGATATTATTATCTCACCATTTTACACATGAGGAAAATGGAGATTCAGAGAAATTGGCTTAACTCACCAGAAGTCACACAAATATGAGATAGTACTGAAATAAGAACCTGTCTTCAGATTACTAACAATATTCTTTTCTGTATATCACACTTCAACTATTCATTTAACTCTTCAATTATTAATTTACTGAAGAAATATGTATTATCTGCTTCATAGGTTTCTAGCATTGTGTTAGGTGCTTGACATATCAGGACACATCAGGTCACTTTTTGGTGGATTTCTGTTTTGTTCCCAGCTACCCTTAGCAGCCATGTGATGTTATCTTTGATTTGTTTCTGTTCACAACCGTAATCAAGATTCCAGACCTCTTGATTGTTTCCTTTTACCCTCTAAATTTTGGATTTCAGTAGGTGGTTGGTTTTTCTTACCAGTCAAATCTGCCTGAGATGGCTTTTTTGGTGTGTGAGTGGCAGATTTGAATACTTGTTTCAGGACTAGTCAGCTCTGGGAGCCAAATATGGAACTGAGTAGATTTATTTGTGGAAGAAAATGCCTTCAGCAGTCCATGCCTCTGAGTTGGACAGTGAAGAGTAGGAATGTCTGGTGTGTGGAAGGGCATATATGATTGTAACTCATGTGAAGTTCAGTTAATGCATTTTTTTTTCTTTTGAGACAGAATCTCTTTCTGTTGCCAGGCTGGAGTGCAGTGACGTGATCTCGGCTCACCGCAACCTCTGCCTCCCGGGTTCAAACGATTCTCCTGCCTCCACCTCCCTAGTAGCTGCAACTACAGGCATGCGCCACCACACCCAGCTAATTTTTGTATTTTTAATAGAGACGGGGTTTCACCATGTTAGTCAGACTAGTCTCAATCTCTTGACCTCATGATCTGCCTGCCTCAGCCTCCCAAAGTGCTGGGTTTTTCCTGCATTTTTTTTAACTTTTGTTAAAAAAAAAAAGTAACTCATGAAATAAAGGTCATATGGTGCCTTCACTCAAGCAGCTAATCGCATAAGGAAAAGATAAGCAGCCAAGGTATGTGTGGTGGTAAAGGATAGAAACACATTTCATTTGAGCTCATGGACATCCAAGGACAGAAAATGCAGTGTAGTCAGGCCACCTAGGACTAGAACTAGAAAGTCTCATTGGGTTCTCATCTCTATCTCTTCACAAGTCTATTTCATTGCCTCACTTTTTATAGTCTGGTGGAAGACAATGCAAAGCCTCTAAGAGAAAAGATAGTAGACCTGTTGAGAAACCACCAGAAAATAGCCCAGGATAAAGAAAGGGCATCACTTCTTACAAATAATGCCTGGTACTTAATAGGAATGCATGCACTAACTACTTTTGAATAGACAGACTTCATAATCTCTGCTCTCTCTAACTCCTTGGGTGTTTTTACTCAGTGAGACCTGCCCTCATTTTGCAGAGTAATAGGTATTGACTCCTGCTGCTGGTAGTGGGTGATAATGAAGGGAGCAGGGACAGGAGTAAGAATAACAGATCTTCCTAACCTTTAGCCTTCCCACCTCTTTTCATTAAAACATACGTGTATTGAATACCTTTTCCCACAAGTTCAGGATGCATTGATTTAGTTTTGTGCATCCAGTACAAAGAACAATTTTTGTCCCAATGTCTGAATATTATAAGTAACTTGGGGGGGAGGCATAATTAGAATAAAAGGAAACTGTGTGTTGGAATTGGAAGTGGGTTATGAAGTGGTTGGTAAAATAGGAATGGAGATTTTGTAGTGACTCCCTGGATAATCTTCTGATGAATTTGTGCTTTGCTGGCCTCTTTCATCCATCATATGCCAACGTAGGTCTTTCTGAATCAGTGCTATGTTACAAGGAATTATGTGCCTTGGGTACCAAGCTGCCCACTGATTATAGTGACCTTCAGATATATTTGATTCAGAATATGATTTATTTTGATTTTACTATGCAGTTTTCTGCTCTACCATATATAGAAGAACAAGAAATAGGAGCGTTATTCTTCGGCTGTAGTGTTGGCTCTGTCCTGCTATCCAGAGAACTTTTTCTGGTGCCTATCTGGACAAACGTTGCCAGGCCTGAGCCCACTCAGAGGCAAGTTCTCTGCCTATTCAGATAGAGCAGAAAGTGTTACCCAGTGTTGCCTGCTCAGAAGCCTTCAGTGGTTCCCTTTATTCTATGACATAAAGTCTAAGTTCCTTTAAGACTCTTCACAATCTGCCCACCTTCTTAGCATCATCTCCCACCAGTCTCTTCCCACACACTATACTCCAGCTTCATTCATTAATAGAGCTTCTACTATGTACCAAACTCTATTCTGGCCACTGCGGGTAAAATAATGAACAAAACAGGTAAAATCCCTATCTTTATGGCACTTAGATTCTAATAGATGGGGTCGATTGATACAGATAATCTGGTAAACAAATACAAAATAGTAAAAATAATGTGTCAAGTAGTGATAAGTGCTATCGAGAAAAATTAATTTAGTTACAGGAGATAGGGAGTCCTAGAATGAGGATGTAGGGAGCAGGTGACTTTCATTTTAGATAGGATGGTAAGGCCAGGCCTTTCTCATGAAGTGTCATTTGAGTGGATCTCAGAAGGAAGTGAGGATACAAGCTATTCAATTAAGTGCAGAGAGCATTTCAGCAAGTGTAACAGCTAGATATTGGGAAAGAGTGGCATTATTAAGGAACATTAAGGAGGCCAGTGTGGCTAGAGTGCAATGAATGAAAAGAGAGTGGTAGGAGAGAAAGTTTGGTCAGAAGGAATCCAGATCATTGGGGCCTTATAGGTGATTGGAAGGGTTTCATGTTTCACTTGAGTGAGATGGATGTTATTAGCGGTTTTGAGCAGAAGAATGACATGATCTGACTTCCTTTTAAGAAAATTATTCTGGCTGCTCTGTGGAAACTGATATGGTCAGAAAGCAAGAGTAGAAGCAGAGAGTTGATAGATAATAATCCAGGTGAGAGATGATGGTGGCTTGGAATATAGTTTAGAGTAAAAAAAAACAAACATAAAAAACAAACCAAAAAAAACCCACAGAATGTCTTTGAATAGGAGAGAAGGGAAGGAACGTAGTACATAGTAATAAGCCACTTAGGATAATTTGTTAGGATAATTTCCTGAAATATCTTTTGTGCATTTGCCTTATTCTGTCTTTTTTTTTTTTTTTAAACAGTCTCGCAACACTGTATGTAACTGGCTTTCTAAAGTGCTTTGTAGATAGTAAATGTCAGTAAATACTTGTGAGTCGATTGATAAAACTTTTTCTTCTGATACTGCTTTTTCCTTTCCAACCTATGGTATACTGGTGCCTTGTAGGCAAGTTGTAGACAGGAATCACCCTCTATCCTACTTCCCCAAGGTTTATCCTAGAGAATCAATTTGAAAATCAAATCATCTCTTGAGAATCAATCGTTTTACAAGAAGAAATGCTTGTTTGCTTGACTGATTTCTGGCCATATCAGTGCTTTTTGGTTGGGAGGTGTTAAGTTAGTTGCTGCCTTTGATATAGACAGATCTAGAAAGAACATCTACTTTGGGACCTGGCCTGAGTCAAATCCAGGTTCTACCATGTGGGCAAGTCAGTTCATCTCAGTCAGCCTCTCTGAAATTACAGTTTTCTTTCCTGAAAATATAGGGATACTTATGCCAAGTCTATAAATTTGTTGTGAAGGTTAGATATGTGTGCAGTGTGCCCATCCTAGCACTTAGAAAATTAAGTACTGGCTAGATATGGTGGCTCACGCTTGTAATCCCAGCACTTTGGGATGCTGAGGCGGGCAGATCACTTGAGGTGAGGTGTTTGAAACCAGCCTGGCTAACGTGGTGAAATCCCGAGTCTGGTAAAGAAAAAAAAAAAAAAAAACATAAAACTTAGCCGGCCGTGGTAGCATGTGCCTGTAGTCCCAGCTACTTGGGACTACAAGTAATTCAAGGAGAATCCCTTGAACCCAGGAGCCAGATGTTGCAGTGAGCTAAGATCAGGCCACTGCACTCCAGCTTGGGCAATAGAGCAAGATTCCATCTTAAAAATAAGTAAATAAATAAAATAGAAAATTAAGTACTCAATAAATGTTCACTGCTATATTCTCCCTTTTCAGTTTTTGCTTTAATTTTTGTGTTTTTCTCTCACACTGGGCTGCTGCTATCATGTTTCAGAAGTATAGGGAAAATGGGAGGACTAGCTGCTCTAGCAAAGATATGTGCTTTTCTTAGAGAACAGACTTTGAGACATTTGAGCAGTGGCTTCTTTTCACTGTCCCTCTTAACCTGTACCATGGGCTCACACCCCTATATCATTAAAAATTGTTTTTTTATTTTTAATTTTCTGGCCAGCACAGTGGGTCACATCTGTAACCTCAGCACTTTGGGAGGCCAAGGCAGGTGTATCATGAGTTCAGGAGTTCAAGACCAGGCTGGCCAAGATGGCGAAACCCCATCTCTACTACAAATACGAAAATTAGTCGGGTGTAGTGGTGGACATCTGCAATCCCAGCTACTCAGGAGGCTGAAGCAAGAGAATTGCTTGAACCTGGGAGGTGGAGGTTGCAGTGAGCTAAGATCGCGTCACTGCACTCCACCCTGGGCAACAGAGCGAGACTCCATCTCAAAAAAAAAAAAATTATTTTTAATTTTCTATTTCCAACTGATACTTGAATCCACATCATTTTCTAAAACTATTATCTTCTGTTTCTCTTCTCACTTGAATGCAGTTGAGAGCGGAAGTTTGGTTCACCTTCTGGCTCTCAGTCTTTCCCCCACCACAACTCCCAACTTGGCTTTTGAACTACAACTTCTGAAGTCATTGTTCTTTTGTTCTGTAGTTTAAGGCTAGACACACAGGGAAAATGACACCATCTGATGGAAGATTGAATTGTCTTTGTTCAGGCTGCAAAACAGCTTTTGCATCAAAATTGAGGTCTAAGAGAAGGCCATCTCCTTGAGCCCTTCTAGCTAGCTAGGGTCCATGTTCCAGCATGCCAGGGCTTTCTAGTGATTTGTTTTTATCTTCCCTCCTTCTGAGCCTGCATCTTTGAGAGAGAGCAAAGTGTGCCAAACTCTGTTAAAAAAGTACAGTGGTTTTGCTGCTTTAGCCTTGGTCAACTCACTTTACATTTCTGAGTTGCAGTTTTTCCATCTGTAAAATGGGAATAATAATTCATGAATTCTGACCCTACAGATTATTATCTAGAGATAAGAATGCAAAAAGCTTGATATGTTAAAGCACTGTTTAGGTCTAAGGCAGTATTATTACTCTCCTCACTTATTTATCCATACTGGACCAGGCTTGCAGGGAACTGGTGCCAGACTCTGCATTTTCATTTTTACTTTCCCAGGATCTTCCCCTATGTGAGGGGCAGAAGCCAGTGAGACTCCTGACCTCATAATACCCTGTAATGGACTTCCATGGTCTTGCCATCCAGGAAGGTACAGCAACATAGCTAAACTATTGATTTGCCAATTCTCAGCTCCTCCCAGCCATGGTTGTTATAGCTTGGTAACGTGGGTCTGAGAAGCTTTGTTCCCTTCTCTCTACTCCTTTGGAGATGCCAAGAAAGAATTGTTGTTTCATCTCCTCTTAAAATTTTGATTTATCTCCTGTAGATACTTGGCCAGGCTGTCAGAACATCCTGGGAGTTAATGAGAGAAAAATACATGTAGCTCCCACTAAGTGCCTATAATATGTCAGGCACTATAGTTAGTGCTTACCTTGTTTAAACCTCATAGTATCCTTTGAAATAGGTACTTATTAGTTCCCATTTATTAAAAAGAAAACTGAGGTTTCAAAAAGTTAAATCATTGTTCTAAGTCACATAGAGACTTACGCGGCAGAGTTGGAATGTGAACTTAACTCTATCTTATTCCAAAATTTTTTGTTCTAATGACCATACCATAAGGCCTCCTGTCACTATACAGAAAGAAGGGCCATGTGCTACATAGGAAAACTCAGGAAATTTCCATTCATATGATCGATGTGAAGATCCCAGCTGTGCCTATGTGATCTGGGACAAGTGGCTTTCAACTCATCTAAGCCTTAGATATTATCTCATTAACTCGTCATCATAGCTATATGACACAGGTGGGTTTTGGTTTTTTTTGAGACAGGGTCTTACTCAGTTGCCCAGGCTGGAGTGCAGTGGCAGGATTAGCTCCCTGCAATTTCAGCTCCCTGGCTCAAGTGATCCTCCCTCCTCAGCCTCTTGAGTAGCTGGGACTACAGGTGTTGGCGCCACCACACCTAACTATTTTTATTTTTTGTAAAGGATGTAGATGTTATTCTTACCTCCATTTTACATTTTAAGGGATCAGTCATCAGTGAGGTCAGATACAGAATAGTAAATGGATACAGAATAGTAAATGGCAGAGCCAGAACTCAGGTCCACGTCTGTCTAATATCTGCTTCATTGTTCTTTCCACCATTTCTCACAGCCAGCTCCTAAGACCTGGTATATCATTCAGCCAGATTTACAGCTATCAGGGTCCTGGTTGGAAGCTGGCATCCTTTTCTGCTCTCGTTCTCCTCCCATACTTTCTCCCTCTTCTTAGAAACCTTATGGAGACAATATAGATATTTGAAATTCAAAGAAGAGATTTATGCCGTGCTTAAAATCTGCCCATACTGCCCCATTAGACACTTGGAAATCTGCCTCTCATCCTTTGTATGGGTTTGTACTGTTACTTTGGTAGCATGGTATGGTGCATATAGTTTTGGGATAGTTCTTTTTCAGCTCTTCTTTATGAGTATAATCTTGTGAGGCGGCTGTGAAATTAGAGATGATAAATATTCAAGGGGAGCAAGTACAGGCTTATTACTTGATGGCAGTTATTTCCCCTGGCAGCAGGATCTAATAACAAACAGAATGGGAGTCAGGAGTTCTAAATCTTTTACTTTTATTCTTTGACCTTGGATATGTGAGTCACTGTTTCTAGATAGACTGGCTAATCTTTAGGGACCCCTTTCAGCTTTAATATCCTGCACTTTAAAAAGTGAAAGTAACAGATACACTTGTTTTTTTAAAAAATCAAATTGGACAGAAGTATATAAAGGAAAAAGTGAAAGACCCGTATCCTTCCCCCCATTCAATTAATTCCCAATGTGTAACACTTATTGCCAGTTTGATGTCTCCTTTTCAGTGTTCTCTGTGTATACTAAATATACACAAGTATGTATAATATATATACACTTTATATCATGTGCATATATATATAAATACACATGTATGTGTTATACACACTAGAATCTACAATACATACTGCATTCATTATGTCTTGGTTCTTTTACTTAACATGTTTTAGCTATTTTTTTCTTGTTGGTACTTAAAGATTGACCTTATTGTTTTTAATGTCTTATACTTAATTAAATGGTGGCTGGGCACAGTATCTCACACCTTTAATTCCAGCATTTTGGGAAGCCAAGGTGGGCAGATTGCTTGAGCTTAGGAGTTCAAGGCCAGCCTGGGCAACATGGAGAAACCCTATCTCCACAAAGATTAGCAGGGTGTGGTAGTGCATACCTGTGGTCCCAGCTACTTGGGAGGCTGAGGTGGGAGGATCGCTTGAGCCCAAGATGTTAAGGTTGCAGTGAGCCATGATTATGCCACTGCACTGCACTCCAGCCTGGGCAACAGAGCGAGACTGTCTAAAAAAAAAAAAAGAAAAGAAATTACTAAGTGGTCCGTATGTGCTATAATTTTTCTTTTTTTCTCTTTTTAGAGATGCAGTCTCACTATGTTAGCCAGGTTGGTCTTGAACTCCTGGCCTCAAGCATTCCTCCCACCTTTGCCTCCCAAAGTGCTAGGATTACAGATGTGAGCCACTGCACCTGGCCAATTATGTGCTATGATTGTTTAAAGCAAATATATACTTACAGTGTTGATTTTTAATATTTTCTTTTCAGGAGAAGAAGAAAAAGAAACATAGAGACAGGAAGTCATCTGATTCTGACAGCTCAGACTCTGAGAGTGATACAGGCAAGAGGGCAAGGCACACATCAAAAGACAGCAAGGCAGCAAAGAAGAAGAAAAAGAAGAAGAAGCACAAGAAGAAACACAAGGAGTGAGAGTAGAAAGAGTGTGGGGTGGTTGAAAGTAAGAAACCAGGAGCCTTGTGCTTTGAGGCTCCTGGAAACACTCAATAGTGAGAATATAGCCTCCCACCCCATTAACTTTGCTTCCATGGAGATGGCTTCCCCTCCTGCAACAGGCAGGTTTGGGAGTTAGAGGTCAGAAGCAGCTGCCTGAATGAGTTGTTATTTCCTTATCACTCTTGGCCCCTTTGCAAGTGAACCCTGCAGCTCGCCCATTCATTCACCCAACTTCCTTCATTCAGCAGGAGGTTCCATTATCCTCTCCAGCTGCCACTGCCAGAGCTGGATTCCTATAAGAATCCAGGCTAGAGCCAGAGACTGTTGTGGAGGTGAATCTGGCCGTAGTTGGAGAAGAGTGATTGGACCCTTCCTATTGGTCTGTTCTGGGCCAATTGGTGGATGATCTCTGCTGCATCCAACATGGGAGCAGAGAGAGACTGGCAGCAAGAGGCAGAACATGGTGAGAAGTGGTGCTCACTTTTCCCATTCCTCCTAACATAGTTCTCCTATGCTAAAAGTGACATCCAGTGGTCACCACAGCTAGAAAACAATCTGCAGTGTCACTTGTGTATTGCATTCCCGCAGACCACTGAACCAGACAGCTGAAGCCAAGATCATTGTTCTACTTTGTATTTATTACTCTGTGAATCAGTTGATTCCACTTCAGGTCCCTGCTTAAATTCCTGTCGCTAAATGGAAATGTGTTCGGTTTTAAACTTAACTGAAAGTTCTTTTTCCTATAATTCTTCTTCCTGGGCAACTTACAGACTTGCCCTGTAAGTCACTGAGCCTGCACTAGCCCACGAAAGCATTTAATATGTTAGCTTAGACTTCGGAGAGATGCCCAGCAGAGGTACAGAGCCAAAGGCTCTAGCCGGTCACAGCCTTCTTGGGAGATCACTTATAAGCCCTCGCTTTTGTAATGATCAGATGCCCTCTTCCCTCAGAGTTGATTAGAGAAGTAGTAAGAATTTGTAACCTTGAGTAACTAGATCAGCAATCATCTTGGCCAGTGGTCATTTTCTCCCACCACCATGGTACAAGCCTGGGTTCTGTGCCCTGAACCTGAATTCTGGAAAGGGAGCGCCTATAGCATTTCACAGAACAGCCAGGCCCAAGAGCTCTCAGTGTAGGACAGGCCTGAAGTGACAGTTCAACAGCCAAACCTCGGGAAGCCCCACCACTGACTGAACTAGGAAATATGACTATGGAGGGGGGGCAGTATAAAGGCAAGGTATAGGTACAGCTGTTTTATTATTAAATGTGTAAGGTGATTCAGCTGATCATCAGTCTCTGAGACTGTCCATTTCAGTCTTCCATCCAGTGCTTCTTCCTGAGTAACCTTCAGGCAGTTATTTCTGCCCATTCTTTGACATACACTGGAAACCAAGACTCCCAGATTTATGTTACCAAAGGCAAAAAGGCAATTGGGTGGCTTTGGCTCTGCTTTATTGACCTCAGAGCACCCTATGAATGCCGTTAACAAAAAAACCACATACACAATGGAAACTGAAAGTGGATCCAGGCCAGTGGCACCTGACCCTAGAAGAATTTGTGGATTTGTACAAAATGCAGAGGAAGAAATGAGGCAATGTGGTGCTGAGTCGAGGGGTAGCCGATTGGCAGAGTAGGAGTCAGCAACAGTGCAGTCAGGTCATGCCTCTTTCTCATAAGTGCGAGTGCAAACTGCAGTGCCATGGGTGAGTGTCTGGAAGGAAAGACAGAGTCAGATGGGCAGTGAAGCCAGGAAGGCCATTGCAAGCACTGTACCCTCCCTCCCTCCCTCCTGATAATTGTCACTTGAGTACCTACTATGTTCCAGGCACATATATATAAAATACATATTTTCGATATGTACAGCAAATCTTTAAGATAGGCATTGTAATTCTTATTTTAAAGATTTGGAAAAATTAGCCTTTAGAGAGGAAGTGATTTGGTCAAGATCCTTGAGTGTTTCTTTTTCCCTTATACCATTTGGCTTCCTTCATTCTTAGTGCCCAAGATGGTGCCTGGCATATAGTTGACAAATAGGAAAAATATCCAGAGACTCAGGAAAGGACTGTACAGCTACTAACTCCAATTCTTCCCTAACTTAGGGTAGTACCAGGGCCAGAGCCCTATACCGCCAACCATCCAGTCTGGCATCATAAAGCCAGACCCATGGCCTCACCATAGTTCAGTTGTCCACTGAGAATTTGGTCCTGCATACCACATCCCACCAAAGCTAGGCACCTCATTCCAAACTTCAAGGGTCCACGGTCCCACATGAGTGCAAGAATGCAGTTAACACGTTATGCTGACCTAAGAAGATGTGCAGTGAATATGCCCAGGTGAAAACTTGAGGCTCTGCAGTTAGGCAGAATCCACAGTTGGTTGCTCTCTGGGTCTGGGGGGAATTCAGTCAAGGCTCCAAGTGAAGTCCCCAAGCTTGAACAGATCTGCTAGCCTGGCTGTGGTACTTCCTACTACCCAGGCAGTAGTCAAGTAGTTGCAGTAGGCCAGACATAGAAAGCATGAAAATGGGGTAGGACCAAAATGGGGAAGAAAGGACTGTGCTGGCCGGGAGTGGTGGCTCACATCTGTAATCCCAGCACTCTGGGAGGATGAGGCGGGTGGATCACGAGGTCCAGAGATCGAGACCATCCTGGCAACATGGTGAAACCCCATCTCTACTAAAAATAAAAAAATTAGCTGGGCATGGTAGTGCGTGCCTGTAATCCCAGCTACTCAGGAGGCTGAGGCAGGAGAATTGCTTGAACCCAGGAGGCAGAGGTTGCGGTGAGCCGAGATCCGCGCCATTGCATTCCAGCCTGGGTAACAAGAGCGAAACTCCGTCTCAAAAAAAAAAAAAGAAAGGACTGTGCTGTCATTCAGTGTCACCACCATTCACCAGCCTGTTCCTGCAAGTGACAGTGCAGTCCTAGGGAGGAGAGAAAAGGGAAGGCTGAGATAGGCAATGGGAGCCTCTCCTAGAGGGCCTGGGGCCAGATTCAGCCCTGTTTTCTACTTCTTCCTGGGTTGAGGCAAGGTGGAAACACAGGAAGACCAAACAAAGGACATGCTATATCAGATGCTTTGTGCTGTGCATACACTGTCTCTTACAGGCTTCCCAGCAGCCCTACAAGGTTGGTATTATTAATACCCATTTTACAGTTGCACTTGGAGAGGGTGATTTGAAGTCATGAAGCCTATAAGGTAAGATTTGAGCCCCAGCCTGTGTGAGTCCAAAGCTGCCACACAGAAAATTCCCACCCGATACCACCCTGACCTTGTAACCACTCTTGTCCCAGCTTCTGTGGCTCTTGAGGGAGGACTTGGCTTTTTAGAACAGGCTTGGCTGAAAGAGCAGTAGTAAAAACCAATTAGATATGGCTCCAAAGTTGCTCATCTTACCAGGATGAGTTTTCCATCAATTAGCTCCCGCACAAGTGTCGTCTCTTGCCCATCCCACTTCTGTAGGTGAACAAGTTTGCCTCCATCCAGTGTCACAATGGACTGTGGAAAGACAGTAGAGGCCTAAGCTGTGATCTTAGTCAGGATTGAGGGGCAGGATGGGGTCTGGACACTGGGGCTACAGAGGACACAGCCTCTGACCCAAACTAATGATGGTCTGAGGACAAGAGCTCAGGCAGTCCACCTCCCAGCTAACCCTGCAGGATATCTAGTTCACCTCCAGCTTCTTCACCACTACTGCCTTGCTGGGGAAGAGGCCTTCAGGTATTAGGTGAGGAGAGAGAGGAAGGCAGTATGGTGGAGCCACAGAGCCTGGCTCTGAGAAGCATTACAACCCGTCAAGATAGACACTTATTTGAACAGCCTGTTCCCTTCAGATACAGGTGGGATTTACTAGTCTATCCCTGGGAAAGACTGACTGAGGAGGTGGAGTAGTCCTGAGAATCTTTCTCCAGCCTTGTGGTTAGTACACATAATGTCTAAAAGACCCTTTGTGATAGGAAATATTGGATAATTAGACTTCCTCCCCTGTATTCCTACACCTCCTCCTGGGCCACATCATGTGACCTCTTCAGAGGGCAAGAGGACACCAACTGCAGTCCTGGGACTGGATGCCCTTGGATTGTTCCTCAGCTCAGGGTGCTGCCAGCATACATCAGCTGGTTCTCATTTGGCAGCTCTTCCAGGTCTCTCCTAGGAGTTTGGGGGCCACAAGGGCAAACTAAGGGATCTTGAGCAAAGTGGTTCAGTAGGAGAATCTGAAAAGGTTCTGTGTATTGTTTGGGGGGTAAGGAGTATGGCGCCTGCCTCTTAATGTGCTGTCTTTATTCTTATCTTACTCCTTGTTCTTGTTCCCCTAGTTTTTTTTTGCCTACTCAGTAGATATTTTTGCCCTAGGGATTCTAGAGGGCTATTGTGTTTAATTGGGGTTCTTGCCCATTGAGAAAGTAGGCAAGGGCAGGCCCAAGGAAGTAGGGGCATGTGGTGGGGCAGCCATCTTTATCTAAGGTAGACTGCCATCTTCGGGCACCATCCCCACCTCTGCCGCCAGCCACCTGTGTGATCCTGTCCTTTCTGGGGACAGCTGTGAGGAAGAGGAAACAGCTGATGGGGCTGAGTGATAGTGTCATGACAGAACACTGCTGTAGGGACACCCTATAGAAATCAAAGCCTCCAAGTTCTCTTGTACCCATGCCTGTCCTGGAAGGTCTGAGGCAAGCTGTCAAGACAGCCACTGCAGTGTGACAGGACCCTGGGAAAAGGGGGCTGAGGCTTGGTGGGAAGACATTGCAAAATTATAAGATGAATGCCCTGTACCAGAACATAGCTCTTCCTGCCTGTTAGCTGGCAACATCAGAAATAATTTGTCAGGGTCATTGGCCATGTCTGAGATTTAGAAGTTAAAGCAGTGGACAGACTTGAACTGCTACCTTGTGGCCGCAGAGTAATTCGCCAAAATGACAAACACAAAGGGAAAGAGGAGAGGCACTCGATACATGTTCTCTAGACCTTTTAGAAAACATGGAGTTGTTCCTTTGGCCACGTATATGCGAATCTATAAGAAAGGTGATGTTGTAGACATCAAGGGAATGGGTACTGTTCAAAAAGGAATGCCCCACAAATGTTACCATGGCAAAACTGGAAGAGTCTACAATGTTACCCAGCACGCTGTTGGCATTGTTGTAAACAAACAAGGGCAAGATTCTTGCCAAGAGAATTAATGTGCGTATTGAGCACATCAAGCACTCTAAGAGCCGAGATAGCTTCCTAAAACGTGTGAAGGAAAATGATCAGAAAAAGAAGGAAGCCAAAGAGAAAGGTACCTGGGTCCAACTGAAGCGACAGCCTGCTCCACCCAGAGAAGCACACTTTGTGAGAACCAATGGGAAGGAGCCTGAGCTGCTGGAACCTATTCCCTATGAATTCATGGCATAATACGTGTTAAAAAATAAATAAAAGACCTCTAGACTGTAATAAAAAAAAAAAAAAAAAAAAAAAAGTTGAAGCAGCATCTGAGTAGGTGCTGCTTGTTCCTGACTGCCTTTTTTTGCTGCTGGAGGTCACAATGACCTCACTCAGTGGAGGGCCCTGACTTCTGGGCATCATTCCTAAAGCACTTCAGGTCACAGCCATGGGCACATAACTCCATCATCTATGGAAGGGGAAAGAAACCTAGAGCAACTACTGCATACCTTGCACAGGATCACCCAGCTGGAGCTGGAGTAGATACTGAGGTCAGAAGAACATCCTGGTTCTGCACTGCCCATTATGAGGCAGCCAGTAGATGAATCCCAAGAAGGGAGGGAAGAAAACAAGAGGACAGAACTAACATGTATTTGGCATCGGTGGCATTTCAGCACTACACAGGCTTTATGAACTTTGTTTCATTTAAATCTTCCATGATAGTCCACCCCTCAGGCAACAATATCAGGGAGACAAGACTAGTAGAGTCTCAGCACTCTCCATTCCCGACCCGTTTTCCCTGACTTACCTTAACCTTCCTGTCATCTGCTGTTGTCTCATCGAATTCCACCCCCAGCTTAAAGCTGATCTCTGTGTTCTTGAAGGTGCTGTGTGTTTTTAGGATGATAGTGTCCCCATTCTTTTCAATGATTGTGGTAGGCTTGGTCATGCTGGCCACCTGCCTGGTAGCAAAACCCACACCTGAGGGTAGGGGGAAGGTTATGAGCATATCAGCTGGAGTAGAGAGGCGGTGTTCAAGAAAATAACTCAGGCCTGAGTATGATGAAGTGGAGGACTGTATGTTTCAAAGCCTTTGCATTGGGAATTTTAAAATTCAGTCTTGCCCTTAGTTCTGTTTGGTGAACACAGATTACTGATCCCATTAGACAGATGAGATGGTTAAGGAACAGCAGTGCAAGTCAGAGGCAGAGCTGGGATTAGAATAAGCTACTATTGGGCCAAGTTTCACAGCTCACATCTGTAATCCCAGCACTTTGGGAGGCGAAGGCCGGCGGATTACATGAGGCCAGGAGTTTGAGACCAGTTTGGCCAACATGGTGAAAACCCATCTCTACTAAAAATACAAAAAGCCAGATGTGGTGGTATGTGCCTGTAATCCCAGCTATGCGGGAGCCCAAGGTGTGAGAATTGCTTGAACCTAGGAGGTGGAGGTTGCAGTGAGCTGACACTGTGCCACTATACTCCAACCTGGCTGACAGAGTGAGATTCCATCTCAAAAAAAAAAAAAAGAAAAAGCTACTATTAATACAAGCTTTTTGTGTGGTAAGAACTGTACATATTATCTCATTTAGTTCTTCCTGTTCCTCTGAAGACTTTCCACGTTACAGATGTAAAAACATAAGAGTTAAAGCCCAGGGTCACAAATATGAGATTGAAGCCCAGAATTGTCTGACTTGAGAGCTTGCTTAAGTGCTCGGCCATACTGCCTCCCAAGGCTGGAGCATAAGACTTCTTTCCAGGGCACCTGAAGAGCTCTCAAAGCCTTAGAAATAAGGCTGAGAGCCAGGCATGGTGGCTCACACCTGTAATCCCAGCACTTTGGGAGGCCGAGGTGGGTGGATCACGAGGTCAGGAGTTCGAGACTAGCCTGACCAACATGGTGAAACCCCATCTCTAAAAAATAAATAAATTAAATAAAATATATAATAAGGCTGAGAAACGTAGACTTTGCCTCCCAAAGCCTTAGGAGTAATAAGAGTTTTCCACTTTGGGAAGTTTTTACCCTGAAACTAAGAAGCATTAAATGTGCTCTTGTCCCTTATATATGGCAACCCAACATTTTCAAAGCCTGTTATCTATGATCTAGGAGTTAGATACAAAGGAAATATTTGTCCTCTTGCACAGATTGAGGAGGAGCCTAAAGCGGTAGCAACAATGAATTAATTAGACTCTGCTGGGCATGGTGGCTCATGCCTGTAATCCCAGCACTTTGGGAGGCCAAGGTAGGTGGCTCGCCTGAGGTTGAGAGTTTGAGACCAGCCTGACCAACATGGAGAAACCCATCTCTACTAAAAATACAAAATTAGCCAGGCGTGGTGGCACACGCCTGTAATCCCAACTACTCGGGAGGCTGAGGCAGGAGAATCACTTGAACTCAAGAGGCAGAGGTTGCAATGAGCTGAGATCATTCTATTGCACTCCAGCCTGGGCAACGACCGAAACTCCATCTCAAAACCAAAACAAAACAGTGAGACTCACACCCAAGTCTCCTGACTCCTAGTCTAAGGCTCTACAGAGACTATCTTCCTGACCCAAGCATGGCTTCCTTGGGTACCGGGCAAGTCCTACGTGTCCTGCAAGCAAGTAAAGAACAAAGAACTAATCATGACTGCCCCTTCTCCCCCCAGCAGCTTATGCTGAGCTGTCCTCCAAGGCAATGGTGAGGCAGGAGGCAGCCCAGTGTAGTGAAGTGGTGTGTATAGTCTCCAAATGTGCCTGGCTACATAGTGCTTACTGGAGCTAGATACTCTGCACATGCCCTACATGAGTTGTACTTAATGCTTGTAATAGCCCTGAAGCTTAGATTATCCCCAATTTACAATAGAGAGTGAAGTGTCTCCTCTAAATTCAAACAGAGTGAACTACTGACATTTGAATCTAGGCTCAAAAACGGCTCACTGTTTCCACTAGGCCATTCTGCCCAGCACATACTCAATCCAGGCCACCAGTTGTGCCTGTGGTCACTGGTACTAGATGGGACCTCTTTGCCCCTTGAAAGCCCTAGGTCTACAGCCAGGAGGGGCAGGGGCTGCCTCTGCCGCTATGCTGTCAGCCTACCCTTGCCTGGCCAGTGAGGAACTTGGCCTTGCCCCTTGATGTCAGGAAGAGTCAGGCCAATGACACTCCCGTGCACAGAGCAGGACCTTGTCACTGCACTGGGAGCTCTGTTTGCTTAGGACCTACCCAGAGGTATAGAGTGTCTGAAAAGGAATCCACTCTGGGATGAGTGAGGGTCTGAACCAAGAGAAATTAAGAATATTGAGCTGACAGAATTTAGGAGACTCGGAGATCTGGGTTCTACTTAGAAATGAAGCCAGTGCTATTTACTGAGAGCTGAAGAGGGTCTTTTCCCAGGCTTCCTATTCCTACGAAAAGAAAGCAGGCTGCCTTAGCATAAGCTGCTGAAAAATAACAGGTCTTTAGGAAGATCGCTCCCCACTCACCCAACTTGGGGCCGAATAAGGGAACAACAATGGTAAAGTTTCAGCTCAGTTCAGGGACTCGGCTCTGGCCTAGCTTTGGAAGGAGGAACTAAGTCTGGGCATTCCAACTTCTCAGTAGCTGCTGGGGTGTGTTAGTGGGGTTGTGGGGGCTGTTCCTCTAAGAATGACTACCTACCTGGAATTACTGGGCATAGCGCCCAGGGTAGAGTAGGGGCCGTTAAGAGCTTTGACCTCTCCATCTAAGACCAAAGCAGTAGAAGGGCTGAGGTCAATCATTAGCTAAGCAGTTCCTACTTTGCTTCCCACTCCCAGGGCCTATAGGGTAGTGGAAAGAGCTCTGGGTAACAGATCTAGAAACCTTAGGTTTTCATATCAGCTCTGCTGTGGAATTGTTACAATACATTTCTACTCTCCTGGTTTCAGTTTCCCTGTTGAACCAGACGGTATGGGAATCTCTAAGTTCCTCACCTGTAAGATTCTTTGAATCCTTATTCTTACCCATCTCAACACCACAGACAGCAGTTCTTCACATCCTCCTAAACCAGTCAACCTCCCTCCCAGGTCTTGACCTTGCTCTGACACCCTCTACTGCACAATAGAAGTCCAATGGCTTTCTCTGCCTACCCTTCGCACAGGTGGGTGAGCCTTGGGTTGCAGGAAAGGCCCAGCTTGATGATGGGCCTCTTGCCCCACCCTACCACGAGGCTCACAGACAGTGATTAAGGCCTGGTTACATATCACTGCAGGACAAGGTCAGACTGGCTTGTGAGAAAGAGCATTCTCCAGCAACAATCCCCTTCCCTAATCCAACATGGAGAGATGGGGATTGCTGCTTACCGCAGGTCCCTGTCTTACCTCCTCCTCCTATCTGATTCACTGATCTACGTTTTTTCCCCACCAATCTTCCTCTTAGGTATTTCCTACTTGTTTAAGGTCATAGTACACTCCCTAGCTTCCCCATTCCCTTTCTGGGTTCAGTCTCCTCCAATTTCTAAACTACCCACGCCCCATTCTTTCTCTTCCCTGGCTAGACTCCCCTTCCTGTGATCAGTGTTCTTTATCCAAACTCTCCTTCTACCTCCAAATCTTACATCCCTCTTCCTGGAAAGAGCCTCCCACACAGCGGCCTCCTTCCTCCACCTCCCTACCGTGGTCTCTAACCAGATTTGGACCATGAAATCCCCTTCCGAACAGGCTCCACCTGCTCTCGCCCAGGCTGCCATTCCGCGTTTCCCTATTCCCCAGTCTTAACCAAGAGGGATGCAGCAGGAGCCCTGCGTGGTGCTAGGGATGCCACCAGCCCCTCCCCAAGCCAGCATCCAGAGCCCCGCGGCTTGCTCACCGAGTGACTTCATGTAGTCATCGAAATTCTTGCTGTCCACTAGCTTCCAGGTGCCCAGGAAAGCGTCCACCATAGTGATGCTGGGCTAAGCTGAGACAGAAGCTGCGAGAGAGCAGGCGTGCAAAGACTCGGACGGCGGCTCCGTGCCCGGGCTGCCGCTTTAAATAGCCCTCGCATCACATGAGACGTGGCCCACGCCCCCGGCTCCCGAAATAGGAAGCCCCAGGCTAGGGCTCACCCAGGAGGGGCTGGTCCGCCATCCCCAACCCGCCGAGGTGGGAGGGGACCAGTCAGTGGCGCCCTGCTTGCCTGCGTCAGCGCCAGTGCCTGGCCCCCGAGTCTCTACCCCAGGCTGGCAGGACCATCTCCCTTTCCTGGCCTCTAGGCACTCTGGAATCTGAGAAGGAAGCAGCCGGCACCGGCCGGAGAGCTAGGGCGCATGCCATGGATATCTTCCGTAGCCCAGTCCCTCTTTGAGCTTGGGGTCAGAGCAGAGATGAGACTAGAAAAGGAAAAGTCGCCCTTGGGCTGATGCCCACGCCGGGAAAAACTCTGGTTGACTTCTGGCGCAGGCATCCGTCCTCGTTTTATAAGTGAGGAGCCCGCGGCTCAGCGGGGAACTGACAAGGTCTCAAAAAATAGCGGGTGAATGCATCTTCAAATTGCAAGCTTAACCTAGCAAGCCCGCGCCGTCCCTTCACTCCCACTGCCTGGTGGCGGAGACAATCACCAGGGGCTCCGTCAGCGGCTGAGCTGACCTTGTTCTCTGCCTGTTTTGAGCGAAAGCCTGACCTTTCGCATCCGCGCCCGCCCGCTCACACGTGCGTGCCCCTCCCTGCAGAATGTCTCCTGCTGGCCCTCCTCCCGCCCCGCCCCACCGCACCCCACCCCACCCCACCGCACCCCATCCCACCATCCACCTCCCCACCCACCCCTGCAAGTGCTCCGGGCTTTTCCAGTCTATCCGCACAGCTCCAAGTTTTAGCTCAGTTCCTTCCCAGCTCACCCTCCTTCAGAAATTCTGCCAATTCGGTCAGCTCTTCAAGGCCCACTGCTGCCTGCCCCACCTGCTGCCTTCTCTGACCTGTTCACACTAGCAAGTCTCCTGCACTTTGGGTACTTTGCTGCCTCCTTTCCAGAGCCTGTTGTGCAGTGGTTTGACACTGTATAGTTTACTAAGCACTTTGAGTGGATATAAGACCTGTCTTGTATTGATATTTATTGCATGCTGAGGGTTTTAGGTATATTGTTTCATTGGAATTTTCATTTTTTTATTATTTTTTAGAGACAACGTCTCTCAATGTGTCTCCCAGCCTGGAGTACTGTGATGCCATCACAGCTCACTGCAGCCTCAAACTCCAGGGCTCAAGGGATCCTCCCACCTTAGCTTCCCAAGAAGCTGGGACTGTAGGCACACACCACCATGCCTGGCCTCATTGAACTTTTAAAACAAAATCCATGAAATAGGTGTTACTTCTCTTTTTAAATAGATGAACAAGCTGAAGCTCTGAGGAGTTCACTTATTAATTCAGCAGTTATTAAAGTACCTACTTTGTACCAGGCCCTGCTTTGAAGAGAGACAACAGGGAATGAAACACATACTCACCTCTGGGCAGCCAAACACAAAACTAATGTGGTGACTTTAATGGGGGTCCTGTCCTGTCCTGACCTGAGGCTCAGTGTAGGCTTCTCAGAGGAAGTGAGGTATAAATTAGTTTCTGAAGGATGGCAAGAGGCCCAGCACACGAAGGAGTAGTGCGAAACTGAACTTCAGCCAGCAGCAGCCTGTCCAGGGTGGGCCTGCAGGAGCCAACACAGGAGCCCTGAGGCCTGCCAACTCTGCCACGTGCATATAGTGTGCCAGGTCCTCCTTCCTGGGACTCTGTTTCTCCATGTGAAAACCCTGCCTCCCTTTTCCTCCCTGAACTGTTCTGGGAACAAGGCCAGGAAGGAAGAGCCCTCTCCCCACCCTAATCTTGATTCCTTTGGACAGTCCAGTTGCCAGAAGACTTAGAGGATCATTTTTGCCAAAGCTTCAGGGACAGGCCTCAGGGCTGGGCATGGAGCCTTGGTGATCTCACTGTTGGAGCAGGTGCCGGGAGAGGAGGAGGGGAAAAAGATGATTTCTGACTCAATGTCATAGCCTTCAGTCACAGGTTCTCCTCTCTCAAGGACTGTGTGGCCAGGGACTAGAATTGTCTCCTTATGTGGTGGTCCTTATAATGCAGTGATGGAGGCCGGGTGCGGTGGCTCACACCTATAATCCCAGCACTTTGGGAGGCCGAGGCAGGTAGATCATGAGGTCAAGAGATCGAGACCATCCTGGCAAACATGGTGAAACCCTGTCTCTACTAAATACAAAAAATTAGCCGGGCGTGGTGGCACATGCCTGTAATCCCAGCTACTTGGGAGGCTGAGACAGGAGAATTGTTTGAACCCAGGATGCGGAGGTTGTGGTGAGCCAAGAATGTGCCATTGCACTCCAGCCTGGGCAACAAGAGCGAAACTTCATCTCAAAAAAAAAAAAAAATTGCCATGATGGAAAGCTGAGGCTAGGCTAATGGCTGCTGGCAGATCTTCGTTCTGATCTGAATTTCTTTCTTTTTTTTTTTGTAGAGAGAGGGTTTCAGGGTTTCACCGTGTTGGCCAGGCTAGTCTTGAACTCCCGACCTCAGGTTATCCTCTCGCCTCAACCTCCCAAAGAGCTGGGATTACAGGCGTGAGCCACCACAACCAGTTTTTTGTTTTTGTTTTTGTTTTTGTTTTTGAGATGGAGTCTTGCTCTGTCACCACCAGGCTGGAGTGCAGTGGCGCAATCTCGGCTCACTGCAACCTCCACCTCTCGGGTTCAAGTGATTCTCCTGCCTTAGTCTCCCGAGTAGCTGGGACTACAGGCACACACCACCATCGCTAGCTAATTTTTGTATTTTTTAGTAGAGACCGGGTGTCACCATGTTGGCCAGGAGGATATTCTTGATCTCTTGACCTCATGATCCGCCTGCCTAGACCTCCCAAAGTGCTGGGGATTATAGGTGTGAACCACCGTGCCCAGCTCTGATCTGAATTTCATTGGGTACTAGCGGTGTGGCCTTGGGCAATTCACTTAAGGCACTCTGAGTCTTTTTTTTTTTTTTGAGAAGGAGTCTCGTTGTTACCCAGGCTGGAGCGCAGTGGCATGATCTTTGCTCACTGCAACTTCCACCTCCCAGTTCAAGTGATTCTGCCTCAGCCTCTCAAGTAGCTAGGATTACAGGCATGGGCCACCACTCCTGCCTAATTTTTGTATTTTTAGTAGAGACAGGGTTTCACCATATTGGCCAGGCTGGTCTTGAACTCCTGACCTCAAGTGATCCGCCTGCCTTTGCCTCCCAAAGTGCTGGGATTACAGGTATGAGCCACCATACCCAGCCTATTTCTTTATTTTAAGAGAGTCTCACTCTGTCACTCAGGCCGTGCAGTAGCATGATCTTAGCTCACTGCAGGCTTGACCTCCCAGACTCAAGGTTTCCTCCCACCTCAGCCTCCTGAGTAGTTAGGATTACAGGTGCATGGCACCATGCCCAGCTAATGTTTTGTGTGCTTTTTGTTTGTTTTTGGTAGACACAGGGTTTTGCCATGTTGCCCACACTGGTCTTGGATTACTGGCCTCAAGCAATTTGCTTGCCTTGGCCTTTCAAAGTGCAGGTATGAGCCACAACGCCTAGCCTGAGATAACACATTTAAATGCTGAATATGGTTGATGTAGTAAATGTTCACTGCTGCTGCTCCTCCTGCTGCTATTGTTATTATCTCCAGGAGTAGTGCAGACACCTAAGACCTAGTCTGAGTTCTGCAGCTTGCCTGCTGAGTTAGTTACCCAAGGCAGATTGCTTTGCTTCTTTAATTCTTAGTTTTCTTATTTCTGGGACAGGATTAGAAACTGCTGCAACTGTGAAAAGAGGTCTATAGAGGCTTTTAGGATGGGTTGTGGTGGGCACTGACTGAAAATCCATTTGCTCCCTCTCTTGGGGCCTGTCCAAGTTGAGCAGCATGGGGCTTTGAGAAGCTCTACTAGACAAACCTCAGACCAACGACCCTCACTGCCTTTCCCACATCTTGCCACCAGACCTGGGTCACTGAGGTTAACCCATAAGTTGTACCCCATCTCCTTTCCTCCTGGTTTATATCCTTCTTCCTTCTAAGTATGTACAGTTCTCTCCTCATCCCTCTGAGTACCTGCCTCCTCTAGCTCTGTTATGCTCACTAAATTTGGGGGAGAATGTGAGCCCTGTCACTTTTTGTGCTCCCCTGTCTTGCCCTTGGCAGATCCAGAAGTGGATATAACATCTGACAGGCAGCAAGACCAGTGCCTGCCAAGAACAGCATCTCCCCAGCCCTCATCCTATGGTGAGGTCACTGTTCTATGTTTCCACAGTAACCACAGGCTAGGAAAATGGAGAATAGGAGAGATGAGTAACCAGAAGCCAGCCAATGAGATGAGCTGCAGCACCGGATGATCCATGGGGCCATGGGGAGGGGGAACAAGGGAGGCCTGCTCAGCATCTTTAGCTGTTTCCTGGACCCTCCCTGCCATCTGGATGCCTCCACTAGAGAATGAGCTACTGGCACCAGGAAACAGCTAGAGGCTAAAGAAGCCGAGCTAGAAGCTCTGCTGATCCAAGAACATGGCCCTCCTTTTTTCCCTCTTCAGGGTCTAAGTCTATGGATGCTGACTGCCCCTGCCCCATCCCACCCCTAATATCTGCAACTGGGAACTTTTCCCATTTGCTGGTAATGATGGTGGGGCTCTTTCTGCCTCTGCCTGCCATAGAACCAGCAAGTCTTAGACATCCCTTCTTTTTATGCCTCTGGTGCATGGTGTCTTTGTTACCAGAAAGGGGTCCCAATCCAGACCCCGAGAGAGTTGTTGCATTTCACACCAGAAGGAATTTGGGGCAAATCCACAGAATAAAGTGAAAGCAAGTTTATTAGAGAAGTAAAGAAATGTCTGTTTAGTAAACATTATTAACCTGTTCCCTTAACTGTAAACATTTTGTGACTAAGAATATTTCACATCTTAGCCAGGTCTCAGCTTCATTTTACCCAGCCTCTTTGCAAGATGGAGTCACTCTGGTTAGAATGCCTCTGACATCTTCAGATTCGATGTCTTTAGAAAGATCCCTGATTCTAAATTCCAGGCCTGCAGTTACTAGCTAGAGAACTGGAAAAAGCTCATTTTCCCCCTTCTGAGTCTCCTTTTCTCCCAAATCGATGAAGGCCATTAACTTCTTGGGGTTATCAGGTTTGAAAGATAACAAATGGAAAGCCTACCATGCACTAATGAGTAACCAGAAGCCAGCCAACAAGATGAGCTGCAGCACCTGCTGATCCATGGGGACCATGGGGAGCGGGGACAAGGGAGGGCTGCTCAGCGTCATCAGCCATTTCCTGGACCCTCCCTGCCATCTGGATGCCTCTGCTGGAGAATGTGCTACTGGTACCAGGAAAGAGCTAGAGTAGAGGCTTAAAAAGTTGAAGGAATAGTAACTTCTTTCTCTTATCCTCTTTCTAGTTCTTTTCTCCAGGACATTTGAGTAAGCCAAGTCCTTTTGAGACCCTGAATCAATAGGAAAGGATTCAAGTATGTGGCCAACTCCTCCTCACTGAGGTCGCAGAGTGGACTTCAGATCTTGGAGATAAGTTTCTTCATATTTCCCTTTCTCTCTCTTTAAATATTCATTCATTCTACCAATCTTAATGGAGCACTCCTATGGCCAGGCACTATGGGCTCAGTGGAGATCCAGGGTGAACCGGAGAGCCCCCTGCTCTCACTAAGCTCACAGTGCAGGGGGATTGCAGCCACAGTGGGTGGAGTGGAGTGTTCTTTCTGCCACTAGGAAATCTGCTTCCTTGTTCCCCGAGAGTTCTAGATACTGTGGGCTTGAGAGAACAAATGATGGCAGAAGGTAGAGGTTTACTCAACACCAATTTGCTTCTAAGAAGCTGCTGCCTCTGGCAGAATGCTCCCTGAAATGAGAACAGTGGCCCTCCCTACCCTGGGGGAGAGGGAGCAGCTCAGTGGGGAGGGGCAATTGCCTTCTCAGAAGCCAGCCATCTCCCCATTGCTGGCAGAAGCAAGCCCAGACTCTATTTAGCCTGATCTCATCTATTTCCTTGGTCTAATTTATTACTGAAATCCTATTTTAAGAAGAGTTCCTGGCGGAGAATAAGGTGCAATTGACAAGATTGGGTGTATTCAGGGTGGTATGGCTGTAGACAGGTGCAGTATATTGAATGAATGAACAAATGAGCAAGTGAAGGAGAGAATCTACCTCTCTAGCTTTAGGGGGCTCTAGAGTGAGACTTGGGTTCCAATCTTGCCCGCTATGTATACAACAACTGTGTAACCTTGGGCAAGTCATGATCTCACTGGGTCTCAGTTTCTAAATCTGCAGAGGGTGTGATCACTATCCTCACCTAACCAGCCTCCCAAGGACCCTGAGGAGATAGGAGAGGACAAGTTGAGGAATGCAGCACAAAGGATATTTCTCCAACTCCTGGCCTCAAGCGAGCCTTCTGCCTCAGCCTCTCGGGTAGCTGGGACAGGTGTATCTGGTTTATGCTTTTTCTCTTCTAGCCTTCTTCCTTGGCTGCCTGTGGTTCTTAGCACAAGATCCATTTTCTTTGACATGCCCCATAGCCACGACCCACAGCCTCATAGCCTATACACTCTCCCCCTACCTGCCTCTCCAGCTTTCCACACTGCAGCCACTCTGACCTTTTGTATCTTGAGGGGCACCATGTTTCTCTCTTTCTGTTTGCCAACAGTGCTCCTCCTTGCCCCTACAGTCTTTTCATTAACTCCTTTTTTCTTTATTAAAAAATCTTTTAAAAGTAGTATTCTTTTTTTTTTTTTTTTTTTTTAGACAGTCTCACTCTGTCACCCAGGTTGGAGTGCAATGGTTTGATCTTGGCTCATTTCAACCTCTGCCTCCTGGGTTCAAGCAATTCTCATGCCTCAGTCTCCTGAGTAGCTGAAATTACAGGCATGCGCCCCTACATCTAGCTATTTTTTGTATTTTTAGTAGAGATGGGGTTTCACCATGTTAACTAGGCTGGTCTCCAACTCCTGACCTCAAGTGGTTCACCTGCCTTAGCCTCCCAAAGTGCTAGGATTATAGGTGTGAGCCACCATGTCCAGCCAACTCCTGCTCATTTTTCAGCTTTCAGCGTAATGATCCTTCTTCTGGGTAGCCCCTTCTGCCCTGTCCTTTCCTATCCTGCTTTGATGTTTGTTTCAGTCTGCCTTTGCTATTATACTAGAGGCCCTTAGAGGGCTGGGACCCAGTCTGTGTTGCCCTCTACTATGCACAGGACCTGGCACATATTTGTGGAATGGACAGTCTTTCCAGAGAAAAGAAAGCCACTTGTTCTTTGCAGTGTTTTCTCTGTTTTGAAATTCTAACATCATCACTGTCTTCTTCTCCTCTACTCTCAACTTTCCTCCTGCCAAAGTAACCTGTTTTGTGTCCTCTTTCTCACTCCATCCCTGAGGTCCAGGAGCCTGAGCCATTTCCTGTGTGTGGCGGGGGCCCCAAGTTCTCCCAGGTGAGAACTGCCCTTTGGGAAGCATGGGTGTAGCCTGAATCTCAACAGCAGCTTTCTTCTGGGACGAGGTTATTCCCAGAAAGTAATTAAATGAGGCCCCAAACCTGGGGCTGACCCTGGCTCCCTCCTCAAACTTCAGTTTCTTTTTTTCTCAAATGAAAAAAAGGTTGCCTCTGCAAAAGTCTAAATAATCTCGAATATTGGATTAGGTAAAGTATAATTAGAAAGGCAAACCTTAGGCTTATAAAACAGCACTCCACATTACCAGGTCTCAAGCATGTTTGTGTGCCATGTGGCCTGGCCTCCACCCCGTCTCTGGACACCAAACAGATGGTTCAGTAGTCATGCCTCATAGTGCATCCTATTCAGGAACAGCTTACCCAAGATTCTGGAAGGATTCGACTAGCCCCCGGAGGCCTGAGCCTGGTTGGTGTGGACACAGATGACCACTGTTGTTGCTGGGTGAGGAGAGCTGGCAAGCCATGGCAGGGTGGCTGGCAGGGAGTGTTCCAGGAAGCAAGTACAGAGCCAACACTGTCAGCCTGGCTTGGGCTGAGATCTTAGGAGTTATCTGGTGTGGGCTGATAGGACAGCAACCCAGGACTCTGTAGTAAACAAAGACACTAGATAAGAAAAGGAAGGAGCCCACTTGCAGGAAGGACTGGGTGGGCTGGGGGGTGACCAGGACTGAAGCCCAGGGTGAGAGATTTCTCCTTATAAAGGTTGGCAGTGGTAGGACCATGAAGTTAGAGGGATGAGATCAGAGTCAGGAAGAGATAAAGTCAGATTAAAGTCAGATGAGGCAGGCTGTCTTTCTCAAAATGGGATCACTCAGTGCAGGAGCAAAAGCAGCCCAGGCCACACCTGTAATTCTAGCTTTGTGAGGCCAAGGCAGGTGGATCACTTGAGGTCAGGAGTTCAAGACCAGCCTGGCAACATGGTGAAACCCTGTCTCTACTAAAAATACAAAAATTAGCCAGGCTGGTGGTGGGTACCTGTAATTCCAGCTACTTGGGAGGCTGAGGTAGGAGAATCGCTTGAACCTGAGAGGTATAGGTTGCCATGAGCCAAGATCACGCCATTGCACTCCAGCCTGGGCAACGGAGCAAGACTCTGCCTCAAAAATAAATAAATAAATAACAGCTCAGGAGTCATAGGCTGGTATATGTCTGGCTGTTGAATCTTCTCCCACCGCTGGTGAGTCAGTTTATGATCTGTCCGCGGAAAGGGAGAGGAGGTGTAAATACCACCAAGGAAAGTTGGGAGACATTATACTTGCATGAACTTGGACAAGTCAGTCTCTCTGTGCCTGTTTCCTCCTCTGTGTGATAAGGATAATAATGCCTAACCTTTCGAGAGAATAAACAAGATTGTGGGTACAAAGAAGCTTTGTGTGCTATGAGCGTGGTGCAGAATATTGTTGCTAACACTGATGATATAGCACTTCCTGAGCACTTCACTGGACTGAGTAGCTTTTTGTCTTTCACCTCATGTAACCCTGACGATAACCTAGTGAGGTAGGTACTAGTCTCTTCCCTGATTTACAGATGAGAGCCAGGATTTGGACTCAGGCAGACTGGCTCTAGAGCTTGCATGGCTTAACCATTATTCTACACTGGCTCTCCCTATGACATTGTTCACCCTGCCTTCTCTGTGACCTTGGGCCAGTATCTTTTCTTCAGTTTTCCCAACTCTGTAGTAGGTGGTTGGGCCAGATGATCTCTTCAGTCCTTCAAGCTTGGCAGTCGGTGGTTCAGGAAAGGAACTTCCAAGTAGGGGAGAGGGCGAGGTGGGGCCAGGGCTGAGAGAGGACAAACTTTTCCAGTGTCTCTGCCTTGTCATTAGTGGATAGGCTGGCAGGCTCCCCTTTGCCCTATAAGTGGAGCCAAGGGAGCAGGTGATGCTCAGTCCCAGCCTGATATATTAACTGGTCCCTGAGGATCACTGACATCTGACCACTAGGTCCACCTGCTAATAGTCAGGCAAGGCTCATCTGCCTCTGCTAACAGACCCCAGAGGGCTCTTCTTCAGTCTTCAGTCTCTACCCGCCCATTCTGGGCCCCTGCCCCCTCACCCAGGATCAGTTTATCTGGGCACCAGGCCTGGTCTGGGGGCCTGGGGATGGGGCTATTTTTAGATGTCCTCTGTCTCCTTGGCCTGGGCCTCTAGCCAGATCAGGCCATTCATACACATGCATGTTCACATACACATTTTCTCTTGCTGTCAATCCCTCATTGAACTTGACTGTCACTAGTTTGATGCCTGGCCTCATACTGAGTACGGATAATCAACAGATGACCTAGACTTGGTCCCTGCCCTCATAGAGGGATGTGAGAGGTAGACTTGTCTATAGACTATGACAATACCGAAAGGCTATTACTATCACATAGGGCTGTCCCTGTACCATGGAAGACCGAAGGAGGGAGCCCCCGCCACGCTCTGCCAGGAAAGGCCTCATACAGGAGGCAGTGTTTGGGCTGGGTCTTTCTTTCTTCTTCTTTTTTTTTTTTTAATAAAGACAGGTTTTCACCGTGTTAGTCAGGCTGGTCTTGAACTCCTGACCTCAGGTGATCCGCCCACCTTGGCCTCCAAAGTGCTTGGATTACAGGCATGAGCCATCACACCCAGCTGGGCTGGGTCTTGAAGAATAGGCACATAGGAGTCCACTGGATGTGGGGAGGGGAATTGGGGAGGCAGAGGAGAAGGATTCGGTGAGAGAGGATGAGATTTTTCCTGATGATTGCCCTCAGGTGAAGGCAGAAGATAAAAATGGCAAGTGACGAGAATGGAAAGATAGTGTAGGGCAAACAGGAGACCTTGCCCATCATCCAGGAGTCTGGACTTCCTTCTGAAAGCAGTCGAGAGTCATGGAGGGTTTCAGGCAGGCGACCTTCATGATCTGATTTGTATTATGGGAAGAGTTCCCTGTCTGCTGTGTGGAGGCTGCATTGGAGATACTGGTTAAGAGGCAGCTGTTCAATCTGCACAGTCCAGCAGGACTCACCTATGCCCACAATGCAAGAGAGAAGGGGAAAGTGGGAGGACACACTTCTAATTAAAGGCATGGCATGGCCACTGCACATCTCTTTTCTCCCAGGTGCATCTAGATGCAAGTGAGACTAGGAGATATGGTGATTATTCTGGACTGCTTTTTACTCTAGAAAAGAGAGAGAGTAGCTATCAGGGGACTGGAGGCCTCTGATACAGTGGTTAAGTCTCTGAGCCAGGCATGGCGGCTCATACCTGTAATCCCAGCACTTTGGGAGGCCAAGGCAGGCAGATCACTTGAGGTCAGGAGTTTGAAACCAGCTTGGCCAACATGACGAAACCCTGTCTCTACTAAAAATACAAAAATTCGTTGGGCATGCCAGCTAATTGGTGTATGCCTGTAATCCCAGCTACTTGGGGAGCTAAGGCAGGAGAATCACTTGAACCCAGGAGGTGGAGGCTACAGTGAGCCAAGATCGTGCCACTGTACTCTAGCCTAGGTGACAAGAGCGAGACTCCATCTCAAAAAAAAAAAAAAAAGTCCCTGAAATCAGATTTCTGAGCTTAAGTCCTGCCTTAATCATTTACCATCTGTGCAGGCAGATTACTCAGCCTCTCTGTGCCTCAGTTGCTTCCTCTGAGGGTACAGTGAGTTAACACATACCAAGTGCTTAGAGTAGATCCTGGCACATAATGATGCCCAGGGCTGTTTTCTGTTTCTAAGAGAAGGGGAGCTCTGGGAACAGGTGTTGCCTGAGTCCCCAGGAATCGCTGAGGCACCCACAGTGGGGCAGATGTCTGGCTAGGGCAGCCAGGCCTATGAGCTGTGTGCTTTAACTCCATTCTCTTAATCCCCATGTCTTAGCTGAGGCAGAGGATTCTGGGAGTAGGGCATGGGGGTCCTGGGAAAAGAAAGGAAATGGATTTTGGAGCTGATTTGTTGTATCGAACCGAGCACAGAAAATCAACACCAAGACAAAAGTATGCCAAATTGCAGGGTTTATTGCCGGCGACCACGGAGGACTCACGTCTCTCCAACCCATGGCAGAGAAAGAAGGGTGACAAGACCTTTTTATACCCACAAAACCACCTTGGGAGTGGGGGTGAGGACTGGAGATGGGAATGAAAGCTGTCAATCACCTCCTGGGCTGAGATGAGGTTGAGGGGGGCTCTGGGCCAGGGGACTTTTGTCATTCCAATTGCCACTTAAGTGGTTCACAGAGGTTAAGATAAACATTAGCTTATACATTATTTGGACAGGTGTGGGGTCCACAGATTTTTCAGTTGCTTGGCGCCAGGATGAAACTATCTGGGGGTGCTTACTCTGGTCAGTACCGGTAAACAAAGGCCAGCAATTCTGATAGTTACAGATAAGAGAAGGCATGCAGCTTTACTTCAATTTGCATCCTGCAAACAGTCTAGCAGTTTACAGAAACCAAAGTTACCAATCACTGTGAGGAGAATGGAAACAGTTTTGTTCTTTATAAAATGGCATTGTACAGGTTCTAACTCTAGGCCAGCTATATCACAGATTCAAGGATGGATAGCCCAAGAAGTGATGTCTGTGGATCTAGGAGCTTCAGATGCTACCCAGTCTGGAGCCCCTTTCCCTCACAGGACAACAGATCTCCCAGGGCCTTGGTGGGGCAGGGAAGGGGAGGTGGGGTGGCTAGTCACCGTCATCTTGACTAATGACTTCAGACTTGGCTGCTGTGTGACCTCAGGCCTCCAGCCACCACTGACCTTCTCTGGGCCTTGATCTTTCCATCTGGAAGCTGGGATCACTTCTCCTTCCTTGCCTTCCTGCAAGATGAGTGTGAAGATTAGATGGCAGTCCTAGAATTAGGTTGCTCCTTGTGAAGAAAGAGACCCCTTCCTCTTAAGCTTCTAAGACCACTTCCCCTTAGCCTTGCATTTCAAAAGGAGAAATGAAAGTTGAAAATAGAAGGCACAAGGTCAGCGGAGGAGACAAAACCGTTGCCACTAGAGGAACCTGGAGGTTAAAGATGAACAACCACGCCCCCAACCCCAGTTCCTATCCTGTCTATAGCTCACAGGCATGGTGTGGAGGAATCTTCCCTGGAAGGCATTGTTCTTGCTTAATCACGATTAGACCCCACCTAAGGAACCCCTCGCTTACTCATTAATCCCGACCCTCTCACACGTACCCTCTTTAAAAGGGGGTGTAAGCCTTTAAAAGAGGCCAGGATTTTCTAGTCGCTGAGCTTGGTTCTTGAGACATGAGTCTGCCGAGACTTCCGGCTGAATAAAAAGCCATTTCCTTCACAAACCTGGTGTCCGAGAGGCTTTGTCTTTAGTGTGTCCTGCTACACCGGCAGGGCTGAGTGCCTTGGAGGCATGTGTCAGCAGCAGATACCACTGCACCCCTTCCCCGGAAGGAGAAGCGTTGCTGCTTAGTCCAGCTGAGCCATGACTGCCTGTCCTGCCTTCTTCCTCATGTAAGCTATGCTCTTTCCCCCAGGCTACTGGTTGTAAAATAGGGTGGGATAAGAGTAATGTGTGAGGGCCGGGTGTGGTGGCTCAAGCCTGTAATCCAAGCACTTTGGAGGCGAAGGCGGGCGGATCACCTGAGTTTGGGAGTTCAAGACCAGCTGATCACCATAGTGAAACCCCATCTTTATAAAAAAATAAAAATAAAATTTGAGATAATGTGTCAGGGAGAGGACAGGTGGAAGGAAACGAGGGAGGAGGATAGCAACATCAGAAGAAAAGCAGAATAGTAAGACTGAGGGACCATAGCGGAGGAAAATGAGAACTGAGTGAAGTGGGACGTGTCTAGAATTAGCTCTGTGGGAACCCACTCTCTCATATTCAGGCACAGATGGGGAGCTTGCAGAGGGTAGGTGCTATGCCTTATTCATCTCTCTTTCCTCTTCCCAGGGAACAGCATAAGCCTCCACCGAAAACAGGTCTGCTGTCAGAGTTTGTCGATTGAACCCCAGACTTGGCCCCCCACTGAGCCTTCATGAAGCCTCCCCACCCAGGCCCTGCTTAGGGGAGGATCCGAAAGGCAGCCTTGAGAAGGAAGGGCAGCTGGGAGACAGGAGTGTGGGTCCCGCTAGGGTTCCCTCAGTGCCTTGCTGTGCTACCTGGGACAAACCTCTTATCCTCTAAAGCTCTTTTCCCATCTGAGTAATGTGAGTTTATGGCTGTGGTTTGAGAGCTGTTTTTACTCCATAAAATCCTATCTTCAAACAAATTCTTAGGCTAGGTGTGGTGGCTTATGCCTATAATTCCAACACTTTGAGAGAACTGAGGTGGGAGGATTGCTTGAGCCCAGGAGTTTGAGACCAGCCTGGGCAACAAAGTAAGACCCACATCTCTACAAAAATATTAAATAATTAGCTAGGCATGGTGCACGTGCCTATAGTTTCAGCTACTTGGGAGGCTGAGGGGAATAATCACTTGAGCCCAGGTTGAGGTTGCAGTGAGCCATGATTGTGCCACTGCACTCCAGCCTGGGCAGCAGAGTGAGACTGTCTCAAAAGAACACAATATCTTAGGTGTAAGTGCAAGAGATAAAAGGGAGCTTCACTGGTGGAAGTCAGGAAGGGTCTTGGAACACACTTATATGGTCCTGGAGGGTCTGTGGAGGCCAGTTTATGGAAGCTCTGCTCTCTGGGCCTCCAGCAGGCCTGACTTTTCTACCCCTGCCTGCTATCCCATCCCTACTACCACACTTTGCATGTCCTTTCTGCAGCCTGGGTGGGAAGGGGTGGGGTGGGGGGTCCAGGCAACTTGCAAAGGGCAAGCAGTGCTCCTCTTGGGGCTCTTTCAGTCCCTGGGAACAAGCACCACCCACCCAGCCCTACCGCACACAGACACAGTGGTCTCGCTCTGGGTTTCTTGGGCTGGGGAGGGTCCCAGAGAGAGCCCTCAGATTCTAGAGCCTCTGGATGTTTAGCAGGGATTGGGGTCTTTAGGAGGGGGTTGGGAAGAGAAGAAATGTGTTTTGGGGGAACCACGAGATTGGAGCCCGGATGCTCCTGGCTAAATGATCTAGAGTACCCACTGCATCTCTCTGGGTCTCAGTTTCTCCATCAGTACAATGAGGGATGAATGCCCTTTCTCATTTGTGGCTGGTGGAATTATAGGACTGGGGATGGGGCAGAGACTGGGCTGTGGACTTTGAGTTTCCTGAGAGAACATCTTGCTTACAGTTTCCTGAGAGAACATCTTGCTTACAGTTCAGAGCCAGTGATGGTGGCTGCAGCAACCGAGCCTTGGAGGGAGGGTTGATAGGAAGACTTGGTTGAACCTGGGCTCTGCCAATAAGTTAGTATGTGTTGTCCCCTCCCAGGGCCACACTTTCTCCATCTATCTAATGGGACTAGATGTGCCCAGACCCAGGAGCCGGTGACTGTACCTGGCATCAGAGACTGGGGCAGAGGCCTGTGGCTGGCTCAGGGTGAGGACCACAGTCCCATTGTACAGAGCCAGGAGTGTTTTTCAAAGATAGCATAGAAAACCAAGAGTCAGGTGGGAGTGCTGAAGTACCTTAGGGGTCATAACTTCCAACTTTTTTGGTTTATAGATGGGGAAACAGGCTGGAAGTGGGGAGACCAGTTGTCCAGGGTCCCAGAATGGGTTAGAGGACAGTCAGGGACCACTGACCATCTCTTCCAGCTTCTCCTCACAGGAAGCTCTGATAGGTACAGGGAGTAGCCTTGCCTGGGGAGTGGGGAGATGCCCCCTCTTCCTGTGAGGTGGGGAAATAGAACACAGTGGGAGCTCAGCCACCTGTGTTCCCTTTCCTTTTCTCCCTCTGCCTGTCCTGCACGCTTCTCAGGACTTGTTAATCTCAGAAGTCTCCAGTTAACCATCTCATCTTTCCCACAAGGACAGCATAGGGGTGCAGTCAGACAGGAGCAGCAGATAAGGGGGTTGGGATTTTGCAGTGACAAAGAGGTCCAGGAGTAGGGGCATGAGATTGGGCTGGGACATGCAGGGAGGAACTGAGGACAGAGCTTTCCCCTTTATCTGGGGTGGGGACAAGATAAGGTTTGTCTCTTAGTTCCTGAAACCCCTTCAGAGACCATGGTTTTCTGGTTCCCAAGTCCAGAAGAGACATCCGAAACATGCACATGCACAGACACATCAACCACAGAGGACCTCACCCACACCCAGGCACCGCCACACACAGCCCCTACATAGAACTGGCTACAAGGCCAGGCGTGGTGGCTCACACCTGTAATCCCAGCACTTTGGGAGGCTGAGGTGGGCGGATTACCTGAGGTCGGGAGTTTGAGACCAGCCTGACCAACATGGAGAAACCCCTTCTCTGCTAAAAATACAAAATTAGCTGGGCATGGTGGTTCATGCCTGTAATCCCAGTACTTTGGGAGGCTGAGGCAGGAGAATCACTTGAACCCAGGAGGCAGAGGCTGCAGTGAGCCAAGATTGTGTTATTGTACTCCAGCCTGGGCAACAAAAGAGAAACTCATCTTTAAAAAAAAAGAAGAATTGGGTACAAAATTGGCAGGATCCAGTACAAAGTGAAAATGTGAACCCCTTATGCCTGGGTGTGTGAGTGAGGTGGTCTTTGTAAGAATTGCAGGATAAGGCTGGGGGCAGTGGCTCACACCTGTAATCCTAGCACTTTGGGAGGCCGAGGCAAGTGGATCACTTGAGGTCAGGAGTTTGAGACCAGCCTGGCCAACATGGTGAAACCCCGTCTCTACTAAAAATACAAAAATTAGCCAAGCATAGTGGTGTGCTATAATCCCAGCTATTCAGGAGGCTGAGGCAGGAGAATTGCTTGAACCCGGGAGGTGGAGGTTGCAGTGAGCTGAGATTGTGCCATTGCACTGACCGATCCAGGAATGCCTGGGAGACAGAGTGAGACTCCGTTTCAAAAAACAGAATTTCAAGATGATAACAGCAGATCATTAAACCAAGAATGAGGCCCTTCTGAGTCTCTGACTGCACAGGTTGGTTTCACACCTGCTCCTAACACATTCCAGCCATTCCCTTGAGGACTCACAATCCCACAGACACCATCCTGCTACAGACACAGTCAACCAGGAACAAACATTCACATCCCTAGACCCATCACCACTGAGGGCACACCCATCTCTCCACCCCAGACACATACAGTCACTCAGTCCCAGTACCATGGAACCTCACCTAGAGCCAGAATTCCTCCCAGCTGGGTGGGTCCAGGCATCCCACCAGGGTACAAGGCCATTATACTCACCTCTCCCTTGGGCTGCCAGGGTCCCCTCCACCCTCTTGTTCCACACGGTCCCTCCCCGATATGCACACTAGCCTACCTGCTGGGCTGGTGGTGGAGGATAGCAGAGAGGGCAATGCCAGCTCTTCCACCCACTCTGCAGCCAGCCTACAGGGACCCAGCTGAGGATAAGATGCCAATAATAATAATAATCCCTAACACTTGAGCATTTACCATGTGCTAGGCACTGTTCCAACACTTTATAAATACTATCTCATTTAATCCCCACAACCCTATCGTTAAAACGCATGCTCTGAATAAAGAGACCCCCAAACAGGCTTTGTGTGAGAAACATGACTGTTTATTCCCCCCCGGGTGCAGGCAGGCTAGGGCCGAAAAGGGCATCAGCCGAGGGCAGAGGGATAGGAGTTGGTTTTATAGGTTTGGGGTAAGCAGTGGAAAGTTACAGAAGTTAACTTTAGGGTGGTTTTTTGCAAGCTGAGTGGGGGTAGTAGGGCGTGGAGTCCCAAGCTGGGTGGGGGTCCTAGGGTGTGGAGTCAAGAGGTTGGCCAGTGTCGGTTGCAAAGTCCTATGGCCTTGTCAGTTGAGGCTGGAATAAGAAACAATAGAGAATATCTTAAAGTTAAGCAGGCACCGCAGGGGTTGATCATTTCTTCCTCTTCTCATGGTCTTCCAGTTACTTTAGATTTTCCGGGAACTCATCTGGAGTGTCGTTGCCGGTCACAGAGGTTAACATGGCATCCATGGGGCCATCAGTCAGCCTAAAAGACCTTGTACCTATGAAGAAGGTAATTTTTTTTCTTGCTTTGTCATATTACCAGAGAAGTAGGTAATATTTTTTATCCCCATTTTATAGGTAAGGAAACTGAGGCACAGAAAAGTTAAGTCACTTTACCAAGATCACAGCTAGTAGGAGAGGAAGCTGGGATTTTAATCTGCTCAGACTGCATGCTCTGTCTGCTGCTGTTGTGTCTGTCCTGGCATGTCAGGGACATGTGGGGGACCCGGCAGTTCCAGGGTCTGCCCCTGAGGAGCTCAGGTCTTCTGTGGAATGATGAAAAACAATGATTATGATGTAGCAGTTTTTGACTGGGGTCCACGGTCAGTCCCGGGTGTCCCAGGATAGTCACTTGGCTGGAGAAACAGAGATGAGTTTCTTGTGTTGCAGGTCCTACACCATAACCAACTGCACAAACAAGCCACTTAGAGATGAGTTTCTTTTACTACAATCACAATATTTGGAAGATGTCAGCATGAGACATAGTCCTTTTTACTTTTTTACAGACAAAATTGTCAACTATATAATAAAGGCATTTTCACTGACAGTGTACGGGGTCAGATAAAGTGCAGTCCACATGGTGGCTGATTACCCAGGCTAGAGGGCTTTCTTAATGGAAATGCAAGGAAACCTGCTCTGCCAGTGTGTTCTGGGCAGGCAGCAGGCCTCATTCATGACTTAATTCAATATTACAAACCTTCTCCTTTTCTGAGTGGCACTGTGTGGCGGCAAGTGTGTGGAGAGGACTCCATGAAGGCCTCAGGCACACCACCAGATGCCACACGTTACCCTTCTACTGCATGGGAATCTTTGTGACGAATCAAGTTGTTGCCAGGTCCTGCTTCTGGCACTTCGTATCTCAGTTAAAGAAGATGAAGATGGGGCGGGGTGCGGTGGCTTCACGCCTGTAATCCTAGCACTTTGGGAGGCCGAGGTGGGTGGATCACCTGAGGTCAGGAGTTCAAGACCAGCCTGGGCCATCATGGTGAAACGCCATCTTTGAAAAAAAAAAAAAAAAAAGATGGATGTCTTCAGGGGAGATTGTCTGCTGTGGGCAGGTGTTTGAGAAGTTCCCCCTGCAGGTGAAGTACCTCGGCATCTGGCTGCTCTATGACTCCTGCAGCGGAACCCACAACATGTACCAGGAATACTGGACCTGACCACCCAGGGTGCTGTCACCTAGTCCTATGAGACATCGGTGACTGGCACCTCACCCAGGCCTACTCCATCCAGATCATGAAGGTGGAGGAGATCGAGGCCATCAAGTGCTGCCGGCCTGCGGTCAAGCAGTTTCACGACTCCAAGATCAAGTTCCCGCTGCCCCCTTGGGTCCTGCGTCATCAGCACAAGCCATGCTTCACCAAAAGGCCCAGCACCTTCTTCTAGGTACACGGCCTTCACTGGGGTGTGCCCCAAATAAATTCAGGAACATTCTGGTTTAAACAAACAAACAAACCAACCTTCAGGAGCCTTGCCCAGCCCATGCCCCACCCCCTCCTTCTTAGAGAGTTGCTGCTCCCCACTAGGTCTGGCCCCTGAGGCCATGTTTGTATGCTTTGACTCTTGCCCCTCCAGCTTCCCAGCCATGACTGCCTGATCCAGGAATGCCTACATGATCCAAGCAGGCCCATCAGGTCCTTTGTCTGGGGCCTGGGGATCTGCATTCCACTGGGTGGGGCTGGCCCCTGAACTGAGAACAGGTAATCTTGGGAACTGTAAAGCAGCTGCTTTTACATTCACTGCTGTTTGCAAAAAAAGAAAAGAAGCAGAAAGCTATCCACAGGGATAGAGAAGAATGAAGCAGTGAAGAGGGGCAAGTGCTGAGCTCCAGAAGCCATCCAGCTCCACAGAGGGCCACAACGGCTTCCCTAATCCTTATGATAACACCTGCTTTTTCTTTCCGTAAGCCTGAGACAGTTTCTGTTACTTGTAGTCAAATCGCCTTATGTAAGCACTTGAATTAGAAAACATCAAAGTTAAGAGAGTGCCACAAACCTCCTGAATGTGTTGGTTTTTTTGTCATTTTTTAATAAGACAGACTACAAAGCCGTGGAGCTACATGTGTCCTGGAGGAAGCTTGAGGTTGTTTGTCTCTCTATCTTGAAAATACGTCCCTTACTGGAGATGGCTTCCCTGATAAGAAATGTGCTTTGAAAAGACTTTATAAACTTGAATTTGCCCAGTGGTTTGCTGGACAATAATATTTGGTTTCTGGTTTCTCAAAAATCCAAATATGTAGGTTATATATGGACATATATTTATTATAAATTTTACTGATATAATAAAGGCTATGTAGTATGGGCAAGGTGGCTCATGCCTGTAATCCCAGCACTTTGAGAGGCCAAGGCAGGCAAATGGCTTCAAGTCAAGAGTTCAAGACCAGCCTGGCCAACATGTTAAAACCCCATCTTTACTAAAAATACAAAAATCAGCTGGGCATTGTGATACACACCTGTAATCCCAGCTACTCAGGAGGCTGAAGCAGGAAAGAATCACTTTAACCTGGGAGATGGAGGTTGTAGCGATCTGAGATTGCACCACTGCACTCCAGCCTCGGTGACAGAGTGAGACTCTATCTCAAAAAAATAAATAAAGGCTGTGTAGCACAACTTAACTTACAAATGACACACTATACAAACTCCTTTTTTTTTTGAGACAGGATCTCACTCTGTCACCCAGCCTGGAATGCAGTGGGGTGATCATGGCTCACTGCAGCCTTGAACTACCGGGCTGATGCAAGCTGCTGTCGTGATGTCACAGAGCCAAGAGTTAGGAAGAGGTGTGCAGAAGCACACCATTTTATCATAGTTCCACTATACAGGTAATAACAGATGTAGGGCTGGGCTCAGGAGCTCACACCTGTAATCCCAGCACTTTAGAAGGCCGAGGTGGGTGAATCACTTGAGGTTGGGAGTTTGAGACCAACCTGGCCAATATGGTAAAGCCCCATCTCTACTAAAAATACAAAAATTAGCCTGGCATAGTGGCATGCACCTGTAATCCCAGCTACTTGGGAGGCTGAGGTAGAAGAATTGCTTGAACCTGGAAGGCAGAGGTTGCAGTGAGCCAAGATGGTGCCACTGCACACCAGCCTGGATGATAGCGCAAGACTCTGTCTCAAAAATAAATAAACAAATACATAAAAATAAATAGATGTAGGTGACCTCAAGAGAGTAGATAATACTGAAATATAGTAAAATAATCAGGAAGTGATGATTTTAATATTATCTTTGTTTTAACATAATTTACTTAATTATAAATGTATACAATTTAATTAAAAAATTTTTATTATGATAATTTTTTTTTTGGCAGGGGGTGGGGAGGAGACAGGGTCTCACTCTGTCATCCAGGCTGGAGTGCAGTGGCATGATCATGGCTCACTCACTGCAGCCTTGACCACTTGGGCTCAAGTAATCCTTTCACCTCAGCCTCCTGAGTAGCTGAGAATACAGACATGCACCACCACACCTCACTAATGTTTGAAGTTTTTTGTAGAGACAGGGTCTCACTATGTTGCCCAACCTAGCATTATGATTTTTTTTCTTTCAGTCTCCATAGAGACTGTCAAAAATTGCCAATGCTGACTATATTTCAAGTTGTCATGGTGGGGTATTGAAAAAAGTTTTCACTTTGGGAGGCCAAGATGGGTGGATCACCCATCTTGCTGAAGCTGAAGACTTTTCTTATGCATCTATCTTAGTTCCGTTAAACACATAGTTCCCATTTAGACTACTGAATGTCCGAGCCAGAAGGGTCCTGAGACCATTTGGTGCCTTCAGCTTGTGAAGATGGGGAAACTGAGGCCCAGGGAAGGGCAGGGACTTGCTTTCATTAGCATTGAAAACCAAGTCTTAAGCCGGGCGCGGTGGCTCACGCCTGTAATCCCAGCACTTTGGGAGGCTGAGGTGGGCGGATCACCTGAGGTCAGGAGTTCGAGACCAGCCTGACCAATATGGTGAAACCTCATCTTTAAAAAAGAAAAAAAAAAAAACGAAAAAAGAAAACCAAGTCTTATGGCTCCCAGGCCAGGACTCGTCCTACTAACTCCCTTCTTAGGGATAGGGAAGCAAGAGGAAGATGAGGAGTGCAAATTCACACAGCAAACAAGCCTCAGAACCAGAGCCTGGGGATTCTCCTCACCTGGCCAGATCTCCTCGGAACCTTCACCTTCCTCTTGGGCCCTGGAAATGAGGGATGCGCGCTTCGGGCATCCAGGGCCATGGGTGAAGACGGAAGGGGCGATTCCTGCGGGTCTTCTCGGAGCTGAGGTTGGCACTCTATCAGTTTTGTCCACTGGGGGGCACTACGGAGCCGAGTTACGAGGGGGCGCGGGTTCCCGGAGCCTCCCAGCCCGTATTCTTCCGCACTTGAGCCAGACGGGAAAACGAGTGTCCCGAGAGGAGAGGAACTAGCCGGAGGTGACCCTGAGAACTAGAGAGAGAGCTGGCACTTGACGCGGGCCGCCTGACACCAGTCAGGTGCACTCTCTGGGCGTCTGAGCGCGCCCCTCCCCAACCTCTGGCGGCCGGGCCGGACTGCTCCTTCTTTTCCTGTCAACAGGGGTCAGCAAAGGCCCTACTGGGCCAGGCTCTGCAAAGCCACCCCGCTGTCTCGCGTGGCATTGCACCACCGCTGCACAGTGGCCGGTGCTGAGCCACAAGGCCTCATTCCCGCTCTGTCCAGGGCCGCCCCTTCCTGCCAACTTACTTTTTTTTTTTTTTTTTTTTTTGAGATGGAGTCTCACTTTGTCTTCCAGGCTGTTCAAGCGATTCTCCTGCCTCAGCCTCCCGAGAGTAGCTGGGATTACAGGCGCGTGCCACCACACGTGGCTGATTTTTGTATTTTTAGTAGAGATGAGGTTTCACCGTGTTGGCTGGGCTGTTCTTGAACTCCTGACCTCAGGTGATCCACCCGTTTCTGCTGGGATTACAGTCGTGAGGCACTGTGCCCAGTGCCTTCCACCTCCCCAACCCCCAGCCCCAACTTCTAGCAACCCATATCAGCACAAGTCTTTGCCGTTTACCAAATATCCGTCATACCCTCTGATTACCTTCTTTTTCTGCGTGGAGAGGAAGTGGGGGCTGGGGTTAGACCTGAGCTTCAGTCTTGGACCAGCTACTCAAACTTACCTAGTTACACAATCACTTTGTGCCTTGGTTTCCTTATTTTAAAGCAGAGATGATAGTTCTTATCTCACAGGGTTGTTGAGAGGATTAAACAGGCTCACGCCTGTAATCCCAGCACTTTGGGAGGCTAAGTCGGGTGGATCATGAGGTCAGGAGTTCAAGACCAGCCTGGCCAAGATGGTGAAACCCTATTGCTACTAAAAATACAAAAAAAAAAAAAAAAAAAAAAATTAGCCGGGCGTGGTGGTGGGCACCTGTCATCCCAGCTACTCGGGAGGCTGAGTCAGAAGAATCACTTGAACCTGGGAGGCGGAGGTTGTAGTGAGCTGAGATCATGCCATTGTACTCCAGCCTGGCAACAGAGCGAGACTCCATCTCAAAAAAAAAAAAAAGGTAGCACTGTAAGTCCTTGGGAATTTTTCGTTTTGAGACCAGGTCTTGCTGTGTACTCCAGGCTGAAGTGCAGTGTGGCAATGGTGGCTCACTGCAGCCTCCATGTCCTGGCCCCAAGCAATCCTGCCTCAGTCTCTGTGTATCTGGGACTACTGTGGCTCCACCATGACTAATTTTTTATTGTTTCGTAGAGGCAGGGTTTTACTTTGTTGCCCAGGCTGGTCTTCAACTCTCAGGCTCAAGTGATTTTCCCATCTCGGCCTCCCAAAGTGCTGGGATTACAGGTATAAGCCACCTTGCCTGGTCCCTGGGAACTTTTTATCATGACTGAAATCTGCACAAACAACATAGGAGAGAGATGGAACTTCCTTCACCTTACAATGGCAGAACTGAGGCTCCGAGAGGCACTCAGTGAGGAGTCATAAGGGAACTTGCTATTTGAGTGGCAGGTATGATTGACCATGACTCAGGTATAAAAAGTAGAACTTTCTTTTTCTTCAATCTGGAGCTGTGTCTAAGTTGAGATGGGAGATAATTTTTTTTTTTTTTTTTTTTTTTTGAGACAGAGTCTTGCTTTCACCCAGGCTGGAGTGCAGTGGTGTGATCTTGGCTCACTGCAACCTCCACTTCCCAGGTGTAAGCGATTCTCCTGCCTCAGCCTCCCCAGTATGTGGGACTACAGGCAGGTGCCACCACGCCCAGCTAGTTTTTATATTTTTAGTAGAGATGGGGTTTCACCAGTTTGGTCAGGCTGTTCTTGAACTCCTGACCTCGTGATCCACCTACCTCGGCCCCACAAAGTGCTGGGATTACAGGCATGAGCCACTGCCTCTGGCCAAGATGGGAGGAGATAAGTTTATGGGCAGCTAAGGCTTGGTAGGTCCATATGTGTTCCCAGCATGTTTTTAAAATGGGTCCCCTTGCAAAGCCCATTGTCCTTTTCATTCTGAGTGGCCCTTCTGGGGCTGACATGTCTCTGTTTCTTCTGGGTGTTATTAGAAAGGCAAGAATTGTTCTGCAAAGTTGGGTTCACAGTGCAGCTTGGGGTCATTGGGTCACTCTGGGCTCTGGCCACCATTGACAAAGCCAGCCTGGGAAGCCTCTTGTCTGCCTAACAGACGATCTGCTTGAATTGGGAGAGGGAGAGTAGCAAAAGGGAAAATACCCAGAGAGAAACAAATAAATCAATGATTCCAATATCTATTTCTGGAGTGCCTTTTATGTAGCACTGTTTTAGGCCCCAGAGTTATAGCTCTGTGCAGGCTGACATAGTCTCTTCTCTCAAAGTGACCTCCAGGAGGCAGACAGTGATGATTATAATGGTTACCATGCATGGAGCCCTACTATGTGCTGGGCCCTGTGTCATCTCATTTACTACTCCAACAGCATAATGATATAAGTGCTGCTGTTATCTTCATTGTATAGGTGAGGAAACAGAGGCACGGGGAGGCTCTGTAACTTGCCCAAGATAGCAGCTAATAGAGGTAAGATTTCAATTCAGACAACTGAAAATTAAGCAAGGCCATGGGGTGCAGAAGGGTTGACTTCTTCAGGGAGGAGGTGGTCTTCTAGCTGAGTCCTGCCTAATGAGAAGCAGCAGTGCCTAGATCTGAGGGATGAGTGTTACAAGCAGTGAGAACAGCAAGGGCAAAGGCTGAGACAAGAATGAACTTGATGTGGTCAGGAGCTGGAAAGGAAGCCGCTATGGCTACGAGGGCAGGAATGAAGAGGAGAGAGTGGAAGGAGGTGAGGGGCAGAGTGGGTGGACCCAGGTGGAAGGAGGTGAGGGGCAGAGTGGGTGGACCCAGGTGGACCCAGGTTGGCAATATAAAACCCCCTAAGGGGTTTGCAGCCATTGGACTTCTTCCCTTGCTCGGGCAGGGCCAAGCCCTATGCCCATAAACCCCAAGAGATCATTATCTCCCTATCCCCATGGGTGGTTAGGGCAGCCATTGAGGGGCTGCCTCTAACCTTCCACTGGTCCCACTGGTCCTGGGACCCTGATGACCATCCAGTTTCTGGGATGTCAGAGAGGATGCCAAGGGAGAGCTTAAGACCCAGAGAAACCTTTAAACTAAATGTGGGGTGGGCAGGAGGTGCTGAGCCCTGAGTCAGAGGCCAGGTGGTGCAAAGGCACTTTAATTGGAGTTATTAAGATCACCAAGCTTTGATGGCCCAACCCTGAGTCAAGCCGTCCTGTTGACCCCCGTCAACTTCCTGGCCTGACTGCTTGCTACCTCCAGTGACAGGAGAAGTCCTTTTGAGGGCACTAATTAGAACTTCCTCTTCTAGATTCCAGAGCTTTCTCCCTGACTGGGGTCAGAGAAACAGCTCTTTCCAGAGAGCAGCTATGGCCCCACCCCTCCCACTTCCTCCTGGTCTTGGCGGTTCCACTGAGGCTGGTGCCACCACAATCCCAGGGCCTCCTAGCCCTGTCCATAGTGAATTCTTGCCCATGGGTTCCTTCCCTCTACTTGGAATGCCTTTTTGACTTTCATTTACGTTGACAATTCCACCTACCTTACTCTTCAAGGAATAACAGATTCCTTCCTTTAATTCATGCCATCATTCTTTCTTTGTTTTCATCCATTCATTCATTTCATTCATAAAATTTAGGCATTCATTTGTTTTCTTCCAGGCACTGGGGATGCAAGAGGGGCTGGGACTGACCCTGGGGTTAAGGGATATGTCATCCTCTGTGAGAGACAGAAGGTAAACCAGCAGGACCTGCTACCTAATTGGCAGGTCCCAGTGCAGATGAAATGCAGAGCCTCTTGTCCAGAATTTAATATGAATTTCAAAGCAGTGACAGCAGACCATCAAACCAGTCCAGGGGCCCTCTTGACCGTGGGGTCCTTCTGCAGCAGTCATATGCCCACAAAGCTGGCCCTGTAAGCAAGTGAGTTCATGAGAGACATGTGGTGGAGGTGAGCCTGAAAGTTATCAGAGAGGAGGTGGTGTTTATAACTGCCAGAGCCAGGAGGAAAGAAGCCACACAGCTGTTTCTGGAAAACTGCGAGTTGTCCAAACAAAAGGGCCGGGAGCAGCTGGAGTCAGACCGTGTGGGGCTTTGTGGGCCAGTTAGGGAGCTGGGTCTTTATTGCCAAGTAGTGGGGAAGCTCCAAAAGTGTTAACCAAGAGCATGATTAGATTTTTAAAATTTATTTATTTATTTATTTGAGATGGTGTCTCCTCTGTCCCAGGCTGGAGTGTGGTAGAGCAATTTAAGTTCACTGCAACCTCTGCCTCTCAGATTCAAGCAATTCTCCTGCCTCAGCCTCCCGAGTAGCTGGGACTACAGGCATGTGCCACCATGCCTAGCTAATTTTTTTTTTTTTTTTTTTTGAGATGGAGTCTTGCTCTTTTGCCTGGGCTGGAGTGCAGTGGTGAGATCTGGGCTCACTGCAACCTCCACCTCTCGGGTTCAAGCAATTCTCCTGCCTCAGCCTCCCGAGTCTGGCTAATTTTTGTATTTTTAGTAGAGATGGGTTTCACCATGTTGGCCAGGCTGGTCTCAAACTCCTGACCTCAAGTGATCTGCCCACCTCAGCCTCCCAGAGTGCTGGGATTACAGGCATGAGCCATTAGGCCTGCCCAGAGTTTTTTTTTTTTTTTTTTTTTTTGTCTTTTTTTAAAGATAATTCTGGCACCAGATATGAAATACAAATAATAAACATATGGAAAATATAAATAATACATATGAATAATACAACAAATAAAATACAATGGAAAGAAGTTTAATTTCATTAGCAAGTAAAAAAATTAAAGACAATATTGTGGAAAAAGAGAAACATAGGGACAATGTAAGCAAGGCCAGGTGCAGTGGCCCACCTCTACTAAAAATGCAAAAATTAGCTGGGCATGGTGGTGCACACCTATAATCCCAGCTACTCAGGAGGCTGAGGCAGGAGAATCATTTGAATCTAAGAGGTGGAAGTTGTAGTGAGCTGTGATCATGCCACTGTACTCCAGTCTGGACAACAGAGAGAGACTCTGTCTCAAAAGAAAAAAAAAAACACAACGTAGGCAAAATGGCTAAAAGAAAACTTTCCCAGTAGCAATGGGTCTATCATTTAGTGCAAATTTCTGGTGCCAATTTGTTTGGAAAACCTCAAAAATGTGCACCCTAAGATGTTTTGGGAAGGATCCTTAAGAAACTGGTGCCTGTGCTTGTTGCTGGGGAGGGGTCTGAGGGCAGGGGAAGGAAGAAACTTCACTTTTCTTTGTACACTCTTTGAAATTTTGTGCCATGTGTTTACATTTTCATCCTGTATCCCTTAACCAAACCATTCCATCCCTAAGAATTTTTCTGGAAAAAAATAACAGGTACACAAGTCTTTACAAGGCTGGTTATCACAGTGTTCATTATAATATCAAAACATTACATATGACTTCAGTCCATGTGCTTCAGGCTGGCATCCTTGCCCTCAGAGGTACTGGGTCGTGTGTTAGGGTGCTGTAAGCAATATGGTAGATGTGGTACACATTCAAAGGGGGTACTAATTTAGAAGAAAAGCTTTATATTAAACCAATTGCACATCACACCACTAGGATGACTAAAATCAAAAAGATGAAAACAAGTATAGTGAAGGATGTGGAGAAATTGGAGCCCTCTTACATTGCTGGTAGGAATCTAAAATGGTGCAGCAACTTTGGAAAACAGTTTGGCAGTTCCTCAAAAAGTTAAACATTGAGTTACCGTATGACCCAATAATTCAACGCCAACGTATATACAGAAGATAAATGAAAACATATGTTCATATAAAAACTTGCATATGGGCCGGGTATGGCGGCTTACACCTGTAATCCCAGCATTTTGGGAGGCCGAGGTGGGCAAATCATGAGGTCAGGCGCTCGAGACCAGTCTGACCAACATGGTGAAACCCTCATCTCTACTAAAAATACAAAAATTAGGCGTGGTGGCATGTGTCTGTAATAACACCTACTCAGGAGGCTGAGGCAGGAAAATCCCTTGAACCCAGTAGGTGGAGGTTGTGGTTGTGGAGGAGCTGAGATCATGCCACTGCACTCCAGCCTGGGCCACAGAGTAAGACTCCATCTCAAAAACAAAAACAGAAAAACTTGCATATGTATGTTCATGGCAGCACTATTCATAAGAGTCAAAAAGTAGAAGCAACCTAAATGTCTAACAATTGATAAGTGGATAAGCAAAGCATGGTATATATTTGTACAATGGACTCTTGTTTGGCAAGTCAAAATAATAAGGCACTGATACGGTAATACCTGCTACAACATGGATGAGCCTTGAAAACACTATGTTAAGTGAAAGAAGACAGTTGTAAAAGAAATGGCTAGAATAGGCAAATTAGTAGAGACAGGAAGTAGATGAGTGGTTGCTGGGACCTAGGAGGAGAGTGAATGAGGGGTGACTGCTAAACCAGCATGGGGGTTTCCTTCTGGGGTGAGGAAAATGTTCTGGAATTAGACAGTGGTGGTGATTGCACAACACAAACCACTGAATGGTTTCTTAACGTAAGTCAATAAAGCTGTTTTTTGTTTTTTGTCTTTTTTTTTTTTTTTTTGAGATGGAGTCTTGCTCTGTCTCCCAGGCTGGAGTGCAGCGATGCGATCTCAGCTCACTGCAACCTCTGACTCCTGAGTTCAAGCAATTCTTCTGCCTCAGCCTCCCAAGTAGCTGGGATTACAGGCATGCACAACCATGCCCGGCTAGCTGTTTTTATTTTATTATTATTATTATTATTATTTTTTGTTTTTTTTGAGACGGAGTTTCACTCTTGTTACCCAGGCTGGAGTGCAATGGCGCGATCTTGGCTCACTGCAACCTCCGCCTCCTGGGTTCAGGCAATTCTCCTGCCTCAGCCTCCCCAGTAGCTGGGATTACAGGCAAACGCCACCATGCCCAGCTAATTTTTTGTATTTTTAGTAGAGACGGGGTTTCACCGTGTTGACCAGGATGGTCTCAATCTCTTGACCTCGTGACCCACCCACCTCGGCCTCCCAAAGTGCTGGGATTACAGGCTTGAGCCACCGCGCCCGGCCTTATTTTATTATTATTTTTAATATGGATACAACAGGCATAGGATTAGGGTTACCAATTGTTCTAGTTTGCCCAGGACTAAAACTTTTCCCAGGGGCTGGGCACAGTGGCTCATGCCTGTAATCCCACCACTTTGGGAGGCCAAGGCATGCGGATCACCTGGCCAACATGGCGAAACCCCATCTCTACTAAAAATACAAAATTAGCCAGGCATGGTGGTGCATGCCTGTAGTCCCAGCTACTTGGGAAGCTGAAGCAGGAGAATCACCTGAACCCAGGAGGTGGAGGTTGCGGTGAGCTGAGATGGTGCCATTGCACTCCAGCTTGGGCAACAAGAGTGAAGCTCCAACTAAAAAAGAAAAATAGTTTTCCCAGGACGTGAAACTTTCAGTACCCAAACCAGAAAAGCCCCAGGCAAAGCAGGACAAGTTGGCCACCCCATGTAGAATGCAGACTTTACATTCATATTAATATTAACTTATGAGACTTAAAAGGGATTTCCTGCTTGCAGTTCACTAGTGCTACTGCAGAGGGAATGTTTAAGGAGCACTGACATCAATTTCCAACCATAGGAAGTAGTTTCGTTGGTTCATTCATTCATTCACTCCCCATTAAAATGCAAGATCTATGAAAGCAAGGGTTTGGCTGGGTGTGGTGGCTCATGCCTGTAATCCCAGCACTTTGGGAGGCCAAGTTGGGTGGATCATGAGGTCAGGAGTTTGAGACAAGCCTGGCCAACATGGTGAAACCCCATCTCTACTAAAAATACAAAAATTTAGCTGGGTGTGGTGGCGTGTGCCTGTAAATCCAGTTATTTGGGAGGCTGAGGCAGGAGAATTGCTTGAACCTGGGAGGTGGTGGTTGCAGTGAGCTGAGTCACACCACTGTACTCCAGTCTGGCTGACAGAGCGACTCCGCCTCAAAAAGAAAGAAAGAAAGAAAGAAAGAAAGAAAGGGCTTTTGTTTGTTTGTTTCACTGCCATCCTCCCGGGACCTAGAATTGTGTCCAGCACATCAGGCGCTCTGTAGATGTTTGTTTAGGGGGACCGGGTGCTGGGAACCAGCAGTACATTGTTCTCTACTGCCCGCTCCTGAATGGTCCCAGAAGTCTGGCTAAGAAAGCAGCTTCAGGTGGAGGACATGCACCGACAGCGGGTATGGAGCCATCTCAGTGCTGCTAAGAAAATATTTTAGGCCGGGCTCCGTGGCATAAGCCTGTCGTCCCGGCACTTAGGGAGGCTGAGGCGGGTAGATCATGAGGTCAGGAGTTCAAGACTAGCCTGGCCAACATAGTGAAACCCCGTCTCTACTAAAAATACAAAAATTGGCCAGGCATGATCATGGGTGCCTGTAGTCCCAGCTACTTGGGAGGCTGAGGCAGGAGAATTGCTTGAACCTGGGAGTCGGAGATTGCAGTCAGCTGGGATCATGATACTGCACTCCAGGCTGGGAGACACAGTGGGACTCTGTCTCAAAAAGAAAAGAAAAGAGAAAAGAAAAGCAGCTGGGTCAGGTTTGGGTGCTGAGCAAGGGTGGGGGAGGTAATGATGGCCTGCAGGGGCTTGGTTGTCCAGATGAAATGGGCCTTGCTGTGAGGCCTCGCTTGATTACAGGGAGCCCTGTGCTTGCCCTCCCTGGGGCCCCGGCCTGGCTGTGCTGCAACCCCTGTATGCCCACCTGTTCTGGAGCGCTGCACAGGTAGGTGGGGCTGAAGAATTTGGGATAGCAGCTGCCAAAATGCATTAGCTTTTGGGTCTGGCACTAGAGATATAACTCCTGGTGAAGTCAGCGAGTTCACGTTGGTTCTCATCCGAGGGCTAACTAGTAGTAACAGCAAGGAAAAATGCTCATGATGGAATGTTATGTGGAAAAGATAGGACATGCCAGGTGCGGTGGTGAGTGCCTGTAGTCCTAGCTACTCGGGAGGCTGAGGTAGGAGGATCACTTGAGCCCAGGAGTTCTCAGCTGTAGTGCACTATGCCGATTGGGTGTTCGTACTAAGTTTGGCATCAATATGGTGACCTCCCAGGTGCGGGGGACCACCACATTGCCTAAGGAGGAGTGAACTGGCCCAGGTCGGAAATGGAGCAGGTCAAAACTCCTGTGCTGATCAGTAGTGGGATTGCGCCTGTGAATAGCCACTGCACTCAAGCCAGGGCAACATAGCAAGACCCCATCTCTTAAAAAAAGAAAAAGAAAAAGACAGGACACAAACTTATTTAGGTAGTGTGAGTCCAGATTGTTTGTATAATAGTGTTTACGTGGACAGGCGTGGTGGCTCATGCCAGTAATCCTAGCACTTGGGGAGGCCAAAGTGGGAGGATTACTTGAGGTCAGGAGTTCGAGACCAGCCTGGCCAATGTGGTGAAACCCTGTCTCTACTAAAAATACAAAAAGTAGCTTGGCATGGTGGTGCACACCTGTAATCCCAGCTACTCAGGAGGCTGAGCATGAGAATCGCTTGAACCCTGGGAGGCAAGGTTGCAGTGAGTTTAGATCGTGTCACTGTACTCTGGCCTGAGTGACAGAGTGAGATCCTGTCTCAAAAAAAATTTTTTTTTGAGACCAAGTTTCGCTCTTGTTACCCAGGCTGGAGTGCAATGGCATGATCTCAGCTTACCGCAACCTCCGCCTCCTGGGTTCAGGCAATTCTCCTGCCTCAGTCTCCTGAGTAGCTGGGATTACAGGCATGCACCACCATGCCCAGCTAATTTTTTGTATTTTTTAGTAGAGACAGGGTTTCACCATGTTGACCAGGATAGTCTCGATCTCTTGACCTCGTGATCCACCCACCTTGGCCTCCCAAAGTGCTAGGATTACAGGCGTGAGCCACCACTCCCAGCCTGTCTCAAAATTTTAAAAAATTAATTTTAAAAAAGTGTTTAAGCATTAGAATAGATGAAAATAGGACATATTAAAGTATGTCAAAGATGGGAATCCATTGGTGAATACTTTTGAATTTTTAAATTCTTTTTTTTTTTGAGATGCAAAAAAATGCTTTGTCGCTTAGGCTGGAGTACAATGGCATGATCTCAGCTCACTGCAACCTTGGGTTCAAGCAATTCTCCCACCTCAGCCTCCCAAGGAACTGGGATTACAGGTGTGCACCACCAGGCCTGGCTAATTTTTTTTTTTTGGACGGAGTCTTGCTCTGTCGCCCAGGCTAGAGTGCAGTGGCACGATCTTGACTCACTGCAACCTCTGCTTCCCTGGTTCAAATGATTCTCATGCCTCAGCCTTCTGAGTAGCTGGGACTACAGACACCCACTACCATGCCCAGCTAATTTATTGTATTTTTAGTAGAGATGGTTTTCACTGTGTTAGTTAGGATGGTCTCGATCTCCTGACCTTGTGATCTGCCCGCTTCAGCCTCCCAAAGTTTACAGGTGTGAGCCACCGCGCCCGATCTAATTTTTGCATTTTGAGTAGAGGCGGGATTTCACCATGTTGGCCAAGCTGGTCTGGAACTCCTGACTTCAAGTGATTCACTCACTTTGGCCTCTCAAAGTGCTGGGATTACAGGTGTGAGCTACCACATGTGGCCTAAAATTCATTTTTTATTCAGCCTCTGCAATGCCCTGCTAGATGCAACTCTGGGAGTTGAGATCCTGTGGTGAACCAGGCAGACAAGCTCCCTGCTCTCGTGGAACAGGTAGGATTTTATAATTGGAGGGAATGAAACCCAGAGTAAAGGAGCAAAGTTATTTTTTAAAAAGACTGATGAAATTCTGAATGTGCTGAAGAACCAGCTGGAAGCTTATAGTTAGGGGGCTGTTCCGGCAGCAGGGGTGACTGGGGTGTGGGGGTGAGGGCTTGTTTAGGAAGAAGCAGAAAGCCAGAGAATGCCTCTCAACACACTCATTGTGTGTACTCTGGTAAGTCCTTTCTCCTGTCTTGGCCTCAGTTTCTCCATCTCTTAACTGAGAGAAGGCTCTAGATGTGTGTGCTTATCTCTTTATTATTCAAATCAGAGAACTTTAAAAAAATTAATTGACAAATACAAATTTATACATTTATGGTGTGCAATGTAATGTTTTGAAATATGTATATATTGGCCAGGCACGGCAGTGCATGCCTGTAATCCCAGCACTTTGTGAAGCTGAGATGGGTGGAACACTTGAGCCCAGGAGTTCGAGACTAGCCTGGGCAACATGATGCGACCCCATCTCTACAAAAAATACGAAAATTAGCTGGCTGTGGTGGCACATGCCTATAGTTCCAACTACTTGGGAGACTGAGGTGGGAGGATGGCTTGAGCCTGGGAGGTGGAGGTTAAAGTCGGCTGGGTTGGCACCATTGCACTCTGGCCTGGGTGACATAATAAGACCCTGTCAAAAAATAAAATAAAATAAATATAAATATGTATATATTGTGGAATGGCTAATTGGGCTAAGTATGCATCACCTCACATACTTTTTTTTTTTTTTTTTAAGAGACAGGGTTTCACCATATTGGTCAGGCTGGTCTTGAACTTATGACCTCAGGTGATCCACCTGCCTAGGCCTCCCAAAGTGCTGGGATTACAGAAATGAGCCACTGTGCCCGGCCCACATGCTATATATATATATATTTTTGCAATGAGAACAGTTAAAATTTACTCTCAGTGATTTAGAAGTATATAATACATTGTTAATAATTATAGTGACTATGTGGTACAATAAGTCTCTTGAATTTATTCCTCCTGTCTAACTGAGATTTTGTATCTGTTGACCAACATCTCCTCAATCCCTTGCACCCCACCCCAGCCCCTGGTAACCACCATTCTGCTCTTTGCTTCTATGAGTCCAGCTTTTAAAATTTCATATAAGTAAGATCATGCAGTATTAATCTTTCTGTGTCTGGCTTACTTCACTTAATATAATGCTCTCCAGTTTCATCATGTTGTCATAAATGACAGGACAACATTTTTAAAGGTTGTATAGTATTCTATTGTGTATATATCACAGTTTTTTTTTGTTTTTTTTTTTTTTGAGATGGAGTTTTCCTCTTGTTCCCCAGGCTTGAGTGCTATGGCACAATCTCAGCTCATCGCAACCTTCACTTCCCGGGTTCAAGCAATCCTTCTGCCTCAGCCTCCCAAGTAGCTGGGATTACAGACATCCGCCACCACGCCCAGCTAATTTTTGTATTGTTAGTAGAGATGGGGTTTCACCATGTGAGCCACCACGCCTGGCCATCACAATTTCTTTATCCATTCATTCATTCATTGATGGACACTTAGTTTGTTTCCATAGCTTGGCTATTGTGGATGATACTGCAGTGAACATGGGAGTGCAGACATCTCTTTGACTTGCTGATTTAATTTCTTTTGGATATGTAACCAACAGCAGGATTGCTGGATCATGTGGTAGTTCTATTTTTATTTTTTCAGGAGCCTCCATACTGCTTTCTATAATGGCTGTACCAGTTTACATTCCCACCAGCAGTGTTCAAGTGTTCTTGTTTCTCTGCATCCTCACCAACACTTGTCTTTCTTTTTAAAAATTTTTTTAAATTATTTTTTTTGAGGCTGGGTATGGTGGCTCACACCTGTAATCCCAGCACTTTGGGAGGCTGAGGCAGGCAGATCACCTGAGGTCAGGAGTTTGAGACCAGCCCAGCCAACAGGATGAAATTCAGTCTCTACTAAAAATTCAAAAATTAGCCGAGTGTGGTGGTGGGCCCCTGTAGTCCCAGCTACTTGAAAGGCTGAGACAGGAGAATTGCTTAAACCTGGGAAATGGAGGTTGCAGTGAGCTGAGATAGTGCTATTGCACTGCAGGCTGGGCAACAAGAGCAATACTTGGTCTCAAAGAACAAACAAGCAAACATATATATGTTTTACATAACACACACACACACACACACACACACACACACACACACACACACACACAATGTTTTTTAGAGATAGAGGCCTCACCATGTTGCCCAAGCTGGTCTTGAACTTCCGGGCTCAAGCAGTCTTCCTGCCTTGGCCTCCCAAAGTGCTAGAGTTACAGGCATGAGCCACTGCACCCAGCCAAGACTTGTCTTTCATCTTATAGGTTTTTTTTTTTTGAGACGGAGTTTTACTCTTGTTGCCCAGGCTGAAATGCAATGGTGAGATCTCGGCTCACTGCAACCTCTGCCTCCCAGGCTCAAGCGATTCTCCTGTCTCAGCCTCCCAAGTAGCTGGGATAACACACTATGCACGGCCCACCTTGTGTTTTTAATAACTCCCCATTCTGCTCTCTTCCCACCCCCTGGAAACTATCATTGTGCTTTCTGGCTCTACAAATTAGACTACTCTGGGTACCTTGTATAAGTGAAATCATACAGTTTGTGTCCTTTTGTGTCTGGCTTATTTGCTTAGCATAACATTCTCAAAGTTCAGTCATGTCGTAGCATGTGTCAGAATTTCCTGTTTTAAGATTGAACGGTATTGTACTTCATGTATATACATGAGATGGCTTTAGAGCTTCCTTCAACTTTTGGGTTGTAGAAGTCTAAATGCCAGGTCTCTGTTGTTCCTCAGGGCAAACTGTTGCCTGGCTTCAGACAGACTTTCTTTCCTGCTTATGTCACTAGAACCTTCCCTAAGCCCAGTGGGCCTAGGAGACCCTGGGGAGGGATCCTGGGAATTAAAGGCTTTGGCTAAACACCTGCTGCTTTCTCTCCGAGGCTTCAGCAGCCGGGTCAGGTTTGGGTGCTGAGCAAGGGTGGGGGAGGTAATGATGGCCTGCAGGGGCTTGGCTGTCCAGGTGAAATGGGTCTTGCTCTGAGGCCTGGCCTGATTACAGGGAGCCCTGTGCTTGCCCTCCCTGGGGCCCTGGCCTGGCCGTACTGCAGACCCTGTATGCCCAGCTGTTTTGGAGCAGCTGCAGAGGTAGGCGAGGCTGAGGAATTTGGGATAGCAGCTGCCAAAATGCATTGGCTTTGGGATCTGGCGCAAGAGATATAACTCATGGTGAAGCCAGCGAGTTCATGCTGGTTCTCATCTGAGGGCTAACTAGTAGTAAGTCACTGTTGCTTCAAGTTTTAATATGTTCACCACATACCAAACACTGGACATGAATTATCTCAGTTAATTGTCATACAGCTGTAGGAGGTTGGTATCATTGCCCTGATTTTACAGATGAGCAAGCCGAGGCTTGGAGAGCCTTTCCTGGGTCTGTGCACTTGGTAAATGGCCCAGCTGGAATTGAGCCCCAGTTATGTGCTGAAGGCTAGTTTCTTATCCACTGCTTCTGTGTGGTGGGACATTCTTTGGCCAGCTTCTTAGTGGAGAGTGGGTAAGGGGCTAAGATCCCTGCCTTCCCTACATGGGACAGGGGAGCTCCTCTTATAGCTGCTTAGGGATTCTGCTTCAAAACGTTATTTGAAAGCCACTGTTAATAGTTCAACCATTTATTTTAATTAATTTATCTTTTTTTTTTTTAGATAGGGTCTCACTCTGTTGCCCAGGCTGGAGTGCAGTGGTGCGATGTTGGCTTATTGTAACCACTACCCCCAGGCTCAAGGGATCCTCCCACCTCAGCCTACCAAGTAGGTGAGACCACAGGTGAGCACCACCATGCCTGGATATTTTTTTGTGTTTTTAGTAGAGATGGGGTCTTGCCCAGGCTGGTCTCAAACTCCTGAGCTCAAGTGATTCATCTGCCTAGGACTCCCAAAGTACTAGGATTTCAGGTGTGAGCCACTGCTCCCAGACTCAACCCATTTATTTTACAGATGGAGAAACTGAGGCCTAGAGAGAGGCAGGGAGTTGTCCAGGGTCACTCTAACAGGGTCGGTGGCTGAGCCAGGCCCTGCCTCTCAGCCACCTGCTGTTTCTGGTGCCCACCTGTCTTACTGGATTTTATATGTGACCTGCCCAGTCAGGAGGGCACTCTGGGACCTTCCCTGCTGGGTCTACTAGGCCTGGAGCCCATTCTGTAGGACCCCTGCAGACCTTGGCTGGTGGACAAATGACTGAGGGAGGGAGATGCAGAAATGGCAGGCAGTAGGGGCAGAGAGCAGAACCTAGGCTGGATCTCAGACTGGCTCTGAGCTGACTTGTTATGTAGCCTGAGTGACTCCATTCTCTCTAGGGCTCCTTTTCTCCATCTGTCCAATGATGGGGTATTGACAGCTTGGGCCCACAGTCACTGAGCAGGGGAGGATGAATGGTCCTGATGGGAGATATAAATGTATGGGGAGGAAGAAAGGAGCCACTGGGCCCAGGAGGGCTCTGGACAGGCTTTGCCCCATCCTCCTCCAGGAAACAGCCTCCCACACCTCGCTGCTGGCCAGAGGACGCCGCTTGGCCTGAGCGTGTCCAAGCCTCAGATGACAGAGTTCCTGGTCCTCTATGCTGCCCTGGGGCTAGTGGCTGCCCTTCCTCAGTCCTAAGATGTCCGTCTCACCTCAGAGCATTGCTGGCCCCAACGGGTCTTGGAGGAGGCTGAACTCTTTGTGTGGGCACTCACATGGGTATCAGCCTAACCCACCTATGTGTGCTCACATCCCTGACAGGTGCACATAGATGCAAACCCATACACACACCCATAGCAGGTGCTCACAGATGGAGAGAGCCAGGCCACTTTTTTTTTTTTTTTGAGATGGAGTTTTGCTCTTGTTGCCTAGGTTGGAGTGCAATGGTGTGATCTTGGCTCACTGTAACTTTTGCCACCCAGGTTCAAGCGATTCTCTTGCCTCAGCTTTCCAAGTAGCTAAGATTACAGGCATGTGCCACTATACCTGGCTAATTTTGTATTTTTAGTAGAGACAGGGTTTCTCCATGTTGGTCAGGCTAGTCTTGAACTCCCAACCTCAGGTGATCTGCCTGCCTTGGCCTCCTGAAGTGTTGGGATTACAGGCATGAGCCACTGTGCCCAGCCTAGTCAGGCCACTTCTGTCTTTTAAGGCTCCTGGTAATTTAAAAATGAAGAATGCCTAAATAGGGTGTTCACAACTGTGGTATGTTTTTATCTAGCAAATTTATTATTATTATTTGGGATGGAGTCTAGCTCTGTTGCCTAGGCTGGAGTGCAGTGGTGCGATCTCGCTCACTGCAACCTCTCCCTCTTGGGTTCAAGCGATTCCCCTGCCTCAGCTTCCTGAGTAGCTGGGATTACAGGCACCTGCCATTATGCCCAGCTAATTTTTGTGTTTTTAGTAGAGATGGAGTTTCACTGTGTTGGCCAAGCTGGTCTTGAACTCCTGACCTCATGATTCACTCACCTTGGCCTCCCAAAGTGCTGGAATTACAAGCGTGAGCCACCACACCCGGCCAAATTAATGTTTTTTTTTTTTTTTTTTAAATACACACATGCACCCACACACATCCAATACAATGTAATTGAGAGACTCACAAGATCATCACAAAAATTATAAAAAATGTGATTTCACATTGCTGTGTGGTCCAGTGATGGGATGTAAGTTTCTTTTTTTTCTTTTTGCTAATCCATGAGAGCTTGTTTTGCTCAGGTTGGTCTTGAACTCATGGCCTCGCCTTCTCAAGCGCCAGGACAACTGGCTGGAGCCACCGCGGCCCCCGGGATGTAAGTTTCAAATGGCATGAAGAGCATTCTGTTCTTTCCATCTCATCCATGATTCTCTGGGGCTAGACATCCAGCCCACTTTGTGTGCATATTGTATTAGGAAAAGTGTTAAGCATCCGGAGGGGTTGAAAGAATGGCACAGTGAGCACCTGTATACTCAGCACCTAGGGGCTACAATGAACATTTTGCAGTATCTGCCTTATCACATATCCATCCCTCTGTCCAACCCTCTATCCATCTCTCTGCACAGCCAGCCCTCTGTCTATCCATCTACCTAGCCATCTATCCCTCTCTCCCTCCTTTCATTCCATTTCATTTTTGGATGCATTTTTGAGGCTTCTGAATGTGAGGCCTGGGCCAAATGACACTCTCTTCTCTCCTTTGCAGTAACAGGCCCTGCTACACACACAGGCACACCCCTACCTCTACATGTAAACCCCATATGTGTACATACCACATATGACTTACTCATGTCCCCACATTTATACATGAATACTCCATGTACATATCCACATAACCACACATGCTCATCTGTGCACATGTACCTAAACAGTCCCCCCCGCCCCACCACCAACATCACACACTACCCACATGTGCATTCAAGACTCTGGACATCTGTAAGGAAAGCATCTGGAGACCTTTGGGAGAAGAGGTCACCACCTCAGACCTGTGGCTCTCATGGAGCCAGTGCCAGGTCCTGGTTCTCTCCTCTACCACATTTCTGGCAAGTTCCAGAGGCTCCCTTGAGCCTCTGGAGCTGCTCTGGAGATCCACCTCAGCTGTCCTACCTTTTCCACTCTTATCCATCTTCTCTCTCAACCTCTGGTCACTTCCCACAAAGGAAATGGATTCCTTCCAGAGTGTTACTGCATATGGGAAGCAAAGCCCACAGACCATCCACACCGCACAGGCTGGGACTATGTCTGCCCTGTTCACACTGCATTCCCAGCCCCTTGCCCACTGTGGTTCTCTCTAAGTGTTGATTGGAAAAAGTCACCAGAGCAGCATAGAGGCACATATACTGGGCAGCCACAGGAGTACCCCTACCCCACACAGTTACATCCATGCATGCAGAACACCCTGTGTTTGTGCATGCTAAGCTTGCCTCACTATGTACCTGCACACATGTGAACATGCATTGCATCTGTCTGTCTTCATACTTTCCAGATAGAGTCCCTGCCAGGACCTGGGTCTTTTCACAAAATCACCTAAGATCACTGTGGGCTCACCTGCTGGCTCGTGAGATCCAGATGTGGCTCCATGACCACCCAGGGCTCCTGGCTTGGCCCTGAACATCTGGGCAGCAGGGGTTTAGAGAACAGCTTTGGAATTCCATTCTTCTGAGGAAACCTGGGTTCCATTCTGGCTCTGCACTTGATCACTATGCATGTTCCCCATATGATTTATGTACAAGTTACCTAATCTCTTGGAACATCAATTTCCTTATCTTCTAAATGGGCCAATAGTTCCTACCTTAAATGCATCTTAAAGGAGATAGTCTCAGCAGAATGCCTGGCACCTTGTAAGCTGTTAAAAATTCTTGCTGTGAATATGATTATCGTTACTTTAGCCTTTGCTCCAAAATCCCATGCACTCTTTGCGAGGAAGGACAACCTTGGTTGGGGGGTGTTTATGGGGAGAGCAGAGTGGATGGTGCTTATGTGAATACCTCTCCCCAGATGCTCCTCCAATCCCAAGCTCTTATTATCCTATATGCATATTCATAAGGGATGGCCTCAGCCCTACTCTGTAAATGGGTCAGAAGCAGGAAATAGAGGCCAGTGCAGGCAGCAAAGCCCAACGGATAGGAGACTCAAAGCCAGCACACATCTGAGTCCTCATGGATGGGAGGATGGTAAGAAGGGATGGGGTGAGAATGGATTGGGAGCACTGGGGCTGGGGCAGGTGTTTGTTCCTATGTTGCAGATTTGAAAATTCATGCCCAATGAGATCAGATTAGAGAACGTTGGGGTGGGTGGTCCAAGAAGTCAGCCTGCTTTCTTTGGGAACTAGAGAGTTGAGCATCTGTCTGGGCTGAGTGATGGACATAGGGCAATGGACCAAATGACCCCTACATGTTTCTTTCAAGGGACATGGTTTACATGGCATTGGGTGGAGGAGCAGAATCCTAATTCCAACCCTCCAGTGAGGCTTACAGTGGTTGGGTGACTTGCCAGTATCACGTAGTTGCTGACTTTGACCTTGCTTTTGGGGGTGCGAGAGACAGAGCTATTCTGGCCCCATGCAGGAGATTCAAGGCTGGGAGTAAAGGCTGACAGGCTGGCCAGGGTACCAAGAAATGAAACTCTTTATCTATGTCATCATTTCATCTCCTCAGTAGTCCCCCGAGATATCTGGGGCAAAATATCTTATCTTTATTTTACAGATGAGAAGCATGAGGCTGAGAGAGGAGGAGTCACCGGGATCCAGCCACACAGTGAGTTATGCCCTCCATGCCTGGCATGTGAAAGCCCAGCTGGCCTTGGTCTTGGGCAGGCAGGAGGCCAGGACAGTGGCAGCACATTACCTTGCTCTGAAAAATGTTAGCCTGAAGCCAGAGTGGGCTGTCCCTTTACATATGCAGTCAGCTTAATCCCTCGTTCCTTGCAGACAACCGCTTATTTCTTAGAATACTTTCTCAGATGCTCATGCCGGCTCTGTGAGATTGAACAGAATAGCCCTCCTTATTTCAGGGAAGGGGATGGATGGATGCCCTTTGTGGGGTGAAGTGGCCCCCCAAGGGTGGCATAGGACATGGGGCATAGGGCATGTTCCGTGGCAGAACAGGAATCCCAGGGGTCACTCCTCTTGGTCTTGGGTGCTTTCTCCTGTTCCAGGTCATGGATAGGGAGGGGATGTGGAATGAAAAATTCAGCTCTTAGAGCAGAAGTGCCAAAGGGAGCTGGCCCTGGAATGGGAGCATGTGAGGAGGGCTCACTTCAGACTGCTCGGTGGTATTTTGGTGTAAAGGTTTTCTGTGCAGAAGATGACCATGTAGGGGCTGCTTTTGGATCAGAATGTCAGTCACAGCAAAAGGAGGAAAGTGGACTTATGGTAAAAGTTCAGACATTCATCCAGCAAGCATTCACTGCCTGGCTGTGCCAGGCTCTGTACTGTGCTCCGGGCAGGAGAGGGGGTGGCCAGAGAGCAGACCGTTCTTGGGTGGGTCACAGTCTCCTAAAGGCCTCGGGATAGGCAAGGACTGAAAGAAGAATAGAAAGACTAGATATTGTCACCTGTACTTTTCCAAGGGAAGCAATAGGACATCAGGGTGAAAGCCAGGCCGGGTGGCCCTCCAGCTCTGCTTCTTCTGAGCTGTGTAACCTCAAGCAACAGTAACAACAACCACAGTGATCATAGTCAATGTTTATTCAATGCATGGTTTAGGTTTAGCGTGTCACTACTTTGTGCCTCGGTTTCCTCATCTGTAAACTGGAGTGAGTGTGGAATTAATCAACTTCTCAGGGCTGTGGTGGGGCTGAAATGGTACCATGGGGGAAAGTTGGGCATGTGCTCTGTTTGTTTGTGTGGCCATAGGGAGGCCCATGTTGTTTGGAAGCTTGGGGGAATCACAAGGATGTTTATTTCTAATGGAGGCAGGTAGTTGGGGGTGATGGTGGTGGCTCTCTTCACTGAGAGGTATGGCATGTGAGCAAGCTTCAAAGGGGAGAAAGAGGGATAAGGAGAAGGACCTTCAAGAGGAGTGCATCTGCCAGGTGCAGTGCCTCACATCTGGAATCCCAGCACTTTGGGAGGCTAAGGCAGGAGGCTTGCTTAAGCCCAGGAGTTCGAGACAGCCTGGGCAACATAAGGAGACCTCATCTCTACAAAAAATTTAAAAAAAAATTAGCCAGGCATAGTAGTAGGCACTGGTGGTCCCAGCTACTTGAGAGGCTGAGAGGGGAGGATCACCTGAGGTCCAGGAGGTTGAAGCTGCAGTGAGCCATGATTGGGCCACTGTGTTCCAGCTTGGGTGACAGTGAGACCCTGTCTCAAAAAAGAAATAAATAAAAAAGAGGGGGGCATTGTGTGGGCAAATGTGCGGAGGAGGGAAAGTGTAGGGTGTGTTTGTGGAACAGTCCTCCTGCAATTAATGGCTAAGCCTGGCGCCCAGTGAATCACCCAAGAATGCAGTGAACCCAGCTCTTTGGCCCTG